>OZ022235.1:7101930-7701930 GCA_963978835.1 Tenthredo scrophulariae | reverse complement strand
AAGCAGCTATGATCTTATGACACGTCGAACACCTGAGGAGAGGGCCCTTGTGAAATAAAATGAAACTTTCTTCGAAAAATAATGAAACTTTCTTTGAAAATAATTGTATCTACAGAGCGAATCTCTGAAAAATTGTCATCCTAATGGCGGGGCATTTTTGTTTTTCTGAACTGACGACTTATTTACCATGTGACGTAGATTTTTCTGGACCCTCGGATTTGGACCGGATAACCAGACTCCAGAGTCAATTCAGTCGACAATAGGCAACAAAAAAGGCTTAAGGATTTAAATTTTGTATTGGGTGCCAGGCGACTATTCGCCACGCTATTAAAAATCGACAAAACAAAGAACTGACTCGAATTTCAAGCAACGGTTAGTAACAGTACCGGGAAGAGGGGTCGAGATTAAAAGTGATGGATTAGTTCGGCGTTGAAAAACAACTCGTGGCGATTTCATTGAAAATTAATGCAATTAAAAAATATGATTCATAATAAAAAAAAAAAAAAAATTCAGAATTATTCGTGTAATCGAGGGTGCTTCCCCTTGAGCCAACAGGAGGCGAAGGCCGTGTAAAGGCGAACTTGCCTCGATTTGTGAGTTTTACAATAACAAATAGACTACCCTGGTAAAAAATTGAGTAGAATCTGACCAGAATCTGTTGAGTTTTCTGTTGAGTGGGCAGATTTTCTGCCCAGATACCTTATCAATTCGACGACTGAACGAATCTGAGGTGTAATTGGAGGTTATGTTAGAAATGCAGGTAATTGAAAAGTTCAACAACAACAAGGTAAGAATATTTTTTGTAGAAAATAATTTATTATGTTTAAATAATGTTAAAAATAGTATCAATTTTTAAATTGTATTAGAAATAATATAGCTTTCACTGTGATGAAAAAAAATTTCAAGAGCTTCGGATGAATTTTTCCATCTGTATTATATAAGGGGTGTTCCACGTGAAACGGATCGGTTTTTACGTTTGGGGTTACGTATAACCTCAAATGTACGTGATATTAATTGTTCACCAGATTCTGGTTAGATTCCGACCAGATACCCCTGAATATCCACCCATAAGATGGTAAATGGCCAGAAAATCTCATCAATTTTCTACCAGGGTACAAGCTTCTATGTAGGAGAGCAATAACACAAAAAAAAGACAAAAACATTCCACGCAGGAGATTCACAAAACAGGTTTGTGGTTACTACCAAATTCTAATTTAAAAATCCATATCGGGCTAGCACTAGAGCTCGGCGCTCCAACTGCTTAAGCAGGCCTACGGCAGAGTGATCTTCGACCGCAGGGTGCCGATGGTTCACACCCTCGTCAGGTGATCGCCTATCATTTTGCGGGTCGATCGATAGATTGCCTAACGCATGGCGGTAGATCTTTTCTTCGCGCAAAACTCGAATTTGGCGTAGCTATCGGAGGTTCCTGCTGAAGGAACGTGGTTCACTGGCTCCTAGGGGTGGCAGGAATCGCATCCACTAGCGTGATCTATCGTAGCTGGGCGCCCAGGCATTTTCCCGCGCTTCCTCTCGATGACCCCACTTATCTACGGTCGTCTCAGGGTTCGGAAGTCGCTTGTAACAGCGGGTGCGAGATGCAATGTTACAACTGATATGGGCGTTTCTAGCGAGAATATCATTTTTCGGTCCCTAGAGGTTTTTATCCCGTGCCGACGTATGAATTCGAAGTCCTATAGCATGAGCTGTTACATATGAGTGTAATGTACCCGGAATAAAATTTTTCATAATAATTTTTAGCTACGTTGCGTTACAGCGTCTCCTAGAAAGACACAAAGTGTTCCTAAGCAACGTATATCCCGACGCACAGATTTATTGCTTCTGCTGATTGTGGAACTTGTGCGCAGCTTCAAAAAAACCGCATAAAATTCCGATAGCCTCAGCTAACCATATAGAATGTGGGAACATTCGATGTAATGTAATGTAATGAATTGTACACCGGTACAATGGGAATATTACCGCTATGATTTGTCCTATTCACTTAACGAGCAATGTCAAATGAAAATAAGCGTTCTAACTATTTATTTTATGAATATTCATTACGAATACAACATTAGAAAACATTAAAACATTACTTCAATAACTTGTAAGATTCACTTACATCTTACTTACTAAATAATTTGGTCAAAAACTTTGAACGAATTGGGTAAGTAAGAATGTTGATCGCTTTTAATTTTTTTTTCATAAAAATTCCTGACTAACAAAATTTCCCTGACTTTTCCCTGACCAGCGAAATTCCGTGACTTTTCCCGGTTTCCCTGGTTTTTCAGAAAGTGGCCACCCTGAATAAATTACGGAACGTGTGGCGCGAGCTTTTGAGATATACTTGTCGACCACGATACTCACGACCAGCATAATCGTATGCCACAGTTGTGCCGTGTGCGCAATGAAATCAGTTCTTTATCATAGTCTACATTGGTTCAGTTTGGCGTTGGAAATACTGTGCATGAAAAGCATCGATGTACTAACAATATTTTACGAGTAATACAGATATAAAATTCGTAAGAATAAATATTCTCGAAAAATGTCACGGCCGAAAGAGTAGTTGAACCCCAAAAAGCACCTTCGGTGCAAAAACCTTTCACCAATTCCATTAATGTGTATATCACTCCACCAAAAAATACTCGATTGGTTGATGATTATCAACATACAAAAGCATTGAAATCAAATACAACTGCCAAGTTCCTGTAGAATAATAAAAGTTTGGAATTGAAAAATTTGCTCAAACTAAATAACGTTATACTTGTTCGCTCGCTGCGCTCGCTCACTCGATTGGCTTATGATTATTGGTTGAAAAAACAATTCGGATGAAGAAATTGAAGATGTCAACATTTATCAAAAAATATTCATAACGAAAAAATAATTCAAACAAAATTGTAAAAATATATTTGGATTCTGTGGTACGTTGGCGGGCCAATGTTTGAATGGCTCTCAGATGACATTGACATGGTTCGTAATTGATATTCCATAGTTATTTTTCTATAAAAGGCCCCCCAAGTACCACTACCTCCAATTTTTTTTTTTTTACAATTTTGTTCAAATTATTTTTTCGTTATGCATATTTTTTGATAAATGTTGACATCTTCAATTTCTTCATCCGAATTGTTTTTTCAGCCAATAATCATAAGCCAATCGACTGAGCGACCGCAGCGAGCGAACGAGTACGACGTTATTTAGTTTGAGCAAATTTTTCAATTCCAAACTTTTATTATTCTACAGGAACTTGGCAGTTGTATTTGATTTCAATGCTTCTGTATGTTGATAATCATCAACCAATCGAGTATTTTTTGGTGGAGTGATATACACATTAATGGACTTGGCGAAAGGTTTTTGCACCGAAGGTGCTTTTTGGGGTTGATTTCACTACTTTTTGTAAAATTTTGCTTGACCACCTAATAATTGTGCTCGCTCGCTACGCTCGCTCGGTTGTTTTATACTCTTTCATACCGCCCGAAGTCCCTTGATAAGCAGGAACATCAACAGCAACAAGCACGCGTGTGCTCGTAATTTTCTGCAAGTCTCAAATTTGTAGACTGACGCGTAATGTACTTTCATGGCACTTACAAATTGTTCCATTACAATAATTTTTTATACCTACAACATGCAACCCTGCGTGCAGCCCTCCTCCTCCTTTCTCATTTAGGCTTGGAGCCGGCAATGGCGGAGTTACTTGCACGCAGGGTTATATGTTACTCATCATAACAGTATTTAAAAATTCAAAATCCGAATATTATCATATATGGACTTCAATAAGCAATAGGTTCCGACCAAAAGTTTTGTAAGGTTATTTTTAAAGGTCAATCATCATGTATTTTCATTATACATGGATTAAAAAATTATCTCCACCGAAGGTCAAGGCACTACGTTGACGTGGAGTGTAGAATAAAGCCTATCAGAGTCCAACACACAACGACGACTGACAGTCTCGTTTTGACTAGATGATACGGAGTTAGATTGTGAAACTCGTCGGATTCCTACGCATAACGTTGACTCACAATTTGAGTCGGAGCAAACGAGCCTTCGGAGATGAGCTTGACATAGAGCTTGAAGTGACATTCGTTGCAATCCAACGCTTGAACTCGGCTTTATTGGTCTGGCTCCTTGCCGTTCTTTATATCAAATCATGCTATCCTCATATTTTGAAACTTCAACATTTTCTCTTGATTTTCTCTTGTCAGACTTCCTTAGGCGGTAATTTGCTAAATAATTAAACCCAAGAAAACCGTTTCTTCCGATAATTGCATTCATAAATGAAAATAAGCCAAATCTACAATGTAAAGGTAAATAAAATCAAGAGGTAATAGTCAGTTAATAGTCATCTGACAATCTTGTGTCATGCAAGGTAAACCAAACCTAACCGTAAAATTATCCGTTCACAATTGTTATTTTATTTATCACCATGAATTTTACACGTCAGTCGATTCGCATACCCTCAAAAGCTCGAGATCGTAGGGTTTAAGATTAACCTATCGAAACATTTTTGTTGGTGACTATCACATTAATATACTTGGCGTAAGGATTTCGCACCTGAGGGGCTTTTGGTGGGTATGCACTAGTTTTTGTACCTTCAAATTTTGTATCAAGCATTGCTTGTACTTTCTTTCATTTCCTTTATTTGAATTTAGAAACATGAAATGACAACACGCGTCTGCTAGTGTTGCAGACGGTTTCTCTCTGCGATCCGAGCGCTAACTACGTCGAGACTCTCGTACTAATGGCACTATACAACTTTGGTGTGGATTTTCCCTTCTATGTCATGTTCCCAGATGCGTAAGGACGTATGTTCTGTGTATAAGCATAGAACATACGTCCAGCGTTTAGCGACGAAATGTGATTTTATGAGAATGGTTTTAGTGTGAAACAACTTTTGTGTGGATTTTCCCTTCTATGTCATGTCCCCAGATACGTAAAGACGTATGTCCTGTGTATAAGCGTAGAACATACGTCCTGCGTTTAGCGACGAAATGTGATTTTATGGGAATCGTTTGAGTTGGCTGAATCTTGGTCTGAAGAACACTAAAGAGAAAGAGAGACATTTTACGACGAAACGGTGTATCAGAATCTGAAGTTAATTATATCTCAGCACTCCAGACACCGATTTAATCGATCTATAGCTCAAATGAAAGCTCTTCATGCCTACATCCTAGATAAAATAAGTTTCAATTCGTGTATGTTGTGAGGTGAAAGAAAAGGAAGATACTAATTCGCGGTATAGGTTAGGGTAGTTGCCTCTCGGGTATATAGACTCGTTGAGTCCCGCGCTTGAAAAAAAAATTTTTAATGTACTTGGCGCGAGACTCTACCGAGTCTCGTGATTTCTTTTCCTGCAACAGGCACACCGGAAAATTTATGAGTGACTCAATTCAAACCGGGTTCACAAAAAGTACGAAATCATTTCGAGTTATTTTTGAACTGCGCACACTTGTTATTCCTATTTTAGGGAAAAAATGTCAAGACCGATAATGTCTCGACCGACATGCTCGTATTACTACTCGTCGTGCGCAAGAGCAGGAAAATACTGAAATTTTTATTCGAATAAGTACCTATGAAAATGACCCAGAAAAAAAATGCACAACAGTGCCTCAAAATTTGATATATTCACACGCGTTTTTACCATCGGAAATTCTATTTTTTCCTAATGTCTCTCTGAAAGTGATGATTTCACGCAAAAATATCTTACCGGGTGTTCCGTTTTGTAGTTCTCGTCACCTAGGTATTGCGCTTTGTAGTTTTCCTTACCTAGGTCTTCCGCCTTGTCGTTTTTGCCTCGTGAAACAATCATCGAGACAAGCGTTATTCGTTCTGAACGATATTTTTTTTAATCTGTACCTGTTGCGCGAGCTCAATAAAATGGGCCAACCTATGGAATGCACTGATCAACATTCAAGTCGACTACTAAAAAAATTTAGGATATACTTCCGAAAACCCCCCACCGCCGATCGATTTAAAACTTTGCACAGACCTTCCTTTTGATATTTTGAGACGATCCCTCGAAGGATTTTTGGCGACTCGGAGCAGTTTTCGAAATATCGAATTTTACCGGGTGAATATTTCGCATGTGTGTGTGTGTGTGTGTGTGTGTGTGTGGTATCAGTAGGGTGGCCTAACCCATTCTAACCTTTCGAGAGCCACAGCCACCGGGTGGGTATTTCGCATGTGTGTGTGTGTGTGGGATCAGTAGGGTGGCCTAACCCATTCTAACCTTTCGAGAGCCACAGCCACCGGGTGGGTATTTCGTATGTGTGTGTGTGTGTGTGGGATCAGTAGGGTGGCCTAACCCAAGGGCCGGCACACTCATTAGGCCAAGGAGCCAGCACTGTAAATCCACTTAACCATTTTACCGGTACTAATCCTTTTAACGCCATTTCTTGGATTTTGGCAGGCATGGGTGGGGATATGCAGGTATGAAAAGACGCGGACGGTGGACACAGTTTTTGCCGTCCCGAATAGACCGCACACCCCTTATTTCCTTTTATTTCCCCTGAACGCTGCCCCCACCGTCGAACTTTCCGGTAAGGACAAGTGACCGTTTTCAAGTAGGCCGGGGGACTTCACGGTCGTAGTAATTGCCACTTAGAGTCAGGCTGGCGCCGAGCGCCCGGCCGTGCCGATCACTGGCCTAACCTATTCTAACCTTTCGAGAGCCACAGTTACCAGGTGGGTAACGCACACACACACACACACACGAACGCGCACTCAGCACTATATAGATATACCGCGATTGCTAAAATCCAATTTTCAAAATTTAATTTCTCGGAAACTATTGGCAGGCGCCAAAAATCCTTCCAGGGGTTGTCTTAGAACATCAAAAGGAAGGTCTGTGCAAAGTATCAAATCGATCGAAGGTGGGGGGTTTTCGGAAGTGCACCCAAAATTTGGATGATGTGCCTCAAAATCTTTGACAGCACTTTTTTCACAAGAAAAATAACACTTTCGTTGGCACTGCCCATATATAATATGTCTATGACTGACATCTACAGATGACGTAGCGGTAGATGTCAAGTAGTTTTTTCAAGTCTTTTTTTCTGTAATCAATCCAATAATTTATCAACTTTATGAAAAAATATTGTATACTGTTGAATTAAGAACGATATTACAATTGAATTACACAATATGAATATGACAGTTAATCATAATCTGCAATGACATGACAGCTACCACTACGCCGTCTGTAGATATCAGTCATAAACGTATACGATATCAGTAGATAGGTCGTCAGTTCAGAAAAGAAAAAAAACCCGCCATTAAGACTACAACTTTCCACAGATTTGCTCTGTATATAGTAGAACTTCTTCATCACGCACTTCACCAGACTGTGCGAAGAGATTACTCGGGGTCATAAAACAGAAACTAGTACAGCAACAGAAAAAAAATAACAATTATACACTTCTCTTTTCATTTTCTGAACATATGGTACAGTAATGTTCATCGATGGTGTCCCCGTGGTTCACTATTTTTCCTATCCTTTCTTTGGATCGAGTTCCCCTTCTCAGAAGATTTCATTTGCCCGTGACCAGTGGAACTTTCAGGTTATTAGGAATATGACAGCTGCGAGGTGGAGCATAGTCATGAAGTAAGCCACTGGTCATCGGCAAATAAAATATTTGTAGAAGGGAAATTTGATTTGAATAAAGGCTAGGAAACATAGTGAGCCACGGGCACAGCATCGATGAACATTACTGTACATTTAGCCTACCAATTTGCATATGAACATGTATCAGCCTTGAATAATGTATGGAATTCTATTCAAACGATCTTGACATATCGCTCAGCTATTTCGAAATAATCACTCACTTTGCCCGAAGTCGAACCACATCGGAAAAGATCGGACAAGGTGAGCCCCGTAGGGCATGACGGGCCCCCTAAAAAATGACCACTATTTTGACAAATTATTCATTTATTTGCTTTTACAGACTTTTAAGGGGGGACTCCGCAGGTTTCGTTGAAAAAACCACGTTTTCGCTCTTGAAATCAGAGAAAACCATGCAATCGAAAATTCCTGACAGCAATTTTTAGATTATAATATTATGTGTCTTGAAAAAAAATGTCGACCTTCTGCGATGAAAATCTATGCGCAGGGAGCTTTTCGCAGTCTCTTCGCAGTCGCTTCGCTGCAAAAGGTTCCCTGCGCATACACTTTCATCGCAGGAAGTTGACATTTTTTTTCAAGACACATAATATTATAATCTAAAAATTGCTGTCAGGAATTTTCGATTGGATGTTTTTCCGTGATTTCAATAGCAAAAACGTGGTTTCTTCAACAAAACCTGCGGAGTCCCCCCTTAAGATCAAATAAACTATGTAATTTGAAACAGAATCAGAAGCAATAGTAATCATAGGTATGCGATGTCATTACATTGCCTATACCTGTGCATTGATCACGCGTCAATCATTGACACGAAGTGCAATTAATTCTTTTTCGTCACTCATGCCCAATTGACAGCCTTTTCCAGTACGATTTGGCGCCGTTAAATGACACTTTTTCGTATTATTCGTGAAAAGGCGACATGCGACTACCTAGGCAGTGAAAACCACTTTTTTCTGCCTAGGCATTGGAAAATCGGACCGGAGTGCTGCCGATTGTGCAGTTGTGACGAAGAATAGTATATGTCATTTGGCTTTGACCTAAGGTGTTTCGCACATTGTTCGGTTTGCAGCACTTGGCATAGTTTGGGGGACCTCGGCACGCCTTCGGCGCCATACCTCATGTTGCGAACCTCCCACGGTCCGAAAAGCTTTCGGGTTTTAGCCTAATGACATAATGTACTATTTCCATTAGAGCATGAATAAAATTGGTCACAAACAGACATGCAACGGCTGGTTGCTGGCTGATGACACTTTTGAGAAACTCTCATTTACCAGGATGCGATGGCTCATGCTATCTCTGCTTGATCAAGGTCATTCCGGCAGGCAAAAATTTCTTTGTGTAAGGTTTTGACAGTACGGATTCGTTCACCTTACCGGTGTAAAGTGAGCACGGCATTTTGAGAATCGCTAGAGAAAAGTCACGGTTCCGGTAGCGCTTTAACGAGTTCTACAGTTCCTGATACTTTTTAAGAAAAGTTCCATTCATTGCAATTAAAAAGACGCAAATGAAAAAAAAAACCGCATGCCAAGTTCCCGTAGCACGCCGTTTGCGAAATGATTTTTTTCACAGTACAAAAACCCACATTTCTCGAAGAGTTCAATAGTTCTTAACTAGTTAAAACAATAGTTCTGGCGATTCTTATTTTTCGAACAAGTTTCAAACTATTTTGAATGGTACCACGAGCACGCCATTTCTCAAACTACCGCTTGCCGTTGCATAAAATTATTGTGCAGGGAGTTTCGTGGAGTTCTGAAATAGTTCTGGCACCTCGGATGATATGCCGCGATAATTCTGGCGATTCCCATTTTTCGAATGTAACATCGGTTTTTAGACTCTATATCCGCACGAAACGAATATGTTTTTGGACGTATGTGTTCGGAATTGAATTTGAATTTTCGCGACGATGGCCTTTTCTGCGCTTTCGACGCCAGGGGTGCGATTCTGGATCTTTTGGCGTTAACGTAGCGCCAACCTTAATTTTTGCTTTTCCCTGCTGGCACCCGTTACCTCCACTACCGTCTATATTTTTGACGATCAACAATTGAAGACGAGGAATCCTGATTCTGTGATAACGCTACCTACCAATCGGGCGCTACCGACGAGAGTTTTTAGCACCTGCGGTAACGCTAAGCTTTCGTTTACGGCTGAAGCCGTAATTCCATTTCTTAGTTAGCGTCATCACAGAGTTGAGTTTTGCGTGAGTTCAAATGTTGATTGTCGATAATAAACGTTTAAGTTGCTCAGCGACCTTGTATTTGCCACCCGAAAAGAAAGCATATAGGCGGTAGCAGCGGTGAACGGACACTTATGGGGAAGCGCAACGATAGCACGGGCGCAAAAAGTTAACGTCAGCGCTATGTTAACGCCCAAAGATCCAGAATCGCTACCCTAGGCTCGGATAATAATCGAAATGTGTCTTTTTTGACCAAAAGGAGGTGGGCGATTAGGGATGGGCCTACAGCAAATTAACCATATCCCAATAAATAGAACAAAATAGAGAAGCAAATAAATAGAAACAAAGAGTATAGAATAAAGGTGAAGCTGGCGTACGAGCTACTGTAGTGGCATCTAACGAACCTGTACTCTAACCTGTTAAACAAATTAGTGCAAAGTGTGGCCACTAGATGCCATTCGTGAAGGATGCTACTCAACATCAACTCAAGATACCCAAACATAACCACGAAGATCACAAGCAAGAATTCTAACGCCACTCCCCATGAAAAATAATAAATTGAAATGGATCCTCGCTATTGGGTGAAAAAGTGCAAGACTAAATTGGAAAAGGGAACGGAAGGTGTTCTATTTCAACTTCCGAAAGATAGACGGTAAGTGCAATCCCGTCTGTTCATTGTCGTACATAAATGAATCCCATTTCTGGCTTGCACAAAGAAGCATTTTTGCTTCATCTCATGTATTCTCTGAGATTTGAGTATCAATTTAAAATAAGAGTACACATTTTCAGTCCTCGAGAATGGTTGTGTTTTGCGGGATATGCAGATTCAAGCGGACTTCAGGTAAAGGATTTGTCACACGCATAGCTTCAAAAACTCCTCAGGGCGCCTACCGGCAGGCAACCTAGCGCGCGCGCCCCGCCTCTACAAGCGAGCCGACGCTCTGAGGCCGGCAGCCGCCGC
This sequence comes from Tenthredo scrophulariae, assembly GCA_963978835.1. Lineage (NCBI taxonomy): Eukaryota > Metazoa > Arthropoda > Insecta > Hymenoptera > Tenthredinidae > Tenthredo > Tenthredo scrophulariae. The sequence continues at coordinate 7,691,187 of OZ022235.1, read as the reverse complement.
ACTTACGGGCGACGCCACAACGCGGCGCCTCACATGATTTTTGGTCCCGCGAGTAAAGTGCTCCGACTAGTTGAGTATAGACCCCAGTGTCCGGCCACCTGACACGACCATCCACAACTATACATCCCCGTGCAATACTTACTGCTCTCAGTGTACTAACCTACCTGAATATATTCCCCTACGAAATAAGCGTACGAACCTTTCACTGGCAAATGCCATCTCCTACCCTCGAGACTCCAGATTCTCCCGCAGAGCTTAAGGAAGCGACACCACCAGAGACAGAACAACCTCTAAACTTCGTCCACCGGCAGCTGGATCTTCTACGAGAGTAGCAGGAAGTCACCTGGCGCATTGGCTCCAGAACCAAACTCCCTATCGTCCCCCTGAGACTTCCCAGATCCCTCGGCCCATATGTATAGAAATGCAAGCCGACACAGCTACACCTGGTGGCGAAGGACTACGAACACGGCCGCAACTTATTCAACCGCCACAGCGCCTCCACTAATAGTCCAGTCGAATTAGATTAAGTTCTGTTCTGACATAACATAGGTTAGCCGATTTTTTTATAGGTTTATCCGAGCCCCACGAACATACCCTGAAAAGTGCCCAGAAAGTCAGATCCGGGTTTGGCCGTAACAAATGGTTAAACAATTGAAAAGCAACATTTCGTAGATTAACCTTTTTCCTATGGGCTGTACACGAAAACTGTTCAAACGAAAGTTGTTCGTCCCATCATTCTCGGAAAAACAAGCCCTCGTGCGATCAATTGTCATTATTCGTTTAGCTGCAAAATGCAAAAAACCATTGGAATTGAGAATTTTCATTTGTTGTCATTAATCGATGAGTAAACAACCAATGGCTTTAAAACTCATGGTACAGGCAATATAAAGTGTCTTTCAGAGAACAGTGCAAAGTTCTTTTGCCTGTGTCATATAGTTGATCAACAATCCGCGGCAAGCCAAAATCCGTAGACTGGCTGTCATTTCTGGCCATCTTGGCCTACGGGTTGCAAAAATTCATGGTGTCCGTTCATTACTGGTACTTTCTAAAAATAGAAGAAAAAAAATTTGATATAAAAAACTGACCACTTTTTGGCGACTTGAAAATTTTTGCCTTTAAACAATTAGAGATATCTCTATTACGTCCGGGTATTGCTACCCATACGTTCGCCCCTCATTTACCTCAGTCCTCCAACTTTTCACACGCTTACCCCTTTTCCCTCCACATCTCTACCCTTTCATCTACCTGCTACCGGATCGTCCGCGTCCCCCTCTCCTACCGGAGATAACATTGTTTCAGTTTGATCTTGTTTATTATTGTTTCAATTGATATTGAGGAGAAAAAAATATATAAAATTCTTCTCAACACCCTAAGGAAACGCCGTGAATTTTTTCAGATCTCTAGGTGCGTTTTATCTAAGTCATTAAAATGATTTCAACTCGTCGAGCGCCAGCAGTCCGTGAAAATGCGGCCGGCCGGCGTGGTGGGGGGCTCGTGGCTTCGCGCGCTGGGCCGTACTCGCCGCTTGCTTAACAAATTGATAACTCCGTTAATAATTATCGTAGAATGATTTTTTTTTCAACTATGCTATTTTTTACTCAACAATCTGAATATGCAATTGGATTTTCAATTCTTAACAAATTTCACTTTTTTAAAATACTTTAGTCATATGCTTTGGAAATATTGGTATAAATAATTCAAAATAAATTGTTTTTGTGAATTTTGAGATAAAATGGAATAAAATAAAACTTTATTGACGTGGTGCGAGTATACATACATATTGTAACGTGTTCGGCCTATACCACCTGGCCGAACGAGCTACATACGACCGTACGACCGCGCATATCATCACACGCCGATCATCCGACCGTCAATGACGTCACGAGCGCTATATAAGCCGGCTCGCAAAGCCAGCAGGTAGCGTATTCGAGCCAAAGCGGTAAATTCACAAGTCTTAGAGCGATTCGTACCAAAGCAGGCGATCGACTCACATCAAATCGAAGTATAATTAGCTAAAGCAGCATTTATAACTCAAATCAAATCGAAGTATAATTAGCTAAAGCAGCATTTATAACTCAAATCAAATCGAAGTATAATTAGATAAAGCAGCATTTATAACTCAAATCAAATCGAACTATAAATAGCTAAAGCAGCATTTATAAGTCAAATCAAATCAAAGTATAATTAGCTGAAGCAGCATTTATAACTCAAATCAAAAAACAAACAGAAAAACAAATCAGAAACACAATATAAATGAGGAAAAATTATGATTTAAAAACAAACAGAAACATCGAATATCATTTCAATTATTGTAAATAGAGTTTTTTAGAGAAATTGCCAGGGCAATTCGTAATTAACATAAAACTAATGAGAAATCTTATCCATGCTTTTCATTTCATATTGTGTTTCCTTGCTTAATTGAAATAACTTCTTTCAGAGTAAATTCACTTGCAAAATAAAATCGTGATTAGCTGACTAGATAGAAGCCAGCTTCGGTGCACTTTTCCGATACCAGCTCTGGTAGATCTAGTATCTATCCGAGTCTGTGAGGATAAGTTATCCCAAGTCTGTGACAAGGCAGCTTCGGTGCGCTCTACTGATACCAGCTCTGGTAGATCTAGTATCTATCCGAGTCTGTGAAATTAGGCAATCCCAAGTCTGTAGATAGGAGGCAGCTTCGATGAGCTATTCTGATACCAGCTCTGGTAGATCTAGTATCTATCCGAGTCTGTGAAGATAAGCAATCCCAAATCTGTAGTTAGGGAGGCAGCTTCGGTGCGCTAAGCTAATACCAGCTCTGTTAGACCAAAAGTGTCTATCCGAGTCTGTGCAGTTAAGCAATCCCAAGTCTGTATTAGGGTACAAGGTATTACCCATTTTTTGCTAGAAGGGGCTCCAAAAATCACACCCGTGACAAAGAATTCACCCGGACTAGCGTAATTTCACCGGCCTTCCGCTGGTGAAACATAAGCAGTAAGTACAGAGGGTGCAGTATACCGTTTATGACCCCCCCCCCCCCCTTCTCGCTCTTTTTTTCTCCCTCTTTTTTTCCCCCCTCTTTTTTCTCTCTTTTTTTTTTCATTTTTTCTTATCATTTTTTCTTTACTCTTTCAATCCTAACCTAACCTAAGGGTATTCCATGGATTCTAGAAATAAATATATATATAGATATATGGTGAGTGTAGGAGAGGACAGGGTCGGTAAAAGACGCACAGATAAATATGGTTATAACGATTGTTTATTCATATCATTCAATATTCATAAAGGCAAAGGTTCAAGCTTATTAAGTCTACCGGAATCTATGCAAAGATTCAAACTTATGGTAACTAGGGTTTATTTAAAAGTATTGGGTATAAAAACTACAGCTAATTATGTCAATAATAAAGTCTTATTTCAGATAAAGTTTAGGAATAGATGTTTCTTATGAAAAACTAGACGTTGATTTTAGCAAGTGCTTAGCTTCGGTGTTTACATGACGAGCAGTGTTCAATACGTTCGAGCACACAGGTATCATTTTGAGAACACATGCCTTTATACTTGCAGGTTATACGATTGTAAAAGGACTCGACGAGTTTATCATCTGACTCGAGATTCTCACTGAAGATGTTTGTAAACTGTTCAAGTGTGAAGCCTTGACGCATATGGTGGAGGAACATAATGCAGAATTGTCCGCACACACGGGATGAAAAACTCTGTAGTTGTTTGTCATTCCAGCGGTAAAAGGTGCAGTTTCGGCGCAGGGCGCGTAGATGATGTGGTATAAGAGGTGGCATACCCATACTATCGAAGTATATTCCGTTACAAGAGTCTGACACATAAAAGGCAACCCAGTGAGATCCTGGTTTTGTATGCTCATCCGTGTTCGCCACAATAACTGCTGGATATGACCATTTCAGGGGAATCTGGTCAGCTGGAAACACTTCCCTAGAACGGACAGGTATTATCCCCAACGCTCTGTATATCCGAAGACTGTCCATTCTGTATCCTAGCTGACTAGATACTGAGGTGATTATCGAGGTTGATTCACGTTGAACAGCCATCTATCTCATCGTAGCCCTCATCACATTCTGGTTGATCAGGTAACATCGAGGGTTCGGTAATGGTCGAAAACGATGACACTGTCCTCTCGCGTAACCTCTTGTTTTCCTGCTCCTGCCACGAGTCTCCACGTTTGTTAATATCCGTGACAGCTGCGGTGGCTTTCTTCATAGATTTTGCCCGAAACTCCGGTTGAATATGCGTGTTCATCGATTCAATAGAGAACGAAAACGATGTCACAATTCGGTCTGATAATCTGTAGGGCACGAGCCACTTCTTCAGCTTCAAGGCGTTGCTCAATGCGCAGGTGAAGGTCCTCCGGTTTCCCGAATGTAAGATACATGACCTGTCCGCTACCATGTCTTTGAATGCTGGGGATTCCCACTCTCCGCCTTCCAGATTGATGATTTCACGTGACATCACATCTTCAAGGAATTTAACTTTTCGTGTACCGCGAGTGAAAATGTTCATTGCCTTACGCGTAAGAGAACGTAAATCTGCTTTCAAATCCTCAAGAGTTACATTGCCTTCGAACCACTCTATACCGTGATGTTTCCGGGTCACAACATTGTTCTGTATTTGCTGTCTTGTACAGAGTTCGGAAAACGCGTGCGGTGGTTTGATAACCCAGGGAGACGCAGTGTCATACTCGTAGGTCACGACAGCAACTTCTTTCGGTAGGAACTCACCGTTATTGCCGTAGCAGCCTTGTATACCGACAATGTAATGCATAACGTTTCGAAACACACGCGACGGAAAGCAACACGATCGTTTCGAGCAGAAATAGAGAACTAAGCTGCTGTGGGTACGCTTCGAGGTATTTAAGGTCTTCTGTTTTATGATGGTTACTACTCCCATTACTGTGAGGGATGTTCTACTAGCCCCTGCCTGTAGTGAAAGCGGTTTTCCCGGCCGACAGGTCCGAGCAAGTTTTATGACTGTTCCAGGTTTTTTCTGAATGATGGTCGTATTCAGGCGCAGACCGGCTTTCAACACGCAGAAACACGTTTTGCACGGACCATGTGTTCTCTAGCATTTCCAGTTACCAAAATCTGTGATGACTTGTCGCATGGAATCAATTTCAATTACGTCGTCGAATTCTGCGTAGACGATGCAGTTTATAGTCGTGGTCAGAGGATTCTCAAAACGTGTTTCAATCCGAACACTGCCATGCTTGATGAGGTTCCAATGTCCGTTATCACTGGCTGAGAGGTCAGGTGTAAGATCGAATGCCGTGAGACAGTATCCCTCCGCATAATCATGCCGGGCAATAGAGTTTCCCTCGTTGAGAAAATGGATACCGGTCCCCGTGAACAGGGTGTTGTAGGAATCCACAAATAATTTGTTCGTGAAATTTGGCTGTAACGGCTTTGACGGGATCTGGGTGCCTTCGATGTATAAGGAAAGGTGGTTTAGTCCGAAAGATGTGAAATTGAACGGGTTGCGTTTTTTATCTCCGTTATACGCTTTGTTATCGACAAATCCGATGATTAAACGTTTCGGTAGTTGGCCCAGGAAAACATTATCGAGTGTTTCGGCTTGCACGCCACTATGTATCGTCATTGTCTTGACCTCAACGCGTGTCAAAGGATATTTCGCCGTTGTTTTGGCAAGGGCTCGTGCATGTGCTAACGGAATACCGGGGCTGATCTTGACGCGCCGTATGAGTAAGGTCACATCCGTAACCTCCAAATTATGATACTCGCCCGCTTCTATCAAGCAAAATGCATCCCTGGATCTGACGAGCCTCAATCGGAGTTCCACACCGTTTAACAGAAATTTTTCCTGATTGAAGACATCGCAGTTCGAACGCCCGCGCATATCAACATCTTTATTTTCAGCGACATATTTATTTCTCCTTTGAAATCTCTTATTATTAGTGCCCGTGGTATCCTCAAAGTGTCCGGGTGTATCAGAATACCATAAGCCCGATGTGAGATGTGAATTCTTAGCTGCGTCGCCATAGTTCAACAAAGTCTCGATGTAGGCTGTGTATGCGTATGAATTGTTACTCGGGGAAACCAGTTTCTGGTTGAAATATACATCCGCTTGATTGAACATAGAATGCAGGAAATTATTTACAGGGGCTACACCTGACGAGTCTGTAACGGTTGAATCACTCCGCCTTCTCGATACACGTGCACATACCCGGAGCATCGTGTGTGAGATCTAAGTACTCATCATCCTGGCCCGGTACGGTGAATTCAATCGGTGAGTCACCGGTGAGTGCCGATACAGGTTTGCACTGCACCCATTGGCCACCCTCGATAGATGTCTGTGTGGGTGGTAGAGTGAAGAGATCCAGTTCGGATTTCAAGCATTCACAGGAGTGGGCATGAAGGTAGGCCATTTTGGAGTGAGCAACGGGCGGACCACTCACTCTAGGTTTTGTCTTTACAAGGCTCCGAAAATATCGGTAATGGGTCTTTTCCTGCAACACTTTTTCTTTCTACCGCTACTAGATGAACCCTTGGTACTCGGTGGCTTCTTCTTCGAAGTGGACCTGGTCGTTTTCTTTTTCTTTGTCTTCGTAGGGGTTTTACGACTTCTAAGCCGTTTAGACGTAGTAGCAGCTATCGATAGTCGCGGTGCAAGGACAAGCCCAGACTGGCCCAACGCTCCCCCGTACCTGCGTTTATAGCTCTCTCCTATCATAACCTTTTCAAAAGCATCCTGGGCCTTCCGCTTCAGGTTCTGGCGTGTCTCGTTGGCACGTGTTTGAAACGCTTGTTTCCACGGTACGTTGTTGTCTAGGTCCGACATGAAATTCATACCGCTACGCAGAACTTCTTTACAGAGCGCGCGTGCTCCTTTTTTCAACAGCGGAATAGCTCGTCTGAATAGACCGCCCAGAAAACTACCGATTCCGTGGCCCCGTCGATTCGGTGCTCCGACATAAACGCGATCGATACCCCTGCCTATTTGCGACTCGTAATACTCTATGTACTGCGCCATGGTATTATTCCGTTTTTCCAATTTGTAATAATTTTTTGTTTAATTTACGTTTAATTCTCTATATTATGTTATTTGACACTTATGGGAGCTAGGTTTTTCTTTAAATAAATAGAAAACATTTAAACAAAGATTTTTATGATCATTGATCACGGCCAAAGGCCCAAGTCAGGTATTTATTTCTTTTTATACTTTTGAACAGAAAGTTTAATCATTGACATGAACAATAGTTCATAAATTGTAGAAACACGTCTGGTAGATATATAAAAAAAAAATGTCAATGATTATAATTAGTTATTTAATATATTCGCACCATTCTTTTGGACTATTAAGTTATAAAAGAATGGTGTAAATTCTTATAAATTAACTGTATATTTGAAAAAGATAAATAAATATGTAAAAAGGTGGACAATATACAGACAGCACAGTACTCTATAAGGATAAATTAGTATCCATGGAGATAATAAATAATGGTATCGCCAATTTCGAGTACAGACAAGGGACAAGAAATACGTTAGACACCACATGCGATACCATGAAATTTACATAAAAAGAACAATATCATTGGACACTACTATTTGAGAATATGGTGTATAGAAAAATAGAAGATAACACATGGCACGATACTTAAAGTTTTTCGTTGTTCTCGATGAATCGATTAAGCGTTGTCCTTTCACATGTTTATACGATAATATTGGTTTTTGCTTAACATTTAGTTATTACTGTTAGCATATTTGATGTTAATAAGCCAGAACTTTATAGGATTCACATGATAATCTCCGATTTAATTTAGGAGATGAAACTAATACGTCAGGCCATTGGTATTGTCGTGTGCCAAGTGAGCGAGTACCGAGCGCACTTCCTGCGGTTGTCCGGCTAATAGGCTGGTCAAGCTTATTGATATATATATCATCAAAAGTAGTCAAAGCCTGGCGCGCGATTTGAACTATAATTATATTTAAATCGTTACAAGTTATTCTCAATGGCGGCATTAAACTAGTATATTTTCTTGAAGTGTAGTGTGACTGTCAATGTCCCGTGGTCAAATGGTATAGATTTACCCTGGTGGTCTCTTATAGATATTTCGATCGTCCGGAAACTCGAGAGAAGTAGAGGAAGATAGTGTGGTGGTGAGAATGTTTTTACCTCCACATCTCGGATGTCAGCCCTCTGTCTAGCCTGTAGTATACGCAGAAGCGGTGCATAGACATCTCCTACGATACGCGGTTCTACGAGATCACAATAGACGAACATGAGTGCTGGAACATCTTGGTTCCCTTTACCGGTCTTCGACGGTAACATGCGAGCCTCGGGTGTAGGGGACTCTTCGTCCTCTTCACCAGTCTTCAGCGGTAATATGTGCGCCTCCGGCGTAGGGAGCTCTTCGTCCTCTTTACCGGATTTTAGCGGTAACATGACAACCTTTGGTGTATCGCTGGGTTGCAAAACTGCATCTCCAGCCGTAATCCCGTCGCTAGCAGCATTTGTACCAGATACAGTTTCGGCTATTTTACGAGTCAAAGTCTCTTTCTTCTTGTTAGGTAGGTATCGAGCTGTTGCTGGGTAGTGTTATGTAGAACTGCGACTTCATTATGATGCAAGATTCTGAAGACTGGAAGCGGGAATCCAGCTGTTGAACTTTTCAGGGTATCCTTTCCAGCTGACAAGAACTTTCTTACTGCGACCCCGACCCTTGCTGAAAATGATTTTATCGATCTGAAACTCAGCATTTTCAATGTCAATCGTCACACGTTGCAGTTCCGCTTCATAAAAATAGCCGTCAATTTCCTCTCCAGAAAGATCCTCCAACTCGTATACGTTCGGTACACCAGGTAAAACAAGCCTAATTTTGAACAACTCCTCACTCCAGTTAGCCTCGTAACCCTTGGCGAAGGTACCCTTTGTCTTGCTTATACGTACAAGATCATCCTCATTGAATTTCAGCTTGCGGGTCCTGTGTAGAGGATGCATACGTTGAATAGTCGCACGAGCTTCAGCCGCATTGTAGAGCGTCACAGCCGATGGAGCCATTCTGATACTCGAGTGTATAGTATTATTATACGAGTTGACGATATTTTCCAGGACATCGATGTATCGATGAGTGTTTTTATGGGTGAAATATCTCCATATGCGGTCTTTCAGAGTACGATTGAATCGCTCAACAACAGCCGCTTTTATATCAGGGTTACGTGTCACTCTAAAACGGATTTCGTTCTGAGCAAGTAGTTTTTGAAAAACGCCACCCACGAACTCTTCACCCTTGTCAGTCTGCAGGGTCACAGGACGCCGTTCGGTAGAGGATAAAATTTGCTTAAACCCTTCGGCCACGTCACTAGTCGATTTACTATGAAGTGGAATCACCCATACAAATTTACTCAGGACATCGATGACTACCAATAAGTAACGGATACCGTCGTTATGATCCTTCATCAAACCGAGTTCAACTAAATCGGCTTCTCAGAGTTCATCAATATTTGAAATGTTGTACCGCAGCCGTTGAAATTTACGGCGTATAGGTTTGTGCAATGTGTAAGCATCCTGTCCACTCAGCCAGTTCTCAATTACAGCCGAGCTTACTTTTCGGGCGACCTTTTTTAGCTTCCTTGCTCCTGCATAGCCAGCTGAGTGTGAGGGGTCAAAATACAAACGTTCTAGTTCTTTCATTTTCGCATTCCGAATGACAACCAGCCTTGTTATGACGATGTGGACGGCGATTCACGGGGTGTTCTTCGATCGCGCTTTAGTTTCGATGGAAGAGAGAAGGAGTCGTCCTCTCTCCTGTCGGTACTTCCGTCTTCCGTGGCAGAATGTTCGCCACTGCTACCTCCGGTGTCTCCAGAACGGTGGGATGCTTGACGCTGCCTTGCACCGCTCCGTATAATGACATTTTCTGCGATCGACGGTGATACTGCAGCATTCCGCCAGACGTTTTGATTACCAACATATTCCCGCGGAACATTGATACTCTGAAGAAAGCGTGCGTACGCATATCTGCCATCAGGCTGAAAGCCTTTTCTAGAGCGCATGGAATCGTTCACCAAATCTACGATATTTGTGCCAGGTATAACCTTGTTGTCTATGGTCACCACCCCGTTCCTGTCCCAAGAGAAACGTGCCGGAACATCAGTCAGGTGTTTGAGTGGATGTTCGGCCTTCGATCGGTATTTCTTTGGTACTGTAAAAACAATTCGTGATAATAACTGTTGCTTGTCTGGGAATGATTCTGCTTCTTTTTCACTCGTGATATCTGCGGAGGTATCGTTTCCAGACTTTGTGTGAAGCTCTAGACTTGAAGGTTTTCGTGAATCCTCGGCGAAGTATAAAAAACGTTGTAGTAACTGTTGATACAGTTTCCATTTCGCGGCGTCATCCCCGGTGGGCGAATCCAGAATGGCTTGCATTTCGCTATCGAGCCTAGAGATTGGATTTCTCGTGTTTTGATTTGTATTCTCATAATAACTACTGAAAACTGCCCCAGAGGACGTAATATTACGTTCGAAACGTTCTACACTTTCCGAAGGTATCAAAACCATTTTCTTTGCATGTTCCATCGCTTTTCTGTTTCTATTCGCCAAAAAGGTGTGAAAATAGAGTCCCGAGAACGGGCACGATTAACATGGGTAAAAAACCACTACCACGTTGAATCAGTATCTGTTTTTTACTCTTCAGGCTTCCTTTGCTGCTAGCCAGTTTACGAAGAAGCTGTTTATGCCTAACAAGTCTAGCTTTTTCCTTTTGCGTCAATACGACGTTACCATGCACCGTGTTCAAGGCACACTCGCATATACTCTTCACAAGAGAATTATTGGCAGTACGTAGCAGTGCCAGGCGTTGCTCAGGACTCAGCTTGCAGAGCGCATGTAGTGTTGCTGTATTTCCGTTTCCGAATCGTCTACGTGCGGCCGCAACCGTTGAAGCTTTTACACTTGGGATACTATCCGAGGTATCACGAGACTGCCGTACGCGTGGCATTACAACCGAACGACTGGTAAATTGGAAACAGAACGCCACTTTATATCTTTTCGTGGAACATAGACGTGTTGATACTTGTCAGATGGAAATATATTGGTGCGATAGCGGCAGTTTTCAGGCGTCGATTGTTTCAAGTCGAGTAATAGATAGCCGTGCGTTTGCGCAGTGGCGTCATACTAGGCTTCCTGTAAAAAACGCTGATCCTCAGGATAAACCTGGCGTGCTAAATGTTGTATTTGTGCACGATCTCGAGGGTTCTTGAAAAAGATGATACAATTTGTATTGAGCGATATGTCCCTCTGCCCACGACCCTGGTGAAATAGGTTCTGTGTGATGAAAAACACACTTAGATTCTCATGATGACAACCCTTGGTAAACAGATCAATGATTACGTTGTTGGAGGCCTTTCGCATCAAATCATCGACCACAATTAGCTTAGGTGTTCTATCCGTATCGTAGTCGGATTCCTGCGGTAGGCCCTCCCGATACTCAATCTCAGTATCTGTTGTACTGTTTTTATTGAGAGACCCCGGGAGAGAACTTTGCTCAGCATAGTACCATAGGACACTCGAAAATCGTGTATCGCACAAATCCTCGATGTTTCGCAGAAAGGCCTTAACAAAGATTGATTTACCGCAACCTGACGGTCCGACAATTATCGCTGAAAAAGGGTGCCGCCAGCGTGTGACCATTTTCTCTTATGGATGGGCTCCCGCTATTTCTGACTGTACACGTCAAAGGTTTTAGGAACTATGGACGAGATTAGACTCAACCAGCGACTATTTATGCTACCATATTTACCGGAAAAGCCTAAGTGTGTGACACGCGCCATCTCTCATCCGATGTATGCTTTATTACAGTGTAAATTTACTGTCTGGAAAAGTTTTTTATACTTCATGTATTTCATCAAAGGCTGGACTAGTACGTATACCGACGATGGGAGAATGTTGGGCTGGGGAGTTATGAGTATGAAATGCTCGAAAGTTCGGCTTCAGACGTTTATTTCGTTGGGGGTGTAGCAATATGAGCAGAAATTTTACCGGCAGGTATATTTACAGAAAAACTGAGCACGTCATTACAAACAATATTGTTTAATAGAATATCTTGTACTTATTGAAACGTAGGGCGGGATTACTAGCGAACAGTTTTATTTATTACAGTGATAGATTGGTTTATATTTAAAATTTACATTTACACAATACAATTACGACACCAATACTATAAATAATATAAGAACACTACGAACAAAATAAATATTAATATTGATGTTACGAATATTACAATTGGCTTATTTAAATAATATAGATATCAAAAATATCACATCTCAATAATTCAAATGATATAGGAATCATATGAACAAGATAAATAATACAAAATTCACCTGTAAATGACTTAAGAAAGATAGGCAAGATAGATAATACAAAATTCACCTGTAAATGACTTAAGAAAGATATGCAAGATAAATAATACAAAATTCACCTGTAAATGACTTAAAAAAGATAGGCAAGATTAATATCATGGATAAATCCAACGATATCGATAACATATTCACACCGAGAATACAAAGAGCTTAATAGGATGGTTGAAACACTATACTCTGCTCATCATGACCTATAGTGAAATTGTTAGCTACACACGCGCCACGGCCTGCCTCGGCTATTCATCGGTGTGCCCGTAAGGAAGGGTATCCCAACTATCTTTACAGCAACGCCTTTCCACAAAAACAGGCCGACAGGTCTTCATCTGGTCCCTGGTCACTACATCATGTGTTGCAGTTCGTCTCATTCCCCGAAACTCTACTCGAATCGGTGCTGCATCCTCCGCTACCATTTTCCGGACAGAATTAAAATTTATTTTCAAACATGTTGAATAGTTCAAGCTAATCCCTTTGACCTTGCAGACTTTTACCTCCCTTCCGTCTGGACACACAACTATGGATGCATAGAGTTTCGCACCACCAGAAACAAAGGCGCGTATATAGCTACCCCTACCATACTGCTCAAGTTCGTTGGTCATATTACCCAGAAAATTACCGACCGGCGGCTCGTAGTCTCCAGCCCTACCCGAACGAACATAAATAATAGAATCTATATCATAATATAATACACGCCGACCTAGCTTTTTCGAATAAGAATATAATGTCAGCCTCGCCTGTGCCGTTGTATATGCCGCTATGACTACATTCGCGAGGGCGGATGGCTCAATACTCTGGTCTATGTAGGACCAGCGGGCGTACAACACGTCGTCGTTGACGGGGACTAAATCCTCCAGTGAAATCGCTGGATTTGTTAGCAGAGCCAACAGTCCCTCCCGTGTATCAATGACGGTCGTCTGTGACATGTTGTCCCGTAGACCAAACTTACTCCAGAATGAGTTGAGGCATAACTTCGCCACAGAGCGAAGCCCTGGATTTTTTTCAATTTTCTTACGGTCTAACTCTACACCCTCTACTAGCTTATACTGTCGGAGATAGTCTGATTGCGCATTCTCGGTGTTACAGCCAGCGGGCCAGCCGCTGGCCTCCTGCTTAAGTTTGAGAAAAGTACGTATATAACCCGCGAAGTGCCCGCCCTCCCCGGTCTCTGGATTAAACTTGGTGACCTCGTACTGCCAGATTTCCGATACTGTTATAATTTTATAACCGTTTTCTACAGCCTCTTGCAGCTCAACTGAAACCCAAGTTCCGGATAAATATCGTTCGCGTTCATCATTATGCGGGCATGGTGATTGTAATAATTCGCGACAACAGCTGTAACAAAGCGGAAACATCAGTTTATTATGCATGCGGAAAGGTAGTACGGGATGATAAAGATTACGCGGCGGCAGCACGACACATTGAACAAGTCCCTCGACTCTGCTAATATCTACACCCTGATTCCCTATCAAAGCTTCACATTCTTGCCCTACATATACCTTTGGGTGACCACGCGGGTATTTACTTGTCGCATTGATGTACGGATACAGCGAACAAACATAGACATAGTGTATTTGCTTACTGCCCCCGCCATCTACTTCGTAGAGCCGTGACGTATTACCGGTCCGGCCTCCAAAAAAGGCATCACGAGGGTTCAATTTAGTTATACCTAACATCGGAAGAAGACGGTTATCCTCAATATATATTCGCAGCACCGCATCTGTTTCAACCATCCTATTAAACTCACACTTCCATATTTCTTCGACGATCATCCCCTGGCTCCGTAGGCGTCTTGTCTTGGCTATGGTCTGCTCGAGCCGTCAATCCATGTTTTCGCCAACCGCTGGCCGCTTATCCCTGTTGATTCGAAAGCAACGGGTACAACCCTGCCAGTAGCAGCCATGGAACTCCAGTCCATGGCCTACGCCATCGGGTCCCACGTAGTATCCGTCAACCCGCCGTCCCTGTATCCGTCTCTCTTTTTCTCTGCCAGCGTGCTCGATCTCGACACCTAGCTCATGCTCTCTCCATACCAGCCACTCGATGGCTCTACGTGAATGCTTATCGCCTAACCTGTATCCAGCAGGAGGGATAATCCCGATTTCATTATCACGTAGAAAGTTCTTCCGAAATACCATCGAGCAAGCTGACGCAATAGTTGTACTCTCCGTAAACGGGTAAACATTTTCTGTACGCTGGAAGATTTTGCGGACGGCTAGACAGGCGAGGCGTAGAATTGTCACGTCTGACTGACAGTACCTAAGCAACTCTATATCAAAATTGAAAATATAATTCTCGCTAACCAATCTATTATACCACTTAAAAAAGTTTTTCCGAGTCTCTCTCGTCATAGTATCTGGTGCGTAAAACTCGACCGCAGGTAAGGGACCCTCATACCCTCGATTAGTCGGGGTATTGAACAAATGTGGGAATAATCCCTTTTGGGTAGACTCAGGTGAACCGAAAGCCTTTGGCAATGCTGACAAAGCCATTGGCATGTATGCCAGCGAGTCTAAGAAACGGGTGTTATTCGTCTCCAAAAGTATTACTTTACTCCCGTTGAGTATGACCCGCGGTGGTTCGCCTCCGTTTTCCACCAGATACTTGAGAATAAACTGCGCGTCAAAACCCTTGGCATTATGCGCTATGCATATAATCTTCCTATAACCCTCAATTTTCCGATCTACGAATTCGATGAGCTCCCTCACTGGGTCCCTACTAAAAACAAATTCTCGTTGAGCACCGCACCCTGCGCAGCCCTCACTAAAATCTGCATCTATACAGCGCGTGCAGACCCGCTGCGCAACGCACAGATTTTGCACGTGGACGTTCACTGTATCGTCCCCGTCTAATGTCTGATTCTGTTGTGTCTCGAAATCGTAAAAAACGAATATATAATTCGCAGGCTCTCCTGTGGTATGTTTCACAGGTCTCATATAGCAACCATGCTCTATCTTCTGAGTTGAACGACAGGTCTTGCAGTATGTTTCCCCGCAGACATGCTTCCCCTTGGATGTATCCATATAAATGTCACAGGTTTCGCAAATTCGCAGAGTACTGCAGATTGACCGCTCTCCGCTAAACGAACCGGGTTTTTTTTATGATTGTTAAGACATTCAATACCGTAAAACTCACGTCTACATGAGATACATTCCATTCGATCACCCCGCGTATCGCAAGCGAGCGTCGACAGACAACGAGGACATATATTAGAGCACCTGTGTTCCATACCACGAGTATAGCCTACATTACATGGTATGCAAAAAAAAATTAAAAGCGGCTGCTGCACTGATATTCAAAATTGGATCATAATGTCTGTTGTGTTCGTCGTAAAGAATGTTGAGTCTATAGGTTGCACTCCGCCCCAAGCCTAGTACGATATCCTCGCCATTGAAATAACATTCTCCTCCTTTCCGAGTGTACTTCGGAAGTATACAATTAATACAGTGTCGTCTCGTGCCAAATACTGCTGAAACTGTAGGAGCTCATCATACCCGCAGCCCTGCTCGGGTATCGTGACGTGCGCCTTTCTAACTAATTCCCGAGCCCTCTCTCTTTGATATTTTTCGCTATCCTTAACTCTCCCCCAAATGTTTTTAAAATCAGGATGAGTATTCTTACACGCGTGCACCCCGGCTGCGAATAAAGCCCGCGGTAAACATCAATTATCCGTATTTTTAAGTTTTAAGATTGACCGCTTATTGAGTATTCCCTCCCCATCCAAACGTAAGCGTTTACCCCTTCCAGCAGGTGAATTGACCGTAAATATATTGATAGTGAAAGGCTGATCTAGCGAAAACTCGCTTGCACTCTGCGTGACTCTGAACACAAGACCCCATAAATCCTCGAATTGAAAATCGCGTGCCGGTCGAAAGTTTAAGCCCGCTGCACCTCTCGTGAAACCATCCGTAACAAATGTTATGCCCATTAGATCATCCTGACCGCACAATGACCTGAAATACCTATGAAGTTCCCTAAAAGCGTCCTCTAACCAACGTAGTGTGTTTTCCGTCTTCGGCGGAATTATGATTTTCACCGTGACCTGATTTCCCGCTAACCCAAAACGCGGATATCTTTTATTAACACGCTGTGTGATTCTAAATCGTCTACTGTCTACATCTTCTATATCTGACTCTAACCCTACATCTTGAATCGGTACACTAACTCGGCTATCAACCTCCGCTCGATCGTCCTGTCCAGGTACTTCGTCCGATGGAGCATTACGCTCTCCTGCACGACGAGCTGCTCCGCCTTGCTGCACTGCTGAAGTGCTAGCCCCTTCGTTGACCGCGTATAATCTGGCTGGAATTCCCGACGTTGAGGTAGAAGCTCCGACGTTGACGTTGAACAGACCTGCCGCTGGTTTCGCTCTCGGTATATCCCCAGCATCTGCAAAAGTATTCAAAACTATGAAAAACAACGTAAATTTGCATGACTGAGAATAAGGTTTACGCGGAAAAAAAATAATATAATATAATATTATAAAAAAATAATATAATATAATATCTCTTTTTTATTATTAATTAATTTACCCGTGATATATTTTCTAACACCACTTACCGTTCACACTGTTATACCGCGTACTTTTACTCGATAGATGCGGTCCCGCATCCTCCACATCTTTTATTGAGACTTGTGATAGTCGCTCCGTAGCCTCTTTCATTGTCGCCGCACCGTCCACGTCTACACCAGGATGATCCTGTGTAAATGCCATCACACTTTCCGCCGCCAGTTCATGAGCCTCGACAGCTTCTATAGCATCCGCTTCTTCTCGTGCCATAGCCTTGGCATCCCGATGTGCAGTCGTCCCGGTCTTCCGCTCTCGCCGCTCAATCACATTCTCCAGCATTCGAAGATCGGCTGGTATAAGGGCAACTCTCACGATATCCAGCATTTTCGCCATCCAAGAAGGCCTGCTCACTAAGTGGGATGTCATGATTTCTATGATTGTCGTCATGTCAAGTATACCCATAATATTGCGTAGAACAGTCGTCACTTCCTGCACCGTACGCATCCCGTTGACTTGGCGATGCCACTTACGAATACGCGGCATAATGCAGCTCGGTCTTGAAGCATTGAGGTACCGTATCACCATCAGGATTAGACCCTTCACGGTTGATATGATACGTTTATCTTCAACACGATTCATCGTCAAAATATCCTCCAAAATAAATTCAAACAAAAGAAAAATAAATTCAAACAGAAGAAAAATAAGGACTTGTCCAAAATTTTCTCGAAACTCAAACTTGTTCGCTTGGTAACAATACCTTTCACGAATGAAAAAACAAACGCAACAGTAATAGTTAAACCACTCGAAATCAGAAGATCACAACCAGCAGAGTTTCCTCTACTGAATAGTTTTTCAAACCGATAAAATTACACAGTTTTGGCATGTCTATATATGTTCTGGTTGGCACCTTGCTCATCCCTACTCTGTGAAAACGAACCAATCAACTATATCACAGCCGTACACCAATCATTGACTATTTTTACTTACCTGAAACAACGTCACCACCCACCGGTCTGACCATAGTCACCTTTATATAGCTTTTCACCCGACCGACCCTTACTCCCACAAGTTTGCACCTGCATGCACTTTGCTTAGCTACCTGAAACAACGTCACCATACATCGGCCTGACCATAGTCAGCTTCATATAACATTTTCACCCGGCCGACCCTTACTCCCGCAAGTTTGCATCTGCAAACACTTTGCCTTTAATCCCCAATTGCGCCTTTACACTCAAGACAAAAGAATGTACGCTCGTAGCTTCGCGAGGGTAGTCGGAGCGTGGACTTGAACATAGAAATCGGTTAATTACATTTCGAAGAAAATTAATTACAAAGACAGCTGCATCGTACACCTATCTTTTTCCTTTCACTGAGTCAAAAAGTTTTTCATTGTTTGACTAGTAGAAAATAATTGCAATCTTTCATCCTCCGATTGTCACTTCTCCTCCAAAATTTGGGCCGGTAGTGGGGGTTTTTCTTAAGAACTCAAGAGGTCTATCCGCAACAACGTCAGTCGTTACCATACTGTGAACAGTGAACATCAGTTACTCTGCATCAATACTCTTCAGTGCCTGAATTATAATACCATCACGTTTAACTCTCAAACTGTGCGTGCATTACAAAATCCTCATTCGGCTGATAAATCACTCATAATCGACCCTCTACGACCAACCAGGCGGATGTTACTATCAACCACATACGGAATAAACCATTCGTTTTCCACAACGGTCTCGGTTGGGTATTCACTAGTCGGAGAACGTTTTGAACCTATTGTACAGTTCACCAGCCAAGGTGGCAGTGTCATCGCGATGAGAGCTGAAATTTGGTGGAAGTCTTTAAACGCCTTGAACGATATCAACAAATACATCGCTGAGCCAACGGTCACAGACTATAGCCCCGACATTTCTACCGATACTACACCCGTAGATCTGAATGGCTATACTCTTTCGTTCATCTTGGCGCACGGCTCAAGAGCCTTCAAGCTATCAGAACCAGCTGGGCTATGGAAAAAGGAAGAAGATCGAACCACGGACGACGAGTCATCTACCTACAACCTCCCCAGCCTTAAGAAACGAAAGCTGTACTATCCGTCTATCGTGCTGCAGAAAACCTCGATCAATGGACTAAATGCTAAAATACCATGTGTCAGTGATCATTTATGTCGCCTCTCAAACCATGTGATTGCTGTGAACGAGAGTGAGGAAGATATGGTAAGGGAACTCGCTACTCTGGCCAACGCGTTTGGCTTTGTGGATACTCCGCTTGAGCGTTTCACAGAGCTTGTCTTGAAGGATTTTGACGAAATGCAGGAAAGTAGATAACATATGAGAGTTCTGGATCCAGCCTTCTTTACCGGCCATCAGGCAGTAGGTAAGTTACCGACCGCGCCGATAAGTTATCGACGATCGGATGGTAACGATTACCGATCTTTGTTACCGATAGTCTGATGGTAACGATTTTGGATTGCCGATCTTATGTTACCGACAATCGAATGGTTGCGATTTTCCGCCATGCAATGGCGCCACTACCGATCTGTTTCTTGGATCATGGTAACGATGGCCGATCTTTGGTTACCGATAGTCTGATGGTACTGATGTTGAATCATGGTAACGTGAATCATGGATTGGCGATGTTCCGTTACCGGCAATCGAATGGTTGCAATTTGCCACTGGGCGATGGCGCCACTTTCGTTATCGGTAGTCCGATGTTAACGATTCTGAATCTAAGATTGTCGATCTTCTGTTACCGACAATCGGATGGCTGCAATTTTTTTCGTTTCGCGATTGCAATTTTCGACCGTTTGATGGCACCACTTCCGTTATCGGTAGTCCGATGTTAACGATTCTGAATCTAAGATTGTCGATCTTCTGTTACCGACAATCGGATGGCTGCAATTTTTTTGTCTCGCGGTGGCGCCACTACCGATTCGCCTTCGCATCATGGTAACGATTACCGATCTACCGACAATCGATCCATGATGGCCGCTCTGAAATATCTAGTTCTTAGCATACCTATATATGCGAATTATACTAGCTGAAATGCTCAAAGAGTAGCAGGGTATGTTATATGCAAGCAGTGACGCGGATCATCCGATAATATATGTTTTCTATTTGGTATTTCTTAAGTCTAACCTATTCTAAAGTAACAATTTTCTTAAAACTAGCCCAAACTATATTTCTTAAGTCTAACATATTCTAAAGTAAAAAATTTTTTTCTCAAAACTAACTTAAGCTATATATTTACAAAGAGGTTTTTCCTAAAGTAGCTTAAACTATATTTCATAAGTCTAACCTATTCTGAAGTAGAAAATTTTCTTAACACAAACTCAAACTAGGGGATATTGCCGTTCGAGTGGAATCACCATCGATTGCGGTGGCGGTATGTCGGGGGATGATGACCTCGACGACGATGACGGCGAGCTCGGACTCGATCGTGAATACTCCGATGAGGCCGAACTGGGTGATGGCGATCGGCCTCTTTCCATATTTATTTGGATCGTCTCCGTATCCGAACCCGCCGCATCTTCCCGCACGGAAGACGAAATATCCAAGCATTGGATGGGCGATGCTGTGGCATTTTCAGTAGTGGCCGCACGCATTGCCCAATGATCATTGATTTGATACTGCCGCGTGATGTTTTCGATCATTTCGTAGTGCACGCTCGCGGTTTCATTGATGAAGTTCTCATCCACATGAGTGTCGCGCAAAAAACGCAGCACCACCTGCGCGTTCTGAAGGAATCGCGCCCTCAACTCGGCCCTTCGCCGCAGTTGCGCTGCCCGCTGTGCAACTCTTCCGTGAGTTGGATTCATCTGGATTTAACACACATTCTTATATTAGAATTCGTTAGAATTTGTGTATTCAATACCAACAACATACCTTATTTTTATTCTTTTTCTTCCACCCGTTTCAAGTTTCGAAAATTCTTCTTCTTCTTCTTGATGCTTTACTCCGATTCTATGAACTTTCGCTATTCACCGATCTTTTCAAACTGGAAATCGCCTTCTTCTCAAACTGACCTGGCGGGGAGAGTTGGGTTGCATCCCATTGGCTGCACGCCACCCCCGAAATGAAATGAGGCCCAACAAACCAGAGAACAGCTCTCAAGACATCCTCCCACACCATAAAATCGGTTAGTCTCAAGACTCGAGCAATAAATCAATGTGATTTTCGCTGCTCTAAGATAAGATCAGTCAAAGATGAACACGGCAATAGGAAAATATGGGTTTTCCGCATTCGTTCACACGGTCCTGCTTGCACAGCTGCATGCATACCGATCCCACGCAATGAATCAGCATGATTTTGGCCGCTCAAGAGCGCTAGAATTTTGTTAATCTGCAAGTGGTTGGTGCACAACCACCAATTCATATACCGAGAATATTCGGTGAGAGTAAACGACCCCCTCCCTACGGCAAAACCAATACAGGGCGCACCGCGTGCGTGAGGCTCGTTCGGGAGGGGATAGGCGGCCAGTGGTGCGTCCACCGAATCTTCCGCGCTAGGCCGAATCCGTATAACCCATCCGCGCTAATTCGATGAATACTTAATTCGAAAAGCAATCATCACGCCGAAAACGGCAAAGAATGAACGCGAAGAGAATGAATTCGACTGATGTGAACATTTATTTTCAAAATCTATCAACGAATTACAACTAAATATCTATCAATTCGATATGATTATTAATTATTAGTGTTTATGAGTGATATTTGAGACGAAATGGAGCGGGTAAGTGGAGAATAAATTATTGAAGATAACATCGTCAAACATTGGTTTATTTATTTATTGATTTATAAATTAAATAAAATTGAGTTCTGAAAAATCAATTTCCGACCATGTTCTGTTCAATGATTCACCCTCCACTTACCTGTTCCACTGTGTCTCTAATAACGCTCATAAACACTGATAATGAATACTTAAATCCAATTAATTGATATTTGATTTTAAATTCGTTGATAAATTTTGAAAATAAATGTTCACATCAGGCGAATTCATTCTATTCGCGTTCATTCTTTGCCGTGTTAGTGTGATGATTGCTTTTCGAGTTAAGTATTCATCGAACTAGCGTGAATGGGCTATACGGATTGGGCCTAGCGCGGAAGATTCGGCGGACGCACCACTGGCCGCCTATCCCCTCCCGAACAAACCTCACGCACGCGGTTGCGCGCCAGTGTTGGTTTTGCCGGAGGGAGGGTGACGTTTACTCTCACCGAATATTCTCGGTATATCATGCAGATAAAATCAGTCTAACATAAACATTGCAATAAGAAAATGGGTTTTCCACATTCGTTCACGCGATACCGTCTGCACACCTGCATGCATACCGATCTCACGCAATAAATCAGCAGCTCAGTCAATTTTCGGCTTTGCCTGAGACCACACACGGAGCTGTTAATATGGAGCTAATATTGGATGTACAAGGGTTTACAACATGTACTCGACATTCAGCAACTTGAGGGCATCGATATGCGAACGCTTCAATCGAACACTGAAGAATAAAATGTGGAAGCAATTTACTCTTCAAGGCTCTCATATATGGATTACCATTCTACCAGATTTGATCGCATCGTATAATACCACCAAACACCGTACGATTAGAATGAAGCCGAAAGATGTAACTATAGCTAATGAAAAACAGATATATCGACGTGTGTATAAGCCGCGTCAAATCAAAAGAAGCGAACGAAAACGCAAATTTAAGGTTGGCGATAGAGTTCGCATCAGCAAATATAAAAATGTGTTCGAAAAGGGGTATACGCCGAATTGGACAACGGAAATATTTACAGTTGATGCCGTAAAAAATACCAACCCTCCAACATACAAACTCATCGACTACCTGAACCAACCCATCGAGGGCGGTTTTTACGAGGAGGAGCTCAGCAGGGTGCAATATCCCGAAGGCTATCTTGTAGAAAAGGTCTTGCGGAAGCGTGGTGATCAACTCTATGTAAAATGGTTGGGATTCGGCAGTTCACATAATAGTTGGATAAATAAATCGGATATGTAATATAATTTTATGAATGAATTTATAATCAACATATTTACATTTGTTTCTCAACCCTCCTCAATCTTAATGCTAGTTTGCGTGATTATCGAGGGAAAGAAATATTTCCCACATTTTTCTCACATTTCCACACATCATCGCACATTTTCTCACATTTTCTCACATTTTCTCACATTTTCTCACATTGACTTGCAAAGTAGATGGGAAATTATTTTATTCTGTTTTAGAAAATGTGAGAAAATGTGAGAAAATGTGAAAAAATGTGAGAAAACTCTCTTCAAATATTTAAGACATTTACTAGTTTGCGGAATCTTGATAACCCCAGGGTAAAGTATCGGTTTTACCGGGTATCAATTTCCGCTTATCATCACACCAGCTTAAAGCTAACTTATTCTGTACAATAATGCTAACCGCATGTCGACTACTTCTTATCATACACTGTTTCTCAACTGAATTTTGATGACCAATAAGACATCGCTTGTAATCATCAAACGTGATAGATTTTAATGTGGAACCCTTCACACCCTTTGCGCGTTTCTTATCGGTATCACCACGAGTTCTAAACGTGTAGAGTTTTGCACGCAGACCGATAAATGCAGTCATGATTTTCCTGTTATTCTCATCCTTCATCAGACCAAGGCGTTTTTCATTCATTAGTGGAATACCATGGACATTATCTGGTGGATAGTCCGATGTATCGAACATTGTAGCGACATCGCGTCTAATGATTTCGTAGATGTTTGGTACGGTAAATTTATATATCAGACTATCTGTATCGGTATACATTAATTTTGCTTCACTACTTGAAGAATTATTTTTTACATAATCATAGTGGAAGTTGTATAAGAAGATTTTCGAAAGATCGAGAATCGCTGCGCCGATGTGTATTGGCTTATTGAAATATACCTTGGTGCGATTTAGCTCAATAATCACCATATCTTCATCAAATATGGTGCAGCTATGAAATGTGGGTCTTGCAATGAGAGCACGCGCACCACCCCTACCCTCCCATTTTGTGATAAGTTTTACGGTCTTATGGTTACGCACATTCTCCATGGTCTTGCCAAATACAGCATTATTCATAAGCTTGTAGAAATTTTTTTCGAACTCATTTTCCGACTGCTTTCGCATATTTGTATTGAGGTCGATGTATGATTTCAACCATGGTAATTGTGCGAACCTTAAAATCCTATGCACTCTCACAAGCTTCAAACCAAATTTAATGCATTGTTTCAAATTACGATAGTGCAGAACATACTTTTCCTTGGGTAGAAGCGTTGTCGCGAGTTTTCTAATTTTACTACCCGGTGGTATGAAATGCTCGGGACAGAGAGGTAAGTCCGCGTGCTGTTTATGCAGCTCTACGGGATAATCTAAATCTACCTCTAGAATATAACCGGTTGATGAATTATCCGGATGGGACAATACATCAATGGCATCATTTTCCCACTTGAACGATCCACTCGGCAAATGCTCACTCATAGCTGCACCATAGAGATTGTTGACATCGAAATACATCAAATATGATTCCACCTTGCTAGAATCAAAATCTTCACCCATAAATCTATTATTCGCTCTGGCATAGCGATTTGAGCACTGTGCCACACTACCCCTTATGCCTTTCTCGATGCATAATATCATTTCCGGATCGTCTAAAAGTTGAAGATTAATTTTCGTTTGCTTTAACATAGCATCAGAAGCAATCCCCGGTGCGGTGTAATAATGCAGAGGATCCAAGTCATACGTTTTGAAGCAGCTATCACGGAAATTTTGAAATATATCGGCTAATAAAAGCACATCGGTTTTCAGGTATAAATCGGAATATTCACCCAGAGTTTTCAGCTCAAACTTGGCCCAAACATTTTTCGCATGTTCATAATCCTCATTGGAAATATGTGAATCGTTAAGTCGCGAATAAAAATATTTTTCAATGCGTAATTCCGGTTCATCGAGTTTTTCCCAAGAATCGATGTATTCGTAGGGGAATACACCTTTGCGAATCATCAAATCGAATTTTCCCTGATCACTGTAAGAATTTTGAGTTATTTTTTTATCCGCATCGCGCACGTATGATGCTAATTTGTCAATGCTGCTGGCAATAAATCGAATCAAATCTATGAATCTCAAGCTCATCATAGTGCCATCAACCCTCTTGGTTAATGATATATACTTTTCCTTATTAATGGGCAATAGTGTGATTTTACCCGAAAAATTTGAAGCTAAAGATTTAATTATGAAATGCGAATCATAGCCCGACAAATTATGAAACACCACCGAAATCGTGTGTTTCTCTCTGGAATTCAAGTTACACCGATTATGGGCGGCACCGCGATATTTACCCGTGAAATGGCAGTGAGCATGACATCTTTTTTCTTTGGGTAAAAATCGCTTCTCACAGATGTGACAATTTTTCGCGCGCATATGATGATCGCGTTGTGCCTGATTCAGGGATTCCATTGGAATTATATTTTTTATGCGTGACTCTACTTTAATGGATAATTCGCGAGGCTGTCCGATAAACCATTCAACACAATCGGGCCCGCGTTTATTCTCATATCCCGATAATGTTCCGTCATATTAAATGTACATAATAGGCGACACTGTGTGGGATATGCTCTTGAGATTCATTTGCGGTTGGTTTCAATATACACTCGAGATCGGCATAACCAACGAATGGCACAGTTCCCTTATTCTGAAAATTTGAAAATTCCAAATCTTTTTACTCTGGAAATTCCATTCGGATTCTATTCATTTGCATGCAATCTTGCCTGTGACTTTCATACGCACCGTGTACGCTGAAGTGACACAGGCATCTCTCGCACAAAAATTATTCACCGTTACGGCTTGATAATTGTTTGCTAATCAAACGCGAAAGATTCTTAATCCAAGCAAAGTGAAATCGTGATTTGAAATTGTTTGAAATTATTTAAATCATCATCATCATCATCTTCTATTTCGCTCTTACTTTCTATCATGAGTAGGTGGATTGTGTTGCTCTAAGTTATATTCTTACTCAAATAAAGCGGGGTAATTACACTATTTTTGGACTTTTTCTCGCTCTGAAAATTTTCCGGTTCGATTCCATATACGTTAATGCTCAAATTGTTCAATTTTTCGAAATTCTGTACACTATGCAGGGTCGCTGGGAATTTAATACCTGTACAATTTAGCTCCGATATATACCGTCGATAGCTGTGTGATCTGGTTGCGTTAACGCTTATGGGGCGGAGAGCTGCTGCAACGGACCACAGAAAACACCGATCATCATCATTCTGCACGTTGACCACCGCCTTTTTTTGCTGAATATCCCCAGGTAGCGCTGTATATGTTGAGAGTCCACCGCGAAGAGGCTCGTATCGGTTTATGCCAACTAATGCATTTATGATCTCAATCATACTCCAACCAGAATCTCGTTGTTCGAAATCCTCCACTATGGTCAGCAGAGGATTTGTTACGTTATCGCTGAACCAGGTCTCCAGGTTCGTTGATAGAAGAATCGTAGCGTTGCGTGTATTGAAGTTCTTCACTTCCAAGCTGATCTGATCGTTTTTTACGTTCTCAAATTTACACGAAACCCCCACATTCACCTTAATACATCCCTGTTCACGTAGCACATTTTTCAAGCGTTGCATCGTTACCACCTCAGCGTCAGCCAAAAATCTCGCCAAATCCTTATGTCGAAGATTTGTCACGGCTCCAATGTGTATACGGCACTTGAAGGCACTTTCCATATCATCCCATCGAACGCGATTCTGAATATCATCGCCAATATTACCTCCAACAATAGTCGCACGGTGTCGTTCAAACTTCACCACCCACGATTGGAGGCGTGATACTATATGTTGTAGTCGCTGTTTTTCACTCACACTTGGGTTTGATTGCATCAAAATGTTGTTCAAGAATCGAACATTTTCAAGTGCGATATCACGCCAGCGAATAAAAATATCTTCACTCGCATTTCCTGGAGGGAGTGTGCACAATAACTTGTATGCATCTTCCATCATCTCGACAAGATTCATATACCTGTTGTTGTCCATTTTTTTCCAATGAGTTTACAGCTCCGCATTCAAACCCACACCTTGCAAATGTTCACACCCACCATGAGCTTTGGGGTTTTATATGCAGACGCCCTCCACCCCACCACCATTCAAATACCATGAAAATTCAAGCGTTTCCAACCATAGTTCGGGTGGGGTTTTGTACCTGGGGTTTGCACCTTTTCGTGAAAAATATTATTCGAGTTTACCATTGGCCAACCCCTGCCAATATTGGGGTGTATTTCAGATTTCTGGTTGGGTATAAAGCGGGGTTTGCACCGAGTTTTAGACATTCCGCAAACAACCGAGAGAAGCAGTCAAACTAGTAAACCAAGTGTCAAGATGAATAATCAAATTGTAAACCCCGCCGATGTGTTTGATGCCGAGTTTTGGGATGAGCGTCTGCATAGCGACGATGAGGGTGAGATAATGGCTATGAAACCTGGTATGCGAGTTCGAGTGACGACGAAGATCACATACCTCGGTATATAGAGGTGTATTACGATGATGGTGAGCCCATGTGGATAAGGGTGAGAAAACCACCGAAGTTGGACGAGGACGTGGAAAATGTTGAGAACTGGGACGAGGAGGAGGAAAGAAGGAGGATGACGATGAGGAGAATCGAGGCGAGGCGGAGGAGGAGAAGAAAGATAACGTGGAGGAAAACAATGATGACGAGGATGGGGAGAAGGATGACGATGAGGAGCGGGTGGAGGAGGAGAAGAGGGAGAACGAGGAGAATAATAAAAAGGATGGAAAGTAGGAGGAGAAGGTGGTGGTGGAATGCCGAGGTGACACCTCAACTCATTATTCGGTAAGTTAATATCATTTTTCATCACATAACGATTGGTTATTGCAACACCTGTATGTTTCAGATACGCGTGAACCTCGGTGCGTGATCGCCACCTCTTTGTAAATATAAAGCTTAAGTTAGTTTTTAAGAAATTTTTGTAAATATATAGCTTAATTTAGTTTTAAGAAAATTTTTTTTTACCTTAGAACATGTTAGACTTAAGAAATATAGTTTAGGCTAGTTTTAAGAAAATTGTTACTTTAGAATAGGTTAGACTTAAGAAATACCAAATAAAAAACATATAATATCGGATGATCCGCGTCACTGCTTGCATATAACATACCCTGCCACTCTTTGAGCATTTCAGCTAGTATAATTCGCATATATATGTAAGCTAAGAATTAGATATTTCAGAGCGGCCATCATGGATCGATTGTCGGTAGATCGGTAATCGTTACCATGATGCGAAGGCGAATCGGTAGTGGCGCCACCGCGAGACGAAAAAATTGCAGCCATCCGATTGTCGGTAACAGAAGATCGACAATCTTAGATTCAGAATCGTTAACATCGGACTACCGATAACGGAAGTGGTGCCATCACACGGTGGAAAATTGCAATCGCGAAACGGAAAAAATTGCAGCCATCCGATTGTCGGTAACAGAAGATCGGCAATCCAAAATCGTTACCATCAGACTATCGGTAACAAAGATTGGTAATCGTTACCATCCGATCGTCGATAACTTATCGGCGCGGTCGGTAACTTACCTACTGCCTGATTGCCGGTGAAGAAGGCTGGATCCAGAACTCTCATATATACACTACTTGCACTATTTTGTTCTTCCCTTCGATTTTTACTTCATAGTTCACTTCATTAGTTTGATCGGTAATGGGGTATGGCCCCAGAAATTTTGGATCTAATGGTCCGGCAGTTTCGTGACTCATTAGTACCAAGTCCCCAATTTCGAAATTTCGTGGTCGGGTAATTTGGTCATAAAAGGCCTTGGATTTTTCTTTCGATTTATATATGTTTCGTTTAGCGAGGGTTTGGCTGTTTATCAGTTTTTCGGAGCGTCTTTGAGCATATTCTCTATATGTTTCGTCCCTAGGCTCGTGAGGCACACTACAAGGTACTCTGGCTATTTGTCCAAATATAAGTTCATAAGGTAACATTCTAGTGGTAGTATGAGGTGTTGTGTTGTACGCGAGGATATAAATTGGGAGCGTTTCGTTCCAGTCGTCTGTAGTTGACATACACCTAAGGTAATCTTTTAACGTGCCGTGACTGCGTTCGAGTGCCCCGTTGGTTTGCGGGTGGTATGCAGTACTATTACATTTTTTTATGTTGAGTATTTTTGTGACCTGGGTGAACAGGTCACTCATAGAATTTGTGCCTTGGTCGGTAAGGATTGATGGTGGTACTCCGCAGTTGGATATGAAGTTTCGTATAAAAGCTTCTGCGGTATGTTCAGCGGTAGCAGTTCGGAGTGGATAGGCTTGGGAATACTTTGTCAGGTCGTCTTGTAGCGTCAGTATGTAACTATGACCTGACTTTGTAGTCGGTAGGGGCCCAACTATGTTTAAGAAAACCTTCTCGAACGGTTTGTTACTGCTGTTCTTTTGGCAAGTCACGCAATCACGAATGAATGTTTTTACATAGTTTTTCATAGAATCCCAGTGGTATCTTTCTTTGAGTCACGTCATAGTACGATTAACGCCTTGGTGTCCACCTGAACGACTGTCGTGGGATTCTTCGATAACGTCTTGAATGTCGTTTTGATTGAGATCGGTTTTGATGTTTGTACAGACAGTTATTTTAATTCCCGATCCCTTGAATATAAATCGTAACATCGTCCTAACCTTATGCCATTTTGAGTTATCGATCCCGCAACCGTTCCTGGGTATATAAATTGTTTTGATCGAGTCTATCTTTGAATTTTCCCTAAATTTTATCAAACTTATGTATAGAGCTTCGTATGTAGGCTTATCCCAAAAGTATTGTTGGTCATTATGTAATAAACGTTACGGTCTCGTAGGGTAAGCCTACCAGTTGCGTATAGTTTAGCTGATTCCCTCAAGCTCTCGACATTGCCATATCTAGTTTTGAATTCTAGTGCTATTCCTCGACTCATTTCCAGATCATTGGAAACAGCGTGTGCGTAGTTATCCGTTCGATTAAAAAGGTCATCGTGGATTTCTACGATGTCCGAGTTTTGTAGTATTGTCGTTTTTATGAGTTTGAGGTATTCAGGGTACGACGGGAGAGAGTCCGTTGCTCTGATGGGAAGGATTTTGAACACATGATTAGTTGGTAGGTCGATAGAATTCCTACTAAGCGCATCTACGTTCTGATTCTTTATTCCAGGTTTGCAACAAATCTCGTTGTCAAATTCCGAAATTTTTAATTGCCATCGGACTAATTTACTATTAGGATCTTTGATGTTAAACAGCCAAGTCAGGGGCCTATGGTCGGTAAATATCTTAAATTGTCTCCCGAACAGGTATGGTCTGAAATGTTGGGAGGCCCATACTATGGCCAGCAGCTCGCGTTCGATTGTGGAGTAGTTACTTTCTGCCTTGTTGAGAGTCCGCGAGGCGTATGCAACAGGCCTCTCGTCGCCTGGAACACCTTGAGCTAAGACGGCCCCTATAGCAGTGTTACTGATATCTGTCGTTAGATTGAACGTCTGTGTATAGTCAGGGTATATTATGACTGAGTCGGATATTAGGGCGTTCTTTAGTTCCTCGAAGGAATTTTGCTGTAATGACGGAATTCGAATGGTTTATTTCCGGCAAAAGTTCTTTCAATGGTTTAGCTATCGTCGAAAAATTATTTATGAAACGTCTATAGTATCCTACGAGCCCGAGAAATGATTTTATTTTCGTAGTTGTGTTGGGTGTAGGGAATTCCCTGACTGCTCTGACTTTGTCTGGGTCAGGTTTAACTCCGTCCTCTGATATAATGTGTCCTAAGTAAGCGACCTCTTTTCTCAAGAACTCCTATTTATTCGGTTGTCACCGTAAGTTGCATTCTTTCAATTTCAGTAGTAACCCCCAAAGTTTTTCTGTATGGGTTTGAAGTGAGTCGGCGTACGGTATAAGGTCATCTAGGTACACTGAACATTTCAATTCTTGTAACCCCGATAGGACGGTATTCGCTAGTCTCTGGAATATAGCTGGGGCATTTTTAAGCCCAAATGGCATGAATGCAAATTCAAAATGTCCCTTACTCGTGGAAAATGCGGTTTTATGCATATCGTCGGGATTCATTGGAATTTGGTGAAACCCGCTGGCCATGTCGAGTACGGTGAAGTATTTAGTTTCCTAATTGATCCAGGATATCTACTGTATTTCGCAGCGGGTGAGTATCCCCCATTGTTCTATCATTCAGTTTTCGATAATCCACGACTATTCTCCATTTCTTAATCCCTGATGAGTCTAATTTCTTTGGCACTACCCAGATGGGTCAATTCCATGGTGCGTTTGAATTTCGAATGATTCCTTTATTAAGGAGATCTTCCGTTTGTCTATCTATTTCTGTTTCGCGGATTTCCGGATACCGGTATTGTCTAACATGAACCGGGGTATCGTCGGTAGTTATAATTTTGTGGGTACAAGCTTGTGTACCTGGTAATGTGTCCCCTCCTAAATAGAAGAGTTCGTTGAACTTGGTGTAGGCTGCTATTATAATTCCTTTTTCTTCTAAATTCAGATGGTCTAATCTTGATGTGTCTTTCAATTTTTTGATTTTGTCAGCTGAATTATTTTCGTTTATACAATGAACCGATTGCATCTCATCAGTCTCAGTCTAGGATTCTGTAAACTCTTTGAGGTTCGATAAGAATAGTACGATCTGTGTCGGTTAAATTGATGATGCTTGTGATAGCTGTGTCGTCAGGTCTAATTGTTACGTAGCTTTCGCTTATTACGACTCCTGGTTTCAACTCGACCCTGTATAATGAGCCTTCTTTTATGGAATGTTCGGCGATGGTTGGGATGTCTGCCAAGATTTATGTCCTGGCGGGAATAGTGAATTGTTTTTGATTTTGCAGTTTGTATTTGCGGCTACCCAATAGCAACTCGGGATTATCCTCGCCTCTGCATCTATAACTGATCAGCACATTATTGAATTGTGTAAAAAGGTGGTCACCTATCAAACCATCTTGTGTTATGTCTAAGGAATCGTCTACTACATAAAATTTGATCGGCCTAACTTCGTCTCCACCATTGAGCGTGAGTTCAATGGTTCCTAATGTGTGTGCTTGTGAGTCGCTAGCTAGGCCCTTTAATTCAATGCGCTCTTGTGGGTTTATCTGTGATGAATTCGGGATAAATTTCTTTTTGATCAAACATGGGTAGGCCCCAGTGTCTAATATCGTCAAGCGTTAAGGTTGGTTCAACTCGGGTATTGAGAAAATTAAGTTATTTGGTGAGCCAATTAGATTTATCTTATGTTCTGGTATTTCTATTTTTCTGCCGTTCGTGTTAAGCGGTTTTCTATAACGGACGTCGTCCCGCTCGTCGACGCAGTCCGTTCCCCAAAATTCGAGGTTCCTACATGGTTTTGATTAGTTTTCGCGGCCAACATAGCTTTCTTTTTGTTACAATTGTTTTCCATATGGCCGGGCTTTTTATGAAAGAAGCACCTAATCCTGGAACTATCGATAGGATAGATTCGTTGGCATTCGTTGCATATAATTTCTTCTGTTATAGGAACATAGCCATTTATTATTTCAAAACAGTTTTGTGAGCAGCTGTTTTCTGATTAGTGGTCTAGGTCTACGTACTGATCAGATTCTGAACTAGAGCCTGCCTCAAGGGTATTCATCAGTTCGAATCTCTGTTTCTTAAAACAGTTCTTCGCCGTGTGCCCGATTTTATTGCAATTTTGACCAATAAGATCACTTCTATCAGTAGCAGTGGTTTTCGCAAGATGAGTAATTTGGTTTTCACTTTCCCTCAATTTTTCCTTCCCTGTGGCCCAATTATAGGCTTGAAGTAAGTCTTTAGGGTTTTTTAATCTTAGGATCTCGCGTAGTTTTTCGTTAAGTTCGTATATGAAACAGTCTCGTGCTTTTGTCATGATATTTTTCTCGTAAAATAAAGTCGCTTCCCTAGATCTTACCGCACCAGATTCCATTACTCTTATGCACAGGTGTTCTATTCTTTGATAGAAGGAATCGACAGATTCGCCGAGACGTTGTCTACAAATGCTTAATTCTAATTCCCATTGTCTGTTTGTTCCTTTAGCTCCATAAAACAGTAGTAATTCCCTTTTCGGAGAATTGTAGTCTTGAATTTCCCTATTTTGAATCCTTTCATATGCCTTACCAGCGATTTTGATACGTATTTACTCGTAAAGTTCTTCTCATTCTGTATTGATGCATTGTTTGATCGCACGGTCGCATTTGTCAATAAATTCTCTGACGCCAATATCTTTTCCGGTAAATACGGGAAGGAGTTTGGCTAATTTTTCAGCTGATACTGGCATTTTCTAGGATTTCAATTACAATTTCCAAATTTTACTATATATTGCTAGTTCATAAGACTTACAGTAACAGTAGAATAGGCCAATGCATAACGTTATCAGTGTTGAGAGCTCGAGTTCGCCGTACCGTCGGATCTGTAGTTGGCAGCTTTGGTGTTGGATTACTAGACTCTTCTTGCGTTTACGTCTTGACGGATCTTGAGGTTTCTTGAGCGCCTCTTCATATAGGGCACGTAATGTAGCTTCTCTACCTGGGGTACGATTTGTTGCGAGGGTGTCTTAGATTTTATTATTCTCGTGGAATCGCACTTCGGTATACTTTGATCTGTTGATTTTTAGCTTCGATCACTTTACAGGGTCTTATTAACGTTGATTCCGTACAACGGTATAGATCATATGTCAATCCACGGACAGTGATTTTTGTTAACGTTGATGTATAACAACGGTGAGGGTTTTATTAACGTTGATTCTATGCAACGGTGGATTATGTGTTAATCCACGCACAGTGATTTTTGTTAACGTTGATGTATTACAACGGTGAGGGTTTTGTTTTGATATCGTTGGTTTACAACAACGGCCTCTGTTTTCTTATCTTAGGGTTCACTGTTGATTAATTTTTCAATCCGAAATCCGTCTTTCTGACACCACTGTTGTATAAATTTTATTATCATAGCGAGTGGGAACGGCTTTGGGATAAATAAATCGAATGGTATTAAAAGCAATTCTTCAAATATGTTTATTATGAATAACAGACAATGAGTTTCCGTTGGCAATTAGAAGAAGAGTAAAGAGTCTGAATATTGCAACCTGGGTTGCTACCTATAAGTCAGCCAGATGCTGACACAAGGTAAATTAGCATAGGCATATAGGACCCCGTTAAAGTGTCAAGGCAATGAGCGCGCAAGGCAAGGTGTTCAATTTTGAGCTACTTTCCACTGTAGTTCGCAGAAGCCGAAGATTAATGAGAATAATGAAGTGGAGAATTATTGGTATCGCGATGTTTTGTCTTCAGTTGGAGGTGAAACATCCCGATCTTGTCTATAAATTTATTGGTTATATTGAGTTAAATTTTGTCATTAAATAGAAACGATTTGATTATAACAATATCATTGAATTTTCGCTAGTTAAATCAATTTTGTATAGTTCTTTTAAATTTATTTTCCTCTCTCTTGCGTTACTGAGCTTGGAAACTAAGTTTCCATATCTATTACTCACATTTTAAGGCTAAACAATAAGATAAGACCGGTTGAAAGAGTGTGACACTACGTTTTTATTTTTCCAAAATGTCGAAAATGAAAAGTTTCAGAGATATGCTCATATATGTTCTTATACTAGGTAAAGTAAATTATATCACATTATTTTTAAATATCAAAAATCTGGAAGGTAAAGTATATCGGTGACTCTAGTGAATCACGGATTCGGT
This sequence comes from Tenthredo scrophulariae, assembly GCA_963978835.1. Taxonomy (NCBI): domain Eukaryota; kingdom Metazoa; phylum Arthropoda; class Insecta; order Hymenoptera; family Tenthredinidae; genus Tenthredo; species Tenthredo scrophulariae. Next base: position 7,656,563 of record OZ022235.1, on the reverse strand, counting down.
ATCTAGTACGAAACGGCAATAGAGGTAAGGCCTCTATTGTATACGCGAACGCGCCTAGCGGTCGGAGGGATCTTCCCGCGGTCCGTACGTCCGGAAGATGGAGTTCAAACTGGAGGCCGTAAGCAGGCTGTTGCCCAGAGAAAACTGACTAGACGGCGTACCTGGTAGGCTTGAATACGCGCTGTCAGTGGCTTCAGTTTGCCAGAGCGCGATGGTCACGTGCCATGCTGGCTGTTGGCGCGGGTAACCGCCTTACGGCGTGCTTGGGTACTTGGTGTTCTCGGTCCGGTAGACTGGTTGCCGGGCGATGCTGCCTCTAATCGCAACGAGACGATACCTACTTGACTCATTGACCGGTGTTTGTCTTACCGGAGGTATCATCTTGTTTCAAATATAATCCCAGAGGTTTTATTCAAGCCCGAATGGATATTATCAATAAGCGCTATTTTACAGTTATCAGAAGATCTGAAAGAAAATTTCACCATCAGTAAATTGCGTACAAGGCGGTTGTCTCGAGACCCATTAGAAATTTTTTTTTCAGTAATTCGACAGTGAAACGGTAATTGCGATAAGCCATCAGCACGAAAATTCATGGCAGGGTTCTGTCATAATCTAATCACCCATTTGTCAAAAATATCCGATAAGACGAACTGCGAAATAGATGCTACAAGTTATATTGTAAAGTTCAGGAAAGCGGGACAATCGTGCGACGAAAAATCAATGTTGTGTATTGGAACTGAAGTCGAACATACCGAGTTTGAGAATTTTAATATTGAAGATGAAAAATCTCCAGTTGCTGAATTCGGAGAAAATAATTCTATTTGCTACATAGCGCGTTACTTGGCTAGAACATTCATGAAAAAAGTTTCTCGCTCGAGTTGTCAAACTATTATGAAAAATGATTCGTTGACTCGAACATCAAATTTTCACTTTTCTTGAAACTTATGAAAACAGAGAATTAATTCATCCCAGTAGAGTTGTGTACGACAGTATCAAAAAATGGAAACTTATCTTCAAGCAAAATGTAAATGACATTTTGCACGTTAATAATATCTTGCAAACTTTTGCAAACATCATTACAAGTAGTAGTCCTCATATCGAACTCTGCTGCTCTGATCATTCAGCTGCATTTCTACATCTGTACCTGCGATGTAGATTCCAGTGGGAAGCAAGATTTAGAAGATAAGAAGTAGATCCTGTTCTTAGAAAATTCCTAAAGTTTACAGGGTAATAATCGTAACCAATCGTTTCAATTTACTTCTACTTCAACTTCTGTTGATGACATAAGTATTTAGATTTCAATCAAAAACATTCATGCTTTAATACTTAACAATTTTGTGTTATTGAGCTGTATTCAGATCTTGCTTTTTGTTGAAGATGACTTTCACTTAACGAGACACGAGTTCGGGCCATAGCATTCAAATATATACCCTGTGACGGAGTTTTCTCAGAGCCTAACTCCGCACCCTACAGCGTTCCTTTATCAAAAAAATACTAATTAATTGAATCGAAAATAGTGTTGGGCGCCAGACACGCATTCGTGTCGTTTCACTGATATCTACTCGAATTTCAACAATATTTGACGGAACGACGGCCTTAAAGCGACGGTTAGCTCAGATGTGCTAAGGTAGTGGTAGAGTGGATGGATTCACCTTAATAATTGAATAAATAAAACATAAAACACCAGAGGTAACTTCCTTCAATGAAATCTGCAATTTCGTATATTGTTCGTAAGTAGCGATAACAATTTTTAGGCCAGAACAGATTTTACATTACACAAGATAAGCAGCGAAATTAGATCTCAAGACAATAGTGTGAATTTACAGACTCGGAAGAATATTGGTTACAGAGAAAAAAGAATATAATTCAGAGAGCCTTAATATGCGACGCAGCGGTATAGAAAAAAAACGTAAACACGCCGGTTAGCTAGCGAGCGCCGTAGAAGCGATATAATGCAAGCTAAACTACTTTCCAGGCTGCGTATCACCGAGCAATACGATACTCTATAGCAAATTTTCTAAGGTGGCGTGCTAGCGTTATTCTCAATAATTGTGATATAAAAGCTCAATAAATAATTTCGACTGAATCTGAGAGAAGCTATAACTAAATGACAAATCGAATTAGCTATGCAAGATCAATTAAGCAGAACAAATATAGTCAGAGAAAATCAAAGAGAATCAAATAAAGCAAACAAAACAAATAGAACAACTTAAAACTATGACTACTACGTCCAGCCAACCCTCGGGGAGTTGGATATTAAGCGACACGCCATGCGATAATATTCCAATTAATTCTATCAAAACTACAAAATCAAAGATATCGATGAATCAAGTAACAGAGATTCTCTAAGTGAGAATTTGAGGCAAAACAAGCTGTCAGATAATTTAGCAAATCGTAAGCAGCGATATCATAGAGATTAGACTAACATAGGCAGAGAAATATCAAGCGAAAATCAAACTACGAAGCGAAGATACTCAAAATAGCTACAGTCAACCATGAAGTGCTTTCGCTGAATTTCGTTACTAAAAACTATCAAACGAATCGCGTAGCCCGTGGGCTGAACGCTACACAAAGAAGGCGTATTAACTACTAAGAAACCTAACTAAATGGACCGAAACAACGGACCCCAAATCAAAATGCAGAGATAACTAATCCTACTTGAAATCTAGCGGTAGCCTGTGGTTTTTTACTTAGCAAAAATGATCGTAGAGATCTTACCTTGCGAAGAGCTGGGCTGGTTACACAAACTTTAACTTAACTTAATTTTACTTTAATCACGCGAGGGAGTACGACTTTAATCGGCGAAACGGAACGTAGAAGTGATGAGCGTCGTCGATCCTTCGGTGCTTTAACTTGCGAATTCGTAGGTTTAAGGGTGGGGAACCTATCCGGACCTACTAGTTAGTCTATTGGCTCTTCGAAAAACGTTTCTCGTCCGCACTGCTCGTTAGCTGTGCGATACAAGGCGTCAACTTGTTGCCTGACGTTAGGCGGTAGGTCTCCGTACTTCTTTGCAGTAGAACAGCCGTTTGGCGATATTGCAGCGGCGAGATGATGGCCGAAGGATGTGACCTTGGTTTTTACTGAGTCACTCCGTCCAAACGATACCAATCCCTCGGGATGCACTCCACAGCGGTAGTTTCTTCTTTAGACCACACTACTGCGGATTGTCCTTCGGCGATAACGTTACGTCACTGGTTCTTATGCCGGGCCTTGCGTGACGCCGGTGTTGGCAGTCGGGACGGGTGATGGTGGCTGGTTGTACCAGACGTATCAGCCAGATGCTGGGTGTCAAGATTCCTCCGCTGGCGGGAGGCCGTATGCAGGCCCTATACGCCGCCTAGCGAGATTTGACCAAGATCCACCGCCCTCCCCGCAGATGTTGCGGTACTATCCGTGATACTGATACCAGTACGGGACTGCATACCGTCGTCGTCATCTCCGGAGCGAAAGTTCTTGCTGCGGAAGTTCGGGAATCGGCGTCTTCAGTACCGTCTTTCTCTCTCTCTCTCGCGGTACATTAACAGAAAAACTCTCCAAATTAGTCGAACTCTACTGCTTATTAACTAGGTGTGTCATTTGTATCCCGAGGGTCTAGTCGGCGTTAGCTCTCTCCCGCGAGATTATCACTAAAAAGATAGAATTACGGAACCCTTGTGACGGCAGCAAATCTGCAACGTCACAACCCATAGTGTAATTTGTATATGTTTCACGAGCTGAAGGCTCGTGAAATTATACTAGTTCGCGTGTGTTCTTTGTCACGGGTTATGAGTATTTGGAGCTCCTCTGGGAAGAGTTGAAAAAACCCTTAAATTACGCTAATACAGACTCGGATAGATTTTACTCTACCAGAGCTGCCTCCCTACAGACTTGGAATATGCTAGACTCACCAGACTAGGATAGCAATTATCGCTCTACCGTAGCTATCCTGAGTCTAGCTCACCGAAGCTGCCTATTACAGACTTGGGATATGTGTGTTCTCAGACTAGGATACCCATTATAGCTATATCGTAGCTATCCAACACACTCACCGAAGCTGCTTTTTAGATAATAAATGAATTTGATTTTATATGCAATGAAGCGAAGTGCTTATCTGAAAGAATTTAAGAATGAGGTTATGTTAGAAAATAGAAGATAAAAATCAGATTCCTGATATTTCAGTGATCAATTGATCATCCTCTATTTATTATTATTCTATTTTTAGTTCTGTTTCTCGAACTATGACTTTACAAAATTATAAAAAATTGAGAAAACATAAAGTAAAGAATGAATGAGTGAATGATTAGCTTATCCTATCTTATCTCTAATTTTTTGTTTTGCCTCAACGGCCGGACTTTGATTTGAAATGCCGCATTGGCTATAACAACTTTTGAATTTGATTTTATTGAAATACCGCTTTTGGCTATAATAACTTCTGAATTTGATTTTATTGAAATACTGCTTTTGGCTATGACGATTTTCTGATTTCGATTTTATTGAAATGCCGCTTTTGGCTATGACAATTTTCTGAATGTGATTCTATTTAAATGCCGCTTTGGCTAGAACAATTCCGAAAAGAGAGGTTTTTTTTGTTTTTTTTATCCTCCAGTTATCCGGTAAAACCGATGTACCAAAAAGAGAGGTTTATGAATTTGAGTTGAGTGTGAGTCGGTCGGCCGCTTCGGCTCAAGTCCGCTCTAGAATTGGAAAAATGTAACAGTTGTGAGTCGGTCGGCCGCTCTGGCTCAAGTCCACTACTTAGGCTTGTGATGCCAGCGTTATATACGAAAAAAATTCAGGGCTTATTTAGGGTCACATATAAGTTCAAAAAGATGATAGCTCAGAATCGTATGGGGTAAGGGAGATCACTCCCTGATTTCACTTGGAATGCTCCATATACACACTATTCACATGAGGGGGCAGGGGGGGGGGGGTCTACCAGATTTTTATCGGTCTGCTTATTTTCTCGGATTTCTCCGAAACGGGGCAATCAATCGAATCGTCCTTTTGGCAGCCGATGTTTGACGAGTAATGCATTCGAACTGGTACGTTTGATTGAATGAAATCGAAATTTTTTCTTTTTCTTTTTTGATCGATATGCGGCCATTGCCGCTCCCAGCCGTTGACAATCGCAAAAATTACGACAAGATCATAGAATACAACTGGCCGCTTCACCGTTGTCGAAAACAAAGATGATTTTGGATGGTTGTCTTCGGAATTCCATACAGAATCGGGCTCAGGAAGCCGATTTGGCATTTTTGATGCGTAGACTTCGATACAAGTCGAAATAAATGGGACAACCACACCTTTCGATCAAAAAAGAAAAAAAAAAATTTCGATTTCATTCAATCAAACGTACCAGTTCAAATGCATTACTCGTCAAACATCGGCTGCCAAAAGGACGATTCGATTGATTGCCCCGTTTCGGAGAAATCCGAGAAAATAAGCAGACCGATAAAAATCTGGTAGACCCTCCCCCCCCCCCCCCTGAACCCTCATGTAAATAGTGTGTATATGGAGCATTCCAAGTGAAATCAGGGAGTGATCTCCCTCACCCCATACGATTCTGAGCTATCATCTTTTTTAACTTATATGTGACCCTAAATAAGCCCTGAATTTTTTTTCGGATTTCTCCTCCTCTTTTCTGTCATCCTGCCATGCATCTTTATTCGTTGATGCAAGAGTAAACAGGCAGAGGGACCAGTGTTGTGATCGGGATCCTGAGATCCTTCAGACAACTACAATTCATTTATTCAGGAGGTTCGTTTGTCAAATTAAGAGTTAGGACTCAGTCGTACAATTAGGTGAACAGCTTATTGAATAACAATTAAAGACTTTACAAAGGTTACTGAATATTATAACTGATTTCTGATATACTGTGACTGGCCACTGGTCGCGATGTTCTCACTCGGAGCGCTTTGCCTTTTCGTCCTTTATGAACTCTAGGAATTGCGTCCGCGAATTCTCTAGCATAGCGCAACGTACGGTTCATTACCCTGCTGAGTTGCGCTTGCACATTCCGCTACATTGCGAAAGGCTATTGGGTTCACAACATCCCTTCCCCCTTGGAAAGAGAAGCCTTCGGATTTTCTCTGAAATCAATCAAATTTTCTAGCTTGCGTCGTTGTGCGTACGCTCGCCTGTTATGCTATATCTGGGTTAGTAGTTCACATAATGTATCCCGTTAACATATTTTTTATATAATCGTTTCTTATGCTAGGTTAGTATAATTAATTTTTCCTGACATATTGATTAATGAGAATATTACAAAATGATTGGCTCTTATTCGATAAAATGCTCTAAACGATTTACGTGTACTCTAAGAGTTTTTTTCTTTACCTTTATGGTACAGTTTACTTCTGAATTTACCTCTAAGATTTTGTAAGGGCCGATCCAATGAGATAACAGCTTCTTTGATCGCCCTCTTCGTATAGTTTCGTCGTGCAGTGGTACCTTATCGCCAACCTTGAACCCTGTTTGCTTGGTTCGTCGGTCGTACTCAATTTTTCACTTTTCCTTGGCCTGCTGCAAGTTATCCTTAGCTATGAGATTGCTGGCTCGTAACCTCTCTCGTAACTCTTGCTCGCAGTCGTCATAGGTATACGTGAGTTGTGGATCTTTCTTCAGCGATGTCGGTAGTTCGGCTGCATGTCCATACACCAGCTCAAAGGGTATAAATCTCGTTGCAGTATGTGGTGTCGTGGTAATGTCTCAGGTATTCTGCCGACCTCTTGTGCAAACGTTCTAAAGCTCCATTGGACTCAGGATGATACGGCGTCGTCTGGATCTTGTCGATCTTTAACAATTCACAGGTATTTTTAAGGACGTTATTAAAAAAGTTGGTACCTTGATCGGTGAGTATCCTCTGCGGTATTTCGTGTTCGCACACGATCCTGGTTGCGAATTCTTCAGCAACAGTGTTGGCTTCCCGAATCGAGATGGGCATTGGTTTATTAGACTTGGTTAGACAGTCTCGAAACGTAAGGAAATACTTGTTTCCTTGTTCTGTTTCTGTCAGTGTTCCCACGATGTCTAATCCACATTTCGCAAACGGTTGATTTGGTGTGTCAGTTATGATCATTGGTGCCTTTGTTTTCTTGCTGAGTTTGTTCTTCTGACAATTTTTGCATCTCGAGATGTGTTCTTCGACGTCCTTCCGTAATCCTGGCCAGTCGTATTTTAGTCGAATTCTTTCGATCGTTCGGTTTACTCCCTGATGAACCCCCAATTGCGTGCCGTGGCACTCATAGATGATCCTGTTCCGATCTTCCTCCGAATATTATTGTTGTGGGTTGTTAGATTCATCCCCCTTTTTGCTGAACTCTGGTCACTGCGTACATGCGACTCAAAGCATCTGCGTTGGTATTTACCTTGCCCACCTTGTACTTGATCTCATAGTCGTACTCTTTCAGCTTCAGTCGCCATTTCATAAGTCGTGATCCTGGATGTTTGACTCCGAATAAGCATGTGAGTGGCTTGTGATCTGTAACTATTTTGAATTTATTACCATATACATACGGCCTGAAATAATTAACTGTCCAAACTATTGCCAGTAGTTTTTCCTCTGTGGTGTTATAATTGCTTGCTGCCGAATTCAGAGTTCTACTTGCGTATGCTATTGGCAAATCTGTTTCCACTGCGCCTTATGATAGTATTGCTCCGATGGCTTTGTCGGATGCATCTGTTGTCACGATGAACGGTTGCTCGGAATCAGGGTATTGGAGTAGTGGTGCTGTCGGCAACGTCCTTTTAAGATTTTCGAAGGCCTCTTGTTCTCGCGAGGTCCATTGAAATTTTACCTCCTTTTTTAGCAAGTGAGTTAGTGGTTTTGCTAAGTTAGAGAAATTCTTTATGAATCGTCTGTAGTATCCAGCCAATCCCAGAAACTCAGAAGCCAAATCCTTGAACTTCTTTTACATTTCGTGGGATTGGGAATTCTTCTACTGCTCGTATCTTCCCTGAATCTGCTTTGATTCCGACTGTGGTAATGACAAGTCCCAAGAAATTGACCTCTTCTCTCAGAAATTAGCACTTGTCCGGTTGTAGCTTCAATGAGTTTTGTCGTAGGCGTTTCAGTAACTCTTCCAAACGTTTGTTGTGTTCCCGCAAACTAGAAGCATCTATGACTATGTCGTCAAGATAGACATAACATCTAAGTCCTTGTATTCCTGAAAGTACAGTATTTATTAACCGTTGAGACGTAGCGGGTGCGTTCTCTAATCCAAAAGGCATGCGATTGTATTCGTAGTGACCGTGTGGGGTGGAAAATGCGGTTTTGTACATATCCTTCTCTTCCATGAGAATTTGGTGAAATCCTGATGCTAATTCTGATGTAGAAAAATATTTTGCCTCACCCAACTGGTCCAATATTTCGGTGATATTAGGCAGTGGAAAAGAGTCTCCTACTGTGACATCATTCACCTCACGGAAGTCTACTACGACTCTCATCTTCATTTTTCCTGATGCATCTGCTTCCTTCGGTACCACTAGCAGTGGTGCGTTCTATTTAGGGATGGGCGATATGTATCGATATATCGAAATATTGATATTTTCATCGAAAAATATCGATATTCAGCGTCCGTTATATCGATATATCGATACGTTTCAAAACCGTTTTACATGGATATCTTCTCTATTTTTGCGTAAAAAAAACATGTTTTGGGCCGTACGTGTTCGGAGTCGCACATAGAATTGCGCGACGTATTTTGTTTCATTGATTTCGGTGCCTACGCCGAGATATTCCGTTTAATAGCACCTTTTTTCCCAATGTTTTCAGGTCTAGTGGAATTGCGTAGGCAAGCACCTTAACGCTTCACAAAGGCGACCAAGCCGAAAATGCTTTCACCCCCAGTGATAGTGATTTTTGGTCATTTCATGACCACTTGGTCAATTTAAACAGCGTAAGAAAAGCTGATACGCACGCGCAAAATCAAATGCCTGATGATTTGAAATATTATCTGAGTCAAGGTCCGATTCCAAGACACAACAATCCTGTTGAATTTTGGAATCAGTATTGCCCATCAAAACTGCACGAACTCGCCCGAAGATATTTGTGCATTACAGCCAGTTCGGCTTCATCAGAGCGTTTGTTTTCGCTAGCGGGACTCATAGCAACTGATCTGCGAAATCGATTGACAACCCAGCATTGACAAATGCTGATATTTTTACATTCATTGCCCGTAGAGGATTGGCGTATCTAAACTATCGTGCTCAGCTGGTCGCTGTTGTGATATTTTTTTTTAGTTGAAACTGTACTAGTCTTTTGTACCGGAACCGAATAGATGTAATAAGCATCATTTGTAATGTACCTTAGGTATTATCGATAAGCCTCCATTTTAGTATCCATACTTTTGTGCTCAGATTATATTTTTGTACTTTTCTTGATTTTTGTATTGATCTTGGGCTCTTTGAACAAGTGTGCGTGGTTTCTATGTAATAAATGAACGAATATGCTCAATTTCTTTTGTCCTTTTATTTCATTCATATGAGTTTACATTGATATATCGATATATCGCTACTCGATGTCCGATATTTTGGCGTATCGATATTTGTACGTCGATATATATCCATATGCAATATCGATATTTTCTTCATATCGCCCCTCCCTAGTTCTATTGGCCTTTGCTTGGCCTGACTACACCGTCAGTAAGTATTTTGGCTCGTTTATTCCCTGCTTGTGTTTCTCTGGAAGACTATGAAGTCTTACATTTATTGGTGCGATATCTGAATTCGTTGTAATCTTGTGAGTAGCTGTGCTCATATGACCTAAACGGTTTCCTTCCAAATGAAATACGTCGTGAGACCTCCCACAAACATCCAGTAAGCTTTTTTTTCCTCTCCATTAAAATGACTGGTACGTAGATTATTTCTCAGCTGTTGCATTCTGCTCGCGTTGCTCGGTGTCATTGTCTGACATGCATAAACTTGCGTAGTGTCAGCGTTTTCCTGACCTAGTGCCTTGATTCGCACACTCGGTCGCTCCAATTCTACTTCATAATCGATAGTGTTCAAAATGCTGACCTTGCACTCACCGTCGACTGCGTTGGTGATGCAACACCCCATGTGTACTCCTGGGTGTAACTCGATCCCTTCGACAATGCCTTCTGCGTCATCGATCGTCTTTGCGTAAATTATCTTCTTGCTTCTTGATTTAAGTGAAATGCGAGCTCCTGTGACTCCCAAGCTTCAAACTATCCCATACAGTTTCGTGTATTTCCCAGATCTAAGCTCGACGTCATACTTCTCAAGAAAGTCGCCGCCTAAGAGACTATCTGCTTCTAGTATAAAACCGTCTTTAACTGCGTAGAAAGGGTGCGATATGTGCCTATCACCAACCCTTATATTTAACCTGACCTTGCACAAGGTTGTAACCGGTATCCCGCATATATATCTCTGATCGTGATCACACCGTCTTCGGCCATCACTTCGCCGTTAATTTTCCCGACTTTTACTAAGCTTACCTCAGCTCCTGCATCTAATAGCGTAGTAACGTGTCTCGTCTTGAATTCATCTGCCTTGATCGCTACGTGATTCCTCTGTCCGGCTCCATTTACTAGGAAATTTACTGGTACGACGCGATACGGTTGCCTGTCCACCGCGCCTGATCCTCGTTTCCCGAAGTCTCATCGTCTCGTCCATTAGCGTCTCTGGATGGACCTGTTTGAGGCCATTCTGTTCCCCTAGGATGTCTCTGATTACTTTCTGAACGTTGCCTGTTCTCGATGGCTAAGCGTTTTCTGCAATCTCGAATTCAATGTCCTGGTTTTTCACAATAATGACATATGACCTCAACTCTTCTCACGAATTTACTCGGTGTCGGCAATCGCTGTCGATTCTGTGTAATAGCATTCCTCGAACGGCAATCACGTGCCAAGTGACCCGGTTTTTCGCAGCTGTAGGAAGAACCAGCGCTACCTTCTCTGTTGTTTGGTCGTTGTTGTCCCCGGTCTGGACCACGAATAGGACCTAGATCGCTTTCCTCTTCTATCGCAGTGGATATTGCTTCTCTGAGCTTCTCACACCGTTGGCTCTTGTCTAATACCTTCAGCCTGTCATTTAGCCCTCGTGAAAAAATATCAACAGATTGCTTACGGACTTGGCGTTCCAACGTTAACCCTGAATCTTCGACTGCCGCTTCTCTCATCACCAATTAAACTACCTGCGCGGTGAGTTGTTCAACTTGTAAGCCGTATGACTTGGCGTCTTCGTTTGATTGTTACCTAGAACTGTTAAATTCCAAGTGTAACGAAGCTAACGTTCGGGTGTCGACGCACATGGACTTTAGTTCTTCCTCTAATTCATTCAAGATGGTTGTTGACTTGCATTTAAAAGCTCGCGCCACAGTACCTTTGATTCGGGTGCTCAGAACAGGTTTCAATAAATTTTCAGTATCTGCAGGTCGTACTATTTCACGTGCATACTTGCAAGAGCGAATGAAGTCACAAAATTTTTCTCGGACATCATTATCGAGAATCTCTGTCTTTTAGTACTTGTCTCACGGTAAGGATGTTTTCGTTCATGTCAGCTAGAGGTTGATTCTCTCCTCTGTTCTGAATCTGTCGTGGTGCTACTTGGGGCGTAGTCTTACTTTCAACAAATTCGCGCAATGCACCACGAAGTTCGTCAACCGTATATTCTTCGGTTACGTGTTGTGACATATTCAGCTGCACAGCCAACCGGCATGCGCAAGAGAACGTGCGCGCCAAACAACTAGACTCGTTGAAAGACCTGGGTATCATTAGCGCAGGTATAAAGGGGGTGCGAATCCTCGACTCGGGCCACCACTTGAGGAAGCGTTATAGTTGTAGCCACGGTAAATTCGATTGATAGATCATATGGCAAAACGTCTATGGTACTAAGTAGAGTTATTTTGGTATATCAAAACTCCAGGCAAAACGCTTGTTTCCGCGACGATAAATTTACACATAAATTCCGCGATATTCTAAGCCATAGCGGCGAATAATCAAATTTGTAATAGAATCGAAACTTGACTAAACAAATTCAAAATTGCTTCTAATTAAAATATCGAAATACACCGGAATAGACACAATATACTCGGATAGATACAGTTTCGAGAATACAAATAACGGTCCGCACTATTTGTGTTCTCGACCAGATAAGCTCTAGAATTAACCAGCCTAAACTTTTCCTTATATTATTTGTTCAGAGTCACGCTGATTATAATCACATTTATATACAGTATTTAAATAATCTTGTGTTATTTGATGAAATCTGAGAAAAAAAAACCACGTTTGACCGAAGTATCTTCTTCATCCTACAGAATCCCAAATCGAATATTTATTTACAAAGGGAATTCATTCAACTTCAAGATAGCTGAAAGTACAGCCACGGCAACCACCATATTGTTCCTGGTCTGCAGTAGGAGGCAACCACGGCAATCATTGCATTGATTCTGGTCTGTGACAAAGCCGGCTCTATTTGGTTGAATACTATCGCGAGTCCGGGATCAACGAACAAACGTAAATTTATAAGTTCAGAGCTATTAAATTTTTAGTGTCCAAATTGAAGAATTCACGAGTAACTGCGCGACTCGCATGCACAAACCTTTGGTTTTTTTTTTTTTTGCCGAGCACACGCAAAACAAGTTACATTTGGCGTCCAACGTGGGGCTCGAAAGCTCAAAAATAAAAAAAAATCTTTTTTTTTCAAATGCTGTATTGAAAATAAACTAAGTAACTCGAAACCGAATTTTGTTTTATTGTATTTCAAGAAAAATTTTCAAAATGGCTGAAAAAGAAACTACGGCCAATCTAGATTTAGGCCATAAGGATACAGGTTTTGGAGGTGGGAATTCCACAATCGTCACAGACGATAGTATGACCAGCGAAAAGGAAAGTCCCAAGTCGAACCAGGACGGCAACAATGTAATAATAAACGCCTTAGCGGCAATGAGTAGTTGTATAGATAACTTGACAAAAACCTGCGAAAGAATCGAAAAAGCAAGCGACACTATAGTATATATATATGTAATGAAAATGATATTTCCATCAATCAATTATCGACCCAGGCATCAAACCGCGGATCGATAAGGTAGATATCGATTGGTATGAACCCTTACCACCTAATGATAACGTGTTTAGATAATAGCAGCAGAAAGAAACTGTAATACATGAGAAACCAAAAGTGAAATTTCAGTTTTGTCAGAACAGGAGGTTTTATAAACTTTTAATGTCGTTTCTCTTATTACAGGTAAGATTTTGTAAATAATTTGTAAAAATGATATGGAATATGAGATTTGAAGTGAAAATATACCAGAAAAACTCTTATTACAGGAGAAACACATGGTTTTATTGAAACCTAACCTACAAATTCATTAACACATTACAAAACGACATTACTGTGAATTGCAAATCTCCAAAAGGAAAAGAAAGCAGGCTAAAATGCAGAAGTTGAGATTCAATTTTGCTGTAATAGCAGCATCCGATCCAAAAACCAATCTGATAGCCTTGATATCTATTGAAACTGAAGATGGAATAAAATTCCGCATACCAGACTCACATCAGGCAGTAGGTCTACATAAAACATTGATGCACACGACAGCATATAGCAGAATAAAAAATACCTTGACCAAAAGAGGTCAAATAAGGAACGTGTGGATCCCATTAACAGCAGAACTGAAAAAAGAATATCTAGACGAGGGTGAGAACTTAATATTTGATGATATTTTCTTGGAAGAGTTGACTGAAACTGTCATGCCGGAAACGGAAAAATCAATGGTAGAAGTTGTAAAACAATTATTAGAGGACAAAGAAAAAACTCAAAGTCTATCTAAAAAAGCGGAAAAATTTGTAATAGAGAAATTTTCTAACAAAAATTCAAACGCACAGCAATGGATGTCTGAGTTTGAAAACGAGTGCGTTCGGTTAGAGCTAAATACAAACAAGCAAAAAATTGAAGTTCTAAAATTATTTCTCGAACATTCTTGCCTAGATTGGTACACTAGTATGCTAATAAAGCAAACCATCAATTCAGAATGGAAAATATGGAAGCAGAATTTTTGTCTTACCTATGGAAATAAAGGGTGGTCTGCTATTAAATATGCCCTGGCGTTTAAATATCAAGCAGGCTCGCTACTCGACTACGCAGTAAAAAAAGAGAGGCTCCTTTTAGAAGTAAGAAAAACAGTGGATACCGGAACACTGATAGACTTAATAGCGATAGGACTGCCGAGTTTCATATTAGAAAAAATCGACAGGGAAACACTCAGAGAAGTCCAAAACTTATACAATGAATTGGGAAAATTTGAACACCTAACAGAGAAAAAAAAATTACCAGAAAAAAAAACTGGTAACCAAAAATCTAAACCTGAGAGAGTTCCTTGCAAAATATGCGAGAAAAACAATAAGGGTACCCGCTACCACCGAGAATCAGCTTGCTGGTACAAATCGAAAGAGTCCGAACAAAACAACGATCAAGTGAAATATGTAAATAATTCGGAATTGGAGTTACAATTAGAACAAGATAGTCCAAAAAACTCGCAGTAACACCATTGATCAAACTAAAAATAATATTGAACGGAATTTTGGAAGTAGATGCAATTTATGATTCAGGATCTAATGTTTCGTTAATCAATTCAAAATTTATAAAATCCACGGAAACTAAAAATCATAACAAATCCAAAACAAAGTTAAAAACGATCAATGGTGTCAAAAAAACAGAAGGATGGATATCTTTGAACATAAAAATTTTTAATCAGGAGAAAAAAATGAACGTTTTTGTGGTTAATGACGATCATTTCAGGTACGATTTTCTGGTAGGTCTAGACTGTATAAAAGAGTTCAAACTAGTTCAAAACGAAAAGCTAGAAATAACACAAATAATATCAGACTCAAAAAATATGAGCCTGAAAACAGAAAATCTTACAACCAATGAATCCGAATATTTTATAAATTTCAATGAACATGTCATAGAAAATGACTTTGAAATTTGTATCAATCACCTAGAATACGAGCAAAAAAATATAATAAACGAGTTGGTAGAGAAACATAAATCAGTATTTGCAAAAGACAAGTACGACATTGGGAAAGTCAAAAATTACGAGGCCCATATTGAGCTACTGGTTGAAAAATATCCGAGTAAAAGACCATACAGGTGCACACTTGAAGATAAAATAGAAATAAACAACCAAATCGCAAAACTGTTAGAAAGAGGACTCATTGAAGATTCCCATAGCCCTTTTGGCGCACCTGTAACTTTAGCCTACAAACGAGAAGCAAGAAGAAAAGAGCGATTATGTGTAGATTTCCGAGACCTAAACCAAATTGTGATCCCACAATCACAACCCTTTCCTCTTATTGAAGACCTGATGGAAAAAACTAGAAACTGTTCTTACTTCTCAAAACTAGACATTAACTCGGCCTTTTGGTCGATCCCATTGAGGATCAGTGATAGGAAAAAGACAGCTTTTGTTACACAGGAGGGACACTTTCAATGGACGTGTTTGCCGTTTGGCTTAAAAACAGCGCCAGCGATTTTTCAGAGAATACTCACTAATATTATACGCAAAAACAACCTGACAGATTTCGCCATAAATTACATAGACGACATATTGGTCTTCTCAAAAACATTTAGTGATCACGTTGAACATTTGACTAGACTACTAGAAGCAATGCTGAAAGAAGGGTTCAGACTAAAATTTACAAAATGTACATTTGCCGAAAACTCTGTTGTGTACCTAGGACATATAATCGAAAATAATACGATCCGTCCCATTCAAGACAACATTATAGCAATAAAAGACTTCCCAACACCAAAAACTCGGAAAAACGTGCGACAACTTCTTGGGAAAATCAATTTTTACCACAAATACATACAGAATAGTGCAAAAATTCTAGACCCACTCCACAATTTGCTCCGAAAGGATCAAAAATTTTTGTGGAACGAGAAATGTCAAGAATCATTCAATACAGTAAAAAATGTACTGTGTGATAAGCCAGTATTGGGGATATTTGATCCAAACCTGCCAATAAAAATATACACAGACGCAAGCATCCAAGGAATTGGAGCAATCTTAAAACAAACGCAAGAAAATGGAGAAGAAAAACCCATTGGATATTTTTCAAAAAAACTAAAAGAAAGGCAAAAAATGAAAAAGGCGATTTATCTGGAGTGCTTAGCGATAAAGGAAGCGGTAACATACTGGCAATATAGGCTAATTGGTAGAAAGTTTACAGTCCTGACAGATCACAAGCCTCTAGCGGGGATGAACTTGAAATCGAGAACTGACGAAGAATTAGGTGATATGATCCACTATTTGTCACAATATGATTTTAAAATTCGATATAACCCCGGAAAAAATAACCTGCAAGCTGATTGTTTGAGCCGAAACCCAGTCCTGGAAGCATCTGAAAACGAAGAAGAGAGGCTACAGACTGTGAACCTCATAACCTTATCCGAGATTTTACAGGATCAAGAGAAAAACACTGATTTACATGATGAAAGGAAAAAAGTCTTTATCAAGAATAGAGTCTACTACAAAAAGGCCAAGAAAAGAGACAAAATAGTCCTTTCAGAAATGCTCATGCTAAAATTAATCAAGAAAGTACATGAGTTCTATTGCCATATAGGCATTGAACAAATGAAAAACAAGATCACACCTTATTATACAGGAAATAATATTTTACAAAAAATCAAACAAATTTGCAAAAACTGTGTGGTGTGTATAAAAAATAAAGTTAGAGGTCAAAAGAAATTTGGACATCTGTCACAATTGGGTCCAGCAAAAGAACCTTTTGAGATTGTTTCTATAGATACAATTGGGGGCTTCGGAGGATCGAGATCTACAAAGAAATATCTACACCTTCTCGTGGACCATTTTACTAGATTCGCGTATATTATGACGTCAAAAACCCAAACAGCGAAAGACTTCATTGCGCTCACAAAGAAGGTTGCAGATTGTCACGGAATTGGCATGGTTTTGTCGGATCAGTACCCGGGAATTAATTCCACAGAATTCAAAAAGTTTCTGAACGAACAAAGCATTCCTATTGTATTTACTGCAGCTGACTCAGCCTTTTCAAACGGGTTAAATGAAAGGTTGAATCAAACGCTGGTGAACAAAATAAGGTGTAAAATAAACGAAAATGGTGAAAAAAGAGCTTGGACGACAATTGCTCAGGAATGCACAAAAAGATACAACGAAACAATACATACAGTTACAAAATTTGCCCCCATTTATCTATTAGAGGGAAAGAATATTACCATATTACCAGACAGGATACAAGAACAAGGAAATGAAAATGATCTACAGCGTGATAGGGAAAAAGCGTTTGAAAATACAATGAAGTCACACAACTATAATAAGAAGCTATTCGATACAAACAGAGAAGAGTACGAATTTGACGTCGGTGATGAAGTCTACGTGGAAAATGGTAATAAGACAAACAGAAAAAAAACTGATGAAATACGCGTCGGTCCTTATAAAATACTCAAGAGAATATCTAATTCGATGTACGAAATAGACACCGGACATAGAAAAGTGGAATCAAACCTGTTCCACAAATCAAAACTTACACCATTTCCAGAAGAAAAGATGTAAGAGAGCAAAATTTTGCCAGCAAAATTTTCTTCGGGAGGGGAGATGTAATGAAAATGATATTTCCATCAATCAATTATCGACCCAGGCATCAAACCGCGGATCGATAAGGTAGATATCGATTGGTATGAACCCTTACCACCTAATGATAACGTGTTTAGATAATAGCAGCAGAAAGAAACTGTAATACATGAGAAACCAAAAGTGAAATTTCAGTTTTGTCAGAACAGGAGGTTTTATAAACTTTTAATGTCGTTTCTCTTATTACAGGTAAGATTTTGTAAATAATTTGTAAAAATGATATGGAATATGAGATTTGAAGTGAAAATATACCAGAAAAACTCTTATTACAGGAGAAACACATGGTTTTATTGAAACCTAACCTACAAATTCATTAACACATTACATATATATATATATATTCATGATGATTCGTGACCGTGGAATGTAATAGGGGTGATTCGTCAGAGACGGTCAATTTTACTCTGTAGATAAATTTTATTTGTGACGTTTCGGTTGGCGACGGCCGGCCATCTTCAGACAATATAATGGAAAAAATTTTGTCGGAATTACATAGAGGATGTGGCAGTTAGACTGCATAAATATGTGTTATAGTGTATAGATAAATAGATATGTGTATATCGTAGGAATGTAATTAAGTTAATTATTATAATAGTTAAGTTAAGATGTATAATGTGAAAACAGATTACTAAGAGAAGGAAAAATTTACCAAAACTTGACGTTCCTCATCGCTTGAGGAGCTTCCTTCCAAACTCTATTTTTTACCTAAGATTCATAAGAAAGATACACCTCTCAGACCTATTGTCTCGAACATTGATTCTCCTACATATAAACTCTCAAAATACCTGGCTTCAATAGTTTCGAATGTTGTAGGAAACACCGACTTCCACGTGAAAGATTCTTGGTCTTTCGTACAAGATATCAAAAATGTGGTCATTCCGTCGGATCACATTCTTATCTCGCTAGATGTCACGTCTCTCTTCACCAATGTACCTGTAAACCTAGTCTTAGCCGCTGTAGGAAAAAAATGGAATTCTCTAAAAAATCACACCAACCTCGATAAAAGAGACTTCATCGAAGGAGTCAAACTCTGCCTCAATTCCACTTTTTTCACCTACGACAACTTACATTACAAACAAATCTTTGGTGTTGCGATGGGTTCTCCGATCAGCCCAGTAGCTGCAAACCTCGTCATGGAACTCTTAGAACAAAAAGTCATCAGATGTTTACCTTTCAAACTTCCATTTTACGAAAGATATGTGGATGACATTATCACTTGTGTTCACAAGAACAATGTTGATCTTCTCTTAAATAGCTTTAATAACTTTCATCCACGGATTAAACTCACTTTAGAATTGGAAAAAAAAAACGGGATGATCAGCTTCCTAGACACCTATGTCATAAGAGAGTCCAATCATCTGATCACCAATTGGCATAGAAAAGCCACTTGGTCCGGTAGATATCTCAGTTATGACTCGCACCATCCACATCAGTACAAACGAAGTGTTGCCATAGGTCTCTTTGATCGTTGTCTAAAACTATCACATCCTAAGTTTAGAAAAGATAACATTCGCATCGTAACCAAAGCTCTTCTTGATAATGGCTTTCCTACACCTCTTATCGGGTTAATTAGGAATTAAAGAGTGAATAAACTTTACAACACCCTTAACTTTCAACAAAACTCCACAACGGATTCCAACTTGGAAACTTTCACTTCAATACCGTATATTAAAGGTCTTTCAGAGAAGATCAAAGCTATTCTGAACAAGGAAGACATTCACACCTCTCATAAAGTTTCAAATAACATCGGGAAGTTATTCTCAAATCTGAAATCTAATACTTCACTAGAAGACAAGACTCACTCTATTTACAAGATTCCATGCGCGGATTGCAGCTCCTGTTACATCGGACAATCCTCGCAACACTGAAAGAATAGAATTAGAGGACAAAAGAATGATTTGAAATCTAAAGACCCAGATAAATCAGCGTTAGTCTCACACTCACTTAAACAACAACATAGGTTTGATTTCGAAAATATCTCCATTCTTGAAACTGAAAGGAACAATCATAAACGCCTAATTAAGGAGATGATACACATCACTAAACATAGAGACACTTCCTGCAACAAAAGAACTGACATTCAAAATCTCAGTCATCTTTACTCTGACATTCTTAAATCTAACTAGTCCTAATTACACAACGTCTGACTATAATCTAACTACTTGATGTCTTACCTCAAACTTGACTTCCATTCGCATTCACCATCTTAACTAAAATTGGTTGATTGATACTTCCCGCCCAAACGTGCAACCAAGAACATCTCAAGCGATGAGGAACGTCAAGTTTTGGTAAATTTTTCCTTCTCTTAGTAATCTGTTTTCACATTATACATCTTAACTTAACTATTATAATAATTAACTTAATTACATTCCTACGATATACACATATCTATTTATCTATACACTATAACACATATTTATGCAGTCTAACTACCACATCCTCTATGTAATTCCGACAAAATTTTTTCCATTATATTGTCTGAAGATGGCCGGCCGTCGCCAGCCGAAACGTCACAAATAAAATTTATACACAGAGTAAAATTGACCGTCTCTGACGAATTACCCCTATATATATATATATATAGACACTATAGAAAATCAAATTAAGTCTGAGGAAAAATTTTTTAGAGCACTCGAAGATGATGACGGGAAAATAAAAAAGAACCGATCGGGTCGAATCGCGAATGTTAGTTTCAGAAGAAAAGTGGGAAAGCGATCTGGAAAAAATGCAAACACAGACAACCACGATAGAACAGAAACTCAGAAATTAAACCGTGGGAGACTTTGAGGTTCTAAAGTCAAAAATGAAAAGTAGCCACAGATTTAATAATGATGAGATCATCGAATTAGAAAAACGGCATGAACAGTTCAAGTTTGGATTTGAGTCAGATTTGAGAAGACTACGAGATGGGACAAGCGTAAACCAAAACAATAATACAGGAAGTTACAATATTTTAGCTAAACAATATAAGATGCCTACTTATCAAGGTAAAAGCTGGGAAAAGCCAGCGAATTTCATACGTGAGTTGGACGAATATTTCGAGTTCGTAGATTTTGATCAGGTAACGCAACTCAAACTTCTAGGACAATGTTTACTCAATGATGCTAAAGACTGGTGGGTAGCGCGTCGCGATTCAGCGGATACTTGGGAAAGTTTCACGAAAAGGTTTCTCGTTAGATATTGGAGTCCAGAGATTCAACGAGATGTTAGACGCGATATCGAGCTGGGATATTATTGAGCAGACTCTTAAGTAGCATGATCAGAGTACGCCAACGAAAAGTTCGCGATAGCAGTAAATCTAGATCCGCCTATGTCGGAGGCTGATGTCGTTAGCAACTTGATTCGCCACTTCGACGAAACAATCGTACAAGCGGTGAAATGTCGTGGCATTTGGGATATCGACGCGTTGTTGTCATTTTTAGATGAGATGTAGTATGGAGAAAGATCCAACCTTCCTAGGGCTCACAGTCAGTATTATAATCGAAATAGGCACCTCACAATAAACAAGACTACAGGGCCCCTATTCTCGACGCAATTAGAATGGGATCTGTGAACGAATGTGGCTCCGTTCACGGATGTTTTTTGTGGAGGGAAAGTGTTCGTTGACAAATTCAAGATCCTCATGGGAATTGACTTCGTTGACGGATGTCAGTTGTCATTCCCACGTGAGAACATTCGTATGAGGAGTCTCAGTTGCGAATTTCACATGTTATCATCCTCTTCACGCTAGAAATTAATGAACATGAGTGCAAACAATTCGACCGGGAAGTGCGATAATGGTAAATCTGAAGGAGAACAGAAACGTGCTGCAATTGTATCCACCACTCAAAAAAACATGCTTATAGAATTTGTGCAGCAGAATCCCCAATTAAATAACCCTAAATTCTCGAACAGAGTAACAAAAGCATGTGTTGAAAAGCTTTGGGATACAATTTCGTCAATTTTAAATATAGTGCCTGACGGTGCAGTGAAAACTAAAGCTCAATGGAAACGGGTAAGTAAATAAATTCGTTTTTTTTTGAGGTTTAGTGTGAACAACGAGAGACCCCACCTCGTTCTGGAAACTATTCAACACTTTTCTTTCAACAATTTTTGTTGTAGACATGGCAAGATCAAAAGAAAGTGATCAAAGAAAAATTAGCGGCCAACAATAAAAATTTAAAGAAAACTGGTGGTGGGCCTTCAGAAAATGTGGACATGAGTCCAGAAGAGGAGCAACAACTCGCAGCCATTCTACCTAAAATAGCAGTGGCTGGCAATGAGGACATTCAGGAATCGGATACTCTTTTTGTGAGTGCCCTTAAAAATCTCATGGACTTGTAGCTCCAATGACAAACTATTTCATTTTGTATTTATGACTATAGGAAGATAATGTGCTAGAGGCTGGAAACTGTAGAGGATTGGATGAGTTGGAAGACTTTGTGAATGATGAAAAGGACGCTACAATTTATGAAGAAGCATCTGGCAGTCCTGAGAACGCTCAGCTAGAGATCATAAATGTAGAGAATGATTTATCTCTTTTCCCTGCTCTTCCTGCGGATTTCTTGGTTCTTAAGCATACTGTTGACCTGAACACTGATGGAGAGCCTAACGTGGCATTTCCAACTTCAGAAGTTGAATTTGCGAAGGTAGAGACAGAGGTTCCAATGTTGAAGAAACAGCCCCTCGTGCAGAAGATTGAGCCTTTATCTGTAAAATGAAAAAACATTGGCTCTGGGGCACGTAGAGATGAAAGAAAATCCCTATCCTCATTTCCCAATAAGAAACGATCAATGGCAGTACATCGACAGGATGCATCCCTTCGAAATTCGGAAAACATTATCGCTCTCTCTACTGATAAATTGGAGACCAAAAAGAGGTATTACGACCAGAAGGTGTTTCTCCTTGCGAGACAGGCTCGAGCAAACCATGTGCAATCAAGAGCATTAAATAAGTTGAGCAACAGACTTATATATCCATAGTGATTGCTCCTTGCGATTTTGATTTTTTTTTTTCAATTGATTGTTAATTCCAGTAGCACTGAATAATAGTAGTAATAATGATAATAATAATAATAATAGTCGTGTTTCTGTAAGAAGTACTAATATTAATGAAGTCAGAGAACTTGTAAGCATCGTTGGAATTAGTTATTAAGTTTCACCAAATTCTTTCAACAACTAGAATTAATAAATTGAAGTTTTCTATTGAGTGGTTTTTTCTTGTCATCAAGTTCCTCTTCAATTACTCTTAGTTGAACTCTAACAATTTGTTGACGAACAATTCGACCTGCAGCTAATCCCGGATTGACCCGAGCCATATGTCCATCGACTCCATCGAGATCTCCATTATTGAACATTGCATAGTCTGGATTGTTCATATAAGGTTCATCTATTTCTGTGGGGAATCTGAAACCGTCCATGATTGCCATGTTATGGAAGATTGCGCGGGTGTTCGTTATCCTCGCTGCCGTTGTAGGATCGTAATGAAGAACTCGATGTTTAAGCAAACATCGGAATCTCATTATGAGGGTCCCATTGACACGTTCAATGATCGATCTTGTGCGGCAAAACACATTGTTAAAGGCTGCCTCTGGAGAATCATCCCATGGATCCTTGAATGTTGTCATCAGCCATGGACGTAGAGGGTATCCTGCGTCTCCTACAAATGATTTCAGATATTCAGAAGGGGAAGGGGGGAACTGGAGATAACTTGTGCTTCTAATCTATCATTGAAAAAAAAATTCATTGATTTTTTTATTGTTCATTATCCAGCTGATGAGTGATTCCAGGAAGAAATTTTATATAACATTTTTAATTGAGAATTGTGTCAGCGATGTTATATCGCAACACGATTTTGTTAAACCATAGGTTCTCTCTCCCTCTCTCTCTCTCTCGGTACAATGTGTGGTTGCAAGGTTAAGGGATGAATAGAGTCAGTCGATAGAATAATTGAGTAGAGGATGCTCGATGATTTCAATAGTAATATGTTACTTTATTTTGATGATATGTATAGCGACAGGTGAGTCGGAGTTTAGATATTGCTATTTTGAGGATAGAATTGGAAGTGTTCGGTTATGATGGGATGTGAAGAAGGTAAGCTCGGTTTTGGGAGGGGATTTCGGATGAGTTGCACTTGGTGTGGCCGTGTGCAACTCGTACGATCCCGGTCGGAAGTTGAGGATCAGGTAATATAGGCAGTAGGAAATGGTGGATCGGATGAAGTTGATGACGGAATGTCTGGGATGTAAGGAAATGGTGGATCGGGTGGAGTTGAGACGTAACAGCGACAAAAGACTTCATTTTCATTTTTTTTTTTTTTTTTATGATAATTTCATTAAAATTTTTCGTTCAAATAAATAACGAGTATCTCAATTGATTGCTATTGTAGGTCAATACGAGCCAGCTCCAACGAGATGATCAACATGTGAGGTTAGCACCAAAGTAAGTGATTGAATGATAGACCCCTCATTAATAATAGGATCCCTTTCATGTTTCATCCAAAAATCACTTGTTCCCGAAATAGAAACTCAATTGAATAAAAATTTGCTAATATTACCGAGCAAATAGAAGCGTTCGCCATTGTAGTTATGCAATCCACGCATCAATGGTTGCATGTTGCTATTGGTCCAAATAACACAATCATTTGCACTTCCTGGATATCTAGCATTTACGTTAAAAATTTTGAGGTCAGCATCACAAATCTAATGGCAGCAAAATTGTTAAGTCAAAATAACGTTTATAAACAGTTATTCTTGTTGATCACTTTACGCACCAATTGAACATTTAGAGAGTGATATCCTTCACGATTTACGTAAACATTTTCAATGTGGATTGGGTCATTGATGTTAGGAGGATAGATTGCAATATGAGTGCCATCAATGCATCCAATTGCATTGGGAAAATTGAATCACCGTAAATATCTATAAATGTATTGGCTTATGATTAAATATTTCGAAAAAAACCATCAGAATATTGGGTCATGTCACAGGGCTACTACTCACCGATCCCGAGATGCTCGAACTTCATCTATGTTCCTAAAAAACCTTACATTTTCCCCAAATATTTCTTGTCGATTAAAGACAGCAATGACCGTATGGATGAATCTACTCACTGATGGTTGACTGATAGCTGAGTATCTGTCTAATCCTATATCTAATTGGTAGCTGCCAGTGGCGAAAAATCGTAATGCTGTAAGCACCTCAAGGAAAAAAAAAATAAAAAAAAAAAATGATAATAAACGAGCTTGGAGAGCCTGATTTAATGATTTTATCGATTATTATTCAATCACTTACTTTGGTGCTAACCTCACATGCTGATCGTCTCGTTGGAGCTGGCTTATATTGACCTACAATGTCAATTAATTGAGATACTCGTTCTTTATTTGAACGAAAAATTTTAATGAAATTATCGTTTGTAAGCTCCTCAAAAGGGTCGATGGCGTGATGTAACAATCGATGATGGTGATCGTAATTTTCGACTGGTTCCAAATTTTGCAACACATCAAAATAAAGTCGTAATTATCGTCGTAAATTATCCATTATCACTCACTAGAGTTGGAGGATCTCTCAGAATGTAATAAAATATTTGATGTTGCGTTATTACTATGCGTGAAGAGGATGATAACATGTGAAATTCGCAACTGAGACTCCTCATACGAATGTTCTCGCGTGGGAATGACAACTCACATCCGTCAACGAAGTCAATTCCCATGAGGATTTCGAATTTGTAAACGAACACTTTCCCTCCAAAAAACCACCGGGAACAGAGCCACATTCGTTCACAGATCCCATTCTAATTGCGTCGAGAATAGGGGCCCAGACGAAAGTAGAAATGCTACACACAACCGAACGATAGACGAGAAGCAACAATAATCGAATTGGCGAAGCAGTACACTCAAACTAACAGCATGACGCGATACAAACAATTCTGCCGACTCGACCAACGGACGAGTGAATAGTAAACCATATGAATCGAAATCCAGTAATTTTCGGACTGCAAAAATAAATCATATCGATGAAGTAGCCGATGATGAAACCGAAGTTTCAGAAGCGCCAGAAGTTGCAGATAATCTGGAAAACTAAGGGGCACTGTGTCAAGGGGGCCGTCATGTGGCCAAACACAGTGCACAGTAGAAGTAAATACGGCTGAGTTGAATTTTGAAAAGGATACGAATATATTTGAAGATCCCGCGGAATATTCAATTAAGGAACCGGAAGTTCCACGGAATAAAAATAACGCGTGTCCGGAAGTCAATGTTCTGATCTGAGGAATGAAATCCCGCGCATTAATCAATACGGGAAACCAGGTTACGTGCGTCTCACAGTCTTGGTGCAACGAGCACAAGGAAAGCATAAAAAGATGCGAAAAATTACCGGTAGTAAACCTTCAAATCATAGGAGTTGCTGGGAGCAAACCGATTAGAGTTAAAGAACAAATTTCGGTAGGAATAAAAATAGAAATGACCGAGAGTTCAGTTTCCATTCTTATTGTACCAAAATTAAATCGTAATGCAATCATAGAAATAGATACCCTCCATAAATAGAAGGCTGATCTTAATTTAAAAACGAATTGTTTAAGTATCACGATTAGTAAAATAAAACAAGATATCGCACTGGTAAAATTTTGTCAAAATAACGAAGTAAAAAGTCAAGTTAGGATCCCAGATATCGAGGTAAATATTTAAAAAAAATGGATACATCTACGAATATTGACATACCGCAGTGTTGCCAACTGACCGATGATGAGATAACTGACAGGGTCAGTAATTGTCAAATACAGAACAAAGAACAAAGAAAATTATTCGCCAAGTTACTTGAAGAATATAAGGACATTTTTTTGAAAATCCCCGGAGGAATAACAATTTATTAACATAGAATTGAAGTGTACGAGGATAGACCTTTTCTACGGAGCTCTTACCCAATACCTATCATGTATCGCGATCAAATCAGATCAGAAATTGAGAAAATGCTGACGCTCGGCATTGTAGAAAGATCCTGTAGCGAATACATCAACCCAATAGAAATAGTTGCAAAAAAATCTGGAGAGATAAGGTTAGTGTTAGATGCGAGATTCATAAACCGATCGATTGTCCCTGATCACGACTGTGCACAGTCAACTGAGGTCTTGTTTCAAAAGTGTGGTAGTGCCTCGGTCATGTCAAGCGTAGATCTAACGGCCAGTTTTTGGCAGGTGCCATTGCACCCAGACTCGAGAAAATTTACTGCTTTTATGTACGAAGGGAGGACGTACCAATTTACTGTTACGCCACATGAACTCAGCACGAGCTTAGCAAGCCTTATCAGAGCACTTGATATAATACTAAAGGAAATTGAACAATTCACTATAAATTTCGTAGACGACATTCTATGCATGTCGAATTCAATTGATGAACATTTAAAACATTTAAAGCTACTTTTTAAAACTTTCAGAAAATACAACTTGACTGTAAATTTCGAAAAATCAAATTTCTTTCAAAATGAAATACATTTTTTAGGACACAAAATAACAAAAGACGGTATCATGCCGCAACCGGAGAAGGTAGATGCGATAAACGGGTGGGGGTCAAAATTTCGAAAGTCCAAAACGTAAACTGACAAAAATCTCAAATTTTGACATGAGCGAATACCAAAATAAGGAGAATTGTGAATTCAACATTTTTTATCTCCGACAGACCCACTGAGTCGAATAAGTATTTCGTCGAAAAGTTATTAATCCAAAAGGTTGTTAAATCGAAAATTTAGTCTCAGATTGTTTGTATTTCGAATAAGCAGAGAGTAGATATTAATCAAATCGAAAGTATATATTGCCGAAATTTAAAATCTAGAATAGTCAATATTTTTAATAGTCAATAAACCGAGCATAAATATGTCGAGAACAAGGATTCCGAAAGAGTAATATTCATAAACGCAGAATGTAGAATGGTCAAAATCTCGAATAAAGAGGTTTCGACACGCCACTTTCGGCCGGTAGGGGCGCCACCGGGCCAGAGACCTTACGTAAGTCCGTAGTCGCCAAATACGAGTGTTTCAGCCTTACCACATCAGTTAATTACCAACGTTATGCCGAATTCTTTGAAAACTGCAAATATGTAGCATGTTTTGCACATAAACATACATTATATATTTCTTCTCAAATATTATTTTCAGACGACAGTGTCAGGTTTGAATTCGCTGCCCATTATCATGATGACCTACCTATCAAAACTTCATGCTGTTCTAACAAGCACACGAGTTCATACTGAAATTTGAGCGTGGTTATCGGAATGTGTGAAATACCAGTTCCGTGCAAAGAGGAATGAAATGGCATAAATCACAAACAACATTTCAATCAGCATTATATTTGTTAAAAACACTCTGATCAATAATATATCACTTTTTATGCTCTTATTATCCTATTCAGGTACAGAGAAGTATTATTTGTCTCGTTGATCTGCAAATGAGTCAATGACCCCAGAAATACACCAAGAACGAAAATAAAAATCTACGATACTTTTTAACACAATCTTACAATACTACATGAATCACAATTTCACAATCCGAAATTGCATGACTATAAAATGATATGGAAGAGAAATTTTTTTTTATAAAAAAAGGTAGCTGCATTAAAGTGAAAAAAGTATACCCTTTCCTTGAGGGGCTATGAAAGTCGCACATATCCCCCGAAAGGGCGGCGAGCCTTAACTTCTATACCGCGTGACCGATCGCAATTAAACTCTGGGAATTGATGCATTATTTTGGCAGAAAGTGAAACGAATTTTCTACAACAATTTTTCATTTAAAATTTTTTTCAAAATTTGAAAAAATTTTGCAAAGTAGAAAGATCGCTTCACTTTCTGCCAAAATAATACATCAATTCCCAAAGTTTCATTCCGATCGGTGAGGTGGTGTAAGAGTTAAAGGCTCGCCACGTTTTCGAGGTGATATGCGTCTTTCATGGCCCCTTGATCGTAGATTGCAAAGTTGAGTTGGCGTCGAAAAATATTTTTCCATCATACCCCTATTTTAAACCACTGTGGGACGAAGGGGTCTGACATAGTGGAAATAGCGTAATCATATCGCTGTAATGACCCCTCATTCGGATTATAGCCAGATACGAATCGGGGCCTGTGTGCTAGGCGTTCTACACATGGGGCAGCGGCGTTCACGTTCCTCCTGATTCCAGAGTTGCCCTGCGCAAGTAGTGCAACAACTGCGATGCCCACACGGTAGAAATGAGTGGGTCGCTGGTTCCCGTATACATATACGGCACAATGCTATAAAATTAAATTGAAACAAGGAGTACACATAAACTAAGATCGCTTAAATTCTAGCTAAAAAAATTGAACACAATGATTCCGACGTTTCAAGTAAGAATTTATCATCTTTTGAAATCTGAGTCGAGATTGTATATGACATTTATTTGATTTTATTTAATTTTTAGTGATAGGAGTCGGAATAATACGTACGGATTGACATTGCCAATCATGAGAAGACCCTCTTCAGAGCCAAGAAACTAAACGAGCGTCATCCTAGACTTTGCCTTGAATTGTCATGGTCATGCCGTTATTTTTCTTCTAACGTCCTATTATAACAGCGTGTATCTTAGCTCGTACGATTTTATATGTCGGAAATATTCAGAACCTATTTAGAGGCTGGAAAGGCAACTTAACGGCGGGCCCACCCGTTAAGTTACCTGGCTAACTCACTAATCAGCTCTATTTGCGACATGTTTTATTGAATTGCAGAATTACGGCCGACTACAGCAATCCAAGACAAAATGCAGCATGACACTGGGCAATTTGTTTTTGATTTAATACAAAGAGGATGATCATTCGTGTCGAAAATCCAATTCTGAAGAAGACCGAACGCCACATTTTCTACCAGCGGCAGAGACCTCGGGCCACGTTAACTCCCGTAGGAGAAGCGGCCCTGCGGCGTTTTGCCGCCTTTACGGCAGGGTATGTAGTGGACGCTCGACTTCCGGAAAACCCAATTTTTTACCACAAAAATAATCATAGTTGACAAACCCGAATATCCGAAACGCGTAGAGATACAATTTGTAGCGAAAATGCAATTTTGATGAAGAACGATATACACCACGTTTCGCACCAGCACTTGATGAAGGATTCGAACACAGGTGCCGGCAGACACCTCAGGCCACGTTAACTCCGAGGAGAAGCGGCCATACAGTGCTGCTGCCTCACGCGGCAGGGTACTTCGTGGACTATCGACTGGCGCAAAACCGTATTTTTCATCACAAAAATAATCATAGTTGGCAAACCCGAATATCCGAAACGCGAGATACAAATTGTAGCAAAAATGCAATTTTGATGAAGAACAATATACGCCACCTTTTGCACCAGCACTTGATAAAGGATTCGAACACAGGTGCCGGCAGACACCTCAGGCCACGTTAACTCCGAGGAGAAGCGGCCATACAGTGCTGCTGCCTCACGGGGCAGGGTACTTCGTGGACTATCGACTGGCGCAAAACCGTATTTTTCATCACAAAAATAATCATAGTTGGCAAACCCGAATATCCGAAACGCGAGATACAAATTGTAGCAAAAATGCAATTTTGATGAAGAACAATATACGCCACCTTTTGCACCAGCACTTGATAAAGGATTCGAACACAGGTGCCGGCAGACACCTCAGGCCACGTTAACTCCGAGGAGAAGCGGCCATACAGTGCTGCTGCCTCACGGGGCAGGGTACTTCGTGGACTATCGACTTGCGCAAAACCGTATTTTTCATCACAAAAATAATCATAGTTGGCAAACCCGAATATCCGAAACGCGAGATACAAATTGTAGCAAAAATGCAATTTTGATGAAGAACAATATACGCCACCTTTTGCACCAGCACTTGATAAAGGATTCGAACACAGGTGCCGGCAGACACCTCAGGCCACGTTAACTCCGAGGAGAAGCGGCCATACAGTTGCTGCTGCCTCACGGGGCAGGGTACTTCGTGGACTGTCGACTTCCGCAAAACCGTATTTTTCATCACAAAAATAATCATAGTTGGCAAACCCGAATATCCGAAACGCGTAGAGATACATTGTAACGGGTTATCCGTGGGTTCGGGTACCTCAGAAACTAAGCCGACTACAAACCAGGCCCAACGGATAGGTAGGGGATTTTGCTGGGCGCCAGACTTCGTTAGAAGCCCTCTCTCTCTCGCTCTGGGACCCCCCGGCTAGCTAGTAACGATAGAGGGATTTCGTAGGGGCGAAGAATAAAGACACAGACCGAATATTATTTACTATTATTTTATTAAAAAGAAAAAAAGAAAAGGTGGCGAATTTTGGACACGCCCGCTACCTGGCGTAGTGTACAATAAAAGAAAGCAATAATGATACTAATGACTCTACTCTACTCTAAATTATTTTATATTATATTACCAAACAAAAAAAAAATATATCAATTGACTAGAAAGAAAAATTTACACCAGAGTTGGTCGAGCACTCCCACGGCTCTAGACCTGATAGACGGTAGGGAGGACCAAGTCGACTCCACCTACGGTTTATCTCGCTCGCTCTGGCTACGGGACAGTCAGCTGTCACCGTAGCGAGATTGCGTGCCTCGCTTCACGTCTCAGGAGGGACTGACGCGGCGCGCTGTAAAGCGGCGGCGGAGAAGTGGTGGGGCAGGCTACGGCTAAGGGGAAAGCGACAGACTCTGACCGGCAGCAGCTGAGTGCGACGCGTGACGTCCGAGGTCTGTGGCAAGATGGCGTCGAACTGATTTTAGCTGCGAGCGGCGCAACGGTGACCAATCTTGGCACGGTTACGCGCAGCGAAAACAGCACGTGACCGGGGTTCTTTAGGTTTGAATCCAACGGTTCGCGGGGGAACGGTTGAGATTCAGACACGCGGTCCTCGAGGCACAGTGAATATTTTGGGGTGCGGGTTGGTCTCGGGGTGGATATGCCTACGAAATGGATGGATACTACCTTGTCTAGACGCTCTTGTGGCCTCGGGTGCGACGGTAATTGTCCAAAACACGGTCGGAGAGCCGGGGTTAAGCAGGGGTCAAGGTATCCAGTCGGTAGTTCAGTCAATCCAAATTCCAAATCGTCGTCAATATCCACAGCCCGGTCGTTATAAATCTTTCACTCTCCACTACTCTACCACACTCCACTCTACACTCTCTCTCACTCCTCAATTCTCTCTCTCTCTCTCTCTCTCTCAAAAACTTCGAACTTTTTACTTTCGTTGGCACGAGGCTGACTAGTCGTATATCAAGATGGAAGTGACTTCTTTTCGAGATTTTAGTACCAATCGGCATCACCCGACCTGTAAGCGCTGGCGGCGACCACTTCGCCATGTGCGAGGGTCGGCGGCCAATGGGCTTCGCAGGGTAGTCGGGCGGCAGGATTTAAATCGGGCGGCCGGACTTAGACACGTCCGTAGGTCGGTTAGGCGGAGGTCTAACGTGCCACGTTACAACATATTCTAGCGGAAATGCAATTATAAAGAAGACCGAACGCCACATTTTTCCACCAGCGGCAGAGACCTCGGGCCACATTAACTCCTAGTAGGAGAAGCGGCCCTGCGGCGTCTGGCCGCCTTTACGGCAGGGTATTTAGTGGACGCTCGACTCCCGCAAACACCTATTTTTCATTTCTTGAATGCCATCGATTGACCTGAGCTTTCCTATGTTCGCGAGACATAACGATCCGAATTGGATAATAAGATTCCTCACTTTATAACGAGTACGGACGAATGTGCGGACTACACGATTGAGCAATTTCAGGCAGTTTTAGTTACCGCAATAGAATGATATTGTATACAAGATGATATATCTCTGAAACGTCGATGTCATTCTGCACATCATTAAAAATATAGGTGCACCAGTTTCAGTAATAACATCATTTTATAGTAGATTGAATGTACAATAAATTGCACGGGTGATACAATTTTTTAGAATAGTAAATTTGTTGTTGACAAGGTGACATGAACGTAAGTATTATACGTGATAAAGCAGCGGATCAATTGTTTCGAAAAATATTCGGCCACGGTCAGTATTAGGAGAATAAACGAATGTTAAAATAAACACAAGTATGATAATGACCTTATCCAACGGAGCATCACTTATTAACTTCTTGAGTGACGATATCAATCATTATAATTTGTTATGTAACAATCAGTTACTGATGATGATACTATTTTTATAGCAACATTGTGAAAATACACACAACTAATATGGAAATCTAATGCGATTACGATTGTTCGGCGTTATTTTTAATTTTATAACAAAAGTTGGGGGGTGAGGATCTCATGTGTATAAGGTTGTGTGTTTTAAAAAATTTTTCTTATTTTCTGATGATTACGAAAAGTTACGTACTTGTCTACTGAAGTTCAGTGCCACCTTGGAATAACAATATTTAAATATGTTCTATTGCTTTTATATTAGTAAGTAAACGAAGAATGATGTTATTACCATTATCTTCGGCCGATCGCCGTTGATTTTCAGCTTCGGCTTGTTCGGCTCGAGCGGCTACAACTTGCCGTTCAAGTTGGCCCTGTACCTCCGCTAGCCGATTCTGCAGCCGCATGGGTTCCTCTGCCCGCTGTTGCTCTGCACGAGCTTTTGCTCTTTTGCGGAATTCTGCAATAGTATTCAAAAGTTCAAAATTGCTCCTTTTGATTTCCAGTGGAATCTGTTACCTTTTCTTCGTTTATTCTTCAATTTCTTTTTTCTGTTAATATTTGCCGGCAGCTCGTCAGCTGGTCCTTCAATATTCTGGCCTTCCGTACGACGGTCTATAACAAGTACATGTACTCTATTATTGTATACTTATTATCATAAATTCTTCTTACAGTCATCTATTAAAGAGGGAATTAAGAATGAATGAGTTCTCAGCCCATACCTCACCTCCTAGATTGTACGTTGTGTTTTATAAATCGAGGTATTTTGAATACTCTGAATATCTTCTATACATTTTTTGTTTTGTTTGCGCAAAATCGATTTCTACACAGCAATAACGAAATTCAATATCCAAAATGTAATGGCGTAATTGGAAAATGTAGGTATCACGTAGCCGGTCAAGGTCGAGATTACGAACGGAGTTTGTTATAATTTTTCAACAGTTACCGTTGTTATCGGCCGGTGGCGTTTCGTGTTCTGCAGCGTCATGTAGGTCTTCCTGTTGCAGCTCCGCTGGCTCAAGTTGAACGTCTTCTTCTGCTACATACCAAGAACGATTTTCAATATCCAAAATGTTATGGCGTAATTGAAAAATGTAGGTACTATCACGTAGCCGGTCAAGGTCGTAGACTACGAACGGAGTTTGTTATAATTTTTCAATAATTACCGTTGTTATTGGCCGGTGCCGTTTCGCGTCCTCCAACGTCATGTATGTCATACATTCCACGTTGCTGCTCCGCTGGCTCAAATTGAACGTCTTCTTCAGCTACATGGCGTAGATCACACGAAATTAATGAAAATATGAAACTATCGACTGAAAATTTGTGATAAAAATTGAATGCTACTCATTATTACCGACTGCATGCACGATTACATCTGCATCGGAATCTCCGTCAGAACTACTCGCTGTGTCATCGCTACTGTTAGCGTTGTCGACAACATCTATAAGCACATTTTCCAAGCCATAATACTATTACTAGTGTATAGTAGGTAATC
The DNA here is from genome assembly GCA_963978835.1 of Tenthredo scrophulariae. Taxonomy (NCBI): domain Eukaryota; kingdom Metazoa; phylum Arthropoda; class Insecta; order Hymenoptera; family Tenthredinidae; genus Tenthredo; species Tenthredo scrophulariae. The sequence continues at coordinate 7,622,344 of OZ022235.1, read as the reverse complement.
AAAAATCAAATATTATTATGAAACAAGAAGTCAAGTGAGGTAATCAATATTGCCTGCAATTTGTCCATTGTTTAGAGAATATTTTCATTATATTACCATTTTCTGGCGCCACTGGTGCCGCAGCTTCCGCGTTATCGAGAAGCGGAGGCTCGTCGGCAAACACCTGCCTTTCGTAATCGGGATCATTCTCTGTTAAAAAGTTACGGTGATGCGTTTTAACGATGAAGGCAATTATGATAGTTCTGGTAAACATTCACGCGATAATCTATACTCTGCATTAGGCTACTAACGGAAATAATCTCATGTCGTCGATACGTGATTAAGTCTGTTATAAAAATTTGAAGTTTTACCCAAACGAACAGCCGTCGCGGCTTCCTGTAGCTCGAATTCGGCTCCTTCCCGTCCGTTGGACTCTCGAGCTATATGTTCATCTACGTTGCCTTTCAAGGCTGCCGCTTTCTGCAGGAATTCATCTATCGTGATGAGGTGCATGTGGAACTCTCTCCACGCTTTATGAAATTGAAAGGACTTTAGTATTCAATTGTGTTGCACAATTATTACGCATAGTAATCCCTATTCCATTGCCAATAATAAACAATAATTATGTGAATAACCGTAGGATTCTGTACTTTTCTAATCTCGAGAAAAGCAGTGTGGGATTCTTATGGCAAAGAATTGAATGTTATTCAACCGCCTCCAAAATCCAAGCTCTGCTTCTAACGATGCAAAAATTCAGATATGTAATTGTCGAGCGCGTACCGTGTTGTAACCACACATTCTGATCGCATCTCTATATAGATTTGAATATATGCACGTAAAAAAACACCTGCACCTTGTGCCTTCACAAATTGCTGCAAACTCAACAACTGGATCCTAGCGATCACTCTAGTGATCACTCGCCCCATCCCTCATAAAATTAATGCAGTGTTTTTACCTACGAGTAGACCAAATTTGATTAATAATATCGTATAGCCAACCTCTCACAAGTCGCTGCTGTTTGAATATGGTCGCGTAGCGTGCATGTCGACCAATTTGCCGGTTGTTTCGCAGTCTTCCGACGTCTGCTTTTACGTCGGCTTGCAATTTTAGCAGCTTACCTTAAAATATATGTATTTTAAGAATGGATAATACTCTGTAATCTAGAGTATGGTTGCTCGCTGTAGCGTCGCCTTGTCGTATCTAAACTCACATACAAAATCCCATGCCCCAGGGCGGGCCTCCATCCTGTGTCCAAGTCTGCTGTGATATGACTCAATGACGTTGTTCGTACGACGGCTTAGGCCGTATACGCTGAATCCGTGCGGTTTTACAATATTGAGCCAATACCTTTCATAATAGGTTAAAAACGTGTGGAAACGTCTTCTGAGATTCGCAATAAGAGAATTTTTTAGCCGGTGGTATTGGCCCTCGATCAAATTAGCAGGTAAATACGCTAAGGCCAATATTTTTCGGAAACATAGATTGGCATCCGGATCGTGCCTTAACGTATTCTGCAGTCCCACTGACTTGGCTTTTTGGTAGAGAGCCTAAAAAAATTTTTACGCCTTTTGCCAACATTGTACTCGTATGTAAAAAAATCATCGTCCGAAAATACGTGAAAATAGGTATATGGTTTGTATACGTCATTTAGATCAGTCAAAATATAAGCAACTTTTCAAAGGTCATTCGTACATTAATAATGAACAAGACTCGATGTTTTCAATGAAAATTGGCAATTATTGCAGAAAAAAATTAGTTCATTACAATTTCTACAAACATCCTCCAAAGTGTGATAGGACGATAGGAGCAGAATTTGGCGAGCTGAATAAATTTTATTCATATTTGGAAGTACGCGATTTTTGATTCATTGCGCGAAAGTCTTTTGCATTGTTTGATTTTTCGTTGAAATATCTGCCACCTGCAAACTCTAGAGAAACTTTTTTTCGAGTTGCGTATTTATTTTCAAATTGTTGGAGGGGTTCTTAATGTTTCGTGTAAACCTATCTGAAAACGTTAATTGTAGAAAATCTTGTTCAAACTTCACGAACAGTGCATGTATCGCACTATCCGCGATAGCTTTTACTTTGACTGCCAATACCATCAATTGAATTTATTTTGTTAACCGCTTGGACTCAGAGTGATCTAAAAATAATAAACCATCGAAATATGTGAAAAAATCCGGTTATTTGAATTTGAATCATGTCGTTTTCCCTCGATCCCTTATTGAATTGTATATTGTGTGATACCTACTCTATCATAATGGACGTTGCATCCTGTGATACGGGCTGTCGTGAAGATTTGGGCAATTGCGTTCCGTAACGCGCGTTCGAAATCACTCATCACGAGATTAAATCCATTGTTCGGCATGATCCGTTCTTTGACAAATCTCAAGACTGCTAGATATGCCACTTCTGTTTTCCGCGACATCACGAACCAGATAAATGGAAACCCCTATATCATGCAGCAAAATAAAATTGCGTGTTACATATTATCGAACCAAGATTTAACTGTAGTTATTTCGTTTTCGGATGGGCAACATGAACTCTAGCGTAGTATGATATTTTCAAAACGCATTTCATGTCAATTATTTTTTGTGTGTAGGTATAGGTCAATTATTTTTTGTGTTAGGTATAGGTAGGTATAGATTCAATACTTTTATATGAATCACATTATACATAGAGTATTCGTGAATGCGGGTCACTCCCGGGTCACTCCCGGGTCACTCGTTTCGGCTCGACACAGATATTTGCATTGCCGTAGATGCAAATATCTGTTCCGAACTGAATCAAGTGACCCGGGAGTGACCCGCATTCACGAATACTCATGGCATATGTATACAGAGAGATTGAGGCAATCGTTTTCACTCAGTCAAAGCCAACTCGACACATTCCAGGTTTTTCGTCTGTTTATTGCAGGCCCGCCCCCCATTTTTTTTTCGGATTGATGTCTTCCGAAAGCAAATCGATTCAACCAGAGAAAAAATGCAGATGGCCGGCCTGCAATAAACAGACGAAAAACCTGGAGTGTGCCGAGTTGGCTTCGACTGAGTGGAAACGATTGCTTTAATCTCTCTGTAGGTATATATATCTCTCTCTGTAATCAGTTTGTGGCACAACTTATCAGCGCGTGAAAAGAATAAAACTATAAACTGTTACAAAATGGCTCATACGTGATTGAATTTGACGGCCATTATGGTCAGCAGTTGATACGCGTCTTGTATTCTTGGTGTAGATCGAAACGTCCCGTCAATGAAAAATTTTTCTGCATCACCCATTTCTGCCAATACGAAGTCTTCGTCAAAAAACACCACGTGATCGTTCCCGTTATCATCAGTAATTATTTGCACTGACAACCGTCCAGTGCCATACTCTAGGTTACGTGCGTATTCTGGATCCATTAGTCGATTACCGAATTCACGCATGTTCCGCGGGTGTGGCGGATAATGATTCCTCCTATACCTTTTCATGAAGGGCTTGATCGTCGGATACGAAAGATGCTGAGCAGCTTCAGGATGACTATATGTATATACACAGAAAAGTCACCATCTTCTAAATATTGTTTGATTATCACAAAATTCTATGCGCAATGCCACCAATTAGCGACATATCAACGGGACATCAAAAATTCGATCTGTTTGAAATTTTTACCACTCATTATAGTGTGCACTAAAATTGTAAGTTTGAAAAGACCACAGTATCAGCCCTTTGCGGCTTACCGTTCGCGACAAATGCAGCATCCAACTTTCTTACTTTGACCTAAACCAGTATTAAGGAGGGTCCTCAGTAATTTTACTAAAAATGTACGCAATGATGTACAGCTTTTAAATTTTGAGAATGCATTTGGAGACCCTTCTCTTGAATCACAATTTTTACCATATCTTGATCATCAAATTCTTTTTTTTTCGAACGGGTTGCTTATGTGACAAATTTTCATCTTTTCGAATATATTCTTGATTGTTCAACTGCTTCTCAAAATCGACCAAAAAAAAAAACATTTTTTTTTACAAAAAAAAAAAAGCTTTTCTACACGGGCCCCAGAACATTTTCGGTTTTTTTGAGTTTTTCATCTGAGAACTGAGTTTTTTCCGTAAGAAACCCAAATTTTCAGAATGGTACGGCGTCGGTATCGCGAATTTCTCGGGCTGTAGGCTACTTTGCCACTATTTGGCGCGAGAAAATGAACAGAGAATAGAAATTATAATACAACTTGAGTCATGAAACTTACACAGCCGCTAATGAGTCGTACAAGTCTTTCAGTTTGTACCAGTGCCGCGCGAGCGCGTCCTTCAAAGCCTCTTTGAACCGCGCGATTGGTTCTGCTTTGTGATCCGGAAGACAATACGGCGAGCGAGGATTTATCTCCTGTATTGCACCGTTTACTAATTTCGCCGTGCCCTGACAAACAGTCGAATTTCGACAACGGAGGTAGCTGTGAAATTGAAACGAATAAGAATCGTTCATATCTCTATATTTTTCTTTTCTTTTTAATATTTCTGTAACACAAAATGAAATAATACATCAAAATATTAACTCGCTGGCCACTATCTTCACTTCCTAGAAGGACAAAAAACAGACGTGGCGTTTTGTCGTACAATTAAGAAAAAAAAAATGTGGGCACATGTAACGCGTATTTTCAGTAGCAATTGAGTCCTATGGGTTGAGCGACCAGCAAGTGAAAAGCGTCCTGGGTATTATGTTACTAATTAGAGCAGCCGACAGTGATCGCGAAGAAGAGGTCTGAAATTTACGACTTTTCGAATGAATCCTGCAGTTTTTCAAGAAATGAGCAAACCGTCTATCATAGTTTTATAGAGAAATTTCTCTAGCTTACGAAATCGCTATTCTGCTACTTTCAATAAAAAAAAAAAAGGAAACAATAAGAAACAAAAAATAGCCATTTACACCAATTATTCGCGGCCACGTCTGCATTCAACTGAATAGTTTGACACAGGATGAAAATAGGTAATCGGAAAAGTCGATACGCACGACGACTACCCTAATCAAGTACCTTTTTAAAAACGTATAGTGAAATAATTTACAGGGTGAGAATTTCATAGGATTGGGATGAAAAACTGACAAAATTAATTTAATCTTACATAGTTCCAGTACGGGATGTCGCACTTCGCTGATAAATTCGGCCGTTTTCTATTCTCGCAAGCAATGACAAACGTCTTTGTGGTCTTCGTGGCATTTTAGCGAAGAAACACAGTAAAATAAAACGATACAAAAATAATAAGAAAAATAAGAAGATGAAACAAAAATAAGAAGAAAATGATGTGATTAATAACAAAGCCACAAAAACCGAACACGTGCAAAAAATGTTTTAAACGAAACCAATAAAAATTAGGAAAAAAAAACGGAATAACACTGATTGTCTATAAGCAATCGAAACACTTATTCAAAATGGTTATATAAAAATAAAATAGAATAAACAAACACCTCCCCAAGTCCCGATTGTTTTTTAACAACTAACACTTAATTATATAATGGAAAAAACGGAATAACACTGATTGTCTCTGGGCAATCGAAATACTTGTACAAAATAAATACATAACTATGATAAAAATAAAATAAAATAAACGAACACCTCCCCAAGTCCCGATTGTTTTTTCAACAACTAACCCTAATTATATAACTACATTACTATGAAAATATATGAAAGATTAATAATCGATATTGTAAAATGCACGTTTGTTTTTTCACGCTTGCAAGAACGATTGGATATTGCACGAGTGTAACAAGCTAGGACAGACTGTTGAATGTTGGCGATACTGTTTCCACACGCTGATTTTACGTATACTTTTTGGTATTTAACGTTGTCGACTAGAGGGATAGGTAAAACCCTGGCTGATAGCCGCAGAGAAGAAATGAAGGCGCATGCCGGGGTAAGCCTCAAGTTTAAACGCGACAGATATGGTTAGGCGATCTAGCACTTTGAAATCAAATGATCTGAGAACGATAGAAAAAAAAATAAAATCACGTGAGAAATCGTCCACAAATTCCAAATCCAAGTTCTTGGGGGAAAGTAGTTCAGAAAATATGTGAACAAGTTGAGAAACTATCAAAAATTACCGAAATTTCGCGCGCTGCTAACATTAACCACGGACGCTGCAAGAACCGTGCCAGATAGCGAAAAATTGAAGGGGAACAATTTTGTAGAGCATAGAATTTGCAATAAAAAAGTCAGTGTGGACATACATCTAGAGTTAATAGCGTAGGCGTGGGAAGCGCTTGAAATTTCGCTCTGAGATCGCGGCGATTTCCTGAATTCGAGGCAGTCCCAAGTGACCCAGGCAAACAAATCACATGTTCCAGGTCGCATTCGGAAGTAGAAAGAATCAGCTTCATTATCTTTGCCTTGCAAAATTCTCTACGACCTTTTTAGCATTTACTAGATGACGTTGAACATTTTTTTTGCGATTTTCATACTTTCATGCGATTATATACCTATAATAATATTTTGACAATATTGTACAGTATTCTCAGTAATTATATTGCCTTGCGAGAAAGAAGTATGAAAAGAACACTTTTGAATCGTAATTTTGTTTTTACGTAAACAATTTGTATTTCACCATAACAAAATATGATATTTTTTCCAAAAATTCTTGGTCTGAATCTGATATTTTCATTGTCCTAAGGATGCGACCCATTTTTGCGAATTTAAAAATATTTCAACAATTAATCATAATTCCCTGCTTGGACATGATTCCTTTTAGCCAGAATGTAGTGACAGAAACGTGGTTCAGAAATGAAGGGGGACACGTATACGTGTGCACACCGTCCAAATTTAAAAATTCATTACTCTTACTTATCTGTATAAAGTGAAATTGAAATCCTGGTCCAGTTCTTTCTTGAAGCTTCGTCTCTTGAATTTTTTTGATACATATTTTCGAACGAGTAATCCACGATCATTTCAACCAATTGAAGACACTGTCCCCACCTGTTTTTTTTTTTTTTTTTTGTTATTAACTGTATTTCATATAGTCTCGCACGTCCCGAAACTTCTCTTCGAATGCAACATAATATACGCGAGATGAAAAATTGTCTCCGATATTCCAGATTTGAGCGCATTTGGTTTTATCTGTTGGGCTAACGCATCCATAAAACCTGACGCAAAATACATCGCAGCGACGTCGGGTAAAAATATATTCACACAAATGAATGACAGCCGTCAATGAGGCCCTCGTGCTTGGAAAGGTTTCTCGTTTAAATTCGGCAGACCACAAAAGAATATGAGATCCGCAGTGTAAAAAAAAAACGACGAGAAATATTTGATCTATTTCTCTTATTAAGGGGGTACATACACCTTTGGAGAAGTTGAAATTTCCGAAAAGATATTGATTTTCTTCTGCGACTTGAGGACTCTGACAAAATCCAGAAAAATAATAGTGTCTGAGGAGGTTCGACCCTCATTACGCATATTTCACATCATGTATTACTTTCAGTCTGATAGTGGCTACGCTGAAGACAAGAAAATATAAAATGACTCGGTTGTCGTAAAGAATCAGAACAACCGTTGGATCAATCTTGAAATGTTTGGTCTTCAATCGTTCATAGGAGATGCCTAGCGGTAGCAAATGCTAGCGCCATCTATTAGCCTCATCCGGCAGCGTAGAAAGCAGGAAATACCTGAACAAGTGTTGCAGCACTTTCGCTATTTCAGCCCGTCTATGTTTAAGCGATTCGAGATTCTGACCATTCGAGGTTTTGACCTTTCGTTTCAATGAATTAGAATTTTTAAACGGTCCGTAGATTGACTATTCCAGAATGAAGAACCGTCCAAATTTCGTATGTTTGATATTTTCCCTAATTCGATATTTTGCCTTTCGTGATCTTGTCCATTCTTAAATTTGTTTTTCGATGAAATTTATTTGTGATATTTCCGTATTCATAATGATCTCTTGTATACTTTATAGAGTATCGTAATATTGCACGTTCGGAATTTTGCGTTTCGCTAATTTTGAAATTCGAGATTTCAGCCAGTTTACGTTTTGGACTTTCGTAATTTAAACCCCCACCCCGATAAACAGCTTCCCAATGCCCAAGGACGCAAAACAATTGCGAGGGTTTCTAGGGTTAACGAGTTACTATAGCACGTTTACTAAATTGTACGCAGAAAAAACTTATCCATTACTGGCTTTGATAAAGAAAGATGTTAAATGGTTTTGGTCGGATGAGTTAAATAAAAGCTTTGGGAAGGTGAAGGAAATATTTTGCAACAACACAGTGATAAATCATCCAGACCCGAAAAAGAAATATTATTTACAAACCGATGCAAGCAATTATGCAATAAATGTGGTCTTCTACCAACTGTCCGACACTAATGAGGAATTAATAGTAGGATTTGCGAGTAGGACTCTCAAAGGAGCCGAGATTAATTATTTTACCTCAGAGAAGGAGTTACTTGCGATAGTTTTCGCGCTGAAAAAATTTCGTACATTTATCGTGGGAGCGAGATTAACAATACGAACTGATCATAAGGCGCTCACTTATATCCTCACCTGCAAATCACTCAGTGCGCGTTTGGCCCCGTGGATATTGTTCACTCAGAATTATAATTTTGATATCGAGTATATCAAGGGAAAAAATAATGTAGTGGCGGATACATTAAGCCGATATCCCCCAGATTCGGAGACTGAAGTAGAAAAAATTGGGAATATCGGGTCAATGGCACCTTTAGCTAGAACGATTAGTGAACAGCTGATTAACGATTCAAAATCATTTAAAGTTTCACAAGCTGATGACAGCAAGATTAGTGAGCTTATTAAGTCACATAAGATAAAAAAAAAAAAATACACTGTTACAAGTCAAGGATGATATTCTATATCATTTGGAGCCAGGAGGCGGGTTACGCGCCTATGCACCAGAATCAATAATAAAGGGATTGATCAAAGAATGCCACAAGGTTTATGGTCATATAGGTGCAGTGAAATGTTTTAAGATTTTGAGGGAAGGGTTTCCTTCCAAAATTTGCTAAGATCACAAGACAGGAGATCGCAAAATGCGACAAATACCAAAGCTGCAAAGTGATAAATCAAGCTAGTTACGCAAAAATCCAAAATTCAATCCCCAGCGGAGTAGGAGATTTATTTTCGGTAGATTACTTTGGCCCGCTACCAGCGAGCAAGGGAAATACAAGTGGTTGTTAGTTATAATCGACGCGTTTAGTTAATTTGTTAAACTTTATCCACTAAAGAGCGCGAACACACAATCTACCATAAAGAACATTTTTGAACATTACATTCCAGAATTAGGAAAACCAACCCGAATGCAATTTGACCTCGGAGCGCAGTGCATGTCTGCCAGATGGTTGAAGAAACTGGAAGAGGAAAACATAATTGCAATCATTTCGTCAATTCGTCACCCTCAAGGGAATATTGTTCAACGGGTTAATCGATTAATCAGTCGTTATCTTAGAACATTTCTCACCGACAAACATACTTCATGGATAAGCTGGGTCAGCCCCATGGAAAGCTGTATAAATGAAAGCTATCACGACTCGACTGAAATCACGCCAATCGAAATTCAATGTAACAAACAACCTTCGAGGTTTTGGGAAGATGGGTTAATTCAAAATAAAGTTAACATTCCACATGACGCTAAGTTGAAATTATTGAAAGAAAACATAACGAAGAAGGGTAAGAGTAGGTCAGATCGATTCAAGTCCACACACAAGATAGCTAGTTTTAAGGTAGGGGACTTAGTGTTAATAAAAGCCTTGAATGTGTCTAATCTGAAAGGGAAAAGGTGGCAAAATTCTTTTCATTATACGACGGACCATACCGGTTAAAAAGGCAAGTCGGGGAAGCCACGTATGTTTTAGAACACCCCGAGGGTCAGATCGAGCGAGGACGCTTCCATGTCAATATGTTTGAGAAATATGTTATTCCGGATTGAAAAGGGATTAAAAGCTAAGAACCAAGATAGATGTGAACAGAAGAAATCACTCAGCCAAATCAGTACATCATTCCTGGAAACGCTATAAATATTTGTTAATAACGATGACAGACCTCAATATCGTTGTGTCAAGATGCCGAGCTACACGCAAGGATATACGAGTGTACAGGACAAAGAGGTACAGACAGAGAGTTCGCAGGAAGCCGTCGCTGAAAGAAAGGAAGAAAAAGTCATATATCCCAGGAGAAAATTTATGTCTGGAAAAGGCAGATATAGGTCCGGCATAGGAATGCAGGCTAATCGGAAACCAAAGAAACGGGTGAGACAACAAAAACCAGAAACACAAATTCCCAACACCAGCAAAGTAGTGAAACCAAAAGTAATCCCTTGAAAACTAATAAAAATCGATGTCCCGGAAATCACACCAGAAGAAAAATAAGAGCATGACAGAAAAATGGGATTGCTGAAGATATTCGGAACTCTAGATCTACCATCATCTGATGACGATACGGAAGATGAAGCTGTGACTGAAGCTGTAAATATAGCAGAAGCTATAGCTCAAGATATAGCAGAATATCTAGCTGAAGATATACCAGGAGAAGAACCTGAAGATATACCAGAGGAAGAACCTGAAGATATACCAGAAGAAGAACCAGAAAATATAGATAAAGAGATCCCCAACTATGTAAGAAAACAAGATTTCACTGATCCACTAGGGTTAAAATGGATGGATCAAGATTAAACAACAGACGGTGGACTATACAGGGTGAAAGGGTGTTCCAGACTGAGCGCAACAAATTGACTCACCTTGTATAGAGAAAAATCAAGAAAATTTTTTCGGTCAATCTGTCTATGACAGTGGTTCTTTACCTTTTAGTGATGAGGACACTTTGACTGAATTTTTGTCTTGCCATGGACCACCAACTGTTTGGCGGTAATATAAATTATTATAAGGTTTTTCTATATTATATAACATATAAGATGACTCTGCAGACCACTTCGGGTGCTTAGACCACCGGTTAAGAACCACTGGTCTATGATGTTAACGCCTAAGCCTGATTTTATTGTACAATTTTACACAAAAATATTAGAACTGTCGATGAGCACCCTTACAATGGGATTTTTCTATGTTCTGAAGGTCGTTTCCGGAGTAAAACTTTACGAGAAATGCACGGAAATCGAAAAAAAAAAAAAAACAGGAAAACTTCAGGCCTCTTTAGGCACCTGTTAGAATTTTTCAAAAACACTAATATTTGGGAAATTGTTTTTTCTTTTTTGTCTGAAGGTTGTCATACTTGACTCGTCAAGTTGGTATTTGAAGACCACCCCAATATTAATACTAAAAATCAACCAAGGAAAGGTGTATGTCACGCATATGTATAATATACGAACCGGTGCTCATTGGGATATGTTCGACGTATGTTACCCGGCTATTAATCAGCTTCGTTTGTTTTTTTTTTTTTTTTTCCAGCGAACGTCAATTCACATAACCTCTTGAATGCACAGGTGATTGATAAAATCGTCACATCGGATAACCCCAAAATGCGCGAATGTTTTTCCGAATGAGGTGGCTCCTAAAAGCCTAGCTGAGTTATCGCCTGAGCAGATGACGTTCTCTGAAAAAAACAAACAAAGCTGATTTACCGACTGAGCATATTTTGTCGTATAAATTTTATACCAACTTGAAGACAAGACAATTAACACAACGTGTATGTACGGTTGCTCGATCTCATCAAACACGGCGCTTCAGGTTCATTTTCCTCGACTGTACGTTTATACGACCGTCTGTACATCGTATGTTCAACGTACGTTACCTGGTATTTGATACGCTTCGGATGATCGTTTAAATTCGGAATACAGGTAACTACTTTTTAATGTATAAGGCTAGTTCAAGATGACTCGAATAGAAAATGTTTTCAAAAAACGTACGTTATTGGTGGTATGAATACAGAAACCAAAAGTAAAGCAACGTATAATATTCCATCTGAACCATTGATAACGTATATCATACTTGTATATAAACTTTAACTCTGTTTAAAAAAAAAGTTTAACTCTGGCCTTATTTTATCGATTTTTATTCGTTCATTTGTCGTTTATATCAAATAAACCTGAAATAAACGTATTTCATGGAGGTATCTTGAACGTAGATATAAGAGACGAGTATGAAAAACGTTTATTTTTTATACCTATACCAATTTTATACCAGTCAAACGTATATATTTCACGTCTCACTGACGGACCTGTTCTTATTGGGGAGCAGCACTCTTATTAATTACTATGTAAAATAAATAAACAAGAATTACGGAAAAACTTCCGCTCTTTAATGGTTTCGAATGCGTCTTAGTGAACCAATACGATAATTTATAAGCCGTTATCATATAGAGACGGACAACACGAAGATTCGCGACAACCCTTTCACTCAAAATTTCCTTTCATGACTGACTTGGTGCATTTAGATAGCAGTAGTGTTCACATTCGCTTGACAATCACTCACTACATACATCCACGACACAAACCGCGCGGTACAAAACACATTCTTATCAGTACTGTAGAGAAACTTTTTCCAGAAGAAGGTTTCAATTTATTTAGTAAAGGCCCGCTCAGGTAAATGCTACGTCCTGAAATAATAGGTGTTACGTCTGATCCTCGATTCACAGTTTCATTGTATAAAGTGAACCAATCGGGTTGAATAAAATAAAACCTGATGAACCCCCTTACTCACTACAGATCCAGGCTCAGCAGTAGGATGAATAAATACGTTGAAAGCTGGGGGGCAGACAAGCCGTTCGCTAATATTGCAGAGTCGACCTTGGCCAAGAATATCGGACTCACGGTACTCAATATAAATCATAATTGCTACCACCTACGTATTCTCAGATTATCAGTTTTTTTTTTTCAGAGTATTGCCATGATCGAATCCAACCTCCTCACGAGTACTACAAATTGTCTTGACGTCAAGTAAGTGCTCTATAACAAATTTTCACAGTGACATGAACTTGTATAATTCAATGAATAATCAAGAACCACGCAATTCTTTCGAAAAAAACATGATCCCACGAAAAACATCTAAAAATGTAAAAAAAGCCGCCAAGTACCCACACGAAAATCACAATTGCTTTATAAGCAAACCGTTTCGCCAGCCTCTGTCGTGAAATCAAGAAAAAAGCCGAGTACCGAACGTACCCCTGCGATCTCTTCGCAAGTCTACGTCGTGAAATCGGAGTTTCGTGTGAGGATATCGAAACATAATTCCAAGAGCTACGTACTTGGCGGGCACATTCGGTTTTTCTTCTTATCGTTAGTGTTTGTTGTTTTCGCTTTGGATTAATACACGGAAAAAAAAACGGCTACAACTTGCTGTACTGAGTTGCGGGTGAAAACGTCTAAAAAACTCGGATAAGAAATCGAACGCCGCATAGAGAAAGAATTATATCTGAATACGGCAGGGATTCAGTGCAAACGCGCGCGATAGCAAATTTCTCCCGCCGCGGGGTATACGGGTTCCCCGCGCACGGTAGAAACACGCTTCAAAACAACTCGGCACTATTTACCTCTGGCGCGCCGGGTGACCCCCTTCCTATGCATGGAAAAACAAACTGTTTTTGATACGGTCAGATCTTGATGAGTAGTGCATTTCTACCGTCGCGGGGTAGACGGGGTCCCCGCGGCTGCAGAAAAAGTTTCCCCCCACTGACCGGCATAGTATAGTTCCCGTGACCGGACTAGTCTGTACAATCTATCGGAAGCATAACGCTCCCATGTATTTGAACGTACTTCACCCGTAACTTACTAGGAGAGTATCGCACCTCCGGGTCATAGATCTTGACCAAACTTATAGGGGTGTTTCCTTGAGCCAAAATATGAAGTATCTGCTGAATAACTCTCCGGAATGGGCCTTTACTCTATCAATTTACCTAAATGCACAATAGAAATCGGCGTAACCTGGGTTTTGCAAATTGCCATTAAATAATCAGTTTTTGTGCTGCGTTATGAGATTCTACGTTGCACTGAATATTCATACATTGAATGCAGTCATTATTGTATATCAGATTGATGAAATTCAACATCCCAGCTATAGGAAATCACTCTATTATGTATCTATTAACACATTGCTTCTTGTGGTTTATCACTCGTACAGCATTTATTTGGTGAATTTGAAGACTTTTTCCCACTTCAAAGATCTTGAATATATGGCCAGTTCCAATACTAATACTGGCAGCTTATAAATCCTGTGAATTACCACATAATAATAATTTCAACACAATACTATAGTTATTATTTCAGAAAAATATACTTATATTAAGGTCAACGTGCACTACGCAGAAGCGAAGCGAAGGTATCGGAAGCGATCAGAGGCGAAACAAAGTTTTCTTAAGCTATCGGATGCTGTAGGCTGGCCCACATCTTGAAAAACGTGTAAATTCGAGTTAAAGTGAATTAAACTATGATGGAAGGTTCATTCGATCCAGGATGACGTCCAAAAAAATGTGCAAACATTTTATACTCGCTCATAAACAATTGCAAAAGTTATAAGCAAATCAATATTATCTTGAATCGAATGAGCCCCCGATCATATTCCAATTCACTTCAACTTGAATTTACACTTTTTTTATAAGATCTGCATACGCCTACAGCATCCGATCGCTTCCGATACCCTCGCTTCGCTTCTGCGTAGTGCACGTTGACCTTAATATAGGTATATGCTTCTGAAATAATATAGTATTGTGGTGAAACTAATATTGTGGTAATTCATAGGACTTGTAAATTGCCGGTGCTTGTATTGAAACTAACCATACATGCACCATCTTTGAAGTGAGAGGAAGTCTTCAAATTCACCAAATGAATGTGGTACGAGTGACAAACGATGAGGAGCAATGTGTCAATAGGCGCAGAATAAAGTTATTTCCCATAGCTGGGATGTTAAACTTGATCAATCTGATATACAATAATGACTGCATTCATAATGTATAAATATTCAGTGCGACGTAGAATCTCATAACGCAGCACAAAAACTGGTTATTTAATGGCAATTTGCAAAACCCAGGTTACGCTGATTTCTATTGTACATTTAGGTAAATTGATAGGGTAAAGCCCCATTCCGGAGAGTTATTCAGCAGGTACTTCATATTTTGGCTCAAGGAAACACCCCTATAAGTTTGGTCAAGATCCATGACCCGGAGGTGCGATACTCTCCTAGTCAGTACAGGAAGTTGTAGCCGTTCTTCTTTCCGTGTAGTACTTTATCGTATTTTGCGAACCATTTTCTTCCAACTGTTTTCCATATTGTTTATTCATCAAATGTGGCATCTAAAATACATCGATTAGGACACGACTCCCTGCAGTTGTATTTTGTGTTTGGCTGTTTGTCTTACAGTTCTTCCGAACTGCAGTGAACAGTTGCTTGTATCGGTATTTGGCGGCTGATGATATCTCAAAGTACTATGTTTCCGATCGCTAGATGTATACACGTCATGAATTTGGCATCGACTGACGAATGTCTGATTTGTAGATAACATCGGTTCCATACGCACTTGTTTAAAATGCTTCTTCCGATCTTGTGGGATGACTGTCGTGACAGTTGAAAGATTGGCGTGTGCGAGTTTACGGGAGTGCTGGAGTGCGGGTGCCTTTGGCGCCTGCTTTCCAGTACTCCTGTAAACTCGCAGGCGCTAATCTTTCAACTGCCACGAATATGTAGTTGCGAATGATTATTCTTCACAAGCGAATGAGCAACAAAATATTTTCGCAATCAAGTAAGGCCGAACTGTTGCGAGGATGGGTCCCAGGTATTGAAATTGATCTATCCTACTACGTGTATACGCTCGTGCACCTGAACATACGCATGCATCGTGAGCAAGATTGTACGACATAGTATAGGTGCACCTAAGCAATCATCAACTGAATTTTATATTCATGATCATTATATCAAACTGTCATACTCTATGCTACTTATAGCATACACGTTTATCCGTAGCTGCAAGTTTTAGGTTTTATACCAAAGAAGCCGAATAGAGTTTTCTTGATTCGACAGTTTCGCAAGTGAATGAGTTTATTCTTCCATGATTAATATACTCAAGATCTACGGTATATCACCTATCATGGGAGAACTGACTGTAGTACATCACTCATTGGCTCCATAGTAAGGTACGTGATTCCATAGCGATTCTCGATCTTTTGACGTTAGTTAATGCCGGTCGTTAACTTGACCTTTCGACCCCACGGGTCGTTGACTCGATCGGACGTTAACTTGGACGTTATGTTAACGTCCCAGATCGCTTTCTTGTTTATAACAATCAAACGGCGTTTGACGAGCCCCATCTATTTGGCCAATGAGAACACTGTATGTGTTACCAACTTCGGAGTGTGCATACGTCCAAACTCATTGTTATCGGTCGTGACCTAGCGATAGCGACCAGGCGCTAACGCTCATATTTGATCTAAAGTTAACGTCGGGTGTCGATAGAGCCAGGCGTTAACAAAAGGTGCTAACTTAAAGTTAACGACCGGCGTTAACTAACGCTAAAAGATCGAGAATCGCTCTGCAGAGTTCCGAGCCTGATCTGACAATTCAATGACAGTGGAACGACCACGATTTTTATTTATTATACAAGGTATTTACTTCTGTCAAGTCATACACATAATTAACCGTCCGGTCAGTAACGGGGTACCCGGGTATCCATTTCAGTTTCTAAGGTAGAATTTATTAACTTCCGCTTGAAAAATGTTATGACTCAAATTTGCAGTAGTTTGACGCCAATTTTTCGTCACCATTTTTTGTAATCAATCATTCAATAAACGTTATTAACTAATTCAGTTATCAATGGTGAAAGTTTGGTTACTTACCGGACAGTTGAAAATACGTAGAAGTGTTTTCTGATACAATTATTGGTTTGAATAACCAGTTTTTCAGTGT
Organism: Tenthredo scrophulariae; assembly: GCA_963978835.1. Taxonomy (NCBI): domain Eukaryota; kingdom Metazoa; phylum Arthropoda; class Insecta; order Hymenoptera; family Tenthredinidae; genus Tenthredo; species Tenthredo scrophulariae. Next base: position 7,605,556 of record OZ022235.1, on the reverse strand, counting down.
ATTCAATTGCTGTCACATTAAAAACTCAATTTTCGCGTAAAACGAATCCGGTTGTCCGTATAGCTCTAAGAAGCCGAATGTGCCCGCTAAGTACGTAGCTCTTGGAATGATGTTTCGATATCCTCACACGAAACTCCGACTTCACGACGTAGACTTGCTGAGAGATCGCAGGGGTACGTTCGGTGCTTGGCTTTTTTCTTGATTTAACGACAGAGACTGGCGAACCGTTTTGCTTATAAAAGCAATTGTGATTTTCGTGTGGGTACTTCGTGTCTTTTTTTACATCTTTGGATGTTTTTCGTGGGATAAATTTTATTTCGCTCTTTATTGGCATGATTGGACGAAATTATGTAACATATTGTTGATCAGCATTCTCCAAATTGAGAAATCTATGTCAATATATAATTTATAGGGACATAGCAAAATTCAAAGTCTATTAAAAAATTGAACGTCGCCCATTTTTCCGAGCGCTCGCAATCTTGCCGTGACGAATCCAGCACGAAAGTTCGCGCCCTGGTGATGAATTTTGAAATGAAAAGCGTGTTTGAGCTTTAGCGAATTCCATAGATGCGTGGATAACATTTCCGTCCACTCATTTTGTTTCAAAACAGTTTGGTAACGCCTTTTTCGTCTACCTTTGACGTTCCGAAAATGCAATGCCTCTGTTACCTGCGCATTGAATTCCAATTTCGGTATCGATATCAACAAATTTTCCGTAAGATCAGAGCTCGTATAGGCTAAAGGCCGAAGCACATCAAATTCCATGAGCCATAAGCAGAATGCAGAAGGCATAGCGCATGCGCAGTTTCCAAAGTCCAGTAAACAGTGCGCATGCGCATGCTCTCTGCATTCTGCTTATGGCTTATGCAGTTTCAATCCACACGAAAATCCATAATCCATGCCCACAACAAAACCGGGAACGTACGAATTGAATACATTTGTCTTGCTTTCGTATAATTTCGGAAGATCGATTTAATATTCATCTACGGGTAAGTAATCCAATCACATGAGTTCTGTTACGCTACTGAAATTTATTTTCCAAGAATACTGTAACGTATTCGGCATGGCCATCTAGCCGAATCACACAGACGACACACTCACACACTGCTGCCGGACAACACGCGACGCGTGACGTCACTTTAGGTATATAAGAGGCCACGCAACGACGAGCAGCAGCGTTAGTTGAGCCAAAGCGGTGAACACGTCTCATATAGAATCAGTTTGTAGCCAGTCAGCTAAAGCGGCGGCTGAGCATTAAAATCAATTCGAACTCTAGATCCTTTAGCCAAAGCGGTAGTAGAATCAAACGAAAAGATAGTCAAGAGTTAACTTACTAAAGCAGTAGTTATTAAAAGGCAAAGTCATTTAATTTTAAACAGTTAAATTCTCTTCCCAATATACCATTTGAAAGCTTAGAAAGCAAAACATAAACAAAACAACGCTCATAGGTTAAGATAGCAATAAGTAAAATTTGTTAAAATTAAAATCATTATAATTTTGTTGATAACTTTGGTTTTGGTTTAAATTCACCAGAGTCAAAATAAATTCTCAACACGACGTATTGTCGTTCACGTTATTTCTCAGAAGCCAGGAAACTGTTCTTTATTTTTCATTTTCCTTGCCTTATTTCATTTAATAAATTTGCATTTCAGGTAAAATCATTGATAGCTAAAAGGCAGCTTCGGTGAGATACACTCAGGCAGCTACGCTATAGCTGTAATTGGTACCCGAGTCTGAGAGTGTATCATATCCCAAGTCTGTAGCAGGCAGCTTCGGTGCGTTTAGCCTAGACAGCAACGGTATAGCTATAACTGGTACCCGAGTCTGGAAGGTTAAACATATCCCAAGTCTGTAGGGAGGCAGCTCTGGTAGAGTAAAATCTATCCGAGTCTGTATTAGGGTTTTTATGGGTTTTTTTAAACTTTTCCTAGGAGGAGCTCCAAAAATCACACCCGTGACAAACAACTCACGCGGACTAGCATAATTTCACCAGCCTTCAGCTGGTAAAACATCTGCAGTAAGTTACAATACACGAAAACGGAATCTTTTTAAAATTGACGCGCTTCTGTTCGCCAGGCCCTGCATAAATACTGGATATTTTTTTATCATTAATAATCATGAAAGAATAAAAACTCTGTATTATACTCAATGCTCAGTAATTATTGTAAAAAATAAATTTTCAATCCTATCGCAAACCACGATCATTTTCCGACGTATAAAAAATTTTGAGTGCGTAAAAAAAAAAAAAAAAAACGGAATCCTATTTAAAATTGTCGCGCTTTTGGTCTTGCTTTTTACCATCAACAGCGTTTAAAAATGAAAATAAGTCAATTTTGCTCTTCGCATACGAATTATATTATTATTATACAGAAATGGACGATTTCAATTTACTGGTAATTCAATTACTCAATTTGGGAGCAATTTTGGTTCGTCGTCGTAGAAAACGAATTAATGACGGTAGTCATCGTCAAAAGCGTATACCGTGACAATCACGTGAAACCGAATGGATCCATGCTACCGAAAAGCGAATATTTCGTATTTTTAGCAGGTTAACCACTCGTTGCACTGGAAACCCCTAGGGTGATTCTGGCGTGCGGTCGATCAAACTCGGCAGCCATTGTTGGTGGAAACCGGCTGACTTTCAATACATCGCGGAAGGTAAACATCTGTGGTTATGTTCGTTTATTTCAAGCTAATGATGAATAAAGTAAATGAAACCTACGTGAATAAGCTATTGATATTCATCAAAAATCCATCAATTAGTTTGTAATGATATCATAATACCATCAACGAATTAACTTAAGATTTATCTGCAAATTGATTAGAATTAAAGAGTTCATCGAAAACAACCGATTTGAACGAAATTAATAATCATTAATCCTGGGGCTGAGGCTTCAATAAATTGAACTAGGAAGTGAGAAAAACTTCATTGAAGCTTTCTGCAAGTTTATCCAATGCGTATCAAGGATAAATCTCATGTTGTAATGAATTAGTCTTCGTTACAGTTAGTGATGAGCAAAATTGGTATTGGTCTTGCGGTCTTGGTCTTGGTCTTGCATTTTTGCAAGACCGAGACCAAGACCAAGATCGCATCTGACTCATCAAGACCAAGACCAAGATTGCGTTGGCAAGACCAAGACCAAGACCAAGACCACGGCTGCAAGACTCGAGCAAGAACAAGACCGAACTGCAAGACTCTTGTAGTTTTGTTTCACACTTGTGTAATATCCGAACTAGCTGAAGAATAAAGAAGAGTCTTTCCATACATTGGTTTCAGAATAACTATTACACCTTGCATTTCAAGTTGTTGAGTCTGAAATATTCTTGATTTCTAATATTCAAGCAACACAAGATCGACAAGCAACATTACTAGTATAATTCTAGTATATATTATTTTGTCGGCCGTCATAAGGATTTGCACGTTCATTGTAGCCCATGCAGTATAGTCGTAACTTGCATCGACTCGTCAGTAATGATTCCGTGACTCCGTCACCCATAAGCGAGCAGTTAGTCTGCAGGCACAAAGTAAGCATAGTCGAAACATGAGTGACGAGGACGTGATGGATTTTTCATCGGCTAAAAGTAGTAGTGATACTAGTGATAGTGAGAGTGGAGTTGAGAAAATCAAGGAGAAGGGTCCGAACGCTAAAAAAAAAGAAAAACTCGCAACAGTCGGGTAAAAAAACGACGAAAAGCAAGTTTAATGTATTTTTCGAAATAGTTAGCAAAGATAAAGACACATTTGGCTCCTGCAAATTGTGCAAGGGATCGAAGAAGGTTGAAATAAAAATGAAAAATCGTAACACTTCCGGTCTAAAGAAACACCTCTTGTCGGTGCATAAAAATGAGGCGAAAAAACTCTTCCCGCGAGACCAAGTAACGCCACACGTTCCAAATTTCTTTAAGTGTACTGGACAGGTAAGTACTTATAATATAGAAGATTATTGATGCCACTAATAATGCTGTTATTTTTGTATATAATCGTGATTATGAATCATAATTATCGTAATTATTATTTTGATTATTATTAATTCAATTGATTCACACATTTCTTATACACCAAAATATAAAGCATCGATTGCGATATTTTCGAACGAGAAAAGACATTCGACAGTTTAACGTTCTCTTCTTATCCAATCAATGAAATCTTTTTTTATTCCTTCAAACAAGGACAAAGACTGTAGAAGCTTTTTGTTGATTGCTACGAGTGAATATTGCACTCAAAAATCGATGTTTTTCTTCATAACATTTTTATTTTATTTTACTCAGAAAATAATCAATACTCAAATTTCGCATCATGTAGTAGTCTGTATTTTGCGAAAAGCGTGTCTGGTCTTCTTTTATCGATCTCGATAAAATCAAATGATGATTCAGATATCAGGAGAAAATTATTTTCCAATCAATGTAGTAAACTCTAAGCCAAGATTAGCTCGTGCACAAACAAACTTTCCTTCCCAATTGTATTAGTGTAGATGGTGAAGTTATAAGCCCATTGTGCATTTTAATTTACAGGGGGCACAAAGAAATAAAGATTTTACCACAGCTACGGTGGATTGGATTACTAAGAAGTATCTTCCCTTTTCCTTTTTTGACGACCAAGAAACGCAGGACTACTTTCGTACGATTTGCCCAAATCTTAAGTTTCCCAAGAGGTTCACTCTTCGACGATAAGTTCAAGCGCGATTTGAGGAGCTCCAGACCTGTGTAAAAGATCAGCTACAAAAATGCACGTCTAAAATGTCATTTACAATTGATGGATGGACGTCCATAGCTGGTCGGACTTTCTACGGTGTAACAGTTCATTTCATAGACAATGAATGGAATTATCAGTCTATGGTCCTTGACTTTGTCCCTTCCCATGGTCGACACACTGGAGAAGATATCGCCAGGATTTTTCACAGATCTTTGGGAGAATTCAATATAGAAAATAAAGTACAAGGCATCACAGTTGATAATGCATCAGCAAACACCAAATTCACGACTGAACTTCAAAAATTACTCCCAGATTTCGATTCAGAAGATCAGCACTTTCGCTGCATGGCCCACATCTTGAACTTGGGTGTACAAGATTTATTGAAGAGCTTGACATTGCTAAGTGATAATGATAGGGAAGAGGAGAACAACAGTGCAGATGAAGACGAAGACGACCTGGACCATTTACCACAGATTCACGACACAACTACGGCTATCATGAAATTGCGTTCTATTTTCAGCAAGATAAAAAGGAGTGAGGTGCTGAGTAACAAATTCCGTTCGGCATGTGAAACAGCTGGTGTGCCAATAACTTTAAGTCCCATGCTGGACTGTCCAACTAGATGGGGTTCCACCCATGATATGCTTGGTGTAGCCTTGAAACTGAAAGGAGGTATCATTACGTTATGCGGTATTATACCTGAGTTGAATAATTTCCGAATCTTCGAAGGAGAATGGTTGATATTCGAAAAAATATACAAGTTCTTACTCAACTTCAAAATCCTCACGACGAAACTTGGTGGAGATAAATATGTCACTCTTCCCCTTGTCATTGTTTCGTTTAATCTATTACTTGACAAGGTCGAATCTACTATAAAACAGTTGGACGAGAAAATCGATCGCACTGGAGTAGATGAGAGACTCATTGTGGGTTTCCAAGCTGCGCGAGATAAAATGCTAAAGCATTATAAAATGACCAATTGGATTTACTGCACAACACTCATCCTCGATCCAAGACACAAGGCAGAAACCTTCGATCTAACATCTTGGGGAACAGATATGAAACATGAAAGCCTGCGAAAATTTGAAGCGATATACGGAGAATACCGAAACCGAGAGCCAGTGCCAGAGTTACCTGTTCAGGAGTGTCAAGACTGTCAAGATAGTGACAAAGAAGACATCATAGATTTTATTACGCTGTATTCAGCTCCATCGGCTGCGACAGCTTCCCAAGCTTCTAGGAGAGAACTAAGGTAAAAGCCCCCATTATTGACACTGTAAGAGTGACGGTGAACGTTTGAATTTTTTAATCGTATTCAAATTAATCTGACTAATTTTTTTTGGTATTAGACACTTTTTTTGATTCATCAACTTGTGTATTTCAATTTTTAAACTTAAATAGTCGCTAATTAAATGACAAATATATTAATTTGAAATCAGCAACTCAAGTGTAGGTATTATTGACAGGGTGAAATGGTATGAGGGCCAACTATTGACATACCATAGAGCCCATTATTGACAGGTCTAATGCGCATGCGCATAAATTTAATGAAAAGGAATTGAAATTACATAAATTATGAAATACAGATTGTTGATAGATATTACAATTAAAATCAGCAAATTATATAATTTAATATAATAGGTAAATTAATAACAATGAAAAAATTCAATCAAGACGCAGTTTTATTTTCCTTCTTTTTGTTTTCTGCTTCTTTCTGAGCTTTCTTTTCCATCCTTTCTCGTTTCCTCTCTTCAGCCACTTTTTTTCTTTCCTCTGCAGCTTCTTGACGTTTCTTCTTTCTTTCAGCTGTCTCTAGTTCTTTCTGCTCTTTCTCCTTCTGTTTTTGAATGTGATAAGCTTTCCACTCTTCGGATGTCGCAGCAGAAGGAATTTTTGTTTAGGTTTCCGATTTCTATTTTTATTGCAGGCTTCTCTTTTAGGCCAAAATAAAGCTGACTTAAACGGTGATGGTACGTCTTCTGGAATGATTTGGTTCTTCTCGAGAGAATCTGAAAAATATAAATAAATACATAAAAATTTATAAAACCAATGTTGAAATCTACGATAAAAATTTTTACGAGTCAATCTATACCTGATTTAACGGGAGTTTTATCAGATTCATCCGTTACTTCATGTAGTATGTTAAACTGTTTCAAATTGTTAAACTGGTTGCAATACTTTAGAAATTTACAAAGTTTTTCCACTTACCTTTATGTATCTTATTACACGAACTAAAATATAAACTTGAAATATTATTTATTATTTACTAATAAACAATAATATTTTGCTCAGACAATTTTTTGTTTATTATAAAATTACACGAGACAACATGTAAACAAAACCGCTGTGTATGTTAAGGAGGTTAAGGTACTTAAAATTGTAGGCTGTCGCTAGTTGACACATGTTAATTTTTATGTACCTACTATTGACACCCGCTATTTTTAAATCATAATTAAGATTCATCAGTTTAAAACAATGAATCTGAGATTATTTAGAGTTTAAATAACCCCAAATAATTTTGGATGATAGGCTTATATCAGAATTATATAGAAAAATCCGCTATTTAAAATACACTCTCTCTTAGCGAAATTGTTAAAATAATTTAAATAAACTATCAGTAGTGGTCTACTCGAAAAAACAAAATTTTTTTATAGTTTATAATTCGTACCCAGGTATAAAATTTTACTTCTTCCCTATTAAAAAATGTCTGAAAATTGATAGAAAGTAATGTCTATTGTGATTTAATCATAAAGTTAATTAAATAATCAATAAAATAAAACAATATGTCAATAATAGGGGCCCTGTCAATAATAGGGGCTTTTACCTTAGAGGAATATCTGAGTCAACCAAGGGCTGCAGGCACAGAAGATATTTTACAGTGGTGGAGGCAACACCAGTTACAATTTCCCATCTTGGCCAGGATGGCTCGTGATTTCTTATCAATTCCCGCAACCTCAGTTCCTGCGGAAAGACTTTTTTCAAAAGCTTCTTTGGTAATTCGTAAACACCGCAACAGATTGAATAACGAGTCTGCGCGATGGCTACTTTGCATCAACTCTTGGGCGACAAAAACACAATAAATTTACTGTGTTCAGAATGTCACGTTTTTTATTTCTTTTTTCCCTGTAATATATATTCCATATTTGTTTCGTTTAGATAAGAATGAAGATGTTTTTCAGTTAGACTTTTCAGAGTGACGTTCAAGACTGAGTGCGCAAGACCAAGACTGTGTGTGCAAGACCAAGACCAAGACCAAGACTACTATAGTCTTGGTCTTGGTCTTGCTTTTGCTCATCACTAGTTACAGTCAGAAGCGCAGTTTAAACCGCCAGGTCTTGGAGTCTTCGAGAAATGCACGAATCCTAGACTGGGCATCATGCCTGCACCTGTAATTTCAAGGTCAAAATTATCACGCATTCATTGCACGATATCGTAGTTATTCATACTTTTCAAATATCCATGTTTTTCAATAACTTGATTCCATCAAACAGAGCTTATTTTTTTTACAGGAACATTGGCAGATGTTTGTGGCCAATGAATGTTGGCATTGAAAGTTTGATAATTCTCACCTTGAAATTACAGGCGCAGGCATTATGTCCAGTCTAGGCTTTATGCATTTCTCGAAGACTCTAAGACCTGGCTGTTTAAACTGCGCTGCTGACTGTAACGAGGACTAATTCGTTACAACATGACAACTATGCTTGTTATGAAATAATGAACTTTTAGTAAGCTTCAACAAAGTTTTTCTCACTTACCTAGTTCAATATATTGAAGCCTCAACCAAGAATACAATTAATAATCTCGTTCAAATTGGTTGTTCTCGATGAACTTTCTGACTCTAATTAATTCCTAGTCATAGCTTAGGTTAATTCGTTGATTGTATAAAGATATCATTTGAAACTAATTGATAGATTTTTGATAAATATTCATAGCTTATTCACGTGGATTTTATTCACTTTATTGATTATTTTCCTAAAATAAACGAACATAACCCCACATATCTACCTTTCGCAATGTATTGACAGTCAGCCGGCTTCTATCAACAATGGCTACCGAGTTGCATCCACCGCGCGCTAGAATCACCCTAGGGATTTCCTACCGTAACGAGTGGTTATCCCCCTGAAAATATGAAATATTCAGCGTCCGGGCGCATGGACCATTTGGTTTCACCTGATTATCACGGTATATACCGTGAGAATCACGTGAATCCGAATGGATCCATGCTACCGAAAAGCGAATATTGGCGAATATGACGTCATTTTAGCGGGCTAACCACTCGTTGCGCTGAACAATCCCTAGGGTAATTTTGGCGTGCGGTCGATGCAACTCGGCAGCCATTGTTGATAGAAGCCGGCTGACTGTCAATACATCGCGGAAGGTAGACATGTGGGGTAATGTTCGTTTATTTTAAGCAAATGATTAATAAGGCGAATAAAAACTACGTGAATAAGCTATGAATATTTATCAAAAATCTATCAATTAGTTTTGAATGATATCTTAATACAATCAAGGAATTGGTTGTTCTCGATGATCTCTTTGATTCTAATTAATTTGCAGTTATAGCTTAAGTTAATTCGTTGATTGTACTATGATATTATTTAAAACTGATTGATCGATTTTTGATAAATATCAATAACTTATTCACGTAGGTTTTATTCACTTCATTTATCATTTGCTTGAAATAAGCGAACATAACCCCACATGTCTACCTTCCGCGATGTATTGACAGTCAGCCGGTTTCCAACAACAATGTCCAACAATGGCTGCCGAGTTTCATCGACCGCACGCCAAAATCACCCTAGGGGTTTTCAGTGCAACGAGTGGTTAACCTGCTAAAAATACGAAATATTCGCTGTCCGGTAACATGGATCCATTCGGTTTCACGTGATTGTCCCGGTATATATTACCACTGTTTGACAATACGCTCTGAGTTGCGATTCTGTACCATGTCACAAGTGTATCATAAGGATAAACCGTGGAGATGAAAAGAAAGAAAGAGAACGAATAAATGAATCAAAATATCGGACTGCATTTATTCATTGATTTATTCATCCTCTTTCTTTCTTTTCATCTCCTAGGTTTATCTTTGTGGTACATATGCATGTATAACAAGTGTAAGTGGGCCTCGTGTTCATTGCGACTAACGGCCGGGCCAAGCCCACCGCACCACCGTACGACTGTACTGACCGATCCGAAACGATCTGCGATTGGACGCTGCGCAGCCAACCAACGGTCTCCGCTGAATTAGCGGAGTTAGCGGAGTTAGCGGAGAAGTACAGAATCGCAACCCTGACGTATTAAAAATATCTTTTGCAGCTGTGGTATTGCCAGAACAAGAAAAATTCAATACACAATAACAGACACCCCCCCACACCAGTAGAAGCTCACACCGACAAACACACACACGCACAGCCACGATTAATGAACCTGAAACGAAGAACACGAATAACACTCACGAGCCGAGAACACGAGGCAAGACAAGGTCTACAACAAATAGAACTGCAACATTTGTCGAGTTGCAATCAAAACAAAATGGAATAATGGAGGTGAACCCCTCAATCAATCTAGTCATGATCTTTCCTAAGGGGGTATTCCTCCTCAAAAATATTTTTTTCCAAATCACTGCTATGTTCTGACAAAACATTTTGGTGACTCGGTTTTTCTACAGTTGATCAGTGCTATTTTGTATTGTGTCCTCCGTTGAACATAAATTCAGTCCATCAACGTAGAAGTAGTTGTCGTAGGGTACAGGTTTCATTTATGTTCAGCGGAGGACACAAAATCTCGAAAAATCATGAACTATGTATCAAAAAAGCACTAATCAACTGTAGAAAAACTGAGTCACTGAAATGTTTTCTCAGAGCGTAGTGGTGATTTGAAAAAATTATTTTGGAGGTGCATGTACCCCAGGGTGGGCCCTAATAGGGATATTTTCGAATTTCTTTGCTCCCAGGGGCTCAAATGCTTCCAAATTGATAAAAAAAAATTCTCTGAAAGTTTGAGCTCTTAATATTAACTTTAAGATAGTCCGCGCTCCAACCTAAGCTTCTCATGGAAATAACATGGGAAAAATTCCATTTGTTTCTTAGAATTTTATAACTCAGCGACAAATGAATCAAAAGTAATAGTTCGCCTCGTGTTTTATTGTAAATTTAACGCTCTACAAAAAAGGTTTCTTATAATTTTTCGTTAAATCCATTGGCATAAGTGATATTCGAGCTTAAAGTTTAATTATTATATAATTATTAATATTATCGAGTATAATTATTAAGTAAATACTTATTTTATAAAATATATCAAATTTTTGTTGTAAAATTTTTATTTATGATAAAAAAAGCAGATACAATGTTATTCTTGGAATTGTGAGAAATATGTGTGATTTTTCAATTAATAAAACACATAGTTTTCTGATTTTCAAGATAAAAAAATGAAAGTACAGGTGAAATATGATACCATTTGGATAATTAGCCTTAATCCATTTTCAAATTTTCAATTATTGCAGATTTTCGAGTATCAGCATAATATTGCTTATATTCTGATGAAAATTGAACTATAAATTGCTGCTGCTCTGGGTTCTTGCTTAGTATACTATGGTATTCTTCAATTAGTTTCACTGCACGCTGAGCAATATCATTACCAACCCTCAAACTTCTTACCAATAGCAAACCCTTCTGGTAATCTTCATTTCGACACCACTCAGACGGATTTAAATTTAAAAAATCTGTATTTATTCCAAATCGTTTGAAAAACTGGAGTGATCTTGATGATACGAATAAAGCAATGTTCCAGTTATATACTGTAACGGGTTTTCCCTGGGTTCGGGTACCGAGGTAATCAAGCCGACTACAAACCAGGCCCAACGGTAGGTAGGGGATGTTGTTGGGCGCCAGACTTCGTAGAAGTCCCCTCTCTCTCTCTCTCTCTGGGACCGTCTGACTAACTAATGAATTGAATAAAGACACCAGTATGGTATAAATTTATTAGCTTTATTAAAAAGAAAAGGTGACGGATTTCGTTTACGCCCGCTACCTGGCGTTGGTTAACAATAATAATAAGATCGACTCTACTCTACTTTAAATATCAAATATCAACTAAACTATGAAAATAAAACCCCAAAAAGCATCTTTGGTGCAAAAACCTTTCGCCCAGTCCATTAACGTGTAGATCTCTCCACCAAAAAATAACCATTGTTGGTGGATGATTATCAACATACAAAAGCTTTGAAATCAGATACAACTGCCAAGTACCTGTAGAATAATAAAAGTGTGGAATTGAAAAATTTGTTCAAGCTAAATAACGTCGTACTCGTTCGCTCGCTGCACTCGGTCACTCGATCGGCTTGTGATTATTGGTTGGAGAAACAATTCGGATGAAAAAATTGAAGATGACAACATCGAAAAATATTCATAACGAAAAAATAATTTAAACAAAATTGCAAAACAAAATTTGGAGTCCGTGGTACGATGGCGGGCCAATGTTTGAATGGCTATCAGATGACATTGACATAGTTCGCAATTGATATTTCATGGTTCTTTTTCTATAAAAGGCCCCCCAAGTACCACTACCTCCAAACTTTTTTTTGCAATTTTGTTTAAATTATTTTTTCGTTATGAATATTTTTCGATGTTGTCATCTTCAATTTTTTCATCCGAATTGTTTCTCCAACCAATAATCACAAGCCGATCGAGTGACCGAGTGCAGCGAGCGAACGAGTACGACGTTATTTAGCTTGAACAAATTTTTCAATTCCAAACTTTTATTATTCTACAGGTACTTGGCAGTTGTATCTGATTTCAATGCTTTTGTATGTTGATAATCATACGCCAACAATGGTTATTTTTTGGTGGTGAGATCTACACGTTAATGGACTTGGCGAAAGGTTTTTGCACCAAAGGTGCTTTTTAGGGTTGATATCACTACTTTTTGTAAAATTTTGCTTGACCACCTAATAATTGTACTCGCTCGCTACGCTCGCTTGGTTGTTTTGTACTATTTCATACCGCCCGAAGTCCCTCGATAAGCAGGAATGTCAACAGCAACGAGCACGCGTGTGCTCATAATTTTCCCTAAGTCTAAAATTTGTAAACTGACGCGTAATGTACTTTCATTGCGTTTACAAATTGTTCCATTACAATAATTCTTTATACCTACAACATCTAACCCTGCGTGCAGCCTTCCTCCTTTTTCATCCAGGCTTGGGACCGGCAATGGCGGAGTTACTTGCACGCAGGGTTATATGTTACTCATCACAACAGTATTTCAAAATTCGAATATTATTATACATATGTGGTAACATAAAGCTCGTCGAAGTCTAACTCATAACGTCAATCTCTAATTCGGGTCTGAACAGAAGGTATCAAAATATATAGAACTAAGCCTATTGATGCAAGACTAGCGTAGAGCATAAAATGGAAGTTTATGAAGTCAAACACTTGCATACTGCTCTCTTCGTCTGACTCTTGCCGTTTCTTGTATCAAATCATACTATCCCGATATTTCGCAACCCCAGCGTTACCTCTCATCATCCTCTCTTCTTATACGGCGACCCGCTACAAAATTGAACAATCCATAAAAAAGGTTTTTCTCCGATAATTAGATTCATAAATGAAAATATGCTGAGTCTACAATGAATAAATAAATATACATGATTATCTATATCATCTGAACAAGAGGAAGTCAATCGATCATTTCTTTAATAGCGAATAAGTATTTTCATTCCATTTGTCATGATAGCACTAATCTTAATTTGAAGGAAGCTTAATAGAGTCGAACATACAGACACAGGTTGCATACCAAAATGTAAAAAATTTATTGAAATTTGAAATTAAATTATAAATATACATCATACATGAATTAAAAAATTATCTTCACCGAAGGTCAAGGCACTACGTTGACGTGGAGTGTAGAACAAAGCCTATCGGAGTCCAACACACAACATCGACTGACAGTCTGGTTTTGACTAGATGATACGTAGTTAGATTATAAAACTCGTCGGAATCCTACGCATAACGTTGACTCACGATTTGAGTCTGAGCAGACGAGCCTTCGGAGATGAGCTTAACATAGAGCTTGGAGTGAAATTCGTTGCAATCCAATGTTTGAACTCAGCTCTATTAGTCTGGCTCCATGCCGTTCCTTATATCAAATCATGCTATCCCCATATTTTGAAACTTCAACATTTTCTCTTGATTTTCTCTGGTCAGACTTCCTCAGGCGGTAACTTGCTAAATAATTGAACCCAAAAAAAAAACCGTTTCTTCCGATGATTGCATTCATAAATGAAAATAAGCCAAATCTACAATGTATGGGTAAATAAAATCAAGAGATAATAGTCAGTTAATAGTCATCTGACAGTCTTGTGTCATGCAAGGCAAACCAAACCTAATCGTAAAATTATCCATTCACAATTGTTATTTTATTTATCACCATAAAATTAACACGTCAGTCGATTCGCATAACCTCAAAAGCTCGAGATCGTAGGATTCAAGATTAACCTATCGAAACATATTTATTGGTGACTATCATATTTATGTACTTGGTGTGAGGTTTTCGCACCTAAGGGGCTTTTGGTGGGTATTCACTAGTTTTTGTACCTTCGAATTTTGTAATAATCATTGCTTGTAGTACTTTCTTTCATTTCCTTTATTTGAATTAAAAAACATGTAATGACAACACGCGTCTGCTAATGTTGCAGACGGTTTCTGTCTGCGATCCGAGCGCTAACTACGTCGTGACCGCGCGTACTAACGGCACTCTATACAACTTTTGGTGTAATTTTCCCTTCTATGTCATGTTCCCAGATAAGTAAGGACGTATGTTCTGTGTATAAGCATAGAACATACGTCCTGCGTTCAGCGACGAAATATGATTTTATGGGAATGGTTTTAGTGTGAAACAACTTTTGTGTGGATTTTCCTTTCTATGTCATATTCCTAGATGCGTAAAGACGTATGTTCTGTGTATAAGCATCGAACATACGTCCTGCGTTCAGCGACGAAATGTGATTTTATGGGCATGGTTTTAGTAGGCTGAATCTTGGTCTGAAGAACAGGAAAGAGAAAATTTCAACGAGGAAACGAGGTTTCAGAAACAGTAGTTATTTATATCTCAGCACTCCGGACACCGATTTAATCGATCTAGGGCTCAAATGAAAGCTTTTCATGCCTACATCCTAGATTAAATTAGTTTCAATTCGTGTAGTATGTGAGGTGAAAGAAAACGAGGATAGTAATTCGCGTTATAGGTTAGGGTAGTTGCCTCTCGGGTATATAGACTCGTTGAGTCTCGCGCTTGAAATTTTTTTTTTTTTTTAATGTACTTGGCGCGAGACTCTACCGAGTCTCTTGATTACTCTAAATATAATACTGCTGAAACTAGGAAAACAAAATCACATTAATGGATCGAGCACTCCTACGGCTCTAGACCCGATAGACGGTGGTGAGGACTAAGTCGACTCAACCTACGGTCTATCTCGCTCGCTCCGGTTACGGGACAGCTGTCACCGTAGCGAGATTGCGTGCCTCGCTTCACGTCTCGTAAGCAACTGACGCGGCGCGCTGTAAGGCGGCGGCGGAGAAGTGGTGGGGCAGGCTTCGGCTAAGGGGGAGGCGACAGAACTCTGACCGGCAGCAGCTGAGTGCGACGCGTGACGTCAGAGGCCTATGGCAAGATGGCGTCGGTCTGATTTCGGCTGCGATCGGCGCAACGGTGACTAATCTTGGCACGGTTACGCGCAGCGAAAACAGCACGTGACCGGTGTTCTTTAGGTTTGAATCCAACGGTTCGCGGGGAACGGTTGAGATTCAGACACGCGGTTCTCGAGGCTCAGGGGATATTTCAGGGGTGCGGGTTGGTATCGGGGTGGACTCTACTATGATTTGGATTGATCCTACCTGGGCTAGACGCTCTTACAGTCTCGGGTGCGACGGTACCAAGTCAGTAATACGGTCGGAAAGCCGGGGTCGTGCAGGGGTCGGTACAAGGTCCAGTCGGTAGTCCAATATCCAAAATCCAAATCGTATTCCAATTTACAGCCCGGTCGTTATACTCACTCCTTCTTTTCTTCACTCACTCCACACACTCTCTCTCACCTTCAACTCTCTCTCTCTCTCAAAAAAACTTCTAACGTCTTCACTTTTGCTTTGCACGAGGCTCACCACAAGTTTCCAAAGATGGAAGTGATTTCTTTTCGGGACTTTAGTACCAACCGGCATCACCCGGCCTGCGAGCGCTGGCGGCGACCACTTCGCCATGTGCGAGGGTCGGCGGCCAATCGGCTCTGCAGGGTAGTCGGGCGGCGCGATTTAAATCGGGTGGCCGGACTTACGCACGTCCGTAGGCCGGTTAGGCGGAGGTCTAACGTGCCACGTTACGTTGACTGAATATTATAAAGACAGCTCCCCTTATGGACCTTTGTGAGCCGACTAAAATCCGTAGCGAGCTAGCGCCCCCTCAGTAATTCTAGCGGCATATTCAGGAAGCGAGTGAAAAATACTGAAACTCGCTGGATCCGTGTTGCAATTACCGACTGGAATAAACCGTTTTCGTGATGATATGTCAGAGCGGTTAGAGTAGATAGTTATAGGAATCGCAAATATCCCCGACCCCACGCGCGTGTTTTTACCGGTTCCGTCGCATTGTAGCTCACAGAAATTAAGTAAATAAAATAAAGATGATTGATAGTGACTTAATTTTAATTGATAAATAATGCGAACTGGAAACACGTTTTCACGCAATCCCGTGCCTTCTTACGTAGACATTATGGTAATACGACGAATTGGCTCCAAAAAGAGTCACTGAGGCGTAAGTATACATCAAATCGAATTGTGTTGATTCTTGGTGCTGAGTAGTTGCCAGTTCATCGGAAAAATTTGACACAGACGATATTGTTTTTTGACTCAACGGATCTTCCTTCCCATTACTCCTTCCACTTCGCTGCTTGATGTGGATTTCACAAACTCATCTATTCAATTAACATAAAATGTATAAAAATAAAAATTTGTGTTAAATAAAAATAAAAATTAAAATTAAGGTACAATTATTTTTAATAAATCAATTCAACTTTATAAATTATTTGAAAATCAATTTTACCGTATCGAGCTTTTTCTCTCTCAGATTTTTCACGACGTAGCTGGAGTAGTTCATCCTTTATCTTTTGTACTTGTTCATTATCATCAGACTCAATGTCGAACAAATTCAACAATGAAGATCTAAATTCGTCCTCTTTAATTTTATTTGAGTCTCTGTTTACACTTTTTTGAAGGAGCTGATATTGCTCATATAATTTTAACAACTAATCTATACAATGATCTCTTCTTCTAAATGATATCTGAGCTTTTTGCCAAAATACTTTAACTTCATCCAGTGGCGTAGCTAGACTTTCAGCGCCTTGGAGCGGTATTCAACAAATGCGCCCCTCACCACCGATGGTCATGAGTCAACTGGTCTAAAACACTTTTTTTCGAGCCTTTGCTTCAGCAAATTGGTCGATTATTTTGTCGAGGTCAAGTTGACGTGCTCTTTCTCTTTCAATTGACAACGTTGCCAAAGAACTTAAGCGATGTTGGGACATACTACTCCTCAGATAGTTTTTATTTTGTCGAGGTCAAGTTGACGTGCTCTTTCTCTCTCAATTGACAACATTGCCAAAGAACTTAAGCGATGTTGGGACATACTACTCCTCAGATAGTTTTTAATCAATTTTAAAACAGAAAAGCTCCTTTCGCACGATGCTGTAGTCACTGGCAAGGTTAAAAAAATCATGCATGCTGTAATTATATCAGTGAAGCTACTTGATGCAGGGCTGTGAATCAAAAGCAGTTCCGCTACTCCGCGGATGGAAGTTAATTTTGAAAGATGACTATAAAAGCACGATTTAAAGCGGAGCAGTTGTGAACCTAAGTTTGATGACAAATCTGTTGGGTACGTAGATGATAGTACATCTGATGCGGTCAGAATAGTTCCATCAGATGACTGCAATAAAAATGTAGGCGATAGACACTTGAATGTCGCACTCAACCGCCTAACAGACTGAAACCTGGTATCAAGTTGGGTAGTTGTTACATCGAGCATTCTATAAAAGACCTCAACTTTGAAATGCTTCTCTTTGTTAGAAATACATTCATCTTCTTGCAATTCATCGAAAAACCGCCTAATACGTCGTCCTCGCTTTTCGGGAAAAGTGGGCTCAATTTTCCATGTATTTGATAACTCAATCGCATCAGCCTTTACGGAGTCCCAATCATTTCTCATATTCGTGAACTGAATGATGAGTGAGGAAAGCATCTCAACTGATTTCTCTATGTCTTCATCAGTCCCTTGCAGCAGCTTAGACACTGAATTGATTGGTTCTAGTACTTTGGTTTGCACGACTATCAAAATGACGGTTGGAAATCTTTCGAAATATTTAATTAAACTTCTAGCTTCCCGTTGTTCCTCGGAATTCTTACCGTTTAATGACAGATATGTCAACAATTTGATAATATCGAAATAACGAGAGCGTAATGCATCGAGTGCTTGAATACGAGAAGACCATCGCGTTGGACAAACCTTCTTTAATGTCTTAAGGCTGTCCGAGGGGGACCGCCATTTTTTGGATCGTTCGCAGCGCCGCCGCGCGTTGAGTTTTCGAACTAAGCCCGCCAGGACCCCGCTAAAATATGGGTGCAAACCAGAGGGCCCTCAATTCCACAAAATTTGTTGTCAATTAAGAATATATCTTCAATCTAAATTCGTGCGTGGCTATAAACAACTTCACAGCCAATATTTCACAAAACTGAAATTATTTATTCATATCTTGACATCGAATTCATCTATAAGCTGGATACATCAAAATTAATGGTAGACGTGTGACACATTAAACATTAATCCAGTAATTCTACTTGCAGTTATCGTACAAACAATTATAAATTTCTAATTAAACGTCTGAATGCTTCAATAATATCAACGTGTATGAACTGCGTTGCACATTTGTTATCTAATTTGATGTAACATAGGCATGTTTGCTATCCTTATTCGGATGAAACTGCTGTGCATCTTCATTTTTATTCAGTGAGAGGGAAACGCCACTGAAACTTCGAGGACATTTTTTATTTTAGCAAGTGACTATAAAAGGTCCAATGAAAAAACACTCACTACAATTCTTACTGATGGTGTGTTTGTATGGAAAAAATAATTCAACTGTCTGCGATGAAATTTCAGCGGAGGGAACCTTCGCAGCAATACATAGAAGATCTTCTGCGAAAGGTTCCCTGCGCATGCAATTGTATTGCAGAAGATTAAAATGTATGTGCCAATACGTATACTTCCATGATCTAAAAATTGTAGAAAGCATTTCCCTACTGGACCTTTGTTATTAATTTGCAAAAAATTAAATGGTTCTTGTGAAACTTTCAGTCGCAGACCCCCTTATGAAGATAAGTCGGCTGAGTTCCTAGTTTGCATATAATTATAGTCACCTCAATTGATTATAATATTCAATATGCCTAACCATACGAATTAATTAATAAATAGTATAATTGCTTCGGGGTTGATCTCACAATTCTTCGTCATCACAAGTCAGGTCGTCTAGTATCGACAGGTATCTGTATAAAAAAAATAGTTAAATTAGTTTTGGCAAAGACAATTCGTATAGCTTTCCATACGATCAATTCATATATTGGTGCATAGGTTTATTTTCAATTTCATACAATCGACCCAATTCTTCTCGCTTTGACTGGTGCGAACATTGTAAAAACAGCTTTTGCAATTGCTTTTCAAATGCATGACTACTTCGAAGTCTACTACACTTACTTAGCGGCTAAAGCAATTCGTAATAATATGGGAGTCTCGTTGCTCTCCGTGGTTCTGTTCTGCTATAGAGTGACCTATTTGCAATCCCTCTTGTGGTCCGGTTGAGTCGTAGTATCATCAACCTTTTCTGTTTCTGTAACAAAAGCATAACTTATTAATTATCAAATATAGATTACTGCAGTTTGAACATATACTCTCATAAATAATCCCATTGCTACATGCGTATACATACGTAATCGATGAACATAACTATAATGCCCTATTGGACAGCAGCTAGCACGCAACACTCGAAACAGATATACTTTTGTCAGACATCTCAAATGTATCACCTGACAAAAAGTAAACGTGTATCGATTGTACGGACTGGCGCCGTACAGGCGTATGACTTGAAAACTTGTAACTGAAAAACTATACAAAATTATCATGCACAATGCTATTTGTTCACAACGTGCGAGGAGGTTGTAAGATGCGAGATACCCACTAGAAAACCACAATATCATCTATCAAAAAAAATTCTGGACTAATAATATACGATAACAGAAAAGGTGTAGGATGAATATGCGTCAGTTGATAATTGTAATGCTCTAATCCTTCCTGAGAGTACAGGGCGAACTATTCCTAGCAGAACAGTCATATCACAGGGTGACAGTGTCACATTTGAATCGTGTCAAATGGATCACTATCTTTAAAATATACATCAATGACTTTTCTTATTAGTTTTGTAGTTATTTTTAAGTGTGTGTGTAGATTTACATCTTATAATTTTATACTTTTGAATTGTATGATCATGAAAAATTTTCACTCAACTGACTTTTTTCATATTGTGGAGTCGTACGAGAACTTCAGCCAAACTCATAGTTTCAAGTTGTTTTATGACAAGAGCGCTAATCCCTGCAATATGACTGTTGCTAGGTTAGTCCACCCTATACTCTCAAGAGGATTAGAGCAGCTATGAGTTCGACGTTCCCTTTTTGCAATATGATACAAAAAAAAAGACGACTACACAATACTTTTTTTTTTATAGATCGACACATTCATCTCACTATTTGTCTTGTTATACATGCGTGACCTTATTTAGTCTTGTTTTGTGCATCAAGTATGTACTGTGGCTCTCTAAGTTCCATATTTCTCAAATGTCTACCATCGATAATTTCTGGGAGCATGCAAAACTCATAGAATCTAGATAGATAGGGGAACATTTTGTTTTGCCAAAAGATATCATCTCTAAAGACTTTGATTGTTTTTATACCTTCTGGCGTCCACAGGACAAAGAAACAGTATTCTTTTTGTGCGATATGCAGTTGACCTTGAACCTGGTAGAAGTAATGATGATTTTCATTCATCTTGTCAGGGTTGCTTTTATTGTAGATCCTTTGCACCTCTGCAAGGTGCTGTTCTATCGCTTGCTCCGGAGTGACGTTTCTTGCTGTGTAAGGGCATTTGATTTCGATAATGCCGTCGTCGCCTATCAATCCATCAGGAGACGCTGCCAAGTAGCAGTGTTCTGAATCGATGAAGAGGCCACAGTCTGAAACCTGCAACCCCTCGGTTTCTTCGAATTTCTTACGCGCTTTCACCTCGCTCTGCTTGCCGTACTGCAGAGCAGGTAGACATAGTTCTTGCGGATACACAATATTTTTGACTGCCTTAGCCGAAAGGGTAACTAGCCGCATGCGGCAAACCGAGCCAAAATTTGAAGCTGTGAGCAGCTTTCTCCGCAGAGATTTCCATTCTCCGCTATCGCTTTGACCTTTCGTGCGCGCTTCGATGAGGTCTCGTTCTGCCTGCTGCTCGGCCAGTTTCTGAAAATGCAACTCGACTTGCACTTTATATTCGTCCTTGTTAAGATCTGGCCTGTTGCAATTCCGACCATAGTCCAGGTTCGAGTTGGACTTCTTGCCAGAGGATCCCGCAGACGAACATGTTAGTCTGGGTTGCTTCTTCTTGTCCTTGGCTATCGTCAGCCGTTTGATGTTACGTTCTTTTCTTTTTTTTTGCAACTTATGGACCATTGCAGTTGGCGCCTTACCCATCACAGCACTCAACTTCTGATAGGACTCCTGTGAGTTGAATTGCACAACGGAGCCAGCAACTCGGGCGTTGTAAGAGTTTCTTTTCCCGAAGTGAACACGCTTTCCGCCGATGAATTTGCTGACGATAGCATTATAGTTTTCAACAGTGTTGCTAGTGACGTTGAACAACAGGCTCTCGGCTCTCCAGCTTAGTTGGGTGATGGCATCGCAGATTTTGTCGTAGAGATCCAACTCGATCAATATTGGCACTGCATTTTCTTCTTGATCTTTTGGAGTACCATCACAAAAGTAGTCCAGTTCGGCACACTTCTTGTGTTCGCCAAACACATGACTTGGAATATTGACCAAATCTTTTATGAGGCGTACCACTTTTTCGGATTGCGGTACTTCTTCAGCCATGCGGTATTGGCTTGCTTTCACCACAGCTGTCCGTATCCTCAGGGTACTGCCTTCGATGACTTTTCGCCATTGTCCAATCGTTTTTTTTGATTTGGACATCTCTTTTATTTTGTTTTTCAAATCTGGCTTTAATTTTATTTTCGCCACGTCCTTAATTTTTGTGAGAAGGTTTCGCAATAGGTGGTTCGTACACTCGACCTTCTTCACATACGTATCATCATACGGGTTGCAATCGAGAATCTTCTTGTACACACTGCTATCACCGTCTGCTATCAGTGACGAGAAGACTAGCCCATGCATTTCAATACTTTTGAGGAAGCCTTCGGCAATGGCGCTACTCTCCATGCTTGAAGAACTCTGATTGCTCCCCCAGTTTTTAAAGCAAGTATGTTCTCTTGGGGGTTCGCGTCTTTTTTCTGCGATCGAACAAATTGTACAGTATTTATTGCGTACTGCAGCGAACAAAACCTTGTTCGTATGGAAGCCCACAATGATGCCGACGCCAGACGCTGAGTCATATTTTCCAGATCTATATGACCTTTTCATCCAACTTCCGTCTGCTATTACCGGAATGTGTGGTATTCCATTCTTAACATCACCACGTTCTATCGCAAGCCTTTTTTCCTCTTCGCCAGCCAATCTCATTTCTTCCTCAGCCGCCTTATCGAATGCGGAGGCAATTTTATCATGGTACTGTTGATACGTGCCATGTGACATGAACGGAATATTCATCGCATTGAACATCTCTTCCGATTGTGAATATCCAAGACCTACAGAAACTGCTCCGGCTACTGCACTTTCATTGATCGAAAGGATATCGGATTTCTGAGGTTCAGACATGATGAATTCTTTCTTATTACACATCTTGCACTGAAACGAGAATCTCGATAGCAGTCCGATACGTTCAGTGGAGATCAAGTGCACTTGATCTAATGTGCAGCGGAGAAGTGGATTATGATCCGCGAATCGCTGTTGTATCTCGGAAAACATATATCCAACATCAACGACATGCCGAGTTCCAGGAGGTTCGGACTCCTTCGTCTGCTCTTTGCGTTCTCTCTCAACGATCAAAGGTGGAAGACTTTCGTCAGAACTGGCAGGCTCCGGTAATGCCTCATCGTTGTCTGGAAGATCTGATGCATCATCCGCTCCGTCTATGTCAGATCCATCCTCCGACGATTCGATTTCAAGGTCATCCATGAAATCCGCAGCGATTTGTTCAGCGATTCCGGTGGGTGTTTGCTGCTGTTCCGCTGCTACTGAAACTGCCGCTGCTGAACGACCTAATACGTTTTCTGCAGTGGGCACATCAACATCAGCGAAATCGGATGTTGCTGCGCCCACGTGGTCCGTCAGGCATATTTCCGTGAGTGGCAGTTGGATTTCATGTTCGCTCACGGCTGCCGGTGCATCTTGTATTATTGATCTGCGTTGGCGAAATTTTTTTTTCCGGCTTGGAGGCTTTGCGGACAGCCAATATCTACCATGTCCTTGAGCAACACGTTTTCCCATTGTCGAATGATTTTTGTACCAAGTATTTATAACGTTTGCACTTTACACTTCAGAAAATTCGTCAAAACTAAATAACACGCTTCGGTGCATGTACTGTGAATTACGACGTGACAACAACCACTCAAAACGCGTTTTTCGTACAAATTTCCACGAGTCACGACCCACGCCACGATGCTGGGATTACCACAGTGCGTACCGGGTTCAAACACGTGCAACGACAGGAGAATGCGACGATTTCCCGAAGTGATCCGAAATAACTCGCAGTGTTGCCAACCGGTTTTCTTACGGATATCCTACTCAGGTGGCCATCGCTCGACCGCACGCCGAAAAATTAAGTTGGCAGCTCTGCGAAAGAGACCATTCCATATTTCCCCCCGTTCGCCCGCAGCATGCAAAGTAAGTATTACTTTGCCTACATATTTTGTTGATCTTATATACAGTCGACGTAATATCTATTGCTGTTATAGAGTGATCTATAAGTCGAGTCCTCGCGGATACGATGTCATATTTTTACAATTTGAATACAATCTCGCGATCGCAGTATACCAGGTTTTTAAATCGCGACATAACCTGAACTTAGGACGATTTCGCCGATGATCGCGGGTATTGGTTGTAAATTGTGGTTTCATTACATAAAGTGACAATACAATTTGCATAAGATACAGAAATAAAATCAACCTCCATGTGAATCAGCTGGCTGGCACTATACAGAATAAGTTTTCTCCGGGGTTCTGAGAGGGTGTGGCTCAAATTGGCTGAGACTCCGCCTCCTTCTATTCATACTCGTAATTGTCAGAATAACAATTCTCATCAATTGAAATTTGGCTGAAAATTCATGTAGCCTTGTCAAAACAATGAGACACTACTATTTACCTCAATATCTGAATGGATTGTTTATCATCTGGAGGCGATCATTCCCCTGATAACAACAAGTGTGAATAGAAGGAGACAGAGTCTCAGCCGATTTGAGCCAGACCCTCTCAGGACCCCGGAGAAAACTCACCCTGTATATCAGTGCCACACGAAGGAGTTCACGCAGTGTTAATTAATATTACATTTTATTGTTTCAGATAATAACATCAGGGCTAGGGAGGAGGAGGAGGTGGTGGAGGTGGTAGGGCCCGAGGAAGATGGGGCGGCGGGGCAGGACGCTCGACCACCGCCTGGTGCAAATATATGTCATCTTCAAGCTTTAGTTATTGGTATACATGCAGTTCTATACATATTTCCAGCTATGACTTCTGTGATTATTCATAGGACCTAATAGCTCAACTGATGGCGGAGGTGGCTGCCCTGCGAGCCATTGTTGCAGGGCAGCAGCAGCAGCAGCAGCCGCCGGGCCAGCACCAGCGCGGTGGGGGTCGTGGCCGAGGAGGGCGAGGTGGGCCCCGTCGCCGGTACCGTCGACGCCGGGGCGGCTCAGCACCCGTCATCTACCAATATTTTCACTGAATTGGTAGATGACGGGTAAATGTACATATGTACATTCTTATAAATATTTGATAATAAAATTTAAAAAAAAAAGCAAAGATTTCGATGCCTGTTATTTCCCACAGCCCTCATTTAGCCATTGATTCAATTTTTCGGAGAATCCAAAATAATTTATCATTAAGTTCTTCATATAATATTGTCTCTCAGCGGGAAATGCTCTCCGAAATGCTTCTATAGGTATGCTGAAATCTATTAGTAGCTCTGCAAGAGAAATGCACTAACGAAGACGAATTCATGATTCTTTTCCACCAAACATAATTAGAACTAAAAATGTATTCTCGAGAATCATTGGTTGTAATCAAAATTATTTATAATGCATCATCATGTTACATCATGTTAGTTTTAGACATTTTGAACTGGCATATGCCTACAATTGGAGTATACCTACTACTATTTGTGCTTATCCTAAAGTGTCGTCTGATCTTCCATGCTTATCATTAACGGGTATACCCACCTTGAAAATAATTTTTTTGAAATCACTGCTACGCTCTGAGAAAACATTTGATGACTCAGTTTTTTTACAGTTGATTGGTGCTATTTTGATACATAGTTCATGATTTTTCAAGATTTTATGTCCTCCGCTGAACAAAAATTTAGTCCATCGAAGAAAAAGTAGTTGTCGTAGCGTACAGGCTGCTGCGTTGCATGAAATTTTTCAAAATTTGGAGAAAATATTCTGTATGAATGTAATTTAGGGGCAAACCAATAATATTTCATGAATTCAAGTTTGGGACATAGAAATTTTTGATTGTACAATATTTTTTCCAAAATGATGGAAAAAAAAGTTTTACAATCAAAAATTTCTATGCCTAAATCTCAAATTCATGAAATATTATTGGTTTGCTCCAAAATTACATTCATACATAAGATTTCCTCCAAATTTAAGAAAATTTCATGCAACGCAGCAGCCTGTACGCTAAGACAACTACTTTTTCTTCGATGGACTAAATTTTTGTTCAGCGGAGGACATAAAATCTTGGAAAATCATGAACTATGTATCAAAATAGCACTAATCAATTGTGAAAAAAACTGAGTCACTAAAATTTTTTCTCAGAGCGTAGCAGTGATTTCAAAAAAATTATTTTCAAGGTGGGTATACTCCCTTGAAGGAATACCCTACAGCAACTGAAAAGTTTAACATTTTGATTAATTTGAAATTATTTGTGAATTATGTTAAAGTGTACTCCAAAACTAAAAGAACCGACCTAGCGATTTAAGATTAGTCTTGTGCAAAGACTTTCGTTGGCGATCTCAGTTTTCCATGTGAGCACCTATTCTGCAGCTAATCTCTGGCTAATGTCTCATGGAAAGGCATGAGTTACTCAGTTGTTGGGGATTTCTGATTGGTCGAGTGACAAATGATTTTCCTAGTAATAATGGCTTTTTTTGATTCAGGTACATTTATATTTCGCTCTTAACTGCCTCATAGAAGTTAATTTAAGAAAAATTGTGGATGCTTTAGAAAAAATGTTTATCTCTTGAACGCTCAAGCTTTCTATTACATTTGGAAGTCCTGGAGTACCCATATGTTTGACCACGTGGCTTACACTTTGATTTGATATTTTATGGAACTCACATTTGATGGTGTTTCCAATGGTTTTATTAGATTTTAGGAGTTTGTTACGAATGAAAAAAAAAAATTAATTGATTTTATTTATAAAATCAGCTGTCCGTCAACTAAATAAATTGGAGTGCCTTGAATATTTCTCACAAAGCGGGGAAAGGCCGGAGTACTATTGAGGTACAAACGAAGAATCAATTTTTTAGTAATTCTTGAATCTCTGTAGGCTCTTCCCTTATTTAACAAGAACCTACAGAATTAATTTTCACAATCTCTGACCGTGGAACGAATTCCAATCTGTAGGATATTCACGTAGCGCACAGTTTCGAGTCGCCATAGTATGCGTTTTGTATAACATGAAAATGCATGTGATTGTGTGTGTGAAACAGCAGGGCCCTCGGAAATTTGTATTCGGCGATGGGTCCAGACAGTTTGAGTCGGCTCGAGTCAACGAGTCAATAGTGGCGCCATCTATTGGCTCGAAATTTTCGCCCCCTAAATTCTCCGTATGTAGATTGCTTTACAACTTGGGATGGTGATTTATCTATTTCTACTGTTATATTGTTGTGGGTGAAATAGTGCTCAGTACACGTCGAGTGCAAGAAATCATTATATTGCCGAAATCTGATATCACTCGTCTCACCTGGCGGCCATCTTTGCTGTGTCAGTGTGTGTATCCATGTTCCAGCTGTCACGAGGATGTTATATTAACGTTTCATTAGAAGTCCAGACTCATTTGTGACTCACCTCCACTATTTCACCCAAAACAATTTTGAACAAGGAACATTTCGTACGCATCAGATTCTCGAAATAATTCTTTATACTCGAGAATTTAGGGGGCGAAATTCTCTCGTAGGTGTGTACATGTGTACGTGCCGTTACCCCCACCATACCACCCCCTCGGACAGCCTTAACCAAACTGGTTTGATTCGAATCCATTAACATAGCCCATCTTCTGACAGAGCTGAAAAAAACATAAATATTTTGTAATTGCTCATAGAATTCCCTGACTTCCCGAATATTAGAAACACTGTCGTTAATTACCAAGTTCAAGTTGTGAGAGCAACAGTGTACAAATTCAGCGGTTGAATTCCTTTTTTTAATACGAGCTTGAAGTCCGGAATAAATACCACTCATATTTGCAGCACCATCATAGGCTTGACCACGTAATTTTGAAATACTTGGAAACTCTTCAATAATTTGCAAAACGGTTGCTTCTAATCCTCCAGCAGTTTGATTACTGATTTGCGTGAAGCCACAGAAGGTTTCTTTTACCTCAAGCTTACGTGGCCTATCATTTTCATCTTTTTATATCAATACATAGCGGAAAACAGTACTGAGTTGGTCAATTTTTGCGATATCCTGGGTTGTATCTAATATGATAGTCACAAATGCAGCCTCTTCTAATTCTCTTTTGATCCCAACATTGATCTGATTTGCAACCAAGTTGATTACCTCGTTCTGTATGTCAGGACTTAGGTAATTGACCGTGCCTTTAGGACGCGCTAATAAATCTGCCAATACTTCATCGTACCGAGAAAGTAAATGGATTACTTCTAGGAAATTCCCTTGTGAATTTGAGTTATCCTGCGGACTTGTAACTCTATGACTTCGGAAGGGTAAATTATTTGTAGCTAATGTAATGGTTACATCAATAATGCGCCGCAGTACTTTACGCCAATAATTCGCTGCGTTTTCGATCGCTCGCTGGTCAATCGCATCGACAGTTGAGCCAGTCTGCCAACGATAGTAAATTTCACAAGAAATACCGTGTTGCTTCGATTCCTAATGTGATTCAATGTCGCGAACTAAATGAGCCCAGTCTGCTGTCCCTTTTACAAATTTCGGATCTGAATTTGAATGATCGAAAAGCCAACATGGCTGGCAATAACAAATATTTTTTGTCATCGAATAACATAACCATTGTCTTTTGATCTTCATCGGCCCTTTACCTGTGTAAAAATTCGCGCTGAACCCTCTATTCTTGTTACGACCAGTCGTGTCTTTAGCAAAACTACGCATTGGTTGACACGGACCGAGTTTGATAATTAGTCGTTTTTGTTCAGATGTCAGAACATCGAGAAAATTAGCTCTATCTGATGAAAATATTATATCGGCAGTGTTGCCATCAAAATTCGCATCAAGTTGTTCAATAGCCGGATTTGATATTGAATCTGTGTTTGCAGGTACTGGTAGATCATGTTGATCTGATTTTTTATTTGGTGTGGAAATGAGCCCTAAAGCAGTATTTTGTGGTGGTACTAGACCAGAAGAAGCATCACTACTGGCAGTTTTACTAGTCGCAGAAGACGTGGACGAACCTTCGAAAAATGACGTTATTTTAACACATTTTTTCAAGGCCTTATTTTCGGCCGCTTCCTTTTCTAATCTCTTCCTTTTAAAAGCAGCGCCGCTTAGTTTTTTCAAATCTGACATGATCTCGTAACTATTTGGATCCGTATCATTGAGTGAAAGACTATTTTGGTTGGTATCAGAAGGTATCAACTATAGCCCATATGACTAACTAAGCAATAATATTTATTACTTCAATATCGTACGAATAGCTGATATGAACAGCGTGAGCATTCGAAGTTAAGTATTCGCCCGGTCATACTTCACTTGCGAGTGGAATTACGAAGCGCCGCCGCCTAGCGGTAAACTTTAGCATTCGGTCGCCGGGCGAGCATTCCACCGCAGTGCCCTACCCTCGCGACCGTGCGCCCCTCGCGGCCGAGCGCCTAGAGCATCCTGCTCCAACTGCTCCACGGTAGCTACGCCACTGACTTCATCTATACAGATTTCAGCACTTTCACGTAATTTTAATTTGAGAATACGTATGTGATAAAAAAAAACTTTTAGCACTTGTAATTTCGATGGCAATTTATTACCGATAATTTGAGTGTCAACATCACCAATTAAATGAATATTTTGCCGTAAAATTATTCTTGATGTCATGATAAATAAATATTTCGTTAGACAGCTTACACAGATTGTTTATTTTAATTAGAGGTTAAGTGATTTATGGATATTTTTGAGGGTCAAAATGTTTGAGTTCACAAATACTATCAGAGATGGCGTAAGTGACTCAGTCCATAATGCCACAAAAATTACAAACATCTTATTCGCTTTTTTTGATCATAAATAAAAATTTTACAAGAAAAATTTGATATATTTTATAAAATAAGTATTTTCTCAATAATTATACTTGATAATATCAATAATTATATAATAATTAAACTTTGAGCTCGAATAACTCTTCAGCCAATAGATTCAACGAAAAATTATAGGAAACCTTTTTTGTAGAGCGTTAAATTTACAATAAAACGTGAAGCGAATTATTACTTTTGATTCATTTGTCGCTGAGTTATAAAATTCTGAAAAACAAATGGAATTTTTCTCATGTTATTTCCATAAGAAACTTAGGTTGGAGCGCGGACTATCTTGAAGTTAATATTAAGAGCTCAAACTTTCAGAGATTTTTTTTTATCAATTTGGAAGCATTTGAACCCCTGGGAGCAAAGAAATTCGAAAATATCCCTATTAAGGACCACCCTAATTATTGTACCCCCTCAAGGTGGTTCTTCACCTACAGTCCCACCAAACGTGGGTTTCCGAGAAGAGATGGTAAAAAAATCTGAAAAAAATCAAGCATGTAGAAGATCCTCGGGAGATTGATTTTGCATAATAATATTTCGAAAAAGTTATCAACAAAGTGATGGAAAAAAGAACTGTTCAAGAAATTAGCCGATGGCCCAACTTTTTTTTCGGGTGAAAATGATTTGTCAATTTTTCTAAATACGTATAAATTTTTTACGAATTTTGTTAAATTTTTGAAAAATGCGTTTTTTATACCTGACAAACCCGACAAAACGCAATTTTCAAAAATTTAACAAAATTCGTAGAAAATTCATACGTATTTAGAAAAATTGACAAATCATTTTCACCTTCGAAAAAAGTTGGGTCAGCAGCCAATTTCTTGAACAGTTTTTTTTTTCCATCAATATGTTAATAACTTTTTTGAATTATTACTATGCAAAATCAATCTCCCGAGGATCTTCCACATGCTAGATTTTTTTCAGATTATTCCCCATCGGGAAGTATTCAAAATCTTCTCTGAAACCAACGTTTTGTGGGACTGTTGGTCAAGAACCACCATAAGCTTTGTGGAATACACGATTACAATTGATTTCCACCGACAAACAATTGCAGAAGCGATGTTAATTACGGCTAGAGCTGCCGAGGGTCGGGTAAGAATCGACGAAGAACTTTTGACGATAAAGAACCAAAAATTAGTAGAACAAAAAAATTCCAACGAAATCCTGAAAGAAATCTTATCATTATTGAAAGAAAAATAATCCAAATGAATTGAAATGTAAATGAATCATGATTGAAATGCGGCCTACGACTCATTTTATTTTAAATTAAGTAAATTATATTCGTACGTCGTTGCTTACTGTATCATTGCATCAGCAACCGTTGACACTCATTGTTTTTCGCAAACTAACGCCAGCACCACTAAGCGAGCTGAAAAAAAATAAGATGATGTATCAACAAATCAAAACTTTTTATTTGACTATAAAAATAATAACTATACAGAGATGAATCCTCATCTTTTTCGGTGATCTTCAGAACATTCAAGTGGAATCAAATAGCACTCTCTGCTGATGTGAAGCTGTGAATAATTTTGTAAATCAATTAGTTAATCAATGAATCGGCAATGAATATATTTCGACTATCTGGGGTGCGATTCTGTACTTCTCCGCTAACTCCGCTAACTCCGCTAACTCAGCGGAGACCGTTGGTTGGCTGAGGAACGTCCAATCGGAGATCGTTTTGAATCGTTGGCCGTACGGTGGCGCCGTGGGCTTTGCCCGGCCGCTAGTCGTAACAAACGCGAGGCCTTAGTTACACTTGATTTACATGCATGTCGCAAGTGTACCATAAGGATAAACCGGGAAAATGAAAAGAAAGAAAGAGAACGAATAAATGGATCAAAATATTGGACTGCATTTATTCATTGATTTATTCGTTCTCTTTCTTTCTTTTCATCTCCTAGGTTTATCTTTGTGGTACATATGCATGTATATCAAGTGTAAACGGGCCTCGCGTTTATTGCGACTAACGGCCGGGCCAAGCCCACGGCGCCACCGTACGACTGTACTGACCGATCCGAAACGATCTGCAATTGGACGCTCCTCAGCCAACCAACGGTCTCCGCTGAGTTAGCGGAGTTAGCGGAGTTAGCGGAGTTAGCGGAGTTAGCGGAGAAGTACAGAATCGCACCCCTGGTACTATAGTTATCAAAATTTAGTAAAGACTTCACTCATCTTTTTTCGTAGTCTAGTTAAAGCACCTTCGTTCAGCCCCACCTTTCATCAGGTCTTATTCTGCAAACTGGTTTTTAACGATTTCGTTGCGTACACGCCGACCTTCAGCAAGACGTTGCAGCTGTTCCATAGGTCCAGCTGCTTCTTCCTCGGGGACAGGTACTGCTGCCGGTCCTGCGTTATCCTCAGGAAGCACCTGGTCGTTTACCCCCCCCCCCCCCCCCCTGTACTGTAGACGCCTGTTGTGCCACGTGGCACATGCATTCACTATCAGTCCAGCGGTTTCCGAGTCATACATGAGCTTGCGTTCCTAGTGCATCTGAAAATATCGAATTATGGTAGGAATTGTAGCAATGTGGGTTGTGAATTACTGTGTTGAATATAAAAGTAATAATTAGACTGAGCTAACCAACAAGCGTCGAATAATCTACATTTAATAAACCTGCAACAAGCACCTCCACACTGTCTTCAGTAGACTGTAGCAACGCTCGATCACTGAACGCGCGTTACAGTGCGCCTGCGTGTACGCGAATTCCGGAGTTCCAACCTGTGCGGGAGTGATCGGTGTCATCAGCCACGGTTCGATTGGATACCCGGAATCTCCTGAATAGTACAATGAGAGAATACTTGGTAAATCGTGTATTGCAAATTCAACAACGTATTATAAAATTTAATAATTTGAATGATGAATCAAAATTGAACACATTATTGTTTGATGAAAATTATCGGTTGCGCTAGAACGCATATCTGTATGTAGAGTAATTATCATTGAATATTTACCTAGCAGCCACTTATCTTGGTCCTCACCTTGGTGGTATAACTTCATAAGAGTTCTGACCGGAGACTGCATCCAGATGGCGGCATCGTGTCGAGATCCGGGGAATCTTGCGTTGACGTTGAGAATGCGCAAGTCTGGCTCGCACACCTATTTGTTACAAAGGATAAACAAAGTTAGGGTTCAGATGATGGCAATGTATTATAAAATAGGTAAACATCAAATAACCATTTGCACGTTGAGGGAGTAATAGCTATGGTGGTTCACGTATGCTTCTTCGTGTTCATGGGGAGCTACTATAGCTACGTGCGTGTGCAATCAATTGCACCGATTGCACCCGGGAATGGTTGGGGTGCACGTGCAAACTTCTGCATAGTTGCCTGTCGCTCCTGTGGGGTTTCTGAGAATTTCACCCAGTGACGAAGCAGATTGTCATTTATGGCTGTGGTCCCTGACCGCACACAGCGACTCACAGCTGTCTGGCTCAACGCCACCATAAAATCCTGACCAACAGCCCGTTGGTAGGATCCTACGGTATAAAACCTTAGCGCACAGAGGACCTGCGAATCCCAAAAATTTAAATATACAAATAATAAATTTTTTTGGCTTATAATTTTTTTTTTTTTGTCACTTCAATAGAATTGAACAAACTCTTATATGTTCAACATGAATTAAAAGGCAAATAAAATTCGTCAAATGCGTTGTGTATACTTGAGTCTCGACGGACAGCCCATGAGATCGCTCACGTTCAAGATGCGGTCCAAGCTCTCGTACAAGATCTCTGACCATGTCTTTCGGCTCACAAAAGAGGTCGCGGAACTGCACCTCGGGAAGAGAGAAGGGATCCTGTTCATCTCCTCGCTATCTCCGAATACCAGCCAACTCTGCTAATGCCTTTGCTTCATTGTCACTGTCCAGTACATCAGCAGCAATCCATCCCATAGCCATCTATAATTTAGTCGATATTTGTCAAATAATGTGAACATTGGATACAACTTATATCAAACGTGGTTGATAATGTCTACCATGAATTTTCGAATTCAAATAAATTATGTTTTCAAGAGAATGGATCGTAACAATCAATCCTATTCTAAATCAAAAAAAAAAAAAAATTCAATTCTAAATTATTTATTAGTGTTTACTTTAATTCCAGCAACGCTGCCAATTTGAAGCTTACGAACTTCTTCTTCCTTTCTTCCTTCCTTCCTGAGACTTAACTCCATAAAGCTTATAAACTAAACCTATAGAAAGGATTCTGACGCGAAGTGTAATAATAAATTGATAGATGCGACAACCAACAATTTTACTATAAACCGATAACCTTAATATATAAACTCGACCTACAATAACAAGATGAATCACAAATTATACTCAACATAGATAATATAATTAATATCGTCAATTAATTGTATTGCGGTTAAAACCACGGTTTTTTAATTATCATTCTTAACGCAGCTAATCATGCGTGTGGGTCGTGTGGACGTTCGTGCAATAAAGGGACGCTAACTTTTAAGGTAAAGTGAAACGTTTCAAGGCCACGCCGGGTGCTTTTCGCCGTAGTAAGACAGAAATACCGAACGTTCGGTACCTCTGCCTACCGCTAGATGGCGCAGTGCACATCTTCCGACGCTTGCTACGCCAGTATATACGTATACTAATGCTCGCGATTATTTCGAACTTCGAAATCGAACTTCGAAATCAAACTTTCTATAATTTCTAATATGAAATGAACTCCTATATTAGGCTAGCTGTCAAAAGTCTGAGGTTATGTCATCCTCTTGTATTATTCGGATTTTTGTCCAAAAAATCGAAATTTCCATAACCTCAAATCTGAAATGAACTCCTATGTTGGGCTAACCGTCAAAAGTGTGACGTTATGTCGTCTGCTTGTATACGTCATTTGAATGTATTCTTATTATTTCGATTTTCGATCAACTAATCGATTCCTCCATTACCTCAAATCTGAAATGAACTCCTATGTTAGTTTGGCTAACTGTCAAAAGTGTGAGGTTATGTCGTCTGCTTATATTATATGGATTTTTGTCCAACAAATCGAACTTTTCATAACCTCGAATCTGAAATGAACTCCTATGTTGGGCTAACCGTCAAAAGTGTGAGGTTATGTCGTCTGCGTGTATACGTCATTTGAATGTATTCTTATTATTTCGATTTTCGATTAACTAATCGATTCCTCCATAACCTCAAATCTAGAATGAACTCCTACGCTAGGCTAGCTGTCGAAAGTGTGAGGTTATGTATTATGTGACGGCTTGTGTTATTTGGATTCTTGTCCAATAAATCGATCTTTCCATAAACTCAAATGTGAAATAGAGTGACTAGCTGTCAGTCAAGTGAGGTTAGGTCAGGAGGAGCAGCAGAAACATCTTACGTAAAGCGACAGAAGAAACCTTCACTAGCGCCGCCGCTCGGTTCACAAGTATACTGGTCGCGATGTCGGTACAGGCTCTCACCTCAACTGAATGTCGGTTTTTTAGTTATGAGTGACGGAGGATCGTCAATTCTCAGCCATTTCTCTATCAAATGACACGGGAATAGGCTCAAAGTGTGTGGTTTTTCATTGCGGAGTGGCTGATTGTCTAGGAAATGCGATTATCTGCGGGAACAGTGAATAATCTCGCGATTTATGTGGTCGGTACGTCAATCTGTAAAAATTTTTGTCAAATTTTGAAAAAGTGAAATAATCAGCCACTTTTTGCCACAATTATGTGTAATCCCTCAAAGTTTCATTGCGATTGATTCAGTAGTTTCGGAGAATTCACGATTCCCGTTTTCGAGGTTCTGACAAACGTTTCACTTCACCTTAAGTAGTAATAGAAGCAGTAATAATTACCATAAGTATAAAGAAAAGAAAAAGAGTAAAATTAGATAAGATAATATAAAAAGTTAGATAAAAGAATATAAGAGAAATTTAGTCTGCAGACAGGTTCAAAGGAGTACCCCCATTTGGTGACGTGGCTATAGGGAAAACTGCAGAAAAAACCTATGCCGGGTACGGCAAAAAAAGAACAAGAAAAGAAAAGGACCTCAGCTCGCTTCTGAGCATGAGCCAATATATGCCAGTTCGAGGAGATGGGTAAAGAGTTTGGCTTTGAATGAATTGAGACTCTTTATGTTCCGAATTTCGGTGGGCAGTGAATTCCAGAATTGTGGTGCTCCTGCTCGGAAGGACTTCTTTAACAGTTCGGTTCTACAGATTGGCACAATAAGATGGTCAGTTTGTGCTCTTGTATCGCGTGATAACGTCAGATCCTTGAAGACAAAATATTGCGATAGGTAGCGAGGTGTTTCAGTCCTGAGTATGTTGTAAATCATACACCCAAGGAAATATTTGCGTCTATCGTTGATCTTGAGCCATCCAAGCTTATTGTAGTAAGGTGTAATATGTTCATTACTTCTCAAATCGAAGATGAACCTCACACATGCGTTTAAGGCTCTTTGCAGGAGAAGATTTTGCTCGCCCGTCAGGTCCAGGTAAATGAGGCAGCAGTAGTCAATATGTGGGAACACTAGTGTGGTTATGAGAAGAACCCTGAGTTCTTTGAGGATGTTTCTTCTATTTATCCGCAGCTGATGAAGTGTGCCGAAGATCTTTCTGACTGTGGAGTCAGTGTGTTGATGCCACTGTAGTTTGTTCGTTATAGTGATCCCAAGACATTTCGTGTTTGTCGAATATTGAAGGGGCTGCCCATGAACAGTGACTGGAGCTAGGCTGATAAGGCTGATAGTATTTATATGCCTAGTTGTTCCAATGTCCATGACCTTCGTCTTATCTGCGTTGAGTAGCCCTTTCTCAAGCGCCCATGCGTGGAATAATGCTACATCTTCGT
Source organism: Tenthredo scrophulariae (assembly GCA_963978835.1). Lineage (NCBI taxonomy): Eukaryota > Metazoa > Arthropoda > Insecta > Hymenoptera > Tenthredinidae > Tenthredo > Tenthredo scrophulariae. The sequence goes on along the minus strand of OZ022235.1, from coordinate 7,569,127 downwards.
TGACCTGTCGTATACCAGCTCCGAGTTTCGATGGTGCACAATGTAGATAGAAGACCGTGTCATCCGCGAAGATACTGTGATTGCATTGCTGTATCCTTTCCCTGAGATCTGAAACATAAATTGAGAAAAGGAGGGGTCCAAGTACCGAACCCTGAGGAACTCCATTCTCGACCTGAAGCCAATCGGGAATATTTTCCCGTCCGTCCCGGACTGCCTGATTTCGGCCAATGAGGTGAGAGCATAGCCATCTGAGGGCCGAGTTCGAGAAATTTAGCTCCCTGAGTAACGAGAGTAGCACGTCATGACGAACCCTGTCGAAAGCTTTCGAGAAATCGAAGAAGACCGCCACAGTTACCATTCTAAGATCTACAGCCTTGCGAATATCGTCCGTCAGCCGGAGTAGCGCGGTATGCATGCTGAAACCCTTTCGATACGCTGATTGAAAGGGATCATGAAGGCCATTTTTGTCGAGGAATTCCATGATTTGCTCTGTAACAATTCTTTCTAAAGCTTTAGAGAGTGAAGGAAGTATAGAAATTGGTCGGTAATCTCCGCATGAGGTCGTCTTAACTTTGGGTAAGGGAGTAACGAGCGAGTATTTCCAGTTTTCCGGGAAGATGCCCTGCATTAGGGAGAAGGTAAAGAGATGATGAATTTGTGTCCTCAGACTTGGAAGAGCCAGTTTAATGACACTTATGGCTATACCGTCAACGCCTGTAGCGTTCGACCGAGAGTGATTTAACGCCTTGTCAAGTACCCTAACAGAGATGTCTTTGAAATAGAACTTACTATCATCATATTCGATTTGCCCCAGATAATATGAAGCAACTGAGACGCCCTCTCCCTCACCACCCATTTTCACAAAATGTGCATTCAGCTCAGATAGAGGGAGGTCTATCGAGGTGTTAGTCCTCTTTATGGGAATCAGCCCAAATTTCCGAAGTTCAGACCAGATGGCTCTAACGTCTCCAGCTGACCTAAAAGCGTCGATATACTGACGCGATTTTGCATCCTTGACCATATTCTGTGCTTCGTTTCGTAATTTTCGGAATTTGAGGTGGAGCGAAGGGTTTCCACGATTTTTCTTTCAGGCCCTACGTGCCCTGTCGCGCTTCGCCATCGCTTCCCTTATATCGGAAGTGAGCCAAGGTGCCGGTGAGTTTTTAACGCTAACCTGACGAATAGGAGCATGTCGGTCCAGACAATCAGTCACAAGACTATTGAAGATTTCAACTTTGGAGTCGAGTGAGGGAACCTCGAAGAACTCACTCCAATCCGCCTCTTCCAGATCTCTGTGGAACAATTCAAGGTTTATCTTCTGCAATGAGCGACAAGAGAATGTGCGGGGAGCCTGTCTTACTACCTTCAGATCGTAGGTTATGTATATTAGGTCATGCGCCGAGAAGAAGGGGACTTCATGTCGTCCGTGGTCTATTACCTTATCAAGATCGTATACGATACAAAGATCAATCAGTGTAGAAGAGTTCAGTAGCGCGATTCTGGATCTTTTGGCGTTAACATAGCGCCGGTCGTTAACTTTCAGCGCCCGTGCTATCGTTTCACTTCCCCGCGAGTTCCCGTTCACCGCCGCTACCGCCTACATGCTTTGTTTTCGGGTGGCGAATACAAGGTCGCTAAGCAACTTGAACTTTCAATATCGACAATCAACAATTGAACTCAAGCAAAACTCGACTCTGTGATGACGCTAACTAGCAAATAGAATTACGGCCTTAGCCCGAAACGAATGGTTGGCGTTACCGCGGGCGCTAAAAACTCTCGTCGGTAGCGCCTGATCGGTAGGTAGCGTAATCACAGAGTCTGGATTCCTCGTCTTCAAGTGTTGATCGTCAAAGCATATAGGCGGTAGCGGCGGTGAACGGGAACTCGCGGGGAAGTGAAACGATAGCACAGGCGCTTGAAGTTAACGACAGGCGCTATGTTAACGCCAAAAGATCCAGAATCCCGCTACAGGAGGCGATGCGTCGGTTCAGAAGGAACCAGATGTAAGTTTGAGCTGCCTATGAACCGCTTCAGGTGATCGCTATCGTGGTTTACATTCAATAGGTCTGTGTTGAAATCTCCGCAGATGATTTGATTTCTAAACATTGGGTATAGTTCAAGGAATGCATTTTCGAAGAGGTCGAGGAAACCTAAGTGAGGTGGTCGATACACCACTGCTAAAAGGACTTTAGGACCATAGCCTGGTGAGAATTCGGCTATTACATATTCAGGTTCACCCTGATAGGAACCTCCAGAGTCACCCAGCACCCGTACTTGAAAATTTTTGCGGATGTAAAAGCCTACACCTCCGCCAGTTTTTCCTAGCCTATCACAGCGAAAAACCTTGTACCCATGAAGCGCTATAAAATCGTCAGGGGTGCGATTCTGTACTTCTCCGCTAACTCCGCTAACTCCGCTAACTCCGCTAACTCCGCTAACTCAGCGGAGACCGTTGGTTGGCTGAGGAACGTCCAATCGGAGATCGCTTCGAATCGTTGGCCGTACGGTGGCGCCGTGGGCTTTGCCCGGCCGCTAGTCGTAACAAACGCGAGGCCTTAGTTACACTTGATTTACATGCATGTCGCAAGTGTACCATAAGGATAAACCGAAAAGATGAAAAGAAAGAAAGAGACCGAATAAATGGATCAAAATATTGGACTGCATTTATTCATTGATTTATTCGTTCTCTTTCTTTCTTTTCATCTCCTAGGTTTATCTTTGTGGTACATATGCATGTATATCAAGTGTAAACGGGCCTCGCGTTTATTGCGACTAACGGCCGGGCCAAGCCCACGGCGCCACCGTACGACTGTACTGACCGATCCGAAACGATCTGCGATTAGACGCTCCTCAGCCAACCACCGGTCTCCGCTGAGTTAGCGGAGTTAGCGGAGTTAGCGGAGTTAGCGGAGAAGTACAGAATCGCACCCCAGATGTGGGTGGTTTCAGCCACGTCTCAGACATACAGATGACATCGTAGTATGCGGCTTCAAAGAACATACGAAATTCGTCGAGGTGACCGACAAGCGACTGACAGTTTACATGGCACAGCCTGAGGGCGCCGCACGAGTATCTATCCGAATTATCCATAGTTTGTCATTCTGACTCTATCTAGTATGCGCCTCTTAAGGATCGGACATTTCGTGCCGTCTAACGCGGTATGCGCGGAGTCTGTACCGGCGGACTTGCAATTTCGGCAGCAAGGAGGTTTATCCCTATTCTTACACTCACGCATCTCGTGTTGACCCGAGCAATGCCCACAGCAGGCAGCCGATCTGCAGTCGCGCGCTTGGTGTCCATAACCGAAACATTTGTAGCATTGCGCTACTTTAACGTGGTCGTCAAATGTACACGCCGAGAGACCGATATAAATCCTCTGCTCGTTTTTAATCGTAGCCCGAGTTTTAGGAGATACCTCAAGGACACAGTTTGTGTAAGCCTTACCATCTCGCGGAGGAAATATATAAACAACCTTAGTGAGTTCATCGTCCGTGCCACTCAAATTCAAATTGATGAAGTCTGATCGAATTTCATCCTTTGTAAGGTCTTTGGAAACACCGTATATTATGACTCGCGGATTATACCTTAGGTCCTCTACAACCTCGAGTCCTGCCTTAGCAAGAGCTGGATGCGCCCGGATTTTATCTAGATCAATCTTGTTCGCCTGAATACGAATGCAGTTGTTTCTGGATCCACTGATCCTTTGCACTTGTAATCCGACCTCAGCTGACTTGACGAGATTTGTCACAGCCTTTTTGGTTGCACCCGACGATTCATATTTAGTGGCAGAGTCGGCTTTAGGCGCGATAATGAAGTTGATTGATTTTTTAACCTCTACCGTGGGTCCTTTCGGTACATGAACTTTATTTTGTTTCACCGCGGCGGCAAAACTTTTTTCTTGGACCGGATTTTGCGCAACTGGATGTTTATTCAAGACCTCCATCACCCCGGTGGTGCAATTTCTAGTAATACCCGTGTATGCTTTGATGACTGCTTTCTTGCATTCACTTGCGGTCGTGATTTGAGCTGCCAGAGTTAGATACGCGCCCATTAACTTGCTGAAGGATGTCTGATACATCAGAAATGCGTCCTGAAGCGCGGTTTTCTTTCCCACCGTTTCTTTACACGCCCTAATGTGTTTCATAACTATGTTGTCCTGTTTCAGTAGATTTGAACGCAGTTCATTCATCTCCTCATTAACCATTGGGAGAAAGATATCGCAATCCGCTCCCGACACGTGAGGACTTGCAAAAACCGAACTGTCTAAAAAATACACCGAACTAGTGTTCGCGCCTGACCCCTGACTACCCGCACGGCTCCTCGCAGCTGATGCCATATTCACAGTCGGTAATTAGGCTTCAGAGCCAGGTAAACAAAGAAATATAGCGCAAGATAACACCAGGGACAGCACTGGCATGCGCAAGCCAGGCTGCGTGTTGGAAATCCAACTGTCAATTCCAGGAATAGGTTAGAATAAAACGTGCATAAAATACCTGATTTTTGTGCAAATGAGTGGAGGAAAACACAATCTCTCAATATCAACGAAGACCACCGTAAAAACCACTTGAGCTGGTGCCACTCTATATGAAGAAGAACCAGAATAAACACTTATACAAGCGCAAATTTGAGGAGCAAAAGAAGAACACAACCGGCACTCAGAAGAGAGAGAGAGAGAGAGAGTGGGGTGGAATGGAGACTCGTTGCGCGAAACTGGCATGTCAATCGGTTCTTCGTTTTTTTCGTCTTCTGCGCCGGTATTACCTGAGAGATCGTCCAATTCCTTAGTCGTCGGTTCATGGCATGCACCTGCAGATTCATAAGAAACACGTCGTTTTAACGCACTCACCGCATCCTCGTGGTCACTGGCTTTGCGTCGCATTCCGAATACTTGTGAACATAGTTTGATGATTTCATCCGCCTTGTCCATGGATGTTGTATGGATGAGCAGAGCTATAACACGTCCACATAATATCCGCATACCATGATCGTCAGTGAATGTTTTAATTCGCTTCGTGGCTGCCCGGATGAGATGCGAGGAACACACATGTAACACAGTTACAGGACGGTATTTTTTTTCGGGGTTTTCGATTTCATCCCACATTCGTTTCACGTGTCTCAGTAAGGACATATCATCAAATGCTTTTGAAGCTGACTGAAGTAGCGCCATACTGAAATCGGTTTCAAGTTTCGCGATGATCGGCTTAGATCGTTTGCAAATCTCCCGGATAGCGTGTGAAAATACACTCAAAAATAGAGTAAGGAACGGCACATTGTGAATCGCAGATATTATTTCCAACAGTAAAAGAGGGCTATCCAGGCCTCCTGCAAGGAGTAATGCGTAATAGTACGGTCGTTTAGGATCTCCCGGTGCTTGCTGTATTACCGATCCTGTAGCGTCCAAGTATGCGAAAACATCCGTCCTTTCGGATAAAGCAATAAGATACTCCATTTGTACTTTCGTAAAGCACACTGCATAAAACGGGTATGCAGAGTAGCTTTGTACGTAGCCTTGGATTGTCTTCCCATTCCACTCCTCTTTCTCTTTCTGAGCTTGCATCAGACGCATCATAGAGTTGTGGAAATCAGGATCGAGATCTTGTTGCTTGCGAGCATCGCTTTTGATACGGTTGAAAATCATTCTATTGGGAGCGTTGTTCCTATTTCCGGCATCTAATATTATGTCAGGGATTTCTCCCATAAGTTCTAGCTCCAAAGTACTCGCAGAAGTATATTTCAGACGGGTTTCAAACTTTGTTCTCTGGTTTCCAGCGACGTTGCGGCGCCGGATTTCACCATTGCCGTGATTGTATTCCCCGATCCGTTCAACTATTACCTCAGATTCCCGTCGTTTCACTATGACATCTTCAATTATAAACTCGTACATACAGCAGCCTGAAATAGTGCACCTCGCAACTGCTTTGAAAGCATTGAATTCTGTCTTACGAGTTCCATAACAAATCTTGTGGTCCTTTATAGCTAAAACGCACTCCGGATTTTTTGTCTCGAAATACTTGTTGAATCCATTCGTCCATCCACGAGAAAATCGTACAGCTCCCGGCACCCAAAACCTTTCGAGGATGAAGCAGGCAAGCGAAAATTGCGTGCAATATTGGCACGTTTTTCAGGGCAATCGTTGGGACAATTGTCGGGAAAATCGTCGGTATAATCGTCGGAGCGATCTTCGGTACAATTGCTATTTTCTAGACTCACGACCACACCTATAATTGCATTACCCTTTTTCCATCACCAGTCTAACGCGATCATGTATTATCGTTTTGACCCAGGTATTTAATTTGAAATAGTTAAAGTGCTGTTTTATAATCCTTCAATGAGACCTCACGCCATTGAATTTACTGTAACTACTGAAAAAAAAATCCTGCGGACAATATTTTATTACAACTCAATGATTTGAAGATATTTTTCAAAGCGAGCATTGCATTCAAAATCAAAGGACAGAAGTAGAACAAAGTACAGAATTATCTCCATGAGCCCTCCGAAGATTTTTGAGAAAAAATTAGCATTATTGCAACATCATGTAGCACAGTTAATGAAATATAGAAGTACATATCATTATTTGGTACGATTTTCGAAGGGTTAATAACTCGTTGGATTGACGTATCAATATTAGTGTCAATATTGATATTAGAATGAAAAAAATTAATGAGAAATAACTGAATTGATTTGAATTGACCAAAATAATGAAAAATTAATAAAATATGGAGAAATAACTGAAATAATGATAATTAATTGAATCAATCAGAATCAATTTAATTAATGAGAAAAAAAATAAATTAGATGCAGAGTGGCGACAGACCGGGAAAACTTGGAAAACCGGGGATAGTCAGGGAATTACGGCGGTCCATAGGGAAAACGCTGTTTTTTTTTTTAATTGTTCCCAATTTTTGCTATTTTTGAACCTACATATTGCTAACTTCAATTAGATACATGCATGATAAATATTTGCCTAACATATGTTGAAATGAAAGATATTTATTCTTGGAAACCACTGATCGTAATTTGGATATTCTGTCGATAAAAGTCAGGGAATATCGAACTTTGGTGTGGGAAAAGTCAGGGAATTTTATTTTCGCTAAATTGTCGCGCCACCCTGTAGATAAAATTGGCTGCATTGATAGGAATTGACTCAGCTAATTTGTCATGAAGAAATTAATTTGAATTGAATTGAAAGAGCAAACTGCAGCGCGAGTCTATGACTTCGCGTATGGTGATTTTACAATTCTATAGCTTTCCAACTTAGTCAGAGTATCCATTTGATTTTGTATGACCTAATTTTTCCAGATTTACAGTGTACTCGAATCTGAACTAGACTCGAATGTTTACGGATATTCCAGTCAAGCGATATTCAGAATAATTCTATTATTTTGACTACTGATTCTCTAATAAGTCAGCTAATTTTCATCAATTCGACGGCTGAGCCGAACAACATCGTATCTCAGAATTTGGTTCAACAATATCGTATCTCAGTATTTGTTTCAAAAACATCGTATCTCAGAATTTGCTCCAAAAACATCGTATCTCGAAATTTGTTTTGAAAACATCGTATATCCGCTCGTTTCTTACGATAGATACGACCTTCCTGATCGAAATTTCGAGATACGACCTTTCTGATCGAAATTCTGAGATACGATGTTTTTGAAACAAATTCTGAGATACGATATTGTTGAACCAAATTCTGAAATACGATGTTGTTCTGCTCAGCCGTCGAATTCAAGTAATTCACGGTGAATTTAGGTACTTCTCATCAAGTCAGGTGAATTATGAAATAATTCCTGGACCATTGACACGTCAATTCGAAGAGTTATTTTCCCCTCGTTCACGGCTACTTTATAAAACATCGGACGCTAGTAATTTACAATTAGTGATTTGCAAAATGATATTTTTTGTTTTGGTGATAAAGGTTCTGTCACAAAATAGGCATACCATGTATATATTTACCTGTATCAGATGGGCTTCCTCCGATACCAGAAGGTATATTACAGCCCTTGTAATTACTTACACTGCAGAAGTCACTGAAATCTTCATAACAATAAAAATCTAGTTCAGATAACTCACAATCGCTCAATAATGTCCGATCCATTATTCTTGTGAGCTATAATGACTCGAACGGTGCATACTATTCCCAAGATTAAGTAATACATGCATTAGAGGTGCGAACTCTTTGGCGATCCGAGGAGTTCTAACGAGAGCCCTTCCAAAGACAATATTTCAAATCGTAGTGCATCGGTATAGCGAGGCGTCAAAATACAGCAGCAGAGATGCCTTCAACGATTGCCGCCGTGAATATTACTGTCGCGAAAAGTTCAGGCGGCTGTGTTTACAGTTTAATAATTCGGATAGAAAAAATCATAGAATAAAAGTAAAAAAAAACCGCATTTCTGAACCTAAGAGATTATTGCGTCTGATTATGCATTGTTCATTGTTCAGTGTTTCGCAAAAATCGTGACATGAGTAATCACCGTCGGAGGTGTATCATCGATTTTACCCCCAGCCGCCGATTCAAAATACAAGAGTAAAGTAGTCGAAAAAAATTGTCAGAAGAATCAACATTGCTCATTGATTGTTAGAAACAGTAAAATAAACTACAATATGAAAGTTCTACGCTTAATTGTTATTATTTTTCAAGTCGCTTCAATTTTAGCCCCAGCCGCCGATTCAAAATACAAGAGTAAAGTGGTCGAAAAAAATTGTCTAAAAAATCAACATTGTTCATTTATTGTTAGAAACGGTGAATTTAACATGAATATGAAATTTCATTGCTGCATTGTTATTATTTCGCGGCTGGAAAGGATTCCAAATTCGAGACTCTTTCGGACGAGTCGAGCTGTTCTCCTGTCTGAGAATCGCTGCGCGCGGGAACTCTCGGTGAATCGGCGGCGCGGTATCGGCGGCTAACTTCAGTGTCATTCGTGCAGCTCCGATTAGGGTGACACATCAGAACGCTCAGTTACTCCAGAGCCTAGGACTTCGACTTCGTTGTGGTGGAAAATAAGAATTCGTTGCTATATCTGCATATGCCCACCGCGAATATGATGACAATCTAAACACCTGTGACCTTCGACGAGTCGATTGCCCACTGTGAAATACATGCACATCAACCGTATGCCGCGTCTATATTAAAAAAATAACGATAGGATCCGCATAGCTGTGCAGAATCAAGATGCGTGTGTATAACCCAGCAAAAGTTCGCTCTACATCTATGGTCGGATTACAAAATCAGATGGCAGCTCTGTTGGTGAAAGCACCGAATTGGTCAATATTGCTGTGTGTCACATGTTCAGCGAGATGCGTTACGAGCTGTATGGTCACGAGATTGACCAGAATAAGAATGTCGGCATCACGAGTATTATAAAGGGGTACTTATCACTCACCCCAGGACAGCGACATCTCCTGCGGAGAACACCGGCTGGTTGGAGGATAATAATAAGCTAGCCAACGCCGATGGGTACTCTGATGTTGTCAGACCGCTGAATTTTCTACTCGCATTTGCCGAGGATTATAATCGAATAATCGTCAATGCAAAGCATAAGCTGATCGAACAATGATATAAGTGCCAACACAACAAACCACCGTGGAGGGAATCAAAATTCCGCTCGAAAAAATTGAATGGTTATTGCCATACATCAGGTTGTCGGATCCTGCAAAAATTAGAATGCTCAATTATATATATCTGACCCTCCTCCAAATACCAGTTTTCAACCGTTGAACGTTCTCGAAGGCACAATGGTAGCCTCCCGGTACATCGCCATGGCAGTCTCCATGCCAATGAAATACATGCGATTCCAATGATGATGCCATGTCAGCCACGAATTAAGATTTCTGTACTCGCTTGAGAGAGTCACCCAGGAGCATGGTGCTTCGAAGAGGATGCGTGTAATACCCTGTCTATATTTCTCATGCGCGTGAATGCTTATTGCGGCCAGCTCTTATATCACAAATTTATCACTGAATCGCCCAAACCCGTGTACATCCAATATTAGCTCCATATTAACAGCCACGTGTGCGGTCTCAAGCAAAGCTGAAGATTGACTGAGCTGCTGATTCATTACGTGGGATCGGTATGCATGCGGCTGTGCAGACGGTATCGCATGGACGAATGTAGAAAACCCATTTTCTTATTGCAATGTTCATGTTTGACAGATTTCATCTGGAAGATATACGGATTCAACATCAGTACCATCAGACTATCGGTAACCAAAGACCGGCAATCGTTACCATGATCTAAGAAACAGATCGGTAGTGGCGCCATCGCATGACGGAGAATCGTAACCATTCGATTGACGGTAACAAAATATCGACAATCCAAAATCGTTACCATCAGACTGTTGGTAACTTTCCTACTGCTTGATGGCCGGTAAAGAAGGCTGGATCCAGAACTAACATATATAATCTACTATGCTTGGATTTGCATCTAGCAATCACATTGCTTTACTGTCCTTGCCAAGTCACACGACGCATTACCTTCAACCCTTAGACAGAGCGCCATTCAAATCGGTAAAAACTCACTTCTACAATGCTTGTCGTGATTGGCTTGAAAACCATCCCGGTCGACGTATCACTAGAGCACAGTTTGGGTACTTACTCAATCAGACATTGGGCAAAGCAGCTACCCCTGGAAATGCTGTGTCAGGCTTCAAATCCACGGGAATCTATCCATTCAATCTAACGCTATACCTGACTACGCTTATTCACAGGAAACTGTTACAGTGATTCCACCTGATGTGAGAGATCAGATTTTACCTTCAACATCGGCAGAAGAGGTAGAAAGAAGAGCTACCCGTACTGTTACTACCGCAGAAAAGCCCAAAGAGAAGTCTGGAACTTTGGAACACGACAACCTCCAGGAAGAGACATAAACCAAGATGCTAATGCAGCTGTCTCCAGATCCGGATCTGGTTTATCAAACTAAAAAGCGGGCAAAAAAAGTAACCGAAGTTCTGACATCCCGATCGTACATAGAAGCTCAAGTGGACAAGGAAACTAGAGACAAATCACTCGAGCGAGGTGCAGGTTCTTCAAAAGTTACTATGCAAAAGGGAAACCCAAAAAAAAAAGACTGACAGCAGTGCAGGTTTTTCGAAACCTGCAGTAAAAAAACTAAAAATGAAGAAAGAAAAGACCTATAGCAGTGGAGAAGAATTTTCACTTACACAGTGGCAATGACTTTATCGACTCAGATAACGATGGGTCAGAAGAAGAGGTTTGTCTCTGCGTGGGATGTGGAGAGGACTATGAAAAACGAAGAAAATAGAAGATTGGCTGCAATGTATCAAATGCAGGGTGTGGATGCACGAAAACTGCACGATTTTTGATGATATGTGCCCTAAATGCGGCGAGGAGGGAAATAAAAAAGGGAACCGACAGCGTAAAGTCTCAAAGCAAAAGTAGGACCATCTGTCCCTGTGTTCTATGACCATCTCTCCCACGGTCATCAGGAGAGATGGCCAACTGCACTTTTTTAAATTTAATTTTTATTATTGATATAGTGTGCATATAAACGCAAAAGTTTGTCATAATTTCTTCGATGAATGAATAAAGATTGCAACTGATATAGTGAGTTTTTTTTCAATGAATAATTTTGAGAATTACAGCCACTTCAAAAAACTGTGGCCATCTCACCCGGAATTACCCTGCGTACAATTTGTTTCTGAGAGGCGAAGGCATTTATTCAAAATTTATTATCGTTGCAGAATGCAAAATCCGCATTCCAATAAAGTATGGCCAAATGCACAAGGGCGTATGTCTAATCTTCGTTCGGATTAAAAATACTATGCAGAATATTTTAAATTGGCTGCTGGTGTCATCTGACCCCTTCATCACAAACTTGAGAAATCTACCTTAGAAAAAATTGAAGCAGTTGTCGTCAGAAGCTATTCTACTGGTAGCGAGCTCAAGTATTGCGAATGAAAATCTTCATTCGGTTTTGGATTGACATTTTTGTCTTAATTAGTCGCAATAAAGGCTTTGTTTACTATATTACGAGAGGATTAATATTTTTTTCGTAATTTCCGAATCTATTTTCTGAATTGTAACAGCAGCCGCTCCACGAGCATATTTTGAATCCTACATTTTGTATTTACAAATTTGATATTAGATTCGTAATCAGCGACCTAGAAAACATCAGGAAAATGAATTTTCAATCGAGTTTATTACGAACTTCATGTTTTCATCGGCTACATTGGAGCGATCATTTTGTTTCTCCAAACTTCAATATAAGATTCATAATCAGCAACCCCGCAAACCTTGGTATACTAAATTTGGCAAACTTCCCATGATCCCCTGATTTATGGTCACGTTTTCACGAAAATTCCCCACTGTGCGAGGGTCTACGCTGATATCTTGGTTGAAAGTGTCACGTAAGGGGGAAGCCCGAGTGGATGGAAAATAAGTTTTCACGTGACCAAGAGATATTTATTTATTTGACTTATTTCCTAATAAGTCGATATGTGGGATCGTGCTTACCTAGCTCTATACAGAACCGTACGTTTAGTTAAATATGATATTTATGAGGCCAATTTCTAGGATCAGGATTAGGTTTGATGAAGGTGATACACAAATGAAAGTGATTAGTCAACTGGTAAAAACAAGGTATATTCTGTAAACGATTAGAATGAAATTATGTGAACGAATGTTCGACAGGATGTAACCTAAGATAAATGAATGTTTGAAAGCGAATTACTAGGTTTACTGATGCGCTTTATATTACTATGCTATAGTCGGTTCTCAGTTATGCAACTCTCTTCCTCCCTCTATTGTATTCGTATACATATAACGATAATATAAACTAAGATCTACAGAAAATAATAGCGTCGTGATACTCCAGGCAAAACTTATTTGCACACGAATGACTCGTGTCCGAATCATCTTTATGATCCCTCTTAGGTCATTTTCCTAGTAAGCCGGATCTAGCTGTGCAAGACTTACACCAAAATCTGTCTTTTGATCACCATGATATATGATAAACAATTGGTAATTAAAACTAAAAACTTAACATTGGTGTCTGACTGTCCTGAAGTTGGGTCCCGTCGGACAGAGTCGGAGCTGTTAGCTGATAAGTAACTCCAGTGGGTCTCACCTTGTTAATGGCACGTTCGCGATACCAAACACAATCACTTAGTCTCCAAGCTGAGTTTTTAAACTGAATGTATCAATTATCTGAATAAATGTATATCTTAAACTGGATTAATTGTCAATGAACTAGAATGAAATGTTAATGTAACTTGAAAATATTATGATTTATAGAGAATCAAATTTGAATTTGTTTTACAGGATAGTAAATGTGTCCATGCACTTTGATTAGCTGACGCTATTAGGGTTCTATTCAACGAGATTCACTAAGTCCTTTAGCGCCGTCACTTGAAAAGATTTTCGATCACTAACTTTTGCTCAATTATTTAATCTCGGGACGCGTCCGTGCTCTATGCAACTTTGTAGACGAAGGACACGTTATTCAGTTTGCATGCAGCCACGAGGCCGCTGTTGCATAGCATAGGTGTTACTCCGCCGCGACAATTAGCCTATCAGAGACCTGTGTCTTTCCGTGGATGAGTTAATTCATCGCTCCTGGCCGCTTTACTTGGGACAGCGTTCCGCGATCTCAATCTCAAGACAGTCAGTTTGTCATAACATTTAAAATTTTATGCATTCCGGATTATGACATTTTTCGACACGCATTCATCCATATGCTCTATTGAATAATTTGTTATTTTCGAGAACTTCCTTAGTGGATTAGTTGATCCTATTTGTTCTTAGAAAAATGGATTTATTGAGAGAGCAGTCACATCGAACCGACCATTCAGTGCTGGGTCAGCAAAAACCCGGCACTGCATATACTCTTGATTTACCTTAGAGTATTAAGGTCTTATCTCTAAGTCTCGACCAGAGTTCGTGACTTTTAAGGAGAAAGGGTTTTGGATTTTGAAATATCATATTTCGGATTGTATGTCTGAATTCTTACCACGGGTTTTTATCGGTGATAATTTATAATATTAAAATGAAAATTCTGAATAATGTGGAGCGCACGTAACAAAAGTTTCGAAGCACTGTTTGCTACATTCAGATTTCAGTTCACATACAATGGACAGAACAGCTTATTAATATTGAAGTCGGCCTTTGGGTCGAATTTCAATATTTATTTTTATAGCATTAAAAAGCATCGGTTTTAAAATCATTTTTGAATATTTCATGAACTCAACATGCGTACCTTGTAAAAACCATTCAGTCGGAAATTCGGAAAAAAATCCAGGAATCTTTTTCTGATGCATGTTTTCGTATCAGACAATGATGAGAAAAAAACGGAAATATTAGGGTGCAAAGGTGTACCGGGTTATGAAGAATCACCCATAGATGTATAACAATATTGCTTATTTATTCATTTAGAGTATCTCAACATCTTGTTATTTTTGCTTCGCAGACAATGGTTTGGTGATAGCAAGGAGATGTCTGCTCTTACTTATTGGTTTAGAGAAACAGACCAGGAACATCAATACAGGGTGCAGCCAGATCAACAGTACCCGTTTTATACGATGGCGTCCATCGTCTTGTATTTGGGAATGATTTGCATCCAAACACTCTACATGTCGAAGTAGGTTAGCTATCCAAGTTTAGAGGAATAGTTCTAATTCTGGGTGAATTCACGTTGTTTCAGGAATATCATCATTCACGGATGCCACTTCGCAGGTGTCATATGTCTACTAATATTCGCAGCAATCTTCTGGTACGCGGGGAGAACTAGCGGCGGAATCGAGACTGCAGCATATCTGTCTCATATGACTAACGTCCGAGGCGTGCGCATCAGTCTATATTTATTCACCGCCTGTTTGTCTACTGCGAATGCAATTATCATCCTTTATACGGCCAATACAAAAGACAACGATGTCATTTTAACGGTAACTATGTGGCATGCAGTCAACGTATTGTGTCTCAACCTAATGTTTTTAGATAATAGTGTCCCGCTAACCATTTTCGATGATTTTCTGAATTTTTACTTGCTGGGTCAAATATATCCAAGAGAGTCTTCAATTGTTGATTCATCCGATCGATGCTTCTCTCTTACCTATTGAAGCAATGGAATTTTTTTTTTATCAGTCACTACAATGCGTGAGTGAAATGATTTGGTACAGATAACATTGGTGCGAGGGGATTGGATCATAGGCCCAAACGTCAAAGCGCTGAAAGCGGAGTTTTTAAGCATCTATGATCTTTTTTTTTTTGAACAAAACAGACTTCGTCTCTTTGGTTCTCCTTGTTCGGTTGTAAATTCTGACGAATCTTGAAAATTTATGTTTCCTCAATGAAGAAAGCTTCGATGATTCTAAGATTCTACATTTTGGTTTTGAATCTCGAATTTATAAGTTTTCGTGTGCTTCCAGACTTACAAGCTTCACGGAAAACTATGAAAAATTAGTTCCTACTATTTGAGATCATATTTATACAGAGTATTAGGATCTGACCATGAGTAAAGTAAGACAATAATGAAAAAACCATGAACCGAATTATGTCGACAGAAGTGTTATCAAGACCCCAATGGTAATTTCATATTGATATCCACTATACCTAAGAGTTATATTTTGAGCTTTCGGCCTAGAACGTAACAAACGAACGAGAGACATCTATTATTCGCATCCTTTGTGAAATCGTAATTTTCATGTCGTAACCCGTATATTTTCACTGAAATAGTATAGTTACTACAGCAACCATGGGACGTGTACTATTTGATTCAGGACATAGGTAGAAGAATTCTCGGAAATGTAGGTCAGATAAAACGTTGAAAAGTTTTCTTCTTTAGTTGTCAATGTTCCGGCCCCAAGTGTGGGCCCTCCTCAGGATAGAACGGTTCATTTTATTCTAGAGTACAAAGGATTTTCGTAAATAATTGTGAACTGGTAATCATGAACTTATAAATTAGCGGTTGATTTAATTTTCACAGGTAGTACTGACCTTGCAAACACATGGTAACATGGCTAGAGAAATCCGAGAGATAATCATAACATCAACAGAGACAAGGACTAACCCTGAATTTTCAATTTGCGGAACTTCCACTTATCCATCTCAGCAAATTACATAATTAAGAGTTCTTTTGCGGGTATAGCAGTTACACATACAATAGGTGCGACAGAAAAAACGGAAATGTATGTACTGAGATCGGTCACTGGATCATACGGAAATCTAATAACTCTCTCTCTCTCTCTCTCTCGCTCTCTCTCTGCATGTGAGTATTATTGCATGTCACTTGTCTCTGCACGGTATTCTTTGAGCTTTTACTGCTGCCTCTTGCCCGCTGGGCGTCTCCTTCCAGATACCTTTGCATGCGTCTTTTTGCAAATTTTCATCTTGCTTTTCTGCTGGACCTTTTTCTGGCCTTTGGGATCTGGAAAACCGGCTTTTTTGAGGCGTGTTTGCCGAAGTCACATAACCTCACTCTTTCAACTGTCAGCTGTGCGCATGCCTGGGGCAACTGTCACCCGCCCTCGATTATCGATTATTCATCATTGGTAACGCATCGATTCTGGGTCGCTGTCAACACCTGTCAATCGCCAACGCCATCTGTGACTCATCTGCTCAGTCGGTACATCTCCGCCTGCCACTCGGTAAGCATGCCGACTGTGTCCTGTGTTGCACGTAAGTGTGCTGGTTGCCTGAAGACAGTCGCCTTGGACGCCGTGCACTGCTCGGCTTGTGGCTCGTTCTGCCACCCTAGCTGCACAAAGAAAAGGGTCCTTCGTGAGGGCTTGGTTAGGTGCTGTCCCGGTGTCCCCCTCGAGTATGTACCTCAGGGTGCTTCGCCATCCATTCTTGGCCCTGGTTCCGCTGCGACGTCGAGGCAGTCTCAGCCTCTGCCTGGCCCCTCTCAGCCACTGCCTGGCCCCTCGCAGACTTCAGATCGGGTGCAAGATCCTTCACCGCCAGCATCTGTGACGCCCTCGGTCTTGCCAAACCTCTCGACGATGGATGATATCCTTCTGGTGTTCAACGCACGCCTCGACGAACTCACCGCTCAGCTCAGCGGCCTTCCTGATATGCAGAGGCTAATTGATTCCAACACCAGCCGAATCGCTGAGTTAGAGCAGCAGAACCGTGCTCTTACTGCTGACCTCGCTACCTTACGTCGTGTACAAAGCTCTGAGCAGGTCGAGCGAAGACGAACCTCTGCTTTGGTTCGTGACCCGGAGCTGATCATCTCGGGTGTTCCCTGCCCGACGGTTGGGGATATTCCTTCAGTCTTTGCCAAGGTAGCGGCTGCCATGGACTGTCGCATGGATCGGGAATCCCTGGTGTCGTCTAGGTTCCTAATTCCTCGTTCTAGGGCTCGGAAAGACACTCCTCTGCCATTTGTGGTCAAACTTCGCTCTTCTGAACTTGTTGCTCAGATGATTGCGGCTAAGAAGCGAAAGGGACTTCTTAAAACATCTGACTTGGCGTCGCCACCCTCCGGCCCAGTCTCTACCATCAACGTCAACGAGGCCTTGCCACCGGACCTGTACCAGCTCCTGACGTCTGCAAAAGCCGTGGCCAAGTCCAGGGGGTACAAGTATGTCTGGCATAATGGGGGCGCTGTACTCATTCGGTAGGTAAATGGGGGTCAGGTCTGGCGTTGTCGTACGCCCGACGAACTGGCTGCTATCGACTCTGATTGACGCCAATCCGCCTCTCCCTCGACCTCAGCTCGGATCGCCTCTTCTGGTCGCTCTGGCGCTTCACACGATCAGCGGAATTCTCATGGACTGCGGCTCTGCCATCTTAATGCCAATTCTCTCCGGGGGCACATGGATCTCCTGCGCTACCAATTCTCAGCTCAAGATTTCGACCTCATAGCCGTTAGTGAAACCTGGCTTCATTCAGAGATTCCTGACTCGGTAGTAGCCTTGCCTGGCTATACACTTCTTCGGAATGACCGTATAGGTAAGCAGGGTGGGGGTGTTGCCCTCTATCTCCGCCAAACGCTCCGTGGAAAGGTCCTTGCTGCGTCGCCCTGTCAGTACGCTCGTCAGCCTGAGTACCTTCTGGTGGAGGTGAAGTCTGTGTCGGTAGCGCCTCTCTTAGTGGCTGTAGTTTATCGCCCTCCAAAGGCATCAAACCTAGCGAGCTTTGGTCAGGACTATGATCTGCTTGCTCTCGAATACGACCTTGCTGTGACTCTCGGGGATTTCAACGCCAACCAGCTCTGTGACTCGTATGATGCGCTAGACGTGCGTAATTTCTGTGCCTCTCGGTCTCTCTATCTTGTGCCGTTTGCTCCCACCTGCCACACGCAATCTTCGGACACGCTGATCGCCTACATCTCTGCAGCACTTTCGGCCCATTGCCAACCTTTGTTTCCTATCCAAGGTGATCGAGCGTATTGTATTAGATCAGATATCCGCCTACCTGGAGGAGCGTGGCCTCCTGGATCCGAGGCAGTCCGGTTTTCGACCAGGATACAGCACGCAAACGGCGCTGCTTAGACTCACGGAGGACATTCGCAGGGGCATAGACGACCGGAAGCTCACTATTTTAGTCTTGTTTGACTTCTCTAAGGCATTCGACACCATCTCGCACGCAGTCCTTCTTGCCAAGCTACTTGCGCTGGGCTTCTCGCAGCATGCTTTGCGTTGGGTTGCCTCCTATTTGGGGGGTAGGTCGCAGGCAGTTGTTGGTCCCGATGGTCAACTTTCTTCTTGGGTTGCTCTGGACCTTGGGGTTCCCCAGGGGTCAGTTCTTGGGCCTCTTCTCTTCTCCATGTTCGCCAACGACATCTCGCGCAACCTGCGCCACTCAGCCCATCTGCTCTATGCAGATGATCTCCAGATTTACTGCCATTGCGCTGTGGAGGAGCTACCTGTCGCGGTGGCCAGGATTAATGAGGATGTTGCGGCTATCTCGGGCTGGTCCAGGCAATGCGGCCTTCAGCTAAACGCGGCCAAATTACAAGCGATTATCCTGGGAAGTTCGGCTTATGTCTCCAGGTTGGACCTCTCGAGCGTTCCCTCCATTGACCTGGATGGGGTGTCCATACCGTACTCCGACTCGGTACGGGACCTCGGAGTCATCATTGATAATAAGCTTTCTTGGGCTGCGCAGGTTAGTTCCATCTCGGTCCGTGTGCACCGTACGCTGCGTCAGCTATCTGCATCCAGGCGCTTTCTCTCCCAGCCGATTCGCAAGATGCTGGTGACCGCTTTAATCTTCCCGTTGCTGGATTATTGCTGCGTGGTGTGCTGTGACATCTCTGGTGTGCTTAACACCAGGCTCCAACGGCTCTCGAACTCTTGTGTCCGCTTCGTATGCGGTGTTGCTCGGGATGATCACATCACGCCTTATCGTCAAAGACTTGGCTGGCTATCGGTTTCTGATAGAAGGACCTATTTCCTCCTATCCTTGCTCTTCGTCGTCTTGAGCTCGAACCGGCCTTCGTATCTGAGGGAACTTTTTGCAGTCCGGGCTCTGGAAACAGCGGAGAACTCCACGAGGCGGCCTCGCAGTCATTTTATTCCACCGAATGTTCGCACTGAGGCGTTCAGGAGATCCTCCTCGGTTGCTGCGATCCGCCTTTGGGATTCGTTGCCGTCGCAGGTGGAAGAGGCGCGTACTCTCTCCGCGTTTAAACATAGGCTATTCGGGGCTATTCTCTCGGGTGAGCTTCGCTTTCCTTAACTCGCCGGACTGACTTTTCCCTGCTTTACCTGTCTTCTCGCTCTCGGCTCTTTCGCTTTCTCGCTCGCTCTCTTGCTCGCTCCTATTTTTTCTCGCTTCTCGCCTCCATCTCTCTCTTTCTTGCTATCTTTGCTGCTAGCTCTATGTTTTCTCTTGCTCTCTCACTCTACTCACTTTTTTTCAGCTAGCTCTAAGTCTTTTCTATTTTTATTCTTATTTGTTACTATCTCTGCTACTGTACTCATTGTTATTTTGCTCTCTATGTTACTCTACTTTCTCTGTTACTTTTGCTGTCGGTTCTACTAATTGTCCAATATTGTCATGGTCATAAATAAAGCATCTATCTATCTATCTATCTCTCTCTCTCTCTCTCTCTGCGTAAGTACGACTGCACGCCTTTTACCTCGCTCCACTCTTCTGAGCCTGTTTCTGCTGCACTTGCCTTCGGGCTTTTTTATTTTGCAGACTCTTGCATGCTCCCTTCTGCAAGCTATCTTTTGGCTTGCCTCTCTTCTCTGCTGCATTTGTCTCCTGGCCCACAAGCTGCATTTTCTGGGTCTTCTCTACCTGCTTAACTACATAACCTGCACCTGCCACCAACTGCGCATGCCTGGATCGCTGGTCACGTGATATTGGTCTTCTGCACGCTTCCTACCATCGATCGTCTGCTCTGGGATCGCACTGCTTTGCGCTCCATCTTTTAGCTGCCCCTGGTAGCTTCTTCTCTTGCATTATACCTGCTACCTGCTCGCTCGGTCGGTAAAGCAGCTCACCGCTTTATATTTTTCCTAACTTGGCTTGCTTTTGGCTAACATGAGCCCAGCGCGGATCTGCTTCGGCTGCAGTAAACCGGTTATCGATGCTGTCCTCTGCGGTCCCTGCGACTCATACTACCACCCGAGTTGCTTAAAAGTCCGGACTACGCGTGCAGGCTGTGCCCGTTGCTGCCGCGACACTCAGTTGCTGCTCTTGCAGCAGGCCTCACAGTCTCTGCCTTCTCCTTCACCCTCCGTCTCTGGCTCGCAGCCTCAGCCTCAGCCTCTGCTACCGCCCGGTCCTTCTGCTCTGCCTTCTACCGAATTCTTCGAGGAAATGATGAGTAGGATTGATCGTAGATTTGATGATGTCGGAAACCGTCTTGAAGACATCAGCAGGCACCTCGATTGCCTGCCTGCTATGCAGGCGCAGCTGGACGATAACACTACCCGTATCCAGGCTCTAGAACGGCAAAACCATGCCCTCGCTAACGGAATGAGAGAATTGCGTACTGCTGTCGCCGACTTTAAGCGTGATCGAGTTGCCGGCCAGCAGGAATTACGGCGCGCGTCGGCTCGTCTATGTGAAGCGGAGTTGATCATTTCTGGGGCTCCCTGCTCCTCTCCTAACGGTACCTGCTCGTTTGTCACTCAGGTCGCTGCTGCTCTTGGCGTTGCCCTGTCGGAGGGTGACCTTCTATCACCGCGCTTCCTGATCTCGCGCTCTCGGGCTCGTCAGGGTGAGAACGATGCCCCGCGTCCGATCATCGCTCGGTTTCGCTCGCGTGACCTCTCTCTGGGTCTCATTGCTGCTAAGAATCGTAAAGGCATTCTCCGTTCCTCTGATTCAGACCCTCAGCCCCCTGGACGAACTAGTACCATCAACGTAAACGAGGCCCTTCCGCAGGAGGTCTACCAGCTCCTCGTCGCAACTAGGGCTGCAGCTAAGGTCCGCGGTTATAAATACGTTTGGCACAATGAGGGCGTCGTTTTCATCAAGCCGAAAGATGGTGCACGTACTCGACGCATCCGTTCGCTTGCGGACTTTGACGCGCTTGAAGCTGATTCTCCGCCTGCCTCTCCGTCTGGCGCAATTTTCGATCCGACTCAGCGGTCCGGTGTACCTGGCTCCTCCTCGCGTGGTAACGGTCATGGTCGTGGTGCTTCGTCTGCACTACCTCGGGGTGGCTCGCATGGCGCGCGTACGGCTTCCGCTACTATCGTCACTGCTAGCCGACTTCCTGCCCCACCTGCCATCTTGCATACGGAATCAAGCCCTCTTTCAGGGCCGTCTCGGCAATGACGTCGCCCGTCGGACCCTCCACCTTCAGCTGTGTCCGTCCCCGCTCCGGACTTATTGCGCTCACTGCATGTTTGCCACATCAACGCCAACTCCATCCGTGGCCACCTTGATTACTTACGGTTTCACTTCGTCGCTTCCTCCTACCATCTAATCGCGGTTAGTGAGTCCTGGCTTCACTCTCAAATTACTGACCTTTCTGTCTCTCTGCCCGCGTTCTCCATCTTTCCTTGGTAGGGCTGGTGGTGGCGTCGCATTGTACGTGAGTGGCTCCTTTCGCTGCGAGCTACTCGCGTCTTCTCCGTCTCCTTACGTCGGGGCCCCTGAATATCTTATTGCCGATATCAAGGCTCCTACTATTGCTCCGTTCCTCGTCGCGGTGGTCTATCGGCCCCCGAAGACCACTAACCTGGCACCCTTTGGCGCTGACTTTGACCTCCTTGCCTGCGACTACTCTTCTTCCGTGATTCTGGGTGATTTTAACGCGAACCAGCTCGCTAACACCTACGAGTCGGAGGATGTTCGTAATTTCTGTCATACTCGAGGGCTTTACATGGTTCCCGTTGCGCCTACATACCACTCGTTTGCTGCAGATACTCTGCTTGACCTCTGTATGGTCAGTGATCGTAGCCTCATCCGTAGCCATGGACAATCTGAAGTGCCCTTTATCGCCGGTCATGACCTCATCTTTCTGCGTTTGGTGTGGCCTGCCCCTCTGGAATTTCGCCGTATTTCCGCGCGTTCTTATCGTGCCTTCTCGCCCGTGGATTTCGCCCGAACTCTCGATTCCGCCGACTGAGACCCTTTTCTTTCACCTGCCTCAGTTGATGCCCTGCTGCAGTGCTTGCAGGCCAACCTTACGGCAGCACTAGATGTGCATGCGCCTGTTCGCTCCTTCACGCCTAAGAGGACGGCTCCGCCCTGGATCACCCCGTGCCTCCAAGACCAAGTTCGTGCCCGTGATGCCCTGTACCGCCGTTATAAACGCTCCCGCTCTCCCGCTGCTCTTTTGACTTTCCGCGTTGCTAGGAATGTGCTTCACAAGCGTATCTCCGAGGCGCGTTCGGCCTTCTACGCGAACAGACTTGCGGGCCTCTCCAGTGCCCGTGAACTCTGGAATGAGTTGAGATCACTGGGACTCGCGTCTTCCCAGAGGAGCGACTGTGCTGGCTTCTCCGTTGATGAGCTCAACAGTCACTTCGCCGCCGGTTCCAGCCGCCCCGGTGCTGCCGCTAAGGTCGCTGACTTTTTCTCCGCGCTCCCGCCACCTGCCTTCAATGATTCTCTGTTTTATTTTCGCGACATCACACCTGTAGCTCTCGCTGATGCCATCTCTCACTTCGCTTCGCAGTCCCGCGGCGTCGACGACCTGTCGCTCCGTAACGTGAAAGACGCCCTTCTGGCCATCTTTCCCTTCCTGCTAGTGTTTTTCAACCAATCGCTCCGATCTGCGGTTTTCCCGAACACCTGGAAGAAGGCCCGGATCATCCCTCTGGCCAAGGTTGAATCGCCTTCTTTTCCTCAGCAAATGCGCCCCATCGCTAACCTTTGCCTCTTATCAAAGGTGCTCGAGCGCATTGTTCTTGTCCAAAGCATGGCGCACTTTGAAGGTCTCTCGTTACTTGACCCCCGTCAGTCCGGTTTCCGCTGGGGCCGCAGCACGCAAACGGCTTTGCTTAAGCTCACCGACGATGTCCGTCGCGGCATCGATAACCGACTTGTTACCATCTTAGTCCTATTCGATTTCAGCAAAGCGTTTGACTCCATACCGCACTCTACTCTTCTTGCCAAACTCCTAGCGCTAGGGTTTTCGCA
Source organism: Tenthredo scrophulariae (assembly GCA_963978835.1). Taxonomy (NCBI): domain Eukaryota; kingdom Metazoa; phylum Arthropoda; class Insecta; order Hymenoptera; family Tenthredinidae; genus Tenthredo; species Tenthredo scrophulariae. Next base: position 7,545,607 of record OZ022235.1, on the reverse strand, counting down.
ACACGCCCTGGCCTGGATCGCAAGCTACTTGCAGGGCCGCTCTCAGGCTGTGGTCAGCCCCTCTGGTGAGCTGTCCTCCTGGCTGCTTTTTGACCAGGGCGTTCCTCAGGGCTCCGTCTTGGGTCCTCTGCTGTTTATCGCGTTTATCAATGACATCTCTCGGACCCTCCGCCACACGGAGCATTTGCTCTACGCCGACGACCTCCAGATTTATCGGCAGTGCCCTGCAGCTGAGGCTCCTGAGGCCATCTCGCGCCTTAACCTCGACATTGCTGCCATTTGCAATTGGTCTCTTGCCAACTCGCTCAACCTTAACGCATCAAAAACGCAAGCCATTATACTCGGGAGTTCCCCGTTTGTCTCGCGGCTCTCGCGCACTCTCCTTCCACCTGTACCGGTCAATGGCGTGGTTGTCCCGTTTTCTGAGTCCGTTCGTAATCTAGGGCTCCTTTTTGACAGCGGCCTATCCTGGAACCCCCAAGTAGATGTGGTCTCTTGCAGGGTGCACTGTGCCCTTCGTCAACTCTCCGCGTCTCGTCAGTTACTTCCGCCTGCACTGCGTAGCTATCTCGTAACGGCTCTGGTTTTTCCATTACTAGACTACTGTTCCCTCGTCTACAATGATAGCTCGGTGATACTCAATAACCAAGTGCAGCGTTTGTTCAACTGCTGTGTCCGCTTCGTGTGTGGGTTCTCGAGGGCTGAGCACGTTACCCCTTATCGGCGTGAGCTGGGCTGGCTTTCCGCTCGGGACCGCTGGCTTTATTTCCTTGGCACCGCGCTCTACTCCATCTTCCGCTCTAACTTTCCGGGCTACTTGCGTGTCCTTTTCGTCGATCGTCCCCCCGCTCTACCGGGATCTACGAGTCGGCGTGTAGGGGGTGACTTCTTCATTCCCCGCTTTGCCACTGAGGCGTATAGAAAGTCTTTCGCGGTAACCGGCGTGTATTTCTGGGAGTTCCTCCCTCTTGACTTGCGGTGATCGTCCTCGGCATCTGTTTTCCGTTCGCGCTTAAGACAGTGCCTCTTTGACACCGAACTGGCCAGGGCTTAGCGGTTTCGCGCTCTCTATTACCCGCTCTTTGCTGCCTTCTCCGTAAACCGTTAGTTTAGTAATTATAGTATAAGGACTTAGGTTTAAGTAATGTTGTACATAGTCTTTATCGCCTCTGTATGATTTTATCTTGTTCTCCTTCCTTTTCGCTGCCTACCTTGCATAATCTTTGTAAATGCAAGGTACGCTTGCCCAATATTGTTATGGGTAAATAAATATCTATCTATCTATCTATCTATCTATCACTCTCTCTCTCATTCTCTCTCTTTCCTATCGGCTAGTGGGTAAACTATTATTCATGTCTCACTCCTGTTTTTCTTCGCTATCTCTATGCTCTAGTAAGTAAGCAAGTTTCTGTCCCTAGCTGTTGAGGTACATTGTACGTAGTCTTAAGGCTTCTGTAACCCTCTCTCACATGGGCACTTTTTGTAATGCTCTGTGCTGTCTTCTAACTGTCTAATATTGCGATAGACATAATAAATTAATCTAATCTAATTTAATCTAATCTCTTTCTCTATGCCTGTGAGTACTACTGCACGCTATCTTCATCAGCTCTTCCTTCTCTGGCCTTTTACTGCCGCTCTCTGCCTTTGGGCCTCTCTTTGCAGACTCTCTTGCATGCAACTTTATGCAAGCCAGCTCCCTGGTTTGTTCACTGGGCTACTCTTGCTTTCTCCATCTACCTCTTCTGGACTTTATTGAGGCCTCGCTGTGGCAGCCTAACCCCAAAGCAGCTTACCATTGTCCACGGACGTATATTGGAGGACTGGCAACTTCCCCATACCAGCCGTATTGAATACTTTCCCCCTTATTGTCCGCTAGTTTCACGTTGTACCGTCTCGCCCGGATCACAAACATAATCAGGCGAGACGACTGCCAGCGCACCACAGTTATAACAACAGTACAACGCGGAACTAGCGGACAATAAGGGGGCGTGATAATTGCCACAAGTTGCCAGTCCTCCCATAAATGTCCGTGCCATTGACGGCTGGATCTCCTGCGCCTGCGCGTGCCGGCCTGTTGCCGCTCCGCTTGCTTTCATCGCATCACGCCGTCTCTTTGCCTAATCACCGAAGAGGCCGTAAACCACGGTCGGTAATATAATAATCGTAACATCTCTCCCCTTGACGCAATGTCATCGACGCATTGGGCTACGCGGAAATGTTCTCGGTATAACATGATGATCGCCCTCGATGCGGTTTATTGTGATGCCTGCCGATCTTTCTACCATCCTAGCTGCTCCGAGAGGAAAAAAACTCCCGCGATGACTCGACAAGTTGTTGTCTGGGCATTTCCTTTCAATATCTGTCTCAGGGTGCTGCTCCAACCTTGCTCTCCATATTTCAACCGTCCGTAACTCGCTCGGCATTCCTTGCGCCTCCGCGTCTACCCGCACTGTCGTCCTCTAAGCCACCGTCTCCGTCGCGACAGAGAGCTCATGACTCAACCGACGCTGTCACACCTAGCGATGTTCTACGGCTTCTCAGTCCGCGGTTTGACGACCCGGCCCTTAAGTTAGAAGGTCTACTTCGCATGCAGCTCCAAATCGACTCCAATGCCAGCTGCATAGCAGAACTTCAACAGCAGAATCACGATTTGCATTCAGAACTTGAAACTCTGCGCTCAGACCTGAATGCACTGCGCACTGCTCAAGCAGCTGAGCGGACCGAACTGAGGCGAACCGCGGCGATAGTGAGCCAGGCCGAAATCATAATCTCTGGGGTTCCTTGCCCTGCGGCGGGACCTTCGCACGATACTGTCTGCGCGGTTTCGAGTGCTGTTGGCTGTCCCCTAGGAGTGGGTGACATTGCCGCGGTGCGTTTCTTGATTCCTCGAGCTAAAGCTCGCAAGGACACACCTATTCCAATCATTACCACAATACGCTCTCAGGAGTTATCTGCACGACTGATCGCCGCGAAGAAAGCGAAGGGTCTTTTGCATACCACTGATCTTGCCGCGCCGCCTACGGAACGGCTTTACACGGTTAACATCGATGAGGCCATTCCCTCTTCCCTTTAGAAGCTACTTGTAGCAGTTAAGGCGGAGGCTAAAAACAAAGGCTACAAGTACGTCTGGCATCGTGATGGCTTGATTTGCGCCAGAAAAGCGGATGGTGCCCCGATCCTGGGGATCCGCTGTGAAGGCGTCATCTCTGCGCGACGCTCAGATTGACTCTCTGTTCCCACGGCCTCGTCTTCACCTTCCCCATCCGTACCACTTGCGGTATCCATGGCACCTCATCTCTGTCTCTCTCATGTCATCGCGAATTCCTTCAGGGGTCACATTGACCTCTTGCAGTTTCGCTTCTCGCCTCTTGATGTCCACATTCTTGCGGTCAGCGAGACCTAGCTTCACCCATTGATTACTCATGCTTCGGTCAACTTACCTGGCTTTACCCTCTATTGTGATGACCGCCTAGGGAGAATAGGTGGTGGCGTTGCCCTATATGTCCACGAGGCCCTCCACGTAAGGGCGCTAGCCTGCTCACCTTCGCAATACTCCTGTAGCCCAGAGTTCCTCATTGCTGAAATCAAACCTCGCCAAGCACCTGCCCTCCTTGTGGCGGTAGTTTATCGCCCACTTAAAGCCGCTAACCTTTCGTACTTTGAGCGTGCCTTCGACCTGCACTGTACGAATTATCTACTTGCTGCAATTCTCGGCGACTTCAATGCCAACTTGCTCGCGTCTACTTATGATGCCGATGACGTACGTAGCTGCTGCACTGCTCCACTCACACTTCATATTCCGTTCCGGTTATCTTTCCGTTTCTGCTGGCTCTTTTTGACCACTCGCTCTGCTCTGCTACATTCTCGGATCGCTGGAAGCGTGCCCGCGTGCACCCGCTGCCTAAAGTTGAATCGCCGACGTCTTTTCAGCAAATCCGATCTATCTCCAATCTCTGCCTGCACTAAGAAATTCTCGAGCACGTCGTCCTCGTCCAGCTGTCTAGCTATCTGGAGGACTCCGCGAAACTGGACCTGAGGCAGTCGGGCTTTTGCGCGGGTTTCAATACACAGTCTGCTCTTCTGCGCTTCACTGAAGCTATTCGTAAAGGTATCGATGATCGCAGGCTTACCATCTTAGTACTATTCGACCACAGCAAAGCGTTTGACAACAATCCGCATGCCATCTTGCTGGCTAAGCTGTGTGCGCTCGGTCTCTCGCAGCACGCACTTCGCTGGGTCACTAGTTACCTTCAGGGTAGAGTCCAGGTGGCAGCTGGTAGTGACGGTACTTTATCCTCGTGGGCGCCGCTTGACCTGGGGGTCCACCAGGGCTCGGTTCTTGGGCCTTGGCTTTTTTCCATGTTTATCAATGACATATCCGGGGTCCTACGTTACACGAACCACCCAGTTTTCGCCGACGACCTGCAGATCTATCGTCAGTGTACTCCGGGGGACCTCTCGGACTGTCTCGAGAAGGTAAACGAGGACGCCAGTGCTGTTCTCTCTTGAGCGACTGCTAGTCTCCTTCGGCCTTATGTAGCCAAGAAGCACGTTTGTGTCTTCGGCAGCTCGCCTTATATCTCTCGGCTCCACCTTGCCTCGCTTCCTCCGCTTCTCCTGGATGGTACCCCACTGTCTGACTCTCAGACCGTTCGCAATCTCGGGCTGATCTTGGATAGTGAGCTTTCCTGGGCGGCTCAGGTCGCTGCGATTTCCGGCCGCTTGCACAGTAGTCTCCGGCAGCTAGCGGCGTCTCGGTGCCTTCTCTCACAGGACCTTCGTCGACGGCTCGTGGTCACGCTGCTCTTCCCGCTGTTTGATTACTGTTGCGTTGCCTATAACGATCTCTCGGGCGTGCTTAACACCAAACTGCGGCGTCTCCTGAATAACTGCGTGCGCTTCGTGTGGGGTGTCGCCAGTGATGAGCACATCTCGCCTTATTGTCGGCGACTGGGCTGGCTCACGGTTAAAGATAGGCGACTCTATTTTTTGCTTGCGGTATTTTTCGTTACCATTCGCTCTGGTCGCCCAGCCTACCTGCGGGAGTTATTTACTGACCGCAATTCTTTGGCCGCTGGCTCGGCCAGGATCCCCCGCGGCGACTTTCTGCCTCCGCGCCCGCGCACGGAAGCTCTCGCGAGCTCATTTTCTGTAGTGGCCATCCGCCAGTGGAATGCTCTCCCTCCTGATCTGAATGCAGCCCGAACGCTCTCGACCTCTGAGCGCGGCCTCCACGAGTATCTTTTCTGTACCAAAAGGGCTCGTCAGTAAGTCGCCTCGGTACAACGGCTGCTGTCTCTCTTTCTCGGCCTCAGTCACTTTCCTCGCCTTTCTCTTTCTATCTTAGTTACTATATCTAGCACCTATCATAGCTTCAGCTCTATCTCTAGTCTGTAAGTCTAGTTCTTAGTTACTATAGTTACTCTGTTCTCACTATTGTACGTGCACTGTATCAGTTGCCTAGCATTGTCATGGGCATTTAAATAAATTCTAATTCTAATTCTAATTCTCTCTCTCTCTTTGCTCTCTCACGTGAGTACGCTTGCTTGTCAATCACTCCGCTCTCTTCTTTTTTTGAGCTCCTATTGCCGCATTTTGCCTTCCGGCGTTTGCTTTCAGATACTCTTGCATGTGAACTGCAAGCCTTCTCTGGGCTTGCTCTGGGCCCGTTCACCTTGCTTTCTGTTTTGATTTTCTGCTCTTTTTTCTACGGCTTTCCTGGGTAACATAACCTGCACCTGTTGCCAATTTGTGCTGCGCATGCTCCGCACCGCCTCATCTCGCCTGCCTTCGATCGACCATCGACCGTCTGGCCCTTCATCACCTTAGCGTGACGTCTGCCTGCTTTGCCATCTGCTACATCTCTTGGCCGCTCACTTTACTACTGATCTCTGACCCTTGTCGGTAACGTACTCGCCTGCCGTATTCACGCCTCTGTAATCCCGTATCTCACCTGGCCTGGTTAAATGGCCCCCCGACACTGCTCTGGCTGCAACAAGTCTGTCGCTACTGACTCAGTATACTGCTCTGGCTGTGGTTGCTTCTTTTATCCCTGCTGCGTCAGAGAAAAGGCCTCTTTGGCTGGCTCGGATCGATGCTGCCCTGGCTCGCCCATGAAATATCTGCAGCGGGGTGTGCCACCCTCGTTCTCCCCAGCTTGCCCCTCGGGCGGTGCCCCTCCGTCTCTACCTGCGTCTCAGCCCGAACCCCCCGTTTTAGATGAGGTACTTCGGCAGCTCAACCTCCGATTTGACGGCCTCGAAGCTCGCCTTGACTGTCTGCCTGCCTTGCAGGCCCAATCTGACCCCAACACTGCTTCCATATCTGAGCTCAGGCAGCTCTATCAGTCCGTATTGCTAGCGCAGAGCAAGCTTAGCACCGATTTGGCTGACCTTCGACGGTCGCAGGCTGGAAATCAGCTCACTCTTCGTCGCGCCTCTGCGCGCCTATGCGAGGCCGAGCTCATTTTCTCCGGGGTTCCCTGCTCGTCCCCGCGCGCCATCGACGCCGCTGTCCACCAAGTCAACGCTGCTCTCGGGTTCGTCGTGGCTGACGATGACCTTCTGTAGTCGAGGTTTCTCATCCCTCGTGCCAAGTCTGACCTGAATAAGGATGTCCCTCTCCCGATACTCGCTAGGTTTCGCACCCGCGAACTCTGCCTGGCCTTGATCGACTCTAAAAGAGGCGTCGGTATCCTCCGCTCCTTTGACCTCAGGTTTCTACCCCCTGCCCCGGTGTCCACGATTAATATCAATGAGGCTCTTCCTGCAGACCTCTATAAGCTCCTCACTGCCACTAGGGTCTCGGTTAGGGCACGCGGGTTTAAGTACGTCTGGCACGCTGACGGTGTTGTACTTCTGGAACAGGACGACGGGGCACGTACGCTACGTATTCGCTCCATCAGCGATCTTAAGGGCTTTGAAGCGGAGTCACCCTATGGCTGACCTATAGCCTCGTCTCTCTCGGGCCATCATTCCGCTCGCGGAGCCTGCGGCGTCCCTTCGACTCGTGGCGTGTCGAGCGGTGCCTCTCGCATACCTAGGACTTCTCGCGGCGCTCTGCTGGCTACCTCCTCCTCTTCGTCCTCTAGCTCCCTACTTGTTGCCACTGCTCGACCGCACTCTCAACGTCCTTCGTCCTCTTCTTCTGGTCCTCCTGCTGCGCTACTTCCTTCCTGCCAATCTTCTGCCGCTGCCGTCTCGCAACCAGCGCACCCCTACTTTAATGCCTGCCACGTCGACGCTAATTCTATCCTTGGCCACCTAGACTACCTTCGCTTCCTCTTACTAACTTATCGCCGCGAGTGAATCCTGGCTGTCCCCTGAGATTCCGGACCCCTCTGTCTACCTCCAAGGCTTTACTCTCCTTTGAAACGATCGCGTTGGCAATTTGGGTGGCGGTGTTGGGCTCTATATCCGTGACTGCCTGCGTGGCAAATTACTTGCCGCATCTCCACCTCCCTACTCTGCATCTCTTGAGTTCCTTTTGGCCGAAACCAAGCCTCTGGATGTCCCTTCATTCCTAGTCTCTGTTGTCTACCCCCCACCCAAGGTCACTAACTTGGCCTCGTTTGAGCTTGTCTACGACCGGTTTGCTATTAATTACTCTTTCTCTCTCATCCTAGGCGATTTTAATGCCAATCAGCTTGGTGACAGCTATGATGCCGTGAACGTACGCGCTTTTTGCTCCTCTCACGCACTTTATTTGGTGGCCTTCGCTCCTACCTTTCACACTTACACCTTTGACTCGCTGCTCGACCTTTGCCTCGTGAGCGATCGTGATGTCGTAATCGACTTCCGTCAATCCTCGGTCCCTTTCATCGCCGGCCACGATCTTATCTCTGTACGTCTCGCCTTACCTATCCGCCCTTCTGTGAAGTGCATCACCGCGCGTTCGTACCTCCACTTCTCACCTGAGGGATTTGTTTCTCAGCTCGAAGGCTCCTCTTGGCTCTCTTCCCACCCTCTTGCCTTGGCAGCCGGGATGTTGCACTGCTTGATGGGCAACCTCACCGCCGCGCTCGATGCTCACGCACCTCTCCGCTCCTTAACTTAAAAGCGCTCCGCTCCGCCTTGGATCTCGCCCTGTCTCCAGGCCCGGCTGCGTGCTAGGGACGCTCTCCATCGTCGTTATAAGCGTTCTCGCTCTCCTTCGGCCCTCCTGCGCTCTCGTTGCGCTGGGAATGCACTATATAATCTCATCTCCCAGGCCCGCTCTGCTTATTATGCCAATCGTCTCAGCACCGCTACGTCTGCCGGCGCTCTCTGGAACGAGCTTCGCTCCCTTGGCCTGGCCCGCTTTCAAAGATCTGACTACGCTGGTTTTTCCGTCAGTGACCTCAACGAGCACTTTGCCTCTGTCTCGCGCTGTCCTACTGCCTTTCAAGCTGTATATGACTTCTTCACCAGTTTGCCGCCGCCTGTTTATGACGATACCCTGTTCTATTTCCGTGACATTCCTCCTTGCGCGCTCTACAACGCGCTCTCGCACTTTTCGTCACAATCTCGCGGGGTCGAAGATTTCTCACTGCGTAAAATCAAAGATGCTCTCCCGGCGATCTTTCCGTTTCTGCTGCTCCTTTTCAACTAGTCTTATTCCACCTCAATTTTTCCGGCAGCCTGGAAGAGGGCCCGTGTCATCCCGCTAGCTAAAGTCAAGTCACCGTCCTCACTCCAACAAATGCGCCCCATCGCTAACCTCTGTCTTCTCTACAAAGTCCTTGAGCGGATTGTGCTCGTTCAGGTCATGTCCTTCCTCGAGGATCGTTCCTCTCACGGCCCACGCCAATCCGGTTTCCGCTGGGGCGTGAACACCCAGACTGCGCTCCTCAAGCTCTGTAATAAGGTCCGTCGTGGCATCGATCTTCGCCAGGTTACCATCTTAGTCTTATTCGATTTTTCTAAGGCTCTCGATACTATTCCTTACTCTATCCTCCTGTTGAATCTCCTCGCCCTCGGTTTCTCGTATCACGCACTCGCGTGGATCTCGAGCTACCTTTCTGCTGGTAGCTCTCAGGCTATTGTTGGCTCCTCTGGCGAACCTCCTTCTTGGACCCCTTTGGATCTCTGAGTCCCCCGAGGCTCAGTTCTTGGCCCTCTGCTTTTTCTGGCCTTCATCAATGACTTCTCTCATGTTCTGCAACACTCGGAGCACCTACTTTACGCAGACGATCTCCAAATCTACTTCAGGTGCTCTATTGACGAGGTTCCTGCTGCAATCCTCCGACTTCACCACGATATTGTGACAGTTCATAACTAGTCCTTCAAAAACTGCCTTCGGCTAAACCCTGCCGACGAGTCAATGAAGACGTGGCCTTCGGCACATGGGCATTGGAAAAGGGACTCATCCTGAACGCGGGGAAAACCAAAGTCATGATAATCGGCACACCTCGACACATGAATACCATTGATCTCGACAGCTTGACACCCATATGCGTCAATGACACGAGACTGCTATACCCAAGGACGGCACGATATCTCGGAGTCACCTTATCATACAAGCTGCAATGGCATAAGCATACCGAGAATACGGTTGAAGAGATCTTTCGCAACAAGATGACGCCTTGTACCGCACAGCTGACGAGCTGTGCGGAAGAGAAACGTTCTTCGAACAACCAATCGAGCAATTAGTAGGTCCTGATATGTTCCCCACCCTTAACCTATGAATTCGCAAGTTGAAGCACCTAGGTGTCGACGACGATCTTCACTTCTACGTTCAGCTACTAACGAGGACAGACGCGCCTCTCTCGATATCTCTCGCTCAGTTATAAAGTTTTTGTTGAGTTCAGTTTGTGCATCAAGCCCAGCTCTTGCTGAGGTAAGGTCCCTATGTTATCTCGCTTGTAAAACCACCAAGTACTACTGAATTTCTATTAGTTCATTTAGTATAGAGTATCTTATTGCCTACGGGCAGCACGATCCGCACATTTTAGGTTAAGTTAAAGAAATTCAGCGAAGGTACTTCGTGGTTGACTGAAGCCATTTTGAGTACCTTTGCGTTCCAGTCTGTTTTTCGCTTGATATATTTTCCGCTAATATTGGTTCCTATGATATCTTTGCTTATGATTTTCTAAATTATTTGATAGCTTGTTCTTGCTTAGTTTCTCGCTTTGAGAATATTTATTTCTTTGTCTACCGTTATCTTTGATTTACTAGCTTGTCTATAATCAATTAGTATAATATCGCATGGTGTGTCGCTTATTATCCAACTCTCTGAGAGTTGACTGAACGTAGTGGTCATAGTTTTAAGTTGTTCTGTCTTGTATTTGCTTTCTTTGATTTATTTCGTATATTTGATCTGTTCCACTTAATTTAATATCTGATTTATCCGCTATATTGCCGTAATAATTGTGCCACATTTCATTGGCCTAATATTTCGCATAACGTTCCGCTATCTAACAAATCTGCAGTTCGCATTATAGCCACCAAGTTCCACTGAGACTTCGGTATCACGTGTAGGTAGGGTAGGCATGAACGAAGTGCACGAGAAAAGTATTATCTTGATTCAATTCACATCCTGCCGTTAAGTGATCTATTACACTAACTTGTTATTCCTAGGCAATCTTCGGATATAATTCGAATCGAGTTTGCTGAGTCGATTTATTAAATAATTAGTTATCTTTGATCTCTTAGTACGAACCCTTTCTTAATTTAATTTACCGCTTTGCTTAAATTTATCAGAAATGATTGTTGAGTCCTTATATCGCCTAAGGTTAGTAATAATCTAGCGTGCCGCTATTAGGAAAATTTGCTAAAAAGTATCGGATCGCTCGGTGATACGTAGCCTGTAAAGTAGTTTAGCTTGTATTATATCGCTTCTAAGGCGCTTGCTAGCTAACCGGCGTGTTTATGTTTTTTTTTTTTTCATATACCGCTGCGTCGCATATCAAGGCTCTCTTAATTACAGGGCTCCCACTTGCTCACTTTTCTTACTTTTACTTACTTTTTTTACGAAACTCACCTTTTACCCACTTTTTTTTCAAAAACTCACTTTTCTCACTTATTCGGCGGTAATATCAGTTTTTTTTTAACTTTATAATATTTTATTTACAAATGTTCGAAGAATTGCAAATTTAGCGGAAAGGAGAGCGCGGATTGGTTGTGTCGGCCAAATCCAGCGCTAGCGGAAAGTGAAGCGCGGATTGGTTGCGTCGGGCAAGTCGCTCGTACGAAAGCACGACATAACCTATTTTGCATACGCGGTTTCGCGGTTACCGAGCTTGGTCAGCCACGTTGAATGTCAACAAAACATCAGGTATAACCTAATTGAATTTGTATCAGTTTGAGTTCGTACACTACAGTTATAACATAAACATGAACAATTCAATCGCGGGAAATAGGTTACTTTCATATTATACCGTTTTAAATCAAATAGTCCGGGGTAAAATCAATCAACTTGTGGGGCTACAGGTTGAAGAGGTCATGACAATTTGTACTGTGCGAAAGGAATATTTCATCTGAATCTCGAATCAAATATAGTAGACTTCAAATTTAGAACAACTTAAGCAGTATTTTCAAATTTCACGACTAGAGAATGAAACCCAAATCAATCACGATTCAATTAAATTCCTGCAATGAACTAAACTTTCATTATCAAACGAAATCATGTTTTGTAGGTCATCAGAAATTATGAGTAATTTGATTACCCTGTATTTTGCAGACACAAAAATGCCGTTGCCGAAATGTAAAGTTGAGGACGAATGGGTGGACAGAAAGGACACAGCAGGATATCGAATATCAGATTGGGCAAAAAAATATAATAATACAGAGATTTTTTGTAAAATTTGTGTGAAAATTCTGAATTGTGATAAAAAGGGGTACCAAGCCATGCAACAACATAATTATTCAGCAGGCCATTTGGAGAATGCTAGAACTGAATTAAATATTCTTCAACTTCGTTTTACTACAGCTTCACCAGATTCCAATTCATCCAAAAATTTGGATAACCTACCTGAACCTGTAAATAGTCATCCCCAACGTTAAGTCAAGTTACATTCTACACGTACTGCAGCTGTAAAAGCAGAAATCATATGGTGTCTCAAATCTGTGATCAGCAATTACTCTTGTGCATCCTCTCACAAGGAATTGCTGAAGTATTCGAAGGAATGTTTCCAGGCTGCGTGCCAGATACATTTAGTCTCAATCCAACAAAACAGGGCTATTTGCTTACTGATGGCTTAGGACCATACTTTCGACCAGTACTTCTTGACGACTGTTCAGGGTCATGGTATATGCTTAGCTATGATGAGACTACAAACAATAAGAGTAAGAAAGAATTGCAAATGGTAATTCGTTATTGGTCCGATCTTGAAAATCAGATGGTCACTCATCATTTAGAGACGTTCTTTATTGGTACAGCTACAGCCGAAGATATTGTAAATTGGATACGACAAACTCTGGACAATGCTGATCTGCCAATTCAGCGACTTGTTATGCTAGCCAGTGATGGCCCGAACGTCAACAAAAAAGTGTTCAGAATAATGAATGAGGAAGTGAAGTTGATGAGAAACAAGGCTCTACTGGACATTGAAACATGCAAGCTACATGTCGCACACAATGCATTTTCCAAAGGATTGGAGGTATTGGGACAAAACGTAGGTCTTCTTGCAATAAAAATATATTATTATTTCGATGGATGGCCGAAACGTTGGGAAGATTACACAAAAGTCCAAGAGCAGTGCAAAATTAACAATCACAGGTTCATCAAACATGTCCCACAAGATGGTTGAGGCTAAGACCAGCTGCTCTTCGGCTTTTTGAACAATGGGCAGCTTTGTGCCGGTTTTTTCTGTAGGAGATGCCTAAAATAAGTATTGAGCTCACAAAGCATGGGAATGAAATAATATCGATGTTGAAAGATCCTGTAATGGTCTCTGAAATTTGTTTCGCCATAGAATCAGCTGATATATTCCAGAATTTCACAGGTTTGTATTAACGCTCTGAGCCACTCATACATCTTTTATATGATGAATTGAAATTGCTTGTTTTGAGAATTGTTGGGCGAATTTACAAGCCAGATGTTTTGAAAGATTTCCTCTACAAAAGCGACCCGTTTTCGAGAGAAAATTTGTGTGATGCAGGGAACGTGATATGTGGTACAGAGCTTACCACTGCTATAAAACAGCTTCCTGAAGCAGATCGGCTACATTTTTTCAAACGAGTACAAGACCACTACCTCACCGCGTCAGAATATTTGTACGAAAAGTCGTGTCTGTCTGTTGGTACTATTTCGAAACATTTCAAATGTCTGAGTTCTACAGAAATGAAAAAAAATATTCAGTCCGCAGCATTCAAAGAGTGGCTGCTTCATTGCCCTTAAAGATATCAACCACACAACTGTGTGATGAATGGAATCTTCTCACCTTGGAAAAATTATGCTTGAAAAATAATCAACGCATTGATCACTTTTGGAGGGACATATTTAATCTCAAAAACACGTGTGGAGATGCAAAATATCCTATCTTAAGTAAAATTGTTAAAGCTGTACTATCACTGTCGCATGGGAGTGCAGATGTCGAGCGGGGGTTTTCGGAGTCTGGCAGAATCATTACTAAAGATAAGGCGTCTATGTCGCTTAGAATGCTCGAAGCAAGACTCTATAAATATTACGGATGCAATGAGGAAATATAAAAACAAACCTCAATTCGTTCCTCTGACCAAAGAACTGATGGTTTCAATAGAGGGTGCTTCGCAAAAGTACAAACTTTTTCTGGAAACTGAGCGCCAGGGAAAGGCGGATCAACTGAAAAAAAATGAAAGTCCTGGAGAAAAATTATAAGAATGCTAAAAAGGAAGAAGAAAAACAACGTAAAATTGCAGATCGGTTGTGTGAAGAGGCGAATGAAAGGTTGAAGCAAGCTGTTAAGAAAAAAAACATGGATGATATAAAGATAGCTCAAAGCATGCTAGAAAGTTCAAAATAGCTAAGAAAGGAAGAAGAGGGAAAAATCAAAATTACGAAAGAGATGTCTAAGAAAGTTGAAAAGAAAAAATCATTTCTTTTGACAAGAATATGCAAAGACTGATTCACTGTATATCAATAAGTTGTATAAATATTATTTAATCGGTCGTTGATCTTGTTAGTACAAAACATGAATTGTATTTATAAGATAGATATTAAAGTTCAAAACAGTTAAGAAAAGAAGGAGAGGAAAAAATCAATATTAAAAAATATACATCTAAGAAAGTTGAAAGGAAAGTCATTTCTTTTGACAAGAATATATGTATACGCAAAGACTAAGTCACTTTATATCAATAAGTTATATTATTTAATCGCTGGTTGATCCTGTTCGTACAAAATAGATATTAATATAAGAGAATGTAATGTACCTTAATATGAAAATAAGAACTATTTGTTGAACTATTGAACTTTTAATACAGTTAATGTCTTTTGTAGCATTGTTGGTATACATATTATTATTGAATTACTATTCCCGCCTGCCAGCTTCTGATTAGCTATATTTATTTCATTATTTTTATCCGATTCTATCATTTTCGGCTGTATGTATACTCCGAAATAATGATTTCTTATTTTGTAATATCGTCTTCGGCTGGCCTAACGCTTTCTGGTCACTGTGTCTTCATTGGTTGCTTAAACTTTTACTCATTTCTGCTCCATTATCAGCCCTCCGATGCACTTTTCACTCATTTTCTACTCACTTTTTTTGTAATTTCACTCACTTTTCTCACTCTTTTTGACCAAGTAGTGAAGTGGGAGCCCTGAAATTATATGCTCTTCTTTTGTAACCAGTATTGTTCAAATTGTTTCTATCATCCCAAATTATTATTCCTGTTAGTCAAATTCTGTCGAATCTTATACAGCACTCTTATTTTAACCAATTCTGTGTAATCTGTTATCGCGTAAGAGAACAATATCCGAAACATTTGATTTCACTGAAGGATTTTATATCTTGGTGTTATATATGTGTAACTGCTCTACCCGGAAGAAAACTCTTAATTCTGTAATCTACTGAGATGGATAAGTGAAAGTTCCACAAATTTAAATCCAGGGTTAGTCTTTGTCTGTGTTGATGTTTTGATTGTCTCTCAGATTTCTCTAGTCATATTGCAATGTGTTTTCAAGGTCAGTACTATCTGTAAAAATTAAAGCAACCGCTAATTTATAAGTTCGTGATTACTAGTTCATAATTATTCAAGAAAATCCTTTGTATTGTAGAATAAAATAAACCGTTCTCTCCTGAGGAGGACCCACACTTGGGGCCGAAACATTGACAACTAAAGAGAAAAACTTTTCAACGCTTTATCTGACCTACATTTTCAAGAATCGTTCTACATATCCACTCGAGGTCAAGAATTCTGTTTCTATACAGGTCATAGCTTTTGGGTGGGACTTTCATCTGTTTTTCAGACTATTTGTTTGTTACGGCTGTATCTGCACGAAGAACTAGTTGTTCTCCTCACTGCTGTGTTAAGGGGGATAGCCACTGTGAAAAATCAAAAATTTTTTTTTTGCAATAATTTATAGTATATACTTTCGAAAATATGTGGGTCGAATTTTGAGTGAAAATTCTGAAAATTGACTGAGTTACAATCACTTGAGTAAGAGCAGGTAGACCGATATATCACATAATCTCATATCAAAGAAAATGTAACGAAAACTTCAAACGCGTTTTTCTCGAAACTACTTTTTTCAAAACGGCTGCAACGATTACTCAAAAGATTATGAGTCAATTTGTGATTTTTTTTTTTTTTTTGTAACATTTGTGATTGCATTAGCTATGGTTTACGTAGCCGATTTCGGAAAATTTTAACAATGAATATTGTTGAAAAATGTGCTTTGCAATATGGAATAAGTTAATTATAGTGGGTTCCCGAGGAAAATAAAGTGAATCTGGTGAAATTATATAAATTGGGCAAAAGGATTATGTATCCTGAAATACAGGTCTGCACTAGTAGTGAGCTAGAAACAGACTGACTTGTTTTACAATAATGCTTGTTGACTCAGCAACCGAAGTTCTTATATTCTATGAGGTGTCTTTTATCGTATAGGCTACTAGATGTTGGTCGTATAGAATTAATGATATACGGGTGATTTTACCAAATGTACCCCCCCCCCCCCCCCCCTAAAAGAGTCGACCCGACTCTTGAGGTGAGTACAATTAAATTGGTATATGTGTAAAATCATCAGAAGGATCAACAAGTTTATGTGTGCTCTGTTTGAAAGAATTGGAGCTGTGGCTCAAGAATTTAAAGTTTTCCCCAAACACTATCAGACATTTGCCTTCACTCCCAAGGTGAACCACAGAAAACCTTGGGAAGATAGTTGAGTCTTATCAAATCAAAGTGTATAAGTGTAAAAAAGTTCTTCGGTTCTTGAGTCGTTGAGCGGGTACAGGAAGATGAGCAGGAACAGGCAACAGGAAGCAGGAATCAGTAAACTGGAAACAGGGACCAGGAACCAGGAAAGCAGGATGAAGTGGTTGGGGAGTCAGGAGAACCAAGGACTGAGGACCGAGAACTGAGAATTCCTGGAAAGTCCGAGTCTATCCCTAGGAAGTTTTATCTCCAAACCTCTTCGAGAAATTCAGAATAACGACCTAGATGGGAGGAGAAATATGAGTCTCACATAGAAATAATAGGGTCTAATGTCAAAATTTTCCAAAATTCTTTCTCATTCCTTCAAAAAACTCTTGTTACACAAGATGATTAGTTATCCTCTATGTGATGGAAATCTGATAATTCGATCAATTGTATTCTTCAATTGAATAAATGAAATAAGTATAAATTGAAACGATCTTATCTGTGGAGAAGAGTTATCCGGTTAAATAGGTTAGGGTGAAAGGTTTTTCGCTTCCTTCCTCCCGCTTCGGAATATTTTTCAGCAGTACAAAAGGAAATCTTTTTGTCGAATGATTCCAGCTGAAAAACTTGGATTAATCCTTATACACTAAAATATAGCCTACAAACTCATTCCGTTCGGATCTCCATTATAGTCTAGAAGCCGGTGAACTTTTACCGTATTAGCACACGATGGCTTCATTTTTTTCTCAACATTGTAGTCTTATGTCGTGTACCCAAATACGATCGGCTTACAGCATGTGGTCTAGTCTTTTGTCTTAGGTATAATTAATTAGTTATGAAAAAATCAACGAAAATCGAAAAACTTCACGACGGCTAATTATTGCGGCATATCATCAAGAAACGTGCCCCAAAAAATGATGTGATAATATAAGACGTTTTTCGCGAGTCTGGCATGCTATCAGACGCTTTTAACGTGCAGAAAAATCGTCAATTTTCGAAATTCTTCACGAGACTTGATTTTTTTTTAAATTTGAATAAAAAAAAAATTACAAGTCGAATTAACCTAATGTAAGACGATTTTGGCGAGTCCGTACCGCTGTCAGACGACGCCAAAGTCCAGTATTTTGCACGTCTGTGAGCGCGCACACACATACGCCGCGCCGCGCTGAGGGCAGCTTATATTCAAGCGAGTGACAGACAACGTTCAGCTTCGTTTCTGCGTAAACGATGGCTACAAATTCGCCAATTTGTGTTATTTGTGCTGAAAAAACTAACAAAGTTATCTTATTTACGAACGATACATTAGTGAAAAGCCGAGAAGTGTCAAAAGCGCGAGTGAATAACAAGTGAAAGTACAGGAACGTTCACTTGCCACTTGAAGTGAATGCAACGCGTGGATACCACGCATCGTGTTATAGAATATTCACAGCGATAGGTAAAAAATATTTTACTCGACAAATATGCTCAGCAGACAGCGCACTTTTACCACTTTCAGCGCAAACTTCGAGTATAGTGGAAGAATCAATCGATCTATTAGAAATAGAAATCACAAATACGAATAAAAAAATTTACCCTCAAATAAACTCCAAATTACCTCCTTGACATCCCGTTATTTGATTCATCTTTTTTCAACACATTACACATTCTATATTATTTAAATTATAACCATATTAAATATGAAAAGAAATGAAATCTCTATTACAAACGCTTGCTCATGCATGCTGCCCGTGGCGCGGTATCCCCTCCTCGGCGCGGCGCGGCGTATGTGTGTGCGCGCTCACAGAGGTGCAAAATACTGGACTTTGGCTTCGTCTGACAGGGGTACGGACTCGCCAAGTCGTTTTACATTAGGTTAATTCGACTCGTAATTTTTTTTTCTTCAAATTAAAAAAAAATTCAAGTCTCGTGAAGAATTTCGAAAATTGACGATTTCTTTCCATGTTCAAAGCGTCTGATAGCATGCCAGACTCGCGGAAAACGTCTTATATTATCACAGCATTTTTCATGGCACATTCCTTGATGATATGCTGCAATAATTGGCCGTCGTGAAGTTTTTCGATTTTCGTTGATTTTTTGATAACCAATTAACTATGCCTAAGACAAAAGACTCGGCCACATGCTGTAAGACGATGTTTTTCAGGTACACGACATCAAATTACATTGGATGAAAGAACAACTAGCCATCGTGCGTTTATACACAAAAAAATTCACTGGCTCCTAGACTATTATAACAATATGGCTACATTTTAAGTAAACTATGACGACATCTAGCGTCGCTTTCAATAAGATTTTCGGCGGGAATCGAAATTGTAATCGAATTTTAGCGGGAATCGATTTGAAATCGAATTTCAGCGGGAATCTAATTGAAAGAGCCTATGAAAATTCTGCTTTTTATAATAACTTTCGTCAAACAAATGAAGATCTACCAGAGAGCCTATCAGAATCCCATATCAAAAACGACTCTCGTTGAATAAATGAAGATTCCTCCGAACACCAATAAAAATTCTTCTAAGAAAACTATGTTTGTTAAACAAATGATGATAAATAAATGCAACGAAGAAGAAGAAGAGCCTAAAGCGTCATTCGTAAAAATGGAGCCGTTGAACGAAGACGTGGTCAGATGAGGTATTTTGATCTCGCAGTTTAATTGGGAAGGCGATTTGTATAAAAACGTTCCTGAAACGCAAACTTGGTTCGCAGAGGAATGGGCATGGGTAAGATGTGCAAAAGGAGAAGGAATAAAGTTGCACAAGTTCCCCCTTACACGCTTGTCTGAATTGTTACTTGACGAGGTAAGAAAATCTACTTATTCATGTAAACTTGAATCTCTGTCTTCATGTGCAGCTCGTCATTACAAATGATAATTTTTGTTACTATTTATTTATTTATCATTATCTCCAGCATCCCGATGAAACACGCCGTCTGCATAGTACAAATACATCGCAGTTTTACCGGCGAACTGGATACTCGTGGGGGTATACCTCTTGTTTTCTTTGCCGAGTTCCTCTCATCAAAATCGAAGATCCCGACCATTGTGAAAAATGCCAAAAATTCAAGACGCTCACTAAACACGTAATTGAAAAAAAGGTTTTCCAATCCAATTATTGATTGCTTTCATCGTTTATTGTTGCAAAAAAATTTTTTTTTTATTTTTTCATAAGATGCATGTTAATTTAGCATTATAATGAAAGAAAGAAATTGTCTGTAATTAGTATAATTTGCATTAATAAACTCAATTCTCTTCCTTTATAAGTGTGTGTGATATTTCATTCTAATGTTCTTCCTTGGTCGACGCGATCTAGATCGATTGGCGCTCAATTCCGACTATTTCCGAATCATTCCGACCCAACCCGAACTATTCCGAGTTTCCTCCGAGTCTGAACTCAAAATCATATGGCTTCATAACCTCGCAAAACTTCATGTATACATCGTCGGCCGAAGCTTCGGCGTCTAATATCAGAACTGGTGCTGCAAGAGTCGCGAATTTCTTTTGCATTAACCAATTCTCGTGTACTTCATCAAAAACTCTCGAATAATCTAAGGGAATTTCATCTTCCTCTGAACGAGCGCGTGAACGTATACGAGAGAACGACTCTTCGGGAGATAACCTCAAATACACAATCATGTCTACCTCAAAAGCAGGGGACTCATCGACTAAGACCCTAACATTCTCTAACAGAAGATGAGCCTCAAGGTTTTCAAAATCTCCTAACCTTCTACGAGCCTCTATGGAACAATCACAACTATAAATTGACCTGTCCATGATTTTATTAGGCAACGCGGTCTGAACTAATAGTGTCTATTTCTCATCGTCATTGCTGTGTGATGCTAGAATGATATGCATATTTGTTAGGATTCTTATACATCTACTCCAGGAGATTCTCTCCAGCTACGTTTTGGTATTCATCTAAGGGTTCTAATAGTGTGAGAATATTCTTCTCATTTAAAAATCTTTTAATAAAAGTTGTTTTACCGCATCCAATATTTCCTTTAATGGTTATCGTTAAGGGTCTATTATTTCTTCGTCTATTCCCATACGGTAGTTCTTCGGACCACCTGGAAGAATTCATCGAAAAGGTTTGGTCATCCCTTTGCAGAGAGAAATCATTATCTACAGAATAGTTTTCATCAATATTTAAAGAACGAAGATTTTTGATTTTATTATTATGAGTAAGTCTAACTGAATCATAAGGCGCCAGGCAATTCAAGTGAACCACCTTAGGTTAAGTACGTGTAGAACGATGTACTCTATACACCACGCTATTTATTTTATCAATTATTGTCTAAGGACCCTCCCAATTTGATTGTAATTTTGGACAACGTCCTTTTTCTCTCCTCGGCTGGAAGAGCCATACTAAATCTTCTGTTTTGAATTCTAGATCTCTAGCTCTAATAGCATAATGAGCTTTTGTTCTACCTGAAACAACTTGAATTCTACTCCTTGCAAAATCATGTATTTGTTCTAATCTCAATCAATAAATAATTATGAATTGAATTCATTCCAATCACTCATTAACCTTTCCACACTCTCCTCTCCAGTTACTTTGAGTATAAAATAGGGTCGAACCCATAACAACAGCGTCCCGGACGTTACAATACGCTCAATAAAATAAAAAAGATCCGATCTCTTTATTAATTAGTTATCCCAGTGAAAAAATTCTTAAAAATCGATTACTTTTTCGGCCGTCACAGTGGCTATCCCCCTTAAGACAAATAACACTACCTGTTCCCGAATTTATTTGCTGATTGTATTCTACATTACTTTTCTTGTCACGTACCGACGAAGATCACAAGATCTCGTCGACCATAATATATTTATGATCCACCCTCAAGCGGCTGAGGGTTGATCACCTTTAGGGTTGTGTACTTTTTGAAGTACCATAGCACACCTGCTATGCTGAAACGTTACTAGCTAGAGGATTAGAATTACAGTGGTGAGAAACAGTGAGACTGAATTGAATTATGAGTCGTATAATTTTACTCAAAGCCATTAAAATAAAATTAGAACTGAACGAAATAACACTAATTGGTAGTTGAGAATAAATTTGAGATTCTAAAATATAAAAGGTTCTATTGCTATGGAAAAAAGATAACAAAAACTATAGTTTAATAAAGGTAAAGTTGATAATCTAATTTTTGATTCAGTTGATAGAGATTGATTCTATGGTTAGAATAGAAAGGTGAGCCGTGGAGTTTTCGCAGGATGGAAAGAGAGTTATCGTTTAGGACCTACCACCGGTACAAACTGTATCTTCGAACTCAGTCCCAAAGTCATCGCCAAAGATCTAACATCGTCCAAGCTGGCCAACTGAACAGAGCCGTTAAATTTTCACATAATTGCTTGTCGAAACTAGTATCTTGCAGTGATCTGGAAGCTTTGAATAAAGCTGGTATCTACCAGTGAGGTGCACATCAAAAGTCCTTCTGGCAGAGATCACTTTGATTTATTCACTTCACAAATTCGACTGACTGGAGGGCGCTGCGTGGTCTTTGATTACAGCCCGGTTTTTCCGATAGTAGGGATAGATATTGCTGTTTTTGAATCGCCTCATACATCCCGTTTCGAACCTTTCGGCTCATCTTCATTAAGTTCGACCGAGCGACCCACGGAGAATGTGCAGGGCAAGCGTCTGACGCGACAGCAGGTGCCGTGCGCTTGCGGGTGCAATGGAATTAGAGGGCCATTCGTAACTCACCTGGTAGCTAGAACACTGTCGAGTGCCTTTCACATTCACAGAGAATTTCACATTCGTGAAGACATGGAAATTTTTTAAAATTCCTATACATTACATTATCTATGACCAAGTTACTGTGGATGAACATTACATACTGAACCATATTATGATCTTTCTTCTAGGTGCACCAGTACTCTGCAGCATTAGCACTTACAGCTGGTTGGGCTTACCTGAGAGCTGGATTTCTTCTAAAATTTGCCGTCATGGTACTTTCCGTTCTGGGCATACTTGGCGCAATATCCCAGACCTTCACGGTTTATACAAATGAGTAAGCATGACGAGAAGGGGGATCATAGACAAGTGAAATATTTCCAGTATAAAAGTTGAAATTCCCAACTGAGTTTCCGAAAAAATTCTCTTCAAATATTTCAAAACGCTACAAAATCTCGTTTCGATGGAAAATTAGAGTAACATTAATTTATTTGGCAAGTACTTGGACTGGGTTTAAGTTCATGATGCTGATAATGAATACTATATGGGTGTGGGAAAACTGAGATGTATTTGAAAAAAAATTGTGGTTCACAGGGCTTAGGTTTCATTTTTAATTTTTTGGAAAGAATTCATTCACAGATCTTGTCAACAACAACTTCCGTACCTAAGTATACGATATTTTTGTCTGCACACAACAGGTTTCATCGAAACTAACATTTTATCTCTTAAATGAGGCATTCTGTATCAACTTGGCCACTTTGTCCATCAACCTGATATTTCAAAAGTAGTCGTTCAGTCTGCAGCAGTGATCGCACTTGGCTTTACTTGGGCTCACTGGTTCAAGGTGACAGTCAGAAATAAACGAATGTTAAAGATCAGCACCAAGATTTTTTGAAGACCGCAACAGCTAACACAGAACAACAGCAAGTCGCAGAAAATAGCACAAAGCCATAAGCTTCTACGTATACTCAACTCGATAGAGACGCAACGAGAAAACGAGAACTCTTGCAGATAAAAAAAGGACGGGACTACTTACAGAGCAGGATAGTTCTGGACCGGGCAATATCGAGTCAAGATTCAACGATCACCCTCTTTGATTTTATTTTCTGTGACGGTGAATTTGGAAATGCAGGGTAAAAGAAATCTGCGGTCCGAGATGCCGCAAGAGGAGAACTAAAAAATGTAAGCTGCGCTGATCAGAAAGTTCAATTACATGGAGTTTTCAATTATTTGGGGTAATATATTACAACGTATCAGGCGACCTAGACCTGACCGTTAGCATTGAAACATCAGCCGTTGCGAGCGCCTAGAACAGTCCAGAACATTCCATCGCAACGACGAGCCGAGTGAGGTCACGACTCGTATATAAGTTGCGACGCCGCCCAGCTTACTAGCAATTTCATAGCAAAGCGCCTGGGTTGCGATTCTGTACTTCTCCGCTAACTCCGCTAACTCCGCTAACTCCGCTAACTCAGCGGAGACCGTTGGTTGGCTGAGGAACGTCCAATCGGAGATCGTTTCGGATCGGTAGTTGTATGGTGGCGCCGTGGGCTTTGCCCGACCGCTAGTCGTAACAAACGCGAGGCCCTAATTACACTTGATTTACATGCATGTCACAAATTTACCATAAGGATAAACCGAGGAGATGGAAAGAAAGAAAGAGAACGAATAATTGGATCAAAATATTGGACTGCATTTATTCATTGATTTATTCGTTCTCTTTCTTTCTTTTCATCTCCTAGGTTTATTTTTGTGGTACATATGCATGTATATCAAGTGTAAGTGGGCCTCGCGTTTATTGCGACTAACGGCCAGTCCAAGCCCACGGCGCCACCGTACGACTGTACTGACCGATCCAAAACGATCGCCGATTGGACGCTGCTCAGCCAACCAACGGTCTCCGCTAAGTTAGCGGAGTTAGCGGCGTGAGCGGAGTTAGCGAAGAAGTACAGAATCGCAACCCTGATTGTCTCACTGTCAATTTGTTTAGGACACTAGAGGCAAAGCGCCCTAGTGAGCCAGTAGAGTCAAACTCTTGTCGGATATTCGCTAAAGCAGGGATATACCAAGTTATATCGATGTCTTGTTCTCGAGATTACAAGACGTAGTACCGCTACTTTCCGCGAGGTGGCACGAATGTTGAGAGTTTAAAAGCGAAACGTTGGTTCTGGACCGTACCGTTCCCTCATTCCGTTCCTTACCTTCATAACGTTTTTCGTGCTTGGTGGCATCGCACGTATAGAGTAAGTTCAGAGGGAAAAAAAGGAGAAGAACGGTTTTTACCAGACATGGGAGAGCACGAACGGAAAACCGAAGACACTGCCGACGTGTCGAGACTCTTCGAAAGACTGAAGAAACGGGAAAGGAAGATTCGACGCACGGCGTCAAGGTCACAGTCGACGTCTTCGGAAGATGGCGGCGCAAGATCGCCCTACAGAGTGCCCGACAACTGGAATTCAGCAAAGGAAAACATGGAACAACATTTTCAAAATGATCAAGGTAAAACTAAGTAAAAGAAAAAGAGACAACGAGCTCACACGAGAGGTGAAACGGTGTTGTACATTCTTGACTAGCGCAGAGCTCGCCTTTAGGTAAGAGAAGGCCTAGATCCACTAGTGGCGCATCAAATTTTGATGGAAATTGGGAGAAGCGACCAATCGCCTCAATTCAAGCCGAGCTTACATTATGGGTGTAAGACAACGCTTGCACAAGCCCATTTGGTTTCTTCAGCAATGGACGTCGAGGTTATTAACAACTTTGTACGTCTGAATAAAGTAATAGGCGATAACAATCAACCAGGCGAACAAGGCAATGGTCCAGTTGTACAGATCGACGGACCAGACCCGACGATTATGGAAACTCCTATCGACGAAAACACCTTGCAGATTCTTGGTGAAGATCCTTCGGCAGGAGAGCCCAAAACGGTTGGATCCCATTCTAACCTAGAGTCTCGATGGAAATCTTGGATTAAAACAGGCCTGAAGAAGGAAGACTGGAACACCATGCTAGACAAGTACCCCCGTATTGGGACCTGTCCTATTAAGGCTCCGGTTCTAAATCCAGAATTGCAAGCATCACTCAACGAAACTTCAATTAAAAGAGACAGACACTTCATCGATTCTCAAAAAATGATTGGGTCAGCAATGTCAGCACTAGGATCAGCTGCCACACTGGTTCTAACCGAGAAGAAGGAGATGCTTGACGAACTGAAGCTACTCGAACTGATATGCGACGCGGGGAAGCTACTCACAGATTTACATCATAAGGAGTCTATCGCCAGACGAGCTTACATTTTTCCAGGTCTGGACAAGAAAGTCGAGACCCTAATGGAGAAATTAGAGACAGATAGCTTTTTCTTCGGATCAGATCTCGCTGAGAAGCTAAAACCAGCAAAATCAGTGAAAAAAGTGGGACTAGACTTAAAACTGCAAGAAGCTCCTAAGACTCCTTCAAGAGCACAGAATTCTTTAAACTGGAAAGGTCCACCTACCAGACTCCAGAGGACAAATCAGGTGGGCAGCAACCCAAAGTCGTCAGCGTATTACAACTCTCAAAAAAATTGTCCGTCACAGAGACAGGCTTCATTCCAGCGACAGAATCGACCACTAGTCTCATCGAAGCCATACCAGAGACCAGCCCAACACAACGGATAGAAGTAGGTCGCATAGCAGGTCACCTTGAAAACTTTCTTGGTAGCTGGCAGGAAATAACACAGGATAGGTTCATCCTTGACTGTATTCAAGGTTACGAAATAAGACCAAGTCGCCCAATTGTTCAAAATACCCTCCCAGAAGGCAGAGTGTCGAGCTCTCCGAGGAACGAGCAAGAGACTAAATCAACAACTGAGAAGTTGGAAGCCATAGGCGCCATTAGGACTTGTTTCCCAGTAAAGGGACAGTTGTGTCCACTTATTTCCTAGTCCCAAAATCAAATGGGTCCTTCAGATTCATCTAAAACCTGTAAAAATTAAATGTCTTCATTCAGACCGATCACTTCAAGTTCGAAGATATTCGTACAGCAATAATGATCTCCTCAGAAGGAGACTTCTTGGCAAAATTAGTTTCACAAGATGCATTTTCTGTGATTCCAATCACTGAGGAGAGCGAGAAGCTACTGAGATTCAATTTCAAGGGCCAATTGTTTGAATTCAACTGTTTACCGTTTGGCTTATCGACAGAACCATACATTTTCACAAAAATTATGAAGCCGGTGATAAGTTTACTCCGAAGAAGAGGCTTCATGTCAGTAATCTATCTCGACGACCTTTCATGCATTGCACCAAACTATTAATCTTGCTCCGAAAATGTAGAAGCCACAATCAAGCTATTAAATAAGTTGGGGTTCAAGATCAACTATGAGAAAAGTTGTTGACTGAAAGTTAATAGCAATGGTGATGAACTGTTATTATTGGAGGTAGGAAAGGGGATGGAGGAAGGGGGAGGCACCCGCCCACCCACTTCCCCCCCTTCCTCCAGGGGGTTACTTCGACTGTGTCCACTGCTTGAATGCTTGTTCATCTCGACGTTTCGGGCGCTAATATCTGCTCCCGTCCTCAGGATGGTAGTCTGGCGACTTCCCATGACAGAGTGATCAAATGCCATTCTCCCACCGGTATAGGTTGATATAGGTTGATATAGGTTGATCGTCGGTGGTGCCAGCTATGACTGGTGGCGCCGCTTGGGCTTACTCATGGATTCCCTCACCTCATCCCTGCCCAAAGGTAACCACAGTTTGTTAAGTTCTATGCTGGGTTGACTTACGACATTTGGTGTGACTGCTATACAGGCTGACTCCTTTAGCTTTCGTTTCATAGGATTAGATTCCTCCAACAATATCCGGGCATCATCCCATTGAAAGTGGTGTTTATTCTCCCAGGCGTGATCGGCCAATCTATAAGAAAAGTGTCCTGATTCCTAGTATTCAATGTCAATTTTTGAGGTTTGTAATTAATACAAAGAGTATGACGTTAGAACTTCCGAGCGAAAAAAGAATAAAGATTCGAAGCTTAGTTGAAACCTTTAGCCGCAAACGAGGTTGTAAAATTCCAGATTGGGCACAATTTATAGGGAACTTAATCTCAATATGCTGTCCTGCTTTGGGATACTTACGTAAAGAACTTCGGGAGAGAAAAATTTCTAGCCCTTCTGGTTAGTGCGGAGGACTACAACGCAGGTATGGCCCTGCCAAATACCTACAACCAGATTTTGCTTGGTGGAAATCTAGAATTCATCATGGCGTTAAGTCCATAAGAACCCCTAGGTACACCAAAGAGATATTTTCTGATGCATCTCTGACCGGCTGGGGTGCGTATTGCATCAATGAAAGCGCATATGGGTTTTTGGAGGAAGAACGAAAGTTCTTTACACATAAACTATCTCGCACTTATGGCAGTATTCATAGCACTTAGATGCTTCGCTGCTGACCTGAGCCACTGTGAGGTTCTATTGAGGGTTGACAACACAACTGCAATTTCCTACATAAACCGCATGGGGGGCATTCGATATCCTCATCTAAGTCAAATTGCAAAAAAGATATGTCAATGGTGCGAAGCACGAAAGATCAGAATCTTTGCATCGTACATTCCATCCGAGAGTAACAAAGAAGCAGACAGGGAGTCCAGAGTCCGCAATATAGAGACAGAGTGGGAATTAGCAAGTTTTGCGTTCAAGGGAATAACTCGAAAATTCGGCGCCCCAGACATTGATTTATTTGTTTCAAGAGCTAACACCAAATGTCAGGCCTTCTGTTCTTGGCACGGGGACCCAGATGCCTTCGCGGTGGACGCATTTACCGTAGGTTGAAACCAGTTGTTCTTCTTCGCCTTTCCACCGTTCGCATCAATATCTAGTCCTACAAGAAATCATTAGTGATCGGCATCTTATTAGTGCCCTATTGGCCTAATCAGCCGTGGTTTTCCAGTTTTCTTTCATGCCTAGCAGGAGAACCAATACATATCGGCCTATATCACGAACTGGTCATCTGACCTTGGAGATCGAGGTACCATCCACTAGCGGAGAGTTTGGTTTTGACTGCAGGAAGGTTATCCGGCAGTCATTCATCAAGAAAAACTTCCCAAGCTCGACGGCCGACATCTTCATTGCATCCTTAGTTGCAACAACAATAAAACAATATACTGCCCCGCTGAAAATATGGTGGGAATTCTGCCAGAAGACGGATAAAGATCCTCAAGCTGGAGACGTAAACACGTTGTTGGTCTTTCTCACGGAGAGATACAACGCTGGTGCCTCGTACGGGACTTTAAATTCAACAAGATCAGGCATAGCCCTCATCTCTGATGATAAGATAACCAATAGCAAGATGGTATCCCGATTTTTTAAGAGCATCTTTCGATTTCGGCCCCTAAAACCCAAGTATGACAGAACGTGGGATCCAGGGCTGGTTTTAAAGCTATTGGCTGAACACTGCTCACTAGAGGATTCAAATCTTCAAAAAATATCGGAAAAATTTGCCACACTCTTGGCGTTAGGGACCGCACATGGAATACAGACTCTATCTTTGATCAAAATCTCCAACATATAAATAAATCAGCCGAAGGATTCGAGATTAAAATCACCGACCTGATCAAGACATCAAGGCCAGGACATCCCCAGCCATTATTACTACTGCCTTACTTTGAAGCAAAGCCACAGATATGCGTGGCTTCATTCCTAGATAGATATTTAACGATAGCGGAGCCTCTCAGAGGTGACTGTGATACGATGTTCATAATGACAAGAAAGCCTTATAAGGCAGCTTCTTCGCAATCTATAAGCAGGTGGATAAGAGTAGTTCTTAAGTTGAGCGCCTTACGTGCAGAATACACCCCGCACAGCACTAGACATGCGGCTACTTCGTCAGCCTTGGCCAAAGGTGTAGATTTAAGCATTATCAAGTCAACAGCTGGCCGGTCCAAAAAATCTCAAGTCTTCGTAAGATTTTACAACAGGCCTATTGAAGGAAATAGACGAGATTTTGTGACCTCAGTGTTCGGCTGAACTCAAAGGAGGCGTATTATTATTACTATTAGAATAGAAAACCCATAGGGTATAATTATGTTCCTAAAAATACACTTGTGTTCGGAAGATCAAATCTCTGGTCAGTTTTCGAACTGTAATGGAATATCTGTAATCATACAGCTCTAAATATCTACGTCTTGTAATCTCGAGAACGAGACATCGATATAATTGAACGATCAAACGAACTTACCTGTTGTGAAGTTCGATCGTAATTATATCCGATGTCTCGTTCGAGATGATTACACCCCACCCTAGAGGGTCGTCGTCCCAACGGTCCTTTCCCTCCAAAAAAAAAAAAATCTTTCAACAATATCAAGGCAAGGAACGGAATAAGGGAACGGTACGGTCCAGAACCAACGTTTCGCTTTAAAACTCTCAACATTCGTGCCACCTCGCGGGAAGTAGCGGTACTACGTCTTGTAATCATCTCGAACGCGAAATCGGATATAATTACGATCGAACTTCACAACAGATAAGTTCGTTTGATCGTTCAATCAACTTTGAAAATCAATTCTTTCTTTCAATTCGCACATTACCATTTGTGCCAAATTAGAAATAGACACATAATTAAAGCAATTATTGTGCAAGGAAAATATAAAAATAACATATCGCTTCGCGATATGACAGTTCAACCATTATATAAATCAAGAACCTCCGAGAAAACTTAGAATTAATTTAATCGTAAGTAAAACCCATGTAAATAGTATTTCGCTTGCAACCTACATTATAATACTGAGTAAGTAGAATAAATGTTTATTTTTAGTTAAAACCAGAAGCAATGAATTGACGTAGACTTTTTTCTTCTCCAATTCCCTGGTCTCGTTAACTTCATCAAATATCTGTAGCTAAACGACAACTTTGATGAGGTCTTCCTCACCCAAGTCTGAGACCGCCTTGGTGTGCTTGTGCACATCCAGGTCTGAAGAAGGCGGCTTCGATATCACTGATATCCAAATCCGTGAATAGGTGGGAATCGAGGCAGCCTTGGCGTGCACTTGTACACCCAGGTCTGTGGGGAGAAGGATTTGATTTCGTAAGAAATCCAAGTCTCACGGTCGAAACACGTGATTTCCTCCACGCCCGAGAAGCATGAAAGGAGGCTCATTTCATGCCCGTGTTATGAAATAGTATATTGTGTACCAAGGAGGCAAAGTAGGTCTTTTAACGCCGAGCATGAGTTTAAAATACGAGTCGTAGACCAGCCGAAGACGAGTATTGCAAACACGCTCAGTGTAAAAGATCTTTTGCCTCCATGGTGCACATGAATCTTAATATGAAATAGCATGTCTTACAAGTTTATGCTCGACCCGGTACACAAAGTAGACGGACTACATACAATAGGAATGGGACTCGAAAGCTGATGCACATCTACAGAGTACGTATTCGGGCACTTTTACGTCCCAAAACTTAGAAGTGCCTTTATTTTTACAGTTCCGTGCCCCCACCACTAACTCCCTGCCATCGTCGCGCAAACGGCTACTTTGTATACCGGAATTCAGCATTAAAAACGGGTATTACATGCTTGCGTTATATAAAAATTCAAAAAAGTTCAACCTCTCAATAAGCACGCCGGCAATAAGAAAGCTTCCCCAACTTCTTGCTCGCAACTATCCCCCACTCCCACTCAAACTCCAAGCTCGAATCACACTCTCGTGCGAACCTCTCAATAAAAGGCTCGGCCTCGGAGAGTAAATAACAAATTGAGATAAAAATAGTAATATTTCCATTTTTATTTATTCTTTCTACACAATGAATGGAGCTCTGATGTATATGTAATAAGGAATCAATAGTCTCTATTAGCAAAAAAAAACTTTGAGTTTTTTAGAATAACTTTGAATATAACTTCTTCGCTTGAATCAGCAAATTCGATAATGTAAATGATACATTCACACAAAATTATTACATATTCATAATATATAAAAATTCGGTATGTGATCGAGAACACGTTTACATGGGCGACGTAAACAAATCGACAGTCGTTCAAGCGGCCGTTCTTATTGAGAGGTTGCGCGCCGAACTGAGAAAAATATTGATTGATTGATTGGTATATTCATGCCTTGGTTGGACCTTGAGGCAGGGAAACAATTACAAAGAAGAATGAAGAATAATTTGCACCTTAAAGATAATTAGAACATCAGAAATTGGCAGATAGCAGCAGTATATAAGTAAGCAATTAAAGTTAATCATCATACAGAAAGGAAAGTAACATAAGATAATAAAAGAGTAGTTACAACCAGGAGCAAAGAGAGACACAGTTAAGAATAAATATAGAAACAAGGCTTACACTGGAAACAATGCAAGAGAACGTAACAGAAAAAGAAGGAAGTAAAATACAACCAGCAACTGAAAATAGAGAGAGAGAGAGAGAGAGAGAGAGAGACATTTATTAGGCGCTCTGGGATAGTATCCCCTCAAGCGCAGTAGCATAGTTTACAATATAACAAGAGAAGTAAAGACATATGGACAAAGGTAGCAGTCAGTAATTGCATAGAAGTTATAAATGTAAGATTAACAATAATTATCAAACAGAAAAGAAAAGTGAAACAGAAGATAGATAGAGTAAATAATGAGATTCACAAATAAAGGTTGAATTCGAATTTTAAGCTTCACGTGAAGAGAGAACGTTGCGGCTGCAGCCGACTTAGTGCATGTACCTCCATTCGGTTAAATGGCATGAGGGAAACTGCAGAAAACCTACGCCAGGTACGCAGATAGATAGATAGAAAAGTCAAGGTGGGGGATCAATAGAGAGTAGATGATCGAGTAGCATTTTCTTGAAGATGCCAATACTGGAAGAAGTACGGATATCCAACGGTAGACTATTCCAGAAACGAGGAGCAGCAGTCATGAAAGAGTTCATGAGCAATTCGGTCCTGCAGGAAGGCACGTAGAGAAGATCCAACGGGGCCCTCGTGGTACGACTTGATGCCGGTCTTCGATCAAGATTGACGGACATGTGAGATGGTATGCCGGTCTGAATGACATTGTATAACAGACACCCAAGGAAGTATTTTCGTCTCGCAGCAACTTTAAGCCATTTAAGTTTGCTATAATATGGCGTGATATGCGTATCCTTCCTGATGTCGAATATAAATCGTACGCAGGAGTTAAGCGCTCTCTGGAGCTGCAAGTCAAGTCCGTCGGTCAAATCCAGATATATCGTGCAGCAGTAGTCAATGTGCGGGAAGATCAAGGTGGAAATCAGACGCTCCCGCAAGGCTCGAGGAAGCAGATCACGGCAAAGTTTTAGCTGGTACAATGTTCCGTTGATTTTCTTGGTAACGTCCGCCACATGAGCACCCCAGGATAGAGTGTTGGAGATAGTGACTCCCAGGTGACGCACCTGATCCGAGTAAGGCACGGGATCCGCTCCAACCAATATAGCAGGTAGAGAAAAGAAATCAATGGCCTTGATGTAACGACGTGTACCCAGTACCATCGCTTTGGTTTTGGCTCCATTCAGCAGCAGTCCATTGCGTGTGGCCCAGTCGGAGATACGAACCACGTCCTCATTGACCTCAGCGATGCCTTGAGAGAGCTGATGTGGGTGGCAATGATGGTAGATCACCAAGTCATCCGCGTAGATATTCCTGCTAGAGTACCTAAGACAGTCTTTAAGGTCAAGCATGTACAGTGTAAAAAGTAATGGACCGAGGACTGAGCCTTGTGGGACACCATTGATGACAGGTCGCCACGAAGTGATAGAACCATCACCAGGTCTCAGGGCCTGCTTACGACAGTCGAGATAGGCACAGAACCAACGTAGTGCGTTGTTAGAAAATCCAAGGAGCCTGAGCTTATCAACTAGCAAGCCATGACGGACACGATCGAAGGCCTTAGAAAAGTCAAAGAAAACCATAATTGTCACCATGCGAGTATCCATGGCCTGTCTGACATCATCGATGACACGGATGAGCGCCGTGTGGGTACTATGTCCTCTCCTATATGCAGACTGGTGAGGGTCCAGAAGATTCCGTCTTTCAAGGAAGCCCATGGCCTGGTCAGCGACGATTCTCTCTAAAGACTTAGATAGCGAACACAGGATAGAGATAGGGCGATAATCATTGAAGTTTATAGGTGACTTGATTTTGGGGAGAGGGCAAACAAGAGCAGACTTCCACAGCTCAGGGAAGGAACCAGAAGTAAGGGAGAAAGAAAAAAGATGAAGAATATGCGGCAAGATCGAGGGTAGGGCAAGTCCGATAAGTTCCGAAGAGAGACCATCCGCACCCGCAGATCTCGATTTGGTATAGAGCAAGGATTTAACCAAGATATCAATGGAGATATTTTCAAAGTAGAACTTCGAGTCATCGTAGCTTACTTCGCCTAGAAACCAGCGCTCCGAAGAAGAGGAAGGAGAGACATCGTGATCGTCACCCCCAGCGCTCGCAAAGTGTGCATTCAGAGCCTCAGCAGGGACCACCAGTTGGCGATCGGAAGTGCGCGATCGAACAAGTCCTAAGCGACGTAGTTCCTTCCAGACCGTAATATGATCTCTAAGACCTCCCAGTTTTAAAAGATAGTAAGCTTTCTTGGCTGCTCTAACCTTAGTCTGCACTTCGTTGCGCAGGGACTTGAACCTATCATACAATGAAGCTAATCTATTTCTTCGCCATTTTCTGCGAGCTCTGTTTCGCTGCGTCATTAAAAGCTTGATTTCAGGCGTGAGCCAGGGTGCAGGAAGCGTACGCGGGCAAACTAGATGTAAGGGCGCAAGACGGTCAAAGCAATCAAGCATGGCTAAATTCAGAAACTCAACTTTCTCATCGATGGATTGTACTTGGTAGAAAGGACTCCAATCTATCGCTTCCAGACACTGAAGTAATCTATGTTTATCAAACGTACGAAAGTCCCGACAGGTAAAGGCTCGAGGCTGGCGACGCTGTACCCTGACATTATATGAGACAAAAATCAAATCATGCGCCGACAGGAATGGGACATCATGCTGACCATGATCGATCACTTTGTCAGAATCATCAACTATACAGAGATCCAACCAAGTAGAGGAATCGCGAAGGATATGCGTAGGCTGATAGGGCAGTAGGAAGAAGTTAGATGAATCAACAAAGCCTCGCAGGTGGTTACTATCAAAGGTGTTACCTGTCATATCAGTGTTAAAATCACCCATTATTACAAGATTGGAGTAAGATGAAGAATGGACCAATAGACAGCTCATAAATTCGTCAAGGTAACCTATATGTGGTGGACGGTAGACAGAAGCGAGTAGAAGCTTCGACGAGCTTACCGGCGATACCTCCACTAGGATGTACTCAGGTTTATGCAAGTAGATGCCACCAGAAGAATCCAGGACACGGGCTTGGAGTGAGTTATGGACGAAGATGCCTACTCCGCCGCCACCACGCCCAGTTCTATCACACCGAAACAGTTGGTAGCCAGGAAGTCGAACCAAGTCGTCAGAGATAGCAGGTTTCAGCCAGGTTTCAGACATGCAAATGACATGATAGTTAGAATTATTGAAGAAAGCACGAAATTCGTCCAAGTGAGCAACAAGAGACTGACAGTTTACGTGACATATTGTGAGATTGTCATGCGAAGTAGGTGTTGTTCTATCCATAATTGATATTACGAACCTTATCTGTTAAACGCCTACTGAGTATAGAGCATTTTTTACCGTCCAAGGCAGAGTGCGATGTATCTTGCACCTTAGCAGCTTTACAATTAAAGCAGCAAGGCGCATCACCTCTTTTCTGGCAGTCCTTCAACTCATGCGATCCTGAGCAGTGACCACAACGAGGGGAATTTTTACAGTCCTTGGCTAGGTGTCCAAAAGCAAGACATTTGTAACATTGCCGGACAACAACATGATCATCAAAACGGCAGGCTGAAAATCGGAGGTAAATGCGGGAATTAGAGGTATCCCGCAGGCTCTTACGTACCAGGGGAGGCACCTCGATGACACAACTCGTGCGGGTACGACCTTCTTTCACAGGGAAGCGATAGACTACCTTAACTTCGGGATTATCTATGCCGCCAAGGTTCAACGCTACAAAGTCGGACCTAATTTCATCTTTGCACATGTCAGACGGAACTCCATGGACCACCAAACGAGGATTCAATTTCGAATCCGCCCTGACCTCTAGTCCAGCCTTAGCAAGAGCAGGAAGAGCACGCACCCGATCCATGTTAACCGAGCTAGCCTCAATACGAATGGCATTATTCCGAGCTCCCGAGACCCGTTCAACTTTCATCGCGAGCGAGGCAGGATTCACAGCCTTGAACAGGGCATTTTTCGTGGCAACAGATGATGAAAAGTTGTTAACCGATGCAGCCATAGGGGCTATGACAAAACTAGTAGTTTTAGGGACCTCAACCGTAGGCCCTCTAGGAACGCGAATTTTAGAAGACGCACGATTTGCCACGGCAGCATAAGATGCGGGACTACTACTACTAGCAGCAGCGGAGATAGTTTCTTTGACGCCATCACTACAAGCTTTCTTCGCGCTAGCAGTGCACACACGAAGAATTTCGGAACATGATTCGTTGACAGCTTTTGCACACGCGCGCGAGCTGTCAGATTTTCCGTCGAGTCGGGAGTAAGCCATGGCCAATGAGTTGAATGCAGCCTGATAACTAAGAAAGACCTCTTGCAACACTGTCTTTTTTTCTACAGCCTCACGCGATGATCTAATATATTTGAAAAATTGGCTATCAAGATTAGACAATTTAGCTCTCATAGCATCTAAGTCGAAATCAGCTGATGATGTAAATGACAGGCGGTTAAAAGGAGACAGACTGTCTACGGGCACAGCACTGGCTTCCTCATCGTCCGACATGGCAGAAATGTAAACAGAGCAACGTGAATATAGGAATGTATGTATGTATGTACGTAATGGACGAAAACAAAAATAGAGTTAGGCGCACGCATCCGTGCGTGCGCACAGAGACAGACGTCAAGGAAATAGCCAGGCAATAATGAGCCGTTAGATGACTTAGAAAATACGAAATAAGTGAAAAACCAAAAGTCAAAAACGCCTACCGTAATATTCTGCGTCAAGGAGAACAACACACCCACCACTGGAATATGGCCAGAAGAATTCAGCCACAGTGATGCAGTGTAAAAAGAAGAAATACACAGAGCGACTAACTGCGTGACTGACAGCGACTCTTCTCGGAGAGAGAGAGAGAGAGAGAGAGACAGAGAGAGTGAGTGAGCGGAGAGTGCCTGCATGGTGGGGGTGGTCGAATCCTCAGAAAAACTCTCTCCCTTGGAGCTTTCGTGTTCTTATTGAGAGGTCGGACTGTACATTTTCAGCTACGACGTTGAATGCTTCCTGGGGCATAGTTTTGCTCCGATCAACTTTTACTTCGCAGTAGGGATTCACACATACCTTATGCACAAAATCACACATATCTTACGCATAGAATCGCGCATTGGCTTCTTCTTACTGTAAAAGAAACATTTTTTTAAATTCTTATATGACATGCAAAATGCAAACAATTGAAAATATCAAATGCCGTTGATAAAGAGTGAGTAATTCGACTTCGAAGTGCATTTGTAGATTCCTTCGTCTTAAAGTGCTGAAGGTGTTGGTCGAAGATAAATATGATGCGATAAAAATCGTGACGCAAGGAGCACCTTGAAATTCAGTATATTTTTACCACGGAATGTTACGTAACTTCAATTTTTTTTTCCAATGCTCTCAAAGCTCATACTGAGATTTTCTTGGTTTTCAAGTACACTTTCACATGATCTACAGATAATTGAAATTTTGTAATAAATGTCGAAGTATGTAGTTTTTGTAGGGTCTACACCACAATTCCAGTGTCTTGTGCACTTTCCAATGCAGTTTCAGCCATAATTTTGTTGACAATGTACGCGCTATTTTCAGTCAGAACGTACGAAAAATAGCCAACCCTCGATTATTCCGTCTAATGTATAAAATCTTCGCAAATAGAGGGGGCGCCATTTTATGCCAAATTGATCTGATCAACTTCGATTCGGTTTAAACCATTTTTCAGATGACGGTAGCACCTCTAAATTACCCCATTGTTATTTTTTTTTTTATGCAAACAACTCTGACTTGGGCATATTCAAACTTCATCATAGTTCCACCTTCCATAGAATTCTCAAAAAATGAAGAAAAAAAAAGTATTTCTTATTTCGATCATTTAAAGATTCTTCCCACGGTGGCATTATTTTTTCATTCATTTTTTTGGGCACCTTGAAATTTTTGGATCGGCAAAAACTGATGTTGAAACGCTACAATTGCAATGGAACGTGCACAAAAATCTAGGATTGTTCTGTATTTGGACTTTGTTTGAGTAATATACAGGGTATTTATGTTATCTCTAGACACACTTCTAGGGGCTGTAGGGGCTGCCTAGCCACGCATTTTCAGGCAAGACACCCATGTTTGGAAACTCATCCTAGCGGCTGTGGCGGGCTTTGAAGTATTTGATACCACCTGTTTGTTCGTAGTGTGATGAATCAAACGTGATCACTTCCGACTCAAAGTTTTATTTAGCCATAACTATAGACAACAGTACAAATGTTCTTGCGTGAGATCAACAAAAAGATAAACTTTGAAAAAAACAATGAGAAAAATAACAAAATAGTTTTTTGTGGTCCGGAATATAATTTCACGTCTTCAAACAGATCTTTCACAGTAGGTGGTCAAAGTGTCCGCCACCTCGAAGTAGGCACTCCATGGAAAGTCTGATCATTTCCTCAGATATTCTAGCGATCTCGTCCCGAACGATCTCACCAGCAGCCACAATTCTTGCCACCAAGTCCATCTCCGTGGCTACAGGTCTATCATTTTCGGGGTAAACAAGGGTACGGGGATCTAGCAGGCCATTCAATGGGCCTACCTCTCCCAATTTACCTATCTGGGTACTCCTCGTTGAGGCACTCCTGCACAATGAGTCTGTAGTGGGTCGGTGCCCCATCATGTTGAAGCCACATTTCGTCGCAAAGTCCAAGAGGGACATCCTCAAGAAATTCTGGGAGACGTTGTCCCAAGAGAGCACGGTACACTTCACCGTTCAATCGTGGCGGTAACTTGTAAGGGCCAATGAGATGATTTCCTATGATACCTGTCTACATGT
Source organism: Tenthredo scrophulariae (assembly GCA_963978835.1). Lineage (NCBI taxonomy): Eukaryota > Metazoa > Arthropoda > Insecta > Hymenoptera > Tenthredinidae > Tenthredo > Tenthredo scrophulariae. Next base: position 7,507,597 of record OZ022235.1, on the reverse strand, counting down.
TGACCGAAAATTTCACCTGGCAGCCAGGAATAAACTTAGCATGGGGATTGTCTTCAGCCCACACATGGTTGTTCCGGGTATTAAAAATACCTTTTCGTGTGAATGTGGCTTCATTGGTATAAAGAATCTCCAGGAAAGTCAGGGTGCTCCGCAGAGTGCTGTAAATACCACTCGCAAAATCGTACGCGGTGCTGGTAGTCCTCTGGCCTGAGGCGCTGGACTTTTTGCGGGTTTCAAGGGTGGAGCTGTACTTCGCGCAAAACTTTTTCAATAGCCGCGTGATCACAACCAACTTCAGCCGCAACTTCTCGCGTGCTGGTTGACGGAGTGTTTTCCACGCAAGCCAGAATGTCCTTCCGAACACGGGGAGTGCGGACGGTTCTCACTATCTCTAGTCCATTTCTCTATCAAACAATGCAGCTTATTAGTGAATGACCTCACAGTCGTATCACATAATAAACGAAGGGCATCCTTTTAATGTTCCAGTTTCCCTAAGTCGACGATAGCTTTCAGAGAAAACTCGCCGGTCGGGTAGTGGTCGGTTTGGGAACCGTTTATGATACCACCGTTTAGCAGCACGTGCATTCTCATCACAGGCACCGGATGCATAATGCACACCCACTGGCTCGGCCCAAGTGAGGCGGTTCATAATCAATCGTTTGGACTGATAAGACAAGAAGAGCTATGCTGTTTATCGTGGAATGAACCCTCATATTCGAATTTGAGTGCGAGTTGTTTACGTAGAGCGTTGCCATTTCATTTGATGATTTTTATGGGTACTTTTATAGGTGGATATCTATTCAGCAATAGTCAACATTCATTTGTAATGTGTCACAGGAGTCCACTACACACTGTGCACATGCACACTTAGGCTTTTCATTTTCCATAACTTTTTTGAATTCTGTTTATAAGCACCGGAAATTGTTTTGTTGTTATTTTTATGTTGCGAAGCTTATCGTTTGGTTGATTTCACACAAAAACCTTGTACTGTTGTTTAAGGCTGGATCAAATGTTGGGTCGAAAGTGATCACATCTGATTCATGACACTACGAACAAGCGCGCGGCACCAAATCCTTTGGAGACCTCTACAGCCGTTACGATGAGTTTCCGACCATGGGTGTCTCATCTTGAAATGCTTGGCCAGACAGCCCCAATACACTCTACAAGTGTGTCCAGAGTTAACATAAACGCCCTGTATAGTTTTCATGATATGATTAACTGAACCAAGAATTGCGTCTCCGAAATGGTGGACTTGAAAGATCTAGAAAAATCAGAAGAGACTTTCTCAAGTAGTACTACAAATTGACCAATCATAAAATTTAACAGGTTGATGGAAAAAGTGGCTGCGTTTACAGCCATGCCATGAATCATCACATGTTGAATTCCCAAAAGAAGTCAGGCGTTTTGGGCGTTCGAAATCACGTGGAGCTCCCCCACATAGCATGCCCACATAGCATACCCTTATACGAAAATTAAAATGATGCACATGCCTAGTTTTTATCTTATAGATTCCAAGAAATTCCTTACTTGGCACAAGCCGCATACCTTCTGATGGTGGTAGTGCTAATACTGCACGTCTTGGACAGACAAGTTGAGTATACATCTAGAGCAGATTTCCTGTGGAAAAGTAAGTTGAAGGTTGAACAAGATGAGGTTGAAACTATGAGAGGCATTAACAAAATTCTTCTCGAAAATATACTTCCGGCGCACGTTGCGGATCATTTCTTAGCCACCAGAGGAACGCAAGTAAGCAAGTGTAAATATATTATTTATCACATAGGTTTAGGGAGCACCCTCATAATTCGATTTCAATAATGATTCATCGTTTCAAAAAACCAAGTAAATTATCACATGTTTTCTGAGTTCATTTTGAACACAAAGAATACCTATCATTTTTGCTTCACATTCATTAGCAAACCTTTGTTACAGGGTATACGTTTTTGAGAGAATAGCTCTTGGTGAAGCTTTTGTATATTCGGGGTATTCGAAAGTTGATGAAATATTCATAGTATTGTTGTAAAAATGTGTTTTGCAGTGCAAAAGATAAGTTGAATGTAGGTTCCCGAGAGAATTAAAGTTGTGACGTTGCAAGTCACAAAAACCCCAAACCACACGGGGAAACCGAACACTCTCAAAATCCCCGTAACTAGCCGAAGCTAGCCGAAGATGATCGGCGCGAGGACCGATCGTCACTCAAGTACCTAACGCCCGAAAAGCCTCACGTGCTACAGAATCGCCCCAACTTATCTTTTTGCGAACTCGAGACTCCAGACTCCAGGTCAGTACCTTGGACTACTAGATATCGATTTACCTGTGTTGCGAGATACGATAAAGAGGTTCGTAAGATGTAGGTAAACGAATTAGCGAGAGAGAGGCCTAGGATGAGTGACCTACGGGATAAATGTGTAGGAAAAGCTTACACGGGTTTTCTCTTTCTTTACTTAAAACTCGTGTTTTTATTTCTATTATTGTTAACTCTCGCGATGAGAACACAGATATTTGCCCACGAGACCGAACAATTTACAAAGTTTCCCACCGGGAGATTTGAAACATACTGACATACATATGGACTTTGATTCAGTCCATAGAAATACATACACATTGAATACTTCTTACGCTCGGTGCGCGGTAATACATTAAGAGTTCGATTCCACGCAGGCAAACACTGCACGATTGTGTGTGTGCGATCGATAGACACTAGCCGTCCAGCTGATCTACGCGATTGATTATACTTTGCCCCAACAACCTGCATAAGAGAACCATCCACTCATCTACACACTTACACCCACTCACTCACACACACACCATTGTAACTAGTTTTGAGAATTGAATAAAGCCAGAAACGTATACCTCACTACTCATTACTCGCCCCGAAACCCGTCCTAATTCCATATATATTCCGAACCGGCCATCCAGCCCGTTACAAAGTAAACCTAAGCAAAATTAAATGAATCAAGAAAAAAGTTTGTATTCTGAAATACAGGTCTGCACTAGTGATTAGCTAAAGCAAGACTGACTTATTTTACAATAATATTTGCTGACGCAGCAACCGTAGTTCTGATATTTTAAAGACGTCTCTTATGATATTGACTACTAGATGCTGGTCAGTGACCTTTGAAGGGGATTTTAACCAACGTAACAGTGTTATGGGCATCGATTTTACCGACATTCTAGACACCAGTGGTGGCTTACAACAAAGTCCATTCAATATCAACTTTACGATTTCGAACTGTCGCACAAGTCGAAGTACAGTAGCTCTGAGACACTTCATAGTATGGTAGATGTACCATTTCTGGCCACCTTAACATCGTTCGTAGTCATAGAATTAACTTATTCATGGTATTTATTATACAGAAAGATTAACGCTATGGTTTACACTCAGTCAAAGCCAACTATGCACACTCCAGGTTTTTCGTCTGTTTATTACAGGCTGGCCATCCACATTTCTTTTTTTTTTTTCGAATCGATGTCTTCCGAAAGCAAATCAATTCAACCGGAGAAAAAATGCGAATGGTCGGCCTGCAATAAACAGACGAAAAACCTGGAGTACGTCGAGTTGGTTTTGACTGAGTGTAAGCCATAGCGTTAATCTCTCTGTATATAAATAAACGCAATGCATGGTCACAGATGTTACAAATATTCCTTTTATTCGTTCATTTCTAATCTATATAATTTCAAAATCTCCTACAATTAATCGCTGTCATGTGAATTGTCATCATCGTCAGATGCATCGCTCGTATTATTCGAAAAAAACTGACTTGATTCTGGTAACTGAAGGCGGAATCAATAGCTCAACCGCGTATGAGGATAACGATCTCAGTTTCTTTGGAGAAAGTTTTCGCAAACTGGTTATTATTGAGTCTGACGATACTAAAAGTCTGCAAAAAATGGCTTCCATGTTTTTGATACGGTCGCATTTTCGTGAAAAATCTCCTCGAAATCTTTCAATATACTTGTTACACGATTCCTGAGCTTCTTCAGACATTTGTCCGATAGAAAGTAACGAAAATTCCACAATTTCGTGACCGTGAATAAGAATTTTACGTACTGGTGTTGGTATGAAGTACTACGAATAGAGTTCGACAAATTTTCGTGCAGCCCCTTACGAAAAAAAACCCTCAGATTTAAGGGGTAAATTCGCACCCCCAAAGTTTTGGGGGTTTATCATGAAAACTCAGGGTTTAACCTGTATTTGGGGATATTTTTATCCAAAAAAAGATTGAAATATGAGGGTAAGCCCTGAGTTTGCATGGTAAACCCCCAAAACTTTGGAGGTGCGAATTTACCTCTTAAATTTCAGGGTTTTTTTTTCCGTAAGGGGTATCTGCAGTGTACTTGCGAAATTTGAGTATATTGATTTCGAAACCAAGAGAAATTTCCTGCAATACAGCATGAAATCGCTTTATCAATTTTTCATCAATTCTCGTTATTGAAACGGAAATTTCAGAATTTTCGGAAAAACTCCGACCTATATTTCCATAATTCAAACTTCCATAGCCTGGTTTCGGCTGATCAACAAGAAACCTCAATCCGTCACGAAAACCTTGTTGTATATTTTTTTTTCTCCGATCAACATTTTCTTTATCCTGTTTGCGCCCCTGCCACTTTCGTATTTTTAATTCGTAAGCTATATGCAAGCAACATTCAAAAACCGTACCCAAGCATGCAGCGAGGATATTCCGAATTCGAAGAGACCTTTATAAATCGGGCTTCGCAACATGTTGTTGATATCCTTAAATTCTTCGGACGTAGCACCACAAAGGTAGCAACGCATACTTGACGATGTATTCGTAATAGAATTACAAACTTTACCATCTATCATCATCGATACAAGTTTGAAATTGATGGTAATTTTTATGCCGCCCATTACAGTTTGAAAGGACACAAGGTTTCTCTCTTGAGCTTTGATACAATCAACTTCTGTCCTAGTTGCTTCGGCAGTTTCGTGCGAGAATTCAATTTCAATTTTAGTTGGGCGACAAAATCTTGGCAAAGAAGGACGTGGATTTTTCCAAATAATCACGTGTGAATTGACTCTATGGAAGATTTGCAAGGAAACAAGTGAAATGAAGAGAATGTTGGCATCCGATTTATTGCCGTCTCCATCGCTGAATTTTTGTTTGTAAGTACTCTGACCATAAGTATCATCGCATCCCCACTTGCATGTTAATTCTAAATTACCAACTTCGTTTTCCGGAAGACTTCCAATAACGTTCCATCGTACCATTGATATTCTTTCAGCTGTATGATTTAGCAATGCTTGGAGTCCATCTGAGGCTCCAATTTCAGTTATAGAAATTTCTGACTTTGCAGGGTAGCACTTTCTTTTAGAATCCAATACACATTTATAAGGCGGGTATAATTTACAATTTTTTTTTCCACGCTTACAGAGCGTATTAATTGGTATTGACTTTTGGTCATTTTACCTTTTACTACAAGTGATAATGCTTCGTTGCCTCACAGTACATTGTAACGGGCTGGATGCCCGGTTAGAAATGAATGGGAATCGAGATGGTGTGTAGTGGGGGAGAGTGAAGACTCGTGTGCTATAATTTAGAAATTCTAGTTATGGGTTCATTCAACTTCCTTAAAAACTAAATACGATTATGGGTGTGAGAGTGTGAGTGTAGGTGTGTAAATGAATGGTTATGAGTACTCACGATAATCAATACGCGTACTGACCTTTTCGGTTGCAGTTTAGAAATTCACAATAAGATTTGTGGTTCACTTTAGCACTAGTGTCGTAGGTGACGGTTCGTACTTGAGTGACGATCGGTGGGGATCGACCGTTGAGCCATCCGTCGATTTTTTTGAAGAATTTAATTTTTTTCCTGCTCACTTGTTGCCACCTCTTTTTGAATTCTGATACCAATCTACCCATGGCATCTTTTAGACTTTTCAGCAAAATGTATGGATGCTTCAATTTTTTTGACACCTCCATATCAATAATGTCAGTGACCACGTTGATATTTCCGTTCAATACCGATTTCACAAATATGAAAATTTCCTTTTTCGTGAGAGAATTTTTTTCGGTATTATCTAAAGGTTCTGTATAGAATGGAAAAATAACGGTAAAGGGAGGGTCTACTCGATTTGTTACCGGCCTGTCTATTTTCTAGAATTTCTCCGAAACGGAGCTATCAATTGACTTGTCCTTTTGGCAGCCGATGTTTGACGAGTAATGAGTTCAAACTGGTATTCTTGATCGAATGTAATAGGGATTTTTTTTTTTTATCCAAAAGTGTGGGCGTGACATTCATTTCGACTTATATCAAAGGCTCTGCATCGAAAATGCAAAATCAGCCGTCTTAGCCCGTTTTTATATGGAATTCTGAACACAACTATCCCAAACATCTTTGTTTTCGACGACGATGAAAGGGCCAGTTGTAATCTACGATTTTGTGGTAATTTTCGCGATTGTCAACGGCTGGGAACGGCTATTGCCGCTAAATGTCATGATGTTAGTTCTCAGAACGCCGGTGAGATGTCGCCCCGCTGTTACGTTGATACACCTGGTACCACGTGACCCGACCTGTAGTCCAACCATCTCTGACTAATAATCTAAAAATGTGCGCGTGGCGACATTTCACGGGCGTTCTGAGAACTAACATCACGACATTTAGCGGCCATTGCCGTTCCCAGCCTCTGACAATCGCGAAAATTACCACAGAATCGTAGATTACAACTGGCCCCTTCATCGTTGTCGAAAACCAAGATGTTTTGGAATGGTTTTGTTCGGAATTCCATATAGAATCGGGCTACAATGGCCGATTTTGCATTTTTGATGCATAAGCTTTGCTATGAGTCGAAATGAACGGCACGCCGACACCGTTCGATCAAAAAAAAAAAAAATCCCGATTTCATCCGATCAAACGTACCAGTTCGAATTCATTACTCGTCAAGCATCGGCTGCCGAAAGGATGAGTCGATTAATAGCCTCGTTTGGGAGATGTTAGAGAAAATAGGCCGGTGACAAATCGGGTAACCTCCCCCCCCTGATGGTAGAATTATCATTACCTATTTCCTATAAACAATATTCCGGACGTGAAAATTACAAAAAATTGGAGAAGGTGCACACGTCATCGCATAAAAATCAAAACCGAAACCGAAGTCGCAGCCAGTTGTAGTTAATTTTTGGATATGTTTCAAAGAAATGTCTAAGCAACAATTTCGATTTGGGTCAAGAGCCAGAGTCAACGAGGGTTTGGACTTATTGCTTTTTCTAACACGACCTTCCAGAACGTGACCAAGAAAATTACCACTACTTCTATGAATGACTTGATATTTCATACATTGTTAATAATAATTCCAAGCAACACATTCAAATTGTACTTACTCTCTGAAGAAGAATTAATTTTGCAGAATCCAAATCCGTTAACTTTTCGCGATTCTACGCGCGTCTGGATTCTGTGTTATTTTCGACGCGCGACGAGTAAACAATGCGACAGGCCCGACGCTCACGAACGGAATGCGTTCCTAAGCCAGGTAGGGACGCTTTCTCTTTCTTAACAGTCATAATACATACTAGGTGTACCACTTCAGCCGGTCGTTAACTTCAAGTTAACGCCCATGTTGACGCTTGGCTCTATCAATATCTGACGTTCACTTCACATCAAATATGAGCGAAAGCGCCTGGTCGCTATCGCTAGGTAACGACCGATAGCAATAAGTTTGAACGTATGTACACTCCGGAGTTGGTAACACATACAGTGTTCTCATTGGCCAAAAAGACGGGGCTCGTCAAACGCCGTTTGATTGTTATAAACGAGAAAACGATCTAGGACGTTAACATAACGTCCAAGTTAACGTCCGATCGAGTTAACAACCCGCGGGGTCGAAAGGTCAAGGTAACGACCGGCGTTAACTAACGTCAAAAGATCGAGAATCGCTACCCAGGGATCGCTATTCGGTACTCGGTACACATGTAAGGCTGGGTAGAAGGAGGTCAAACGTGTTGCCACGTTACAATATTAACTCATATGTTGTGTAACGTATTCAGCTAGCTAGCCTATAGTCAGCTGAAATTGGCTACGTAAACATGTACAGAAAAAACACATCTGACGTCAGAATCGACGAAGAAACTGTATATAAACACGCACTGACAAACCTCAGCAGCGGATTTGATAAGTATAGCACCCAGGCGACTCAAAAGTATTTAAAATTTCAGAGCGCATTCGAGGTATAGCACCCGGGCGACTCGTATCATATTATACTAGGCGTCTAGCCTAGATAATAACAGAATCATTCCAGTAAATTCAAAACAGAACTCGAGTTAACACTCTTCGAATATAGCATCTATTGTCGCTTTATAGCAAATAGATTACAGTATAACTTTACACTCATAGCATTGACTAAAGTAACGCTGCTATTGTATCAAAGTTTCATTCAATTAAACTTCAGACTCAAACTAAACTAAGAATAGGATAAGTTACCAGTTGTCTAAGATTCATGTGAAAACAATTCCATTGGTTTTTGATAAAAGGAACAGTCACTAGTTCGAATTGCCTGGGTTTTTCTTATCAATTCTGTTAGAGGATAAAATACCAGTATCAAACCGAATTAGAGACAGCTTTCGTGATTAACAGCAGAAGCGTACGACACTCGTCTAATCCACTCGTGTTCGAGTGCCAACTGTTGCGATCCAGATGTTGTAAACCCAATAGCCTTTCGCAATGCAGCGGAATGTGCAAGCGCAACTCGGCTAATGAACCGTACGTTGCGGTATGCTAGAGTATTCGACGCAGCTCCTAAAGTTCATAAAGGACAAAAAGACGAGGCGCTCCGAGTCAGAACATCGAGACCAGAAGCCAGCCACAGTATATCAGAAATCAGTTAGAATATCCAGAAACCTTTGTAAAGACTTTAATTGTTATTCAATAAACTATTCACTTCATTGTACGACTGACTCCTAACTCTTAATTCGACAAACGAACCTCCTAAATACATAAATTGTAGTTGTCTAAAGGATCCCAGGATCCCGGTTACAACACAGAGTCTGACAGACAGTCTTGGACTAACCATCCCGGATCTGTAGTTAGCACTATAGTAGAATCGAACTAGCAAGCACGACAGGCTTCGCTTGAAAATCCCGGCTCTGTGGAGGTGTTCTGAGTCTTAGATTTATAACACAATCAGACGGCTTTGGTAATTAAACCTACCCGAGTCCGTGAGATAGCGTAGACAATAAAAAATCTGTATAAGGTGGCTTTATAAATGGTAGACCCATCCTTTTTCGTCACATTACAGTATGAGGAGTCCATTCTAACATCAATATTTCAATTTTCAGTAAATTATTATCAAACGAACTCGTAGCTACGGCTTTTCGCTATAACATCAAGGTTCGTGAAAAGCCAGAAACGTTACAATATACCGAGAAGAAATCTTGATACTGCACAGACAATGCGCCTGGCTGCGCATGCGCGAGTTCCGTCGTCCGCTGAGGCAGGCTAGCCACCCCGAGTTTTAGCCATAGAGGTATAAGAGATAGAGTACGTGAGTCGGCCGATACAGCCAGTACGGAATAGAAAGAGAGAGAGCAAGTAGTACGTCGGTATTTTCTGTCTAATGACGCATGCGCAGTTAGTAAGTTCAGGCTGCGCTCCGCGCTCACTACGAAAATTAATGTGGTTGTGTAGTAGCCTAGTAGGATTGAGTAGGATGAATAAATAGACTAATAACTATTTTACTATTTAAATTGATGAAGCTTATGAACAGGTTATGTTCACGTCAACAATACTGCGCGTGCTGGCGCATGCGTCATTAGACAAAGAAATCCGACGTACTAGTTCTCCTCTCTCTGTCTATCGCGTGCTGGCTTTCACTTGTATAGGCTCCTATGGCTCACGTACTCTATCTCTTATACCTCTATGGTTTTAGCTGTCAAACTTTGTTTTTGTTGGCGATGTAATTGATATGAATTTTTGAGGTTAAAATCTCAAATAATTGCAGTAGCGATTCGGAAAGGCTTGGAAAGCTTTATTGAAACTTGATGTTCGACCGTCACAATTTATTTCGAACAGTTGATTGCTTGCTTTGATTCATTGGTTTATTTTTCAAGAATTTGCTTCATCTAATTAAAAATTGAAAACTAGTGGTCGCATGATGGGTTGGAAAAAAAACAAAGCAGGTAGGTCGGACGGTTTATTAAATTGTATTAATTTGATACAGTAGAAATAATCCAAATTCTTTTCATTAACAGAAAATGTTGGTGAATAAATGCTGTCGAATTGGAAAATTGAAGAATGAGTTTGCAACAGCCAAATAATTGCATCTCTGCCTTTCATTGCTACCTTCCATTTAATTTCTTGAGTGCAGAGATCATCGCCACTTTTTTGGTTGACTAAGGAAATCGTTATCACTTATGACTTCTTTCAATTCGAAACCATCGCATGTAACGTATCTTTCAGGTAACTTTCTCGCTGGAAAGAAACATTAATTTCACGAACTTCAAAATTGGAAAACATCAAAACAATTGTTTAATAAGTTTGAATAATTTATTATCTGAGATTGAATTGTGATTTTCTTTTCAAAAAGTCTAGTTTAATTTATTATTCGTAATGCAATGTGTATTAGCAAATGAATGCATTTTCAGCCTTTGATAAGGTGTGCCGAAGGATTTTCAAGAAGACGCAAGTACAGAGACAGAGACAGAGACAGCGACAGCGACAGCGATACCTGAGACAGCTGTAACTAGCGAGCCGGGTGAAATTATCAACTAAAACTAAGTTTAAGGCTGTCCGAGGGGGACCGCCATTTTTTGGATCGTTCGCAGCGCCGCCGCGCGTTGAGTTTTCGAACTAAGCCCGCCAGGACCCCGCTAAAATATGGGTGCAAATCAGAGGGTCCTAAATGTCACGAAATTTGTTGTCAATTAGGAATATATCTTTAATCTAAATTCGAGCGTGGCTAAAAACAATTTCACAGCTAATATTTCACAAAACTGAAATTATTTATTCATATCTTGACATCAAATTCATCTATAAACTAGGTACATCAGAATTGATGGTAGATGTGACACATTAAACTTTATTGCAGTGATTCTACTTACAGTTATCGTACAAACAATTCTAAAGTTCCAATTAAACGTCTGATTTTTTCAATAATGTCAACGTGTATAAACTGCGTTGCATATTTGTTATCTAATTTGATGTAACATAAGCATGTTTGCTATCTTTATTCGGATGAAACTACTGTGCATCTTCATTTTTATTCACTGAGAGAAAAACGCCACTGAAACTTCGATAACATTTTTCATTTTTGCAAGTGACTATATAAAAGGTGTAATGAAAAAACACTCAATACAATTCTTACTTATGGTGTATTTGTATGGAAAAAATAATTCAACTATCTGTCATGAAATTTTAGTGTAGGGAACCTTCGCAGCAATACATAGAAGATCTTCTGCGAAAGGTTGCCTGCGCATACAATTGCATTGCAGAAAATTGAAATGTATGTGCCAATACATATACTTCCATGATCTAAAAATTGTAGAAAGCATTTCTCTACTGGACCTTTAATGTTATTAATTTGCAAGAAATTAAATGGTTCTTGTGAAACTTTCAGTCGCAGACGCCCTTATGAAGATAAGTTGGCTGAGTCCCTAGTTTGCATATAATTATAGTCACTTCAATTGATTCTCATATTCGAATCTAAAATAATTTATTATTAAGTTCTTTATATAATATTGTCTCTCAGCGTGAAATGCTCCCCAGCATGCTTCTATAGGTCTGCTGAAATCTATGAGTAGCTCTGCAAGAGAAATGCAGTAACGAAGACAAATTCATGATTCTTCGCCACCTAACATAATTGGAACTAAAAATGTATTCTCGAGTATCATTGGTTGTAATCCAAATTATTTATCATTCATCATCATGTTACATCATCTTGATTTTAGACATTTTGAACTGACATATGCCTACGATTGGAGTATACCTACTACTATTTGTGCCTATCCCGAATGTGTCGTCTGATCTTCCGTGCTTATCCATTATCCATCCATCCATATTTTTACAGATTTTATGTCCCCCGCCCAACAAAAATTTAGTCCATCGAAGAAAAAGTAGTTGTCGTAGCGTACAGGCTGCTGTGTTGTATGAGATTTTTTCAAATTTCATGAATTCAAGTTTTAGGCACAGAAATTTTCGATTGTACAATATCTTTTTCCAAAACGATGGAAAAAAAGTGTTGCAATCAAAAATTTCTATGCCTAAAACTGAAATTCATGAAATATTATTGGTTTGCCCCTAATTACATCCATACAAAATATTTCCTCCAAATTTAAAAAAATTTCATGCAACGCAGTAGCCTATACGCTACGACAACTACTTTTTCTTCGATGGACTAAATTTTTGTTGGGCGGAGGACATAAAATCTGGAAAAATCATGAACCATGTATCCAAATAGCACTAACTAACTGTAAAAAAAAAATGAGTCACTAAAATGTCTTCTCATAGCGTAGCAATGATTTAAGAAAAATTATTTTCAAGGTGGGTATACTCCTTTGAAGGAAGACCCTACAGCAACTGAAAACTTTAAAATTTTGATTGATTTCAAATTATTTGTGAATTATGTTAGAGTGTACTCCAAAACTAAAAAAAACCGACCTAGTGATTTGAGATTAGTCTTGCGCGAAGACTTTCGTTGGCGATCTCAGTTTTTCATGTGCGCACTTATTCTGCAGCTAATCGCTGGCTAATGTCTCATGGGAAGGCATGAATTACTCAATTGTTCGGGATTTCTGATCGGTCGACTGACAAATGTTTTGCCTAGCAATAATGGCTTTTTTGATTCAGGTACATTTATATGTTTCCCTCTTAACTGCTTCATAGAAGTTACCTCAAGAAAAAGTGTGGAAGCTTTAGAAAAAATTTGAATCTCTTCAACGCCCAAGCTTTCTATCACATTTGAAAGTCCTTGAGTACCCATATGACCACGTGGCTTACACTTTGATATGATATTTTATGAAACTTACATTCGATGGTGTTCCCAATGGTTTTATGAGATTTTAGGAGTTTGTTACGAATTAGAAAAAAATTCATTGAATTTATTAATAAAATCAGCTGTCCGTATCACCTAAAGAAAATCGTAGTGCCTTAAATATTTCTCACAAAGCGGGAAAAGGCCGGAGTACTTTTCAGGCACAAACGAAAAATCGATTTTTTAGTGATTATTGAATCTCTGTAGGGTCTTCCGTTATTTAACAATAACCTGCAGAATTAATTTTCATAACCTCTCATCGTGAAACGAATTTCAATCTGCAGGATATTCACGTATCGCACAGTTTCGAGCCGCCATAGTGTGCGTTTTGTATAACATGTAAATGTGTGTGATTGTGTGGGTGAAACAGACGGGGCCCTCGGAAATTTGTATTCGGCGATGGGTCCAGACAGTTTGAGTCGGCTCGAGTCAACGAGTCAATAGTGGCGCCATCTATTGACTAGAAATTTTCGCCCCCTAAATTCTTCGTATGTAGATTGCTTTACAACTTGGGATGGTGATTTATCTATTTCTACTGTGATATTGTTGTGGGTGAAATAGTGCTCAGTACACGTCGAGTGCGAGAAATCATTATATTGCCAAAATCTGATATCACTCGTCTCACTTGGCGGCCATCTCTGCTGTGTCAGTGTGTGTATCCATGTGCCAGCTGTCACGAGGATGTTATATTAACGTTTCATTAGAAGTCCAGACTCATTTGTGACTAACCTCCACTATTTCACCCAAAACAATTTTGAACAAGGAACATTTCGTACGCATCGGATTCTCGAAATAATTCTTTATACGAGAGAATTCAGGGGGCAAAATTCTCTCGTAGGTGTGTACATGTGTACGTGCCGTTACCCCCACCATACCACCCCCTCGGACAGCCTTAAAGACATTTTCAACGAAAAGTATTCAACATTCCTAGATTTCGATTGTATCAGACTGGCTCGCAAAACCTATTCTCCGAACTTGATTACAGACCTGAAACACTATTTTCCTGAACCGAATGACAAAAGTAACGAAACCCAACTTCAAAATAAAAATATTAGTCATAAAAAAACGTTCTTACCAGCACAAGATGACACTTGGTTCATCTTGTAGTGGGAGCTTGGTGATCTTGACACCATGTTTTTTTCACACAACACCAATCATAATAAGCCTCTGATGAGGGCAGCACATCACTGCCGAAACGTCAGGCCATGCACTTCGAAACAATTGACTCGACTAGATTGATTGAGCCCCTTCTCAAATAATTGCCTATATCGAGTGATACCTTCATGATGATGAAAATATTAGTGTATTCAAATGATTCCTTGACGCTACGAAGTAAAGACGAAGGTGATGGTTCAACAAAATCATTCGAACACCTGTTGCCTGACGGAACGACCAGATTGAATGGTTGGAATGGTAGCACCGATCAAGAAACCATGGCGATTGCTGGCAGAACGTTACAATCTTCAGGTCAGACATTATTTTCCTACTGCTGACCAATGTTGAGAGCTCGAGCCTCCTAAAAGAATGAATTTCATCATTGAATAGATGCAAAAATGTTGTATAACTCAGAGTTCACAGAATTGGAAATCTACTTACAAGCCCTGATGACTTCTCCGAGGAGAAAACTTGAATGTTGGCAACTTCAGTCCCACTTCACTGTTCTATTGTTTCCTAGTCAAAAATAAAAGATGTTGATGATAGACGTGCTACTGATGATTTCAGATGAAATTAATTTCTCATCAAATGCATGACCATGAAAGGTGAAGCAAAAACTTTTTCTTACAATTTTACTTAGTTTCGACAATCCATTTATTTTTTACATTATGTTAATGAAGAATATTTTTCAATAAACGTTATTTTCACTTACCTGTCTCAGTTCGTCCAGTTTCAGGCTTAAGTTTAAATTTAATTTTTCAATGAATAATTCCAAGATGATTTTTGTAGCAATTGAGTTCGTTTTCCCATCAAATCCTTCATTGCGCTGATTGAATTATCTCATGATATGGACTATGTCAATAAAGCTTGCTAGTAGAAGTTATTTTTATTCTGATAATTCACGATAAGATAAAATAAATAACAACATAACCTCAACTGTCGTCTACTCTACGCGCGAAAGCTTGACGGCTCTAGCTTTATTTCCTGCAAGTTGCCATCCGTGCCTCACAGCTCAAAATATCATCGCCCGACTATCTCACTGACCAATAAAATTGAATTATTTGGCGAATGCGGAGTCGGGCACATCGACTGTGCAGTATCAAGATTTCTTCTCGGTTTATCAGGCCAGTCCAGAAAAACCCTTTTTTTCGAATCCTGGGGCGGTATCCACCTGGTTTGCTACTTAGTACTAGAAACTAATCTCCGAATTGTTTCAGATTTTCCGAACAATTTCTAGAGGTCCCTCAATTCACTGTTATGTAATAACCTGAGAATTTATAACTTTTTCGATTTTTTCAATAGGACCCTGAACACAAAAAAATATTTTCTTTTAATTAAAACCGTTGTTTATAGCATACGCGATATTGTGATTTTTTTCAGATTTTTAGAATGATTTCACGGATCTCTAGGGAGCAATGAATTGACGATTTTGTGGCGTTGACAATCTTTGTAGCCAAATTACATACCCTTGATATTGGCTATTAGCTCAAATTTTTTTTACATGCCTGCGCGATGATGAGGGAGAACTATGATCCCTAATCCTCAGATGATATTGTCGTATCAGACACAAAAAAATTGTCAAAAACAAAAATATTTAATTTTCCATGGAAATAGTCGCAAATCTGTTTCGCTAACGAATTGAAAAGTTAATCAAAATTGTTGTTCGTACTTTTGCACTTCCTTACTATTGACACGTGTTTATTTTCAAAAAATCTTATTTCACAAACGCGGTGCATTATATTAATTTTTTGCGGCTCTTTTATACTGAGTGTTTGTAGACTATACTATAAACTATTTGAACTACATAACAATCGACACAAAATTGAATATTTTGTCTATTTTCACCCGTAATTTTTTCGCTGTTGCTTGGCTTCGGCGCTATAAAATAGCTTGCTAGCGCATGAAGAACTGTGTTCACATTTTCTTGGAAACAAACCGTGTAATGCAACATTTAAATGCTGGTAACGTACTCAGTCTCACGACAGCATTACACACGAGCGGTATAAATGAGATTTTCCAAGCTTATAAAAGAAAATGGAAAGTATTATTATTTACATAACGAGCCAAAACATACGTTCACTCATTGCGAAAATAGGTTCACAATTTTCGTTCTAATTTTATTCGTAGTTTTTAAACAATGCCTGTTTAGTATCTCATTATTATTATTTAAAATAAACGAGAATCTGTCAATTGATAATCACACCAGCTATAAAACAAAAAAAGACCAATATTTGTGTTCCAAGGTCCTACTCCCAATTCCTCCTTTGTCATCAGGCTCGCAGCGGTGGGGATGCGCAAAGCTCATTGTGCACATGATGACTTAGCAAATACAAAACCACACGTCGGCGAAAACAGTCTTATCAGAACATTGCGCGAAGCCGGTCGACAATCTCGAGGTCTCTAGCAAAAATCAAATTGTTGACGACTGTTTTTAGCACACACACACTGCATTATTACTGCACTGCAATTGTCGCACAATTAAATCGAAAGCATCAGGGCCGGCACATGCACACAAATTAGCATATTAGCATGCCGGCCATGGGCACATGCATATAATTGAGCATATCAAGCTTACCGCCATAAGGGCACCCGCTGCTCGCAGCACTGTGGCATTGACTGGGCATGACGGTATCGGCCGATCGGCGTACCGGAATCGCTAGGTCGATGTCACAGTGTCGATGAAGCCGGTTGTTAAGTCAATTACGCAAAATCAAACAATCCAAAATCAATTCAATAATACTAACATCTCGTTGTCTCCTTTATCGGAATTCCACGTATTCGACAATGCCTGCGATATTGAAATAGAGATGTTTGGCCGATAGGGAAGCCTCTCAACAAGATCACAGAACCTACCTAACCTCTAACAGAAGACGTCCTACGAAGGTTCATATACTTACGAGTGAGCGACAGAAAATCTGTACAAGAGGATGCAACAATAGCAACAAAGGAAATCTTGGAAGTGTGGAATAAGACAAGCATCCCATGCATAGAAGAGCACAATATTGTAAAAAAAAAGTGAAGAAGATACAGTTTGAGAGGCACAATTCAAAGAAAAATATGTACAGAACCATAAAAGTCGAAGAAGGAGAAAGAGACAAATTTCCTACTACAATGACCAAACTTTTTGACGTGGCCTGATCGAATGCTCTGCAAACAATGAAAAGCGACAGTAGAGAAGGTCAACTATACCGTTTATGACCCCCCCCCCCCTCCCCTTCCCCCTCCCCCCGGCGCCATTTTTTTTTTTTTTTTAATTAATTAATTAATCAATTAATTTATTTATTATTATTATTTTTTTTTTTTTTTCTTCGTTATTGAATGTAACCCAGCCTAACCTAACCCAGGCCTAATCATACCTATCCTAGCCTAACCTAGGCATACATGAGCTGCGCTAACCTAATCAAATCTGGACTAGCGATTCCAACATGTGTGAATACTGTCGCTTCCAGCATAGCTGAGTCCCATCGAATCCGCTCCTACTGCGGCAGCAGTTCTGACCTTAGTGCGACGCCTGTTCACTCGTTACTGCCGTGGTGTACCTGACGGTAGAAAGGGTGAACAGTCGTCGTTACCGAAGTGTACGCAGGTATAGATTTTGTCCCTTCTCTCTTTAGACGGTAGACCGTTTATGATATTGCCAAATATATATAGATATACATTTACCTTCCTCCGTTTTGGCAGTATTCCGTTGATGATACTTTCAAATATATATAGATATACACTGTACAAATTCTCAACTACGGTAGGATCGGTGGTGTGGGGATACAGGTATACACCTGCGTAGGAAGGGGGGCGGACGAGTAAAAGACGAACACTTGAACATGATTACAATGGTTGTTTATTCGTATTATTCAAAATTCACAGAGCGGAACATTTAAACTTATTCATCGAAAGATATTTTGTGTAAAAACTAAAATTAACAATTTTGAAAATAAAGGCTTAAACTAGACAAGATTCGGGAAGAACCGCTCCTTATAGCAAACTATACATGCGCCTCGTGGTCCAAGGTATAACTACGGGCTCATTATAATATACTAGGGGGGCTACGCCCCCCTGCGCGCTTCGCGCGCCGACCCCCCATACATTATCAGTTGGTTTGAAACCCAAATAATCTACGGATTTTACGTTCTTCGAAAAATAACCGAATGAAATCCAGTGAATGTTTTGCGACTCGCGACTATATATTCTTTTTATAGAAAGGATATTACTAAGAATTTCGATTGTCCTCAGACTCTATTATTTCCTTGGCTTGTTCTTTTGCTGCTTCTATTAAGGCTGCTGCTGCTAAAGCTGCCTCTACCATTTCCGCAGTCGCGCACAATTCCTCGTCAATTATTTCGTCATCTATCACGATAATTTAGTTAATTTCCAGTGAATCCATATTTTGTTATGTTTTCTTGTTTTTTGGTGTAAGTAGCTACATATTGACATTATATACTAAACATTCCTGGTAAATCCATTATTCAAATTTTTTAATTATTCCAAATGAGGCCAGGATCAATTTTATTTCTGAAATTCGTTTACGAAAATTTATCCGATATCGATTATATGTCATGAAACCAGATGCAGAACCACGAAACGCAAACCGTAACTATATTCATTTAAAAAATGATTCGTTCTTATTTCACTTTGTTTTGTTTTTATGATAAATTTTTGTGACTGACATATTTATTTATTTCATCCTGTTTTTTGAAATTTTTGTATTCAAAACAGTTTAATATATATACCATCAACCATGCCTCAAAATACTGATTCTCCGCACGATAAATCATCAAAGTATACTTTAAAGGTATATTATACATTTGTTCTTTGGTAAATTTACAATAACACTGAATATATGTCTTAGAGAAAATCTTCAAGGCATAGCTGCTACAGTCAATCGCGTAAACGATCGAAAAGTACTGACTCAATTGTCCCTTTCACTACTACGAAGTTTTTGAAAGAAAAAATCAGGCCCCATGATAAATTTGTGTACGTATTCTAATGGAATAAAATCTCATAGTTAATTTAACTAAATATTCATCATCGGGAACAACTTAATATTCAAATTTCAGCTCTATCGTTGGTTACGTTAATACATTGAACAAAATAAAAACTTTAAAAACTAAAGATTCCAAATATCTAGAACTTTTCAAATTTATTCTTGACAATAATGATGGAACAAAATTATCTTGCTATGCCTGGAACGAAGATGCCCAAAAATTTTCCGATGAAATAAAACTACATCAGGTATAAATATGAACATAAATTGATAAGATTTTATTTCAGAACATTTTTTAGTTTTGGAAGAAAATTGATAACATGTAATCAAATTTTTCAGATATTGTTAATTCAGAATGCAGTCGCAAAACCGTTGTCAAATTTCAATCTGGGTAATCTTCCATATGAGCTTCAATTGAGACAATATACAACAATTAGCGTATTGGGAAATTTTGATGCAACGATGCACGATGTCAAAATTCTAAAAATGACTAATTTCGAAGAAATCTCTAACAAATATTATAAATTTTTTATTATAAATATTATAAATTAAAATATTTGAAATTTTTGATATTATTTGTATATGTTCCTCAACAAAATTTTTATTTTATTTTAACCTTTTTTCCGTTGCTTTATAATCATCATAAATATAAATTTGGCCGTAATAAGGAATATTTCCTTTTTTCGTATGAATGCTGCTTGGAGTTATATGACAAACTTGTCCCTGAATTTTTAAATTGTATACTCCTCTTCTAGATTCATTGATAAGATTAGCATTAAACGTTACAAACGAAAACCGACTTTTATAATAACGAATTAATTCCCTGAATTTTCTGTCATTTAATAATAGATCTTTTAAATTTTCATCATAATCACTCAGCGGTGGTAGCTGCACTTTTCCATTGTGACAACAACTTTTTTTTGAAAATTCCGCTGACCAAAATAATGCCGAACAATACGGACAAATATAATCCATTTCTCCGAGATCCAAGTAAGACACCTTATTCGGGCATAATTTAATAACTTGTTGAATTCTTCTTCTCTTATTAATGCGTTCACATGTCATGTTTTTTACCATATTGCCATCCCTTTTCTTGCTCAACCGGTCATTGTTCATATTTTGAACGATATCCTCATCCCTTTTTTTCATCAGACGTACTTCATGCATATTCTGCACCACATCTTTTTGCCTTTTTTTGTTCAGACGCTCTTCTTCCATATTTTGTACCACGTCTCTTTTTTTTTTTTTATTTAAACGTTCTTTTTCCATATTCCGTACCACATCTTTTTTCCTTTTCTTGTTCACGCGTTCTTCTTTCATATTCCGTACCGTATCTTTTTCCCTTTTCTTGATCACACGTTCTTCTTCCATATTCCGTACCGTATCCTTTTCCCTTTTCTTCTTCAAACGTTCTTCTTCCATATTGTGTACCACTTGTTTTTCCCTTTTTTTGTTCAGACGTCTTTCCTTCATATTTTGTACCATGTCTTTTTCCCGCTTCTTCTCTAGCCGATCCTGTTTCATATTGTGCACCATATCATTTGTCCGCTTTTTTTCTAAGCGTTCTTCAGTCATATTTTCCACCATATCCTTCTTCCTTTTCTTTTCCAAACGTTCGATGGTCATATTGTCGACTTTGTTATTATACCGTTTATTTAATACTTCTAACCTCGTAAGATTTTGAACTCGTCGTCTTTCATTAATTACATTTTTATTATCGTTATGGTACCTACGATTGCAATAGCTCTTATAATCGTTCCAGAAAGTAGAGTTCAAACATTCTATCACATCATAATGACCTTTGTCGATCATACCACTCAAGAGGAGTATTAATTTACTGTTACTACAATTTTGCCCAAATTCCATTGGTACTTCAGAATTATTAACATAAACCAATGTGTAAACGTGATAAATATCTACAAAAGATTGTAACTCAACCTCCCCCCCCGAAAACACCGTCTTTTGACATATATAACTTATAAGAATTTCTATCCAAAATTTGAGTACCATAAGATTCATCCCCTATTATGAATGGTTCATGAACTGGCCAATTTTCATAAACATCAGAAACAATCCTTAGTCTAACTTGCCTATGCTTCTCCTGGTCATTATATAAACAATAAGAAAATGACCTAAACAAACAATTACCGTCCCCTAAAATGGATTTCTCAATGATGTGATTTGATTCAAAATTATCCATTATAATTTCGGAAGAAAAACTTGTATGGAAATCGGTTTATCGAATCTCAAAATTCGAAAAACTATTTTCAACCAAATTATCTATTATATACTCAAGTTAGGTTATTCAGCAAGTATATCCCTTCACGATTCCGGTAAAGTTTCAGCAAATATCTCTACGTCTCCGATATTTTGTAGGTCACAAATTTCAGAAAGATTGAAGATAATAGCTGTCAGATCAATAGCTGTAAACTGTCAGAATCTAAATGAAAACAACTGCTTTCAATATACGACGAATGAGTAAAAGCATTCAAATATTTATTATCAATTATTTTGATGACGTCTGTGGGTATTTTTGTACGGGTTGAATTCCTATCGGAGTGTACAATTGTAAGTGTGCGGACGATAGGAATTCACCGTGTATGTATTTTTTGGTCCTAATTTATGATTTTATGAAATTGCAAATTTATGAATGTATATTCATGATGCTTTTTTGGAAAATCCCTGGGAATTCTGGGAAATTATGAAAAATTCGTCGAAATTCTGGGGAATCCCCAGAAAATCTATAGGGAATCCGTGGGAGTAGTGGGGAATTCCCGGGAGATCTATGGGGACACTATGGAAATAAAGGGGAATCCCCAATAATTCTGGGAAATCCCTAGGAATTCTCGGAAATCCATGGGAATTCGGGGGAATCCGTGGGAAAATCTATGGGAAAGTCTGGGAAATCCGTAGGGAATTCTGGGAAATCCCTGGGTCCCGAATACCCATCATTCCGTGCGATACTAACACGGCGGCAGCGGCGGGCCGTGGCAGAATTTAAGCTGTATTTTGATGACGTCTGTGGGTATTCTTGTACGGGGTGAATTCCTATCGGAGTGTACAATTGTAAGTGTGCGGACGATAGGAATTCACCGTGTATGTATTTTTTGGTCATAATTTATGATTTCATGAAATTGCAAATTCATGAATGTATATTCATGATGCTTTTTTGGAAAATCTCTGGGAATTCTGGGAAATTATGGAAAATTCGTAGGAATTCTGGGGAATCCCCGAAAAAATCTGGGTGGGGAATTCCCGGCGAATCTATGGAGACACTATGGAAATAAAGGGAAATCCCCAATAATTCTGGGAAATTCCTAGGAATTCTTGGAAATCCATGGGAATTCGGGAGAATTCGGTGGGGAAAAAAAGAGAAAATCTATGAAGAAGTCTGGGAAGTCCGTGGGGAATTCTCGGAAATCCCCGACTCCCGAATACCCATAATTCCGTGCGATACTAATACGGCGGCAGCGACGGGCCGTGTCAGAATTTAAGCTTCGGCCACCCGCTCTAACCTAACCTAACCAAACCTAAGGTCAGAAAATGGTTGCCATGGTAACCTAACCTAACCTAACTTAACCTGACCCGACCTGACCCGAACCGAACCGACCCAACCCGACCCCACCCGACCATGGTTGCCATGGTAACCATTTCCTGACACGGCGGCGGCGGCGGCGGCGGCGAGATATCTTTATAATATAGAGAGATATATACCGTGACAATCACGTGGTCAGAAAATGGTTGCCACGGTAACCTAACCTAACTCAACCTAACCTAACCCGACCCGAACCGACCCGACCCGACCCGACCCGACCCCACCCGACCAGGGTTGCCATGGTAACCATTTCCTGACACGGCGGCGGCGGCGGCGGCGGCGGCGGCGAGATATCTTAATAATATAGAGAGATATAAATATATGTTGAATACTTAAGTCTAGTTTTTACATGGCAAGCAGCGTTGAATACATCCGAGCATACAGTTATTTCCATCACATTTCCCTTTATACTCGCAGGTTATTCGATTGTAGAAAGACTCAGCCAGCCTGTCATTTGACTCCAGAGTCCCACTGAAGATACTCGTAAAACGTTGAAGCGTGAAACCTTGACTCATATAGTGCAGAAACATAATGCAGAATTGACCGCATACACGGGATGAAATACTCTGCAGTTGTTTCCATCGGTAGGCCGTACAGTTCCGTCGTAGAGCTCGTAGATAATGTGGTATGACCGGTGGTAGACCCATACTATCGAAGTATACTCCATGACCAGAGTTTGACACATAAAACGCCACCCAGTGGGATCCTGGTTTGGCATGCTCATCGGTGTTTGCCACGATGGTTGCCGGGTACGACCATAACAGGGGTATCTGGTCGGCTGCAAACACCCCCTTGGAACGGCTAGGAAGCATCTCCAGCGCTTTGTAGATTTGAAGGCTGTCTATTCTGTATCCTGGCTAGCTAGATACTGCGACGATTATTGATATTGATTGGACTTGTACAGGCATCTACCTCGTCGTAGCTCAAATATCTCCTATCGAAACATTCTGGTTGATCACTTGACCTCGAGGGTTTAGTAATGGGCGAAAACGAAGAGATGGTCCTCTCGCGTAATCTCTTGTTCTCTAGCTCCTGCCACGTATCACCACACTTATTAATATCCTTAACGCTGGCGGTACCCTTCTGCTCAAGGGTCTCGATGGATTCTGATAGACAACGAGTGTACAGCACCTCAGTCCGGAAAGGAATTGCAGACAGGTCTTTTGTGGATAATTCCTGTGACTTTAGCCAGGTTTTCAATTTCATAGCATTACGTAATGCACAACTGAGCGATTGTGCAACGGTTGAGTGTACGAAGCATACCTCATCCGCTGACATGTCCTTAAACGCTGGGCATCTGCATTCACCACGTTCTAAGCTTACAATTTCACGCGTTGTCACCTCTTGAAGAAATTTAGCTTTTTGCACACCACGGCAGAAGATATTTTTCGCCGTAAGTGCAATCGCGCGTAAATTCGCGTGTAGCTGCTTGAGCGTCACATCGCTTTCGAACCATTCCAATCCGTGGTGATTAGTTGTCAGCCAGTTGATGCGTGAGCGGTCTGATGAGCAGAGACTGGAGATGGGGTACGGCGGAGCGATGATCCAGTGAGCCAGAGTCTCACACTCGTATCCGACTACGGCAACCTCTTTCGGTATGAACTCGACATTTTCACCAGTGAAACCTTGTATATCGATGATGTAATTCATGGTAGCTCAGAGAGTTGAAGAAGTACTTTCAAACGTTTGGGACACTTCTAGTAGACTGAGGAGAAGGCTGGACCGTCTGAAGTATTTAAGCTCTGGTGTTTTATGGCTTCAATTCTACCCTTCCGCATCCAGCGAACTGGAGGGGATGAGCAGGTTCTAGCAAGTTTTATGATGGTCACAGGTCGTTTGTCGAGAGGGTTGCTTCAACTACAGATTATGAGATACAGGTTTCGACAGGATTCCGGGACGTCGCATAGTTAGCTTTCACAGCTAATTACCAAAATCTGTAATGACTTGACGCATCGAATCGATCTCGATTACGTTAGAGAATTCGGCATATACAATCCAGTTTATCGTCGTGGTCAGGGGTTCCTCAAAGCGTGTCTCTATCCGAACACTACCGTGTTTGATGAGGTTCCAATGCCCGTTATCACTGGCTGAGAGGTCAGGTGTGAGATCGAACGCGGTGAGACAGTATCCACGTGCATAGTCCTGACGGGGAATTGAGTTTCCCTCGTTGAGGAAGTGTATACCGGTCCCCGTGAACAGAGTGTTGTATGAATCCACAAATAGTTTATTTTTGAAATTGGGTTGTAATGGCTTTGAGGGAATCTGAGTACCTTCGATATACAGGGATAGGTGGTTAAGCCCGAATGATGAGAAATTAAACGGATTGAGTTTTTTGTCACCGTTATAGGCTTTGTTATCAACAAATCCGATGATTAACCGCTTCGGTAGTTGACCAAGGAAAACGTTATCGAGGGTCTCGGCCTGCACCCCGCTATGTATTGTCATTGTTTTGACCTCTACGCGCGTCATAGGGTATTTCGCGGTTGTCTTGGCTAGGGTTCTTGCATGCGCTAAGAGGATACCTGGGCTGATTTTTACACGCCGTATGAATAAGGTCACATCCATAATATCCACCTTATGATGATCGTTAGCCTCTATCAAACAAAAGGCATCCCGGATCTGACTAGCCTTAATCTGAGTTCCACTCCGTTCAACAGAAACTTTTCCTGATTGAAGACGTCGCAATGCAAACGGCCAAGCATATCAACGGGCTTGCTGTTAGAGAAATATTTACATCTACTTTCGAATCCCGTATTGTTATCACCCGTAGTCTCCTCAAAATGACCGGGGGTATCGAAATACCATAAGCCGGATGTGAGATGCGATTTTTCAGCTGCATCGCCATAGTTTAGCAGTGTTTCGATGTAAGCTCTGTATGCGTATGAGTTGTTACTCGGGGAGACCAGTTTTTGATTGAAGTATACATCCGTCTGGTTGAAGAGAGTATGCAGGAAATTGTTCACCGGGGCTACTATTGCAGTTGTTGGTGAAGCTTCACCAGTTGAAGATGTTTTGACAGGGAGTACACGTGCGCATACCCTAAGCATCGTGTGTGAGAGATCTAGGTACTCGTCACCCTGACCCGGCACGACGAATTCAATCGGTGAGTCATCTGTTAGTGCAGACACGGGTTTGTACTGCACCCATTGCCCACCTTCGATAGAGGTCTGCGTAGGTGGCAGAGTAAAGAGATCTAGTTCAGATTTCAAACATTCGCAGGAATGAGCATGTAGGTAGGCCATTTTTGTAGATAACTCGAATAACACTATTCACTTTAGACTTTTTTCTTCACAAAGGACCGGAAATATTCGTAATAGCCCTTTTCTTGCAACAGGTCTTCGTTCTACCCTCACCAGGTGATTTTTTATTAGTACCCGGTGACTTTTTCTTGGAAGTGGACTTAGTTGTTTTCTTCTTCTTTGTCTTCTTAGAGGGTTTACGGCTTCTGGGCGATTTAGACGAAGTAGCTGCTATCCATAGTCGCGGCGCACGGACGAATCCAGACTGGCCCAGCGTCCCTCCGTACCTGCGTTTATAGCCCTCCCCTTTCATAAGCTTTTCAATGCCTTCCTGGGCCTTCCGCTTCAGATTCTCCCGTGTCTCACTGGCCCGCGTTTTAAAAGCCTGTTTCCATGGTACATTACCGTCTAGGTCTGACATGAAATTCATGCCGCTTCGCAAAACCTCTTTGCCTAGTACACGTGCGCCCCTTTTTAGAAGCGGAATAGCCCGTCGGAATAGACCGCCGAGAAAACTACCGATTCCATGCCCCCGCTGATTGGGTGCTCCGACGAAGACACGGTCGATTCCACCGCCTATTTGTGACTCGTAATGCTCTATGTAGTGAGCCATGATGTTATACCGTTCTTCCTGTTATTCTCACCACATACATCAAATTAGTATACTTTCTTGAAGTGTAGTGTGACGGTCAAGGTTCCGTGATCAAATGGTATGGATTTACCCTGCTGGTCTCTTATAGATATTTCGATTGTCCGAAAACTTAAAAGAAGTAAAGGTAAATAGTGTGGTGGTGAAAACGTTTTTACTTCCGTATCCACGATGTCTGCGCTTTGCCTTACCTGTAGTATACGCAGAAGAGGTGCATAGACGTCGCCCACGATACGTGGTTCTATGATGTCACAATAGACGAACATAAGTGACGGTATCTTCTGTACCTCTTTATTGTTTTTGTCAGGCATTACGAGTACCTCTGGTGTACCATGGGGCCCGAAAATTCCACCCTCATTTGCAAGTCTGTTCATGATGGCATCTGCACTATACCCGCTTTTGGCTGGTTGCTGGGTGAATTCCTCTTTCTTGTCAGGTAGGTATGTTAAAGGATATTGTATTTCGACAATAGCGACCTCCCACTCGCCGCTGAGCTCAATCGTGCGCGGTAGCTGTGTAATATAACAGCAGGTCTTGTTCTCGGGAAAATACTGCATCGAGCTATTACTCGGTAGGGTAATGTAGAACTGCGATTTCATCGTGAAGCGAGATTTTGAACACTAGTGGCCGGGATCCAGCCGTTGGACTTTTCAGGGTAACCTTTCCAACTGACAAGAACCTTCTTACTGTGCCCTCGTCCCTTACTGCGAATGATTTTATCGATTTGAAACACGGTGGTTTCAATGTCAGTGGCCACACGCTGCAACTCTGCTTCGTAGAAATAGCCGTCAATCTCCTCTTCCGAAAGATCCTCTAGTTCATATACGTTTGGCGAGCCAGGTAAAACACGGCGGATCTTGAATAGCTCTTCGCTCCAGTTAGCTTCGTATCCTTTAGCGAAGGTACCCTTCGTCTTGCTTATGCGTACAAGATCATCCTTATTGAATTTCGGATTGCGAGCCCTATGTAGTGGTTGCATACGTTGAATATTCGCGCGCACCTCGGCCGCATTGTAGAGCATTACAGCGGACGGTGCCATTTTGATACTTGAGTGTACAGTGTTATTATACGCGCGAACAATGTTTTCCAGTACATCAATGTACCGGTGGGTATTTTTGTGAGTAAAATATCTCCACATGCGTTCTTTTAGAGTACGATTAAAACGCTCGACAACAGCTGCTTTTATATCAGGATTACGCGTCATGCGAAAACGAATGTCGTTCTGAGCAAGTAGTCTTTGGAAAGCACCACCCACGAACTCTTTACCCTTGTCAGACTGCACGGTAACAGGACGCCGTTCGGTAGAGGATAAAATTTGCTCGAAGCCATCGGCCACGTCACTAGTCGATTTACTATGGAGTGGAATCACCCATACAAATTTACTCAGAACATCGATGACTACTAATAGGTAGCGGTATCCGTCGTTATGATCCTTTATCGAACCAAGTTCAACCAAATCGGCTGCCCAGAGCTCATCAATATTTGAAATGTTGTACCGTAGTCGTTGGAATTTCCGTCGTATAGGTTTATGCAGCGTGTAAGCATCCTGCGCACTTAGCCAGTTTTCGACTGCCGCGGAGCCGACCCCTTCAGCGGCCCTTTTCAGCTTCCTTGCTCCTGCATAACCAGCTGGGTGTGAGGGGTCATAATACAAACGCTCTAGTTCTCTCATTTTCGGAATCCAAACGATAGCCAGTTTTGGCTTGACGATGTGGCCGGAGAAGTACGGGGTGTTTTTCGATCACGCTGTAGTTTCGACGGTAGAGAAAAGGATTCGTCGTCTCTCCCGTCAGTACTTCCGTCTTCCTTGGCTGATTGTTCGCCACTGCTACCTCCGGTGTCTTTAGAACGGTGCGATGCTCGGCGATGTTTTGCGCCACTCCGTATCATGATGTTCTCAGCGTTTGGTGGCGATGCTGCTGCATTCGTCCAGACATTTTGATTTCCAACATATTCCCGTGGAACGTTGATACTCTGAAGAAAACGTGCGTACACGTGTCTGCCGTCAGGCTGAAAACCTTTTCTAGAGCGCATAGAGTCGTTCACCAGATCTACGATGTTTGTACCAGGTATAACCTTGTTGTCTATGGTCACCACACCGTTACTGTCCCAAGAGAAACGCGTCGGAACATCCGTCAGGTGTTTAAGTAAATTTTCAGCCTTTGAGCGGTATTTCTTTGGTACCGACGAAACAACTCGCGATAACGATTGTTGCTGATTGGGGGATGATTCTGTATTTTTTTCATTTGTGATATCAGTAACGATATCGTTCCCAGACTTCGTGTGAAGTTCCAGACTAAGAGGTTTTCGTGAATCCTCAGTGAAGTATAAAAAACGCTGTAGCAACTGTTGATATAATTTCCATTTCGTGGCGTCATCCTTGGTAGGCGAATCCAGAATGGCTTGCATCTCACTATCGAGTCTAGACATCGGATTTTTCGTGATTTGGTTTGCACTCTCGTAATTACCGCTAGAAAGTACCCCGGCGGATGTGATATTACGTTGGAATCGTTCTACGCTCTCCGAGGGTATCAAAACCATTTTCTTTGCATGTTCCATCGTCTTTCTGTTTCTATTTGCCAAACAGGTGGGAAAATAGAGTACCGAGAACGGGTGCAATTAACATAGGCAGAAAACCACTACCACGTTGAACCAGTATCTGTTTTTTACTCTTCAAGCTTCCTTTGCTGCTAGCCAGTTTACGAAGAAGCTGTTCATGCCTAGCAAGTCTAGCTTTTTCCTTCTGCGTCAGGACGACGTTACCATGCACTGTGTTCAAGGCACACTCACATATACTTTTCACAAGAGAATTATTAGCCGTACGTAGTAGTGCCAGACGTTGTTTAGGACTCAGCTTGCAGAGGGCCTGTAGTGTTGCTGTATTACCGTTTCCGAATCGTCTACGTGCGACCGCAACCGTTGAACCTTTTACACTTAGGGTACTATCCGAGGTACCACGAGACCGCCGTACGCGTGGCATTACAATCGAACGACTGGTAAATTGGAAATAGAACGCGTCTTTATATCTTTTCGCGGAACATAGACGTGCTGATACTTGTCAGTTGGAAATATATTGGTACGATACCGGCAGTTTTCAGGCGTCGATTGTTTCAAGTCGAGTAATAGATAGCCGTGCGGCTGCGCAGTAGCGTCGTGATAAGCCTCCTGTAAAAAACGATGGTCCTCGGGGTAAACCTGACGCGCTAAATGCTGTATCTGTGCAGGATCTCGCGGGTTCTTAAAAAATACGATATAATTTGTATTGAGCGATATATCCCTCTGACCACGACCCTGATGAAATAGGTTCTGTGTGATAAAAAACACGCTTAGATTCTTATGATAACAACCCTTGGTGAACAGATCAACGACCACGTTGTTGGAGGCCTCCCGCATTAGATCATCGACCACAATTAGCTTAGGTGTTCTATCTGCATCGTAGTCAGATTCCTGCGGTAAGCCCTCCCGATACTCAATTTCAGCATCCGCTGTGCCGTTTTTATTAAAAGACCCTTGAAGCGAATTCTGCTCAGCATAGTACCATAGGACACGAGAAAATCGTGTATCGCACAAATCTTCGATGTTTCGCAGAAAGGTCTTGACGAAAATTGATTTACCGCAACCGGACGGTCCGGCAATTATCGCTGAAAAAGGGTGACGCCAGCGTGTGTCCATTTTTCTTATGGAAGGCCTCTCTCTGTTTCTGACTGTACACGACGAGTGATTTAGGTACTATGAATGAAGTTTGACTCAACCTGCGACTAACTATGCTACAATATTTTCCGAAGGAGTCTAAGTGCGTGGCACGCGCCATCTCTCATGCTATGTACGCTTTTTTACAGAGTAGATATATCAACTGAAAAATTTGTTTGTAGTACATATATGCATCAAAAGTTGAGCTATATACCGATCAGGGATGAATACTGGGGCGGGGAATTAATAATATGAACTGTTTGAGGTTTGGATTCAGATATTTATTTCGTTGGGGCCGTGGCGATATAAGCAGAAATTTTTTTTTCACGGGTATAATCGAAGAAAAACTTACCACGTCATTATACGGTCAATATTTTTACATAGAATATCTTGTACTTATTTCGACATTGACGAGGTATGCGATTACTAGCGAACAGTTTTATTTATTACAGTAATAGGCCGTGACAGAGTAGGTATGCATTGGCTTATATTTAAAATGGATATTTACAGTTTTTTTTTTTTTTTTTTTTTTAATTTCTAATAACAAGGTTATGACACAAATACTATAAATAATATACAGATACTAGGAACGCAATGAATATTAATATCGTTGTTACAAATATTACAATTGACTTGCTTCAATAATATAAGAATAATACGGACAAGATAAATAATATAGATATCACAAATATCACAGTTTAATAGTTTAAATGATGTAGGAATGATATGAACAAGCTGTATAATAATATAAATATCACCTGTAAATGGCTTAAAGAAGATAGGCAAGATTATTATTATAAATATCATCTGTAAACGAGTTAAAAAAGATAGACAAGATTAATATTATAAATATCACCTGTAAATGCGTTAAAAAAGATAGACTGGATTAATAATATAAATAACACGAATGATATTGATAACATATTTAAAAAACGAAAATACAATGAGTTCAAGAGAATGGGAGAAACAGCTCGCCTGCGAAGCATAAACTATTGCGGAATTGCGAGCTACATACAAGGCACAGTCTGCTACGCCTATTCATCGGTGTGACCGTAAGGAAGAGTATCCCAACTATCTGTACAACAACGCCTCTTTACAAAAACAGGACGACAGGTCTTCGTCTGATCCCGAGTCACTACGTCATGCGTTGCGGTTCGACTTATTACTCGAAACCCTACTCGAATCGGCGCTGCATCCTCTACTACCATTTCCCTGACAGATTTGAAATTTATTTTTAATCGAGTTGAATAGTTCAAGCTAATTCCCTTCACCTTGCAGACTTCTACTTTACTTCCGTCTGGACACACCACTATGAATGCATAGAACTTTGCCCCGCCAGATACAAAGGCCCGTATGTAACTGCCCCCACCATACTGCTCAAGCTCGTTGGTCATGTTACCTAGGAAATTACCTACCGGAGGCTCGTATTCTCCAACCCTACCCGAACGAACATAAATAATCGAATCCGTATCATAATACAATACACGACGATCAAGTTTTTTTAAATAAGAATACAACGTTAGCCGCGTCTGTGCCGTCGTATATGCCGCAATGACTACATTCGCGAGGGTAGATGGTTCAATGCTTTGGTCTATGTAGGACCAGCGGGCGTACAACACATCGTCGTTGACGGGGACTAGATCCTCCAGCGAAATTGCAGGATTTGTCAACAAAGCTAGCAGTGCCTCCCGTGTATTGATGACCGTCGTCTTCGACATGTTGTCCCTCTGGCCAAACTTACCCCAGAATGAATTGAGGCATAACTTAGCTACAGAGCGAAGCCCTGGATTTTTTACAATTTTTTGACGTTCTAGTCCTACACCCTCTACCAACTTATACTGCCTAATATAGTCTGCCCGCTCGATCTCGCTGTTACAGCCAGCGGGCCAGCCGCTAGCCTCCTGTTTGAGTTTAAGAAAATTACGTATATACCCTGCAAAGTGTCCGCCTTCGCCTGTCTCCGGATTTAACCTAGTCACCTCGTACTGCCAGATTTCGGACACAGATATCACCTTATACCCGTTTGCTACAGCTTCTTTTAGCTCAACTGAAACCCATGTGCCGGATAAATATCGCTCGTTCTCGTTATTATGCGGGCACGGCGATTGTATCAATTCACGACAACAGGTGTAACAAAGCGGGAACATCAGTTTACCATGCATGCGGAAAGGCAGTACAGGATGATAAAGATTTCGCGGAGGTAGCACAACACACTGGACCAGTCCCTCGACCCTTGTAAGATCTACACTATGCATCCCTACTAATGTCTCGCACTCTTGCCCTACATATAACTTTGGATAACCACGCGGGTATTTACCTGTTGCGTTAACGTACGGGTACAATGAGCAAACATCAACGTAGTGTATTTGCTCACTGCCCCCGCCGCCTATCTCGTAAAACCGCGAAGTGTTCCCTGTCCGGCCACCGAAAAAGGCATCACGTGGATTCAGCTTAGCTATACCTAACCTTGGAACAAATTGACTAGTCTCAATATATGCTCGCAGCACCGGATCTGTTTCCACCATCCTGGTGAACTCACACTCCCATATTTCTTCGACGGTGATTCCAGAATTCCGCAGATGTCGTGTCTTGGCCATGGTCTGTTCGAGTCGTCGGTCCATACTCTCTCCTACTGCTGGCCGCTTATCCCGATTGACACGGTAACAGCGGGGACACCCGTGCCAGTAGCATCCGTGGAACTCCAGTACATGCTCTCTGCCATCGGATCACCCGTAGTAACCGTCAACCCGGCGGCACTGAATACGCTTCTCTCTTCCTCTACCAGCGTGCTCGATCTCAAGCCCAAGCTCATGCTCCCGCCATACCAGCCACTCGATGGCTCTACGCGACTGCTTATCCCCCAGTCGGTACCCAGCAGGAGGAATAACACCGATTTCGTTATCGCGTAGAAAGTTTTTTCGAAATACCATCGAGCAAGCTGATGCAATCGTTGTACTTTCCGTGAATGGGCAAACATTCCCTGTATTTATGAAGATCTTCCGAAAAGCTAAACAAGCGAGGCGTAAAATTGCGACATCGGCCTGACAGTACGTTAATAGTTCCATATCAAAATTAAAAATATAATTCTCACCCACTAATCTATTATACCATTTGAAAAAGTTTTCCCTAGCTTCTTTCGTCATGCTATCGGGTGAATAAAACTCGGCCGCGGGTAATGGACCCTCATACCCCAGATTAGCTGGGATATTGAACAGGTGTGGGAATAATCCTTTTTGCGTAGACTCAGGTAAGCCGAAAGCCTTTGGCAATGCTGCCAAAGCCATCGGCATGCATGCCAGCGAGTCTAGAAAACGGACGTTATTCGTTTCCAAAAGTATTATTTTACTCCCATTGAGTATCACCTGCGGTGGTTCACCACCTTTCTCTACTGAATACTTGAGAATAAACTGAGCGTCAAATCCCTTAGCGTTATGCGCTATGCAAACTACTTTCCTATAACCCTCGAATTTCCTATCTACCAACTCAACAAGTTCTCCCACGGGATCCCTACTAAAAACAAACTCTCGTTGGGCACCGCACCCTGCACAACTCTCCCTAAACCCACCATCCATACAGCGCGTGCAGACCCGCTGAGCTACACACAGATTTGGCACGTGGACGTTCACCGTCTCCTCTCCCTCTAGACTCTGATTTTGCTGTGTCTCGAAATCGTAAAAAATAAATATATAATTCGCCGGCTCTCCCATGTTAGGTTTCACAGGCCTCATGTAGCAGCTATGATCTATCTTTTGATTTGAACGGCAGGTCTTACAGTATATTTCCCCGCAAATATGTTTACCCTTGGAGGTATCGGTATAGATGTCACAGTTTGCGCATATCCGCAGGGTACTGCAGATCGACCGTTTCCCTTTAAACGAACCGGGTTTTTTGTGGTTTTCAAGACACTCGAGGCCGTAAAACTTACGTCTGCACGAGACACATTCTACTCTTTCAGACCTTGCATCACAAGCAGGCGTCGACAAACAACGAGGACATATATTAGAGCACCTGTGTTCCCTACAACGGGAATAACCAACGTTACATGGAATGCAAAAAAAAATAGAGGCGGCTGCGGCACTGATATTTAAAATTGGATCATAATGTCTGTTTTGTTCGTCGTAAAGAATGTTGAGTCTAAATGTAGCAGTCCGCCCTAGGGCTAGTACAATATCTTCACCGTTAAACAAACACTCCCCTCATTTTCCAAGAGTACTTCGAAAATAAACTTTTATGACCGTGTCATCCCGTGCCAAATACTGCTGAAACTGCAGGAGCTCTTCGTACCCGCAGCCCTGCTCGGGTACCGTGACGTGCGCCTTCCTAACTAATTCCCGAGCCCTCTCTCTCTGATATTTCTCACTGTCCCTAGTCCTACTCCAAATGTTCTTGAAATCCGGATGACTCCCCTTCCGAGCGTGCACCCCGGCTACAAACAAAGCCCGCGGCAAACATAAATTATCTGTATTTTTTAATTTCAATACCGACCGCTTCCTCAATATTTCCTCCCCATCTAATCTCAAACGTTTACCCATACCAGTAGGTGAATTGACTATAGATATATTAATTGTAAAAGGCTGATCTATCGCAAACTCACTCGCACTCTGTGTGACTCTAAATACAAGATCCCATAGATCCTCAAAATGAAAATCGCGTGTCGGGCGAAAGTTTAGACCCGCGGCGCCCCTCGTGAAACCATCCGTAACAAATGTTATACCCATTAGATCGTCCTGCCTACACAAAGATTTGAAATACCTATGCAATTTCCTAAAGGCGTCCTCTAACCATCGTAGTGTATTTTCTGTCTCCGGCGGAATTATGATTTTTACCGTAACTTGATTCCCAGCCAACCCAAAACGCGGATACCTTTTATTTACACGCTGAGTGATTCTAAACCGTCTCGAGTTACTAACGTCTACATCTTCTACTTCGGACTCTAACCCTACACCCTGAATCGGTACACTAACTCGCCTGTCAACATCCGGTCGATCTTCCTGTTCAGGTTCATCACTCAACGGTGCATTACGCTTTCCTGGTCGGCGAGCTGCACCGCCTTCCTGCACTGCTGAAGTGCTAGCCCCCTCGTTGACTGTCCATAATCTGATAGGTGTTCCCGCCGTTGAGGTAGAAGCTCCAACATTAACGGCGAATAGATCTGTCGCAGGTTTCGCTCTCCGTGTGTTTCCAGCACCTGTCAAAGTATTCAAAAATATAAAAAAACGTCGTAAATTTGCAGCGCAGAGACGAAGATTTAACATTTTTTTCGGATAGAGGTGTACTCGTATTTTATTCTCTAGTATCACCTACCGCTCACAGTAGATTCCGTGGCCATCTCTGTTTCACTCGTATCCCCCACATCCTTCATTGAGACTTGTGATAATCGCTCCATGGTCTCCTCCATCGTCGTTGCGTCATTTCACTCGTCCACTAGCTCATCGCTGTTATTTTCAAGAATAATGTCTACGCCAGGATGATCCTGTGTAAACACCATCATACTTTCCGCTGCCAGTTCATAAGCTTCGACAGCTTCT
Source organism: Tenthredo scrophulariae (assembly GCA_963978835.1). NCBI lineage: Eukaryota > Metazoa > Arthropoda > Insecta > Hymenoptera > Tenthredinidae > Tenthredo > Tenthredo scrophulariae. The sequence goes on along the minus strand of OZ022235.1, from coordinate 7,471,785 downwards.
ATAATAATCGCTTCTTCGCGTTCCATAGCTTCGGCGTTCAAACGTGTTGCCTCTCTCGTCTTCCGTCCTCGCCTGTTGATCACACTCCTCAGCTTTTGCGGATCGGCTGGTATAAGGGCAATTCTAATGATATCCATCATTTTCTCCATCCAAGAAGGTCTACTCACTAGGCGCGGCAGTGTCATAATTTCAATGGCCGTCGGCATGTCAAGCATACCCATGATGTTACGTAGAATTGTCGACACTTCCTGTACCGTCTGCATACCGTTGACCTGACGGTACCACTCACGAATACGCGAAGTCATAAGTGACGGCCTTGAAGTCTTGAGGTACCGTATCACCATCAGGATTAAACCCTTGACGGTTGATATGATGCGTTTATCTTCTATACGAACCATTGCAAAAACACTCTCCAAAATGAATTCAAAGAAAAGAAAAATAAGGTCTTGACCAAATTTTTCTCGAAGCTCGCTTAGTTACAACGCCTTTCACGATTGAAAAAAACAAACGCAACAGTAATTGTAAAACCACTCGAAATCAGAAGATCACAACCAGCAGAGTTTCCTCTACTGAATAGTTTTTCAGACTGATAAAGTGACACGCTTTTGGCGAGTCTATATATGCTCTGATCGGCGCCTTGCCCATTTTCACTGGGTGGGGATGAGCCAATCACCGATATTACAGCCGGCTGCCAATCCTTGACCATATTTACCTACCTGAAGCATTCTCGCTATACATCGACCTGACTGACGTCATCTTCATGTAGCTTTTCACCCAACTACCCCTTAAGCCCGCAAGTCTAAACTGGCATAGCCGTCGTCGCTAATCCCCAATCGCACCTTTGCACTTTAGACAAAAGAATATACATCTGCTTCTTCGCGGGGGCAGTCGGAGCGTAAACTTGAAAATAGAAATCGGTTAATTACATTTCTGGGTGAGGCTAATCACAAAGACAGCTGTATCGTTCGCCTATCTATTACCTTTCATTGGTTTAGGCTACCATCGACAAACAGATCTTTCAATGGCTCACTAGCAGAGTATAATTGCTATATTTCCACGAGTTTTGCTCGTACTGCTATAAGGTCTTCAGCGGCCATTCTCCAGCGATAGGCTTACAATAGTTTTTGTTCGTAATCAATCGCCCGCCTGTTTGAGAGCTGTACAGGGAGGGGGGAGGGGGGGGGGGGGGGTCATAAACGGTATAGTTGACCCTCTCTACTAGCGACGAAGACAAAACATTTGTGTGGCAGTCAAAGTGATGGTAAAAGAGGTCATATTCCGGTAATAGGATCAACTGAGACAGCAGAGAAAAGATCATTGAAGAGGATCTACAAGAAGGCCGGGAAAAAATCAAAAAAAGCGACGAAAATAAACAGAAGAATAAATGGGTGAAAGAACAACGAAATACCACTGATGACCCAGAAAGCAACTTAGACTTGAGTGATTCTTACAATGATTCGGCCGATACCAGCTGGCTGAACATGCGACATACGACCGTACGACCGCGCAGATCGTCACACGCCGATCATCCGACCGTCGCGTGACGTCACAAGCACTATACCGTGACAATCACGTGAAACCGAATGGATCCATGCTACCGAAAAGCGAATATTTCGTATTTTCAGCAGGTTAACCACTCGTTGCACTGAAAACCCCTAGGGTGATTTTGGCGTGCGGTCGATGAAACTCGACAGCCATTGTTGGACATTGTTGTTGGAAACCGGCTGACTGTCAATACATCGCGGAAGGTAGACATGTGGGGTTATGTTCGCTTATTTTAAGCAAACGATAAATGAAGTGAATAAAACCTACGTGAATCTGTTATTGATATTTATCAAAACTCGATCAATCAGTTTTAAATAATATCATAGTACAATCAACGAATTAACTTAAGCTATAACTGCAAATTAATTAGAATCAAAGAGTTCATCGAGAACAACCAATTTGAACGAAATTATTAATTATTAATCCTGGGGTTGAGGCTTCAATAAATTGAACTAGGTAAGTGAGAAAGACTTTATTGAAGCTTCCTAAAAGTTTATTCAATGCGTAACAAGGATGAGTATCATGTTGTAATGAATTAGTCTTCGTTACAGTCAGCAGCGCAGTTTAAACCGCCAGGCCTTGGAGTCTTCGAGAAATGTCCAAAGCCTAGACTGGGCATCATGCCTGCGCCTGTAATTTCAAGGTAAAAATTATCACACATTCATTGCACGATATCGTTGTAATTCATACTTTTCAAATATTCATGTTTTTCAATAACTTAATTCCATTAAACAGCACTTATTTTTTTTTACAGCTAATATTAGCAGATGTTTGTGGCCAATGAATGTTGTCATTGAATGTGTGATAATTCTTACCTTGAAATCACAGGCGCAGGCATTATGTCCAGTCTAGGCGTAGTGCATTTCTCGAAGACTCTAAGAACTGGCGGTTTAAACTGCGCTGCTGACTGTAACGAGGATTAATTCGTTACAACGTGACAATTATCCTTGTCATGCATTGAATGAACTTTTAGTAAGCTTCAATAGTTTTTCTCACTCAACTTGTTCATTTTATCGAAGCCTCAACACTAGAATACAATTGATAATCTCGTTCAAATTAGTTGTTCTCGATGAACTTTTTGACTCTAATTAATTCCTAGTTATAGGTTAGGTTAATTCCTTGATTGTATTAAGATATCATTCAAAACTAATTGATAGATTTTTGATGAATATTCATAGCTTATTCACGTAGTTTTTATTCACCTTATTAATCATTTGCTTAAAATAAACGAACATAACCCCACATGTCTACCTTCCACGATGTATTGACAGTCAGCCGGCTTCTATCAACAATGGCTGCCGAGTTGTATCGACCGCGCGCCAAAATCACCCTAGGGATTGTTCAGCGCAACGAGTGGTTAGCCCGCTAAAATGACGTCATATTCACCAATATTCGCTGTTCGGGCGCATGGGCCATTCGGTTTCATGTGATTGTCACGGTATGATACTTTCAGTGTTCATTTTCCAACGATACGTTAACAATGGTTTGTGACCGTGAATGGTCGATCGCCTGTTCGAGAGGCGTACAGTGCATAATAGATTTATATTGTTCGGATGGCAATAAAAGTTATTTTTATCTGACCATGGTCGTGACGTGCTATTAGACAGGCTGAAACTTGTAGGCCTGACCTGCCAAGCAGTTTTCAAAGAGACAGGACTCTAACAACGGTTACTCTGAATCGATGCTCTTCAGAGACGAAATCATAAGTACATCATGGCTAACTATAGAACGGTGCGTGCGTTACAAAAGGCTGCTCCATCTGATAGGTCGTTCATAGCTGACTCTCTGCGGCCAACGAGGCGTATGCTACTATCTACCAATTACGGAATAAACGATTCCTTTTCTACAACAGTGTCGGTCGGATGTTCTCTAGTTGACCAACGTTTCGAGCCTATTGTGCACTTCGGCGGCTATGGTGGAAGTGTTATTGCAACGAGAGCTAACATTTGATGCAAGTTTTTGAACATCCTCGACGATATCAAGAGATATATCGTTAAACCAGTGAACACTGTCTATAGTCCTGACTTTCCTACAAAGTCAGGACTTCCTGCCGTTTTGCACCCATCGACTCAGATGGTTATACTGTGTCGTTCATCTTCGCCCACGGAACGAGAGCCATCAAGCTTGCAGAACTGCCTGAGATATGGAAAAAAAAAGAAGATCGAACCACGGATGATGAGGCTTCCCTTCAAGGTTCTCCTAGTGCCAAGAAGCGAAAGCTGTACTTTCCGTCTATAGTGCTACAGAAACCTTCAATTAATGGTCTAAGGACTATAGTGCCATGTGTCAGTGAACATTTACGTCACCTATCAAACCACGCAATTGCTGTAAACCAGTGTGAACACTATATCGTGGAAGAACTCGCTGCGCTGCTGGCTTGTGCGTTTGGGTTCGTGGATACCCCCATCGAGCGTTTCATACAACTTGTCTTGAGGGATTTTGATGAGGTGCAAGAACAACTGAAGCTGAACTTCAAACCGAGTTTTGTGACGGACATGTTTAAGCTTGTTATGCTTGAGCAAGAGGCGCAGCTCGAACTTGCCCTTGCCACCGAAATTAAAGAAATCGTAGATTCGGCACGTGGATACAGTCTTAGGTACAACTTGGACTACGAAGCGCACGTATGGTTTGCCACAAGCAACGGGTCTTCCCGAACCTTGTCTGGTATAAGACTTTGATTTTCAACGTTGTTAGTGATAGTTTTTACACAAAATACCTTTCGATAAATCGTAGATAAATTAAAATGTTCAGCTTTGTGAATTTTGAATAATATGAATAAACAATCATTGTAACCATATTCAAGTGCTCGTCTTTTACTAGGCCTACCCCTTTCCTAAGCTCGCGTATACCTGCATCTCCACACCGCCGAACCGTCCGTAGTTTGGAATTTGTACAGTGTATATCTGTATATATATTTGGAAGGGCCATAAACGGCATACTGCCAAATCGGAGGAGAAAAGTGTATATCTCTATTTATATTTCGAAGCGTCATGAACGGTTTACTGCCTAAACGGGGTAGGGAGCAAAATCTATACCTGCATACACTTTGACAACGAAGACTGTTCATCCTTTCTACCGTCAGGTGCACCACGGCAGTAGCGAGTGAACCAGCGTCACACTAAGGTCGGAACCGGAGCCGCAGTAGGAATGGATTCGAAGGACCTATGTTGGAAGCAACAATATTCACTCATGTTGGAATCGCTAGCCCAGATTTAATTAGGTTAGCTTGGTTCATGCATGCTTAGATTAGGTGAGCTTAGTTCATGCATGCTTAGATTGAGTTAGCTTAGTTCATGTTGGAATCGCTAGCTCAGATTTGATTAGGTTAACTTGGTTCATGTATGGTTAGGTTAGGTTGCCTTAGTTCATATATGATTAGGTTAGGTTGGGTCCGGTATGGTTACGTTAAAGGAAAAAAAAATGGAGCCCGGGGCGCGGGGCGGATTTCTGCTTGTGCTCAATGTTTTGTCAACCTTTTGAATTTTTATTCTGAAAGCTGACATTTTTTAAGTAAGGAACCCGAATTTTCAGAATGGGATGGCAACGGTGTCGCGCATGAGCTACGATTAATTAATAAAGAGCGGTAAATAAAATTCTCTCTTGAGACTCAACAGAATATCTTTATTTTTCTGAACTATGCACTACCAGATGCCTCTAGCGGTGGTACTAACTATAAGTCCACTTCACACATGGGCTTAGTTTTCTTGAACAAGTTATTACAAAATGTCTCGTAAGCAAAACCGTCAAAACCATCCGATTTCGCGGTGTTTCAATCCATTTGGCTTAGCTCCATCACGTAAGTACCATGATCAGTCGTAGAATTAAGTGAACAGTTTATTAAATAAAAATTGAAGTCTTTACAAAGGTGTCTGAATATTCTAACTACTTTCTGATATACTATGACGGTCTACTGGGCTCGATGTTCTGACCCGGAGCGCCTGGTCTTTCCATCCTTTATGAACTTTAGGAGCTGCGTCCGCAAATTCTCTAGCATAGCGCAACGTACGGTTCATTCGCCCGCTGAGTTGCGCTAGCACATTCCGCTGCATTGCGAAAGGCTATTGGGTTTACAACATCCCTTCCCCCTTGGAAAGAAAAGCCTTCGGGTTTTCTCTGACATCAATCAAATTTTCTGGTTTGTGTCGTGCGTACGCTCGCCTGTTATGCTATATCTGGGTTAGTAGTTTACATAATGTATCCCGTTAACATATTTTTTATATAATCGTTTCTTATGCTAGGTTAGTATAATTAATTTTTCCTGACATATTAATTAATGAGAATATTACAAAATGATTAGCTCTTATTCGATAAAATGCTCTAAACGATTTACGTGTACTCTAAGAGTTTTTTTCTTCACCTTTATGGTACAGTTTACTTCTGAATTTACCTCTAAGATTTTGTAAGGGCCGATCCAATGAGATAACAGCTTCTTTGATCGCCCTCTTCGTATAGTTTCGTCGTGCAGTGGTACCTTATCGCCAACCTTGAACCCTGTTTGCTTGGTTCGTCGGTCGTACTCAATTTTTCACTTTTCCTTGGCCTGCTGCAAGTTATCCTTAGCTATGAGATTGCTGGCTCGTAACCTCTCTCGTAACTCTTGCTCGCAGTCGTCATAGGTATACGTGAGTTGTGGATCTTTCTTCAGCGATGTCGGTAGTTCGGCTGCATGTCCATACACCAGCTCAAAGGGTATAAATCTCGTTGCAGTATGTGGCGTCGTGTTATACGCAAACATAGCATATGGTAAACATTCGTCCCAGTTGCTCTGTTCCTTGTGCACGTAATGTCTCAGGTATTCTGCCGACCTCTTGTGTGAACGTTCTAAAGCTCCATTGGACTCGGGATGATACGGCGTCGTCTGGATCTTGTCGATCTTTAACAATTCACGGGTATTTTTAAGGACGTTATTAAAAAAGTTGGTACCTTGATCGGTGAGTATTCTCTGCGGTATTTCGTGTTCGCACACGATCCTGGTTGCGAATTCTTCAGCAACAGTGTTGGCTTTCCGATTCGAGATGGGTATTGGTTTACTAGACTTGGTTAGACAATCTTGAAACGTCAGGATATACTTGTTTCCTTGTTCTGTTTCTGTCAGTGGTCCCACGATGTCTAATCCACATTTCGCAAACGGTTGATTTGGTGTGTCAGTTATGATCATTGGTGCCTTTGTTTTCTTGCTGAGTTTGTTCTTCTGACAATTTTTGCATCTCGAGAAGTGTTCTTCGACGTCCTTCCGCGATCCTGGCCAGTCGTATTTTAGTCGAATTCTTTCGATCGTTAGGTTTACTCCTTGATGAGCCCCCAATGGCGTGCCGTGGTACTCATAGATGATCCTGTTCCGATCTTCCTCCGAATATTATTGTTGTGGGTTGTTAGATTCATCCCCCTTTTTACTGACTTCTGGTCACTGCGTACATGCGACTCAAAGCATCTGCGTTGCTATTTACCTTGCCGACCTTGTACTTGATCTCATAGTCGTACTCTTCCAGCTTCAGTCGCCATTTCATAAGTCGTGATCCTGAATGTTTGACTCCGAATAACCATGTGAGTGGCTTGTGATCTGTAATTATTTTGTATTTATTACTATATACATACGGTCTGAAATAATGAACTGTCTAAACTAATACCAGTAGTTCTTCCTCTGTGGTGTTATAATTGCTCGCTGCCGAATTTAGAGTTCTACTTGCGTATGCTATCGGCAAATCTGTTTCCACTGCGCCTTATGATAGTATTGCTCCGATGGCTTTGTCGGATGCATCTGTTGTCACGATGAACGGTTGCTCGGAATCAGGGTATTGGAGTTGTGGTGCTGTCGTTAACGTCCTTTTAAGATTTTCTAAGGCCCCTTGTTCTCGCGAGGTCCATTGAAATTTTACCTCCTTTTTCAGCAAGTGAGTTAGTGGTTTTGCTAAGTTAGAGAAATTCTGTATGAATTCTCTGCAGTATCCAGCCAAACCCAGAATCCCAGAAACCCAGAAGCCAAATCCTTGAACTCCTTTTACATTTTTTGCAATTGAGAATTCTTCTACTGCTTGTATCTTCTCTGGATCTGCTTTGATTCCGTGTCTGGTAATGACATGTCCCAAGAAATTGACCGCTTTTTTCAGAAATTAGCACTTGTCCGGTTGTAGCTTCAATGAGTTTTGTCGTAGGCGTTTCAGTACCTCTTCCAATCGTTTGTTGCGTTCCCGCAAACTAGAAATATGTATGACAATGTCGTCAAGATAGACATACCATCTAAGTCCTTGTATTCCTGAAAGTAAAGTATTCATTAACCGTTGAAACGTAGCGGGTGCGTTCTTTAATCCAAAAGGCATGCGATTGTATTCGTAGTGACCGTGTGGGGAGGAAAATGCGGTTTTGTACTTATCCTCCTCTTCCATGAGAATTTGGTGAAATCGTGATGAGTCTAATGTAGAGAAATATTTTGCCTCACCCAACTGGTCCAATATTTCGGTGATATTAGGCAGTGGAAAGGAGTCTCCTACTGTGATATCATTCACCTTACGGAAGTCTACTACGACTCTCATCTTCCTTTTCCCTGATACACCTGCTTTCTTTGGTACCACTAGCAGTGGCGCGTTCCATTAACTTTTGCTTGGCCTGACTACACCGTCAGCATGCATTTCGTGCGATATGTGCCTATCACCAATTTTTCTATTTAACCTGACCTTGCACAAGGTCGTAACCGGTGTCCCGCATATACCTCTGAGCGTGATTACACCATCTTCAGCCATCACTTCGCCGTCAATTTTTTCGACTTTTACTAAGCTTACCTCAGCTCCTGAATCTAATAGCATAGTACCGTGTCTCGTCTTGAATTCATCTGCCTTGATCGTTGCGTGATTCTTTTGTCTGGCTCGATTTACTAGGCAATTTACTGGTAGGACGCGATACGCTTGCCTGTTCGCCGCGCCTGATCCTCGTTTCCCGAAGTCTCGTCGTCTCGTCTATTAGCGTCTCCAGATGGACCTGTTTCAGCCCATCGTATTTCCCTAGGATGTCTCTGATTACCCTCTGAACGTTTTCTGTTCTGGCTGGCTAAGCGTTTTCCTGCAATCTCGAATTAAATCTCCTGGTTTCTTACAATAATTACATGTTACCTCAACTCTTCTTACTCGGTGTCGGCAATCGCTGTCGATTCTGTGTATTGGCATTTCTCGAACGGCAATCACGTGCCAAGTGACCCGGTTTTCCGCATTTCTAGCAAGAACCAGTGCTACCTTCTCTGTTGTTTGGTCGTTGTTGTCCTCGGTCTGGACCACGAACAGGACCTAGATCGCGCTCCTCTTCGATTGCAGTGGATATTGCTTTTCTGAGCTTCTCACGCCGTCGGCTCTTGACTAATACCTTCAGCCTGTCATTTAGCACTCTTAAAAAAATATCAACAGATTGCTTACGGATTTGGCGTTCCAACGTTGACCTTGAATCTTTGACTGCCGCTTCTCTCATTGCCAATTCAACTACCTGCGCGGTGAGTTGTTCAACTCGTAATCTAGATGACTTGGCGTCTTCGTTTGGTCGTTGCCTACAGCTGTTAAATTCCACTTGTAACGAAGCTAATGTTCGGGTGTCGACGCACATGGACTCTAGTTCTTCCTCTAATTTATTCCAGATGGTTATTCACTTATATTCCAGAGCTCGTGCAACAGTACCTTTGATGCGGGTGCTCAGAACAGGTATCAATACATTTTCAGTATCTGAAGGTCGTACTATTTCACGTGCATACTTGCAAGAGCGAATAAAGTCATAAACTTTTTCTCGGTCATCATTATTGAGAATCTCTATGTCCTTCAGTACTTGTCTCACGGTAAGGGTGTCTTCGGCTATGTCAGCTAGAGGTCGATTCTCTCCTGTGTTCTGAAGCTGTCATGGTGTTACATGGAGCGTAGTTTTACTTTCAACCAATTCGCGCAACGCCGCACGAAGTTCGTCAACTGTATATTCTTCGGTTACGTGAATGTGAAAGTGTTCACAGGTTTGGAGATGATGATCTTTTCGTAATTCTTGAATCCACGCGGTTTTACCTTCTGCAATGCGTTTCGTCATCTATCGCGCTCTTCCTATCCAACCCACATTTCTCACTAAGTCTCATTTTCACCTATAATTACGAATAAACTATCAAATCGATCTACATACATATATATATCTGTTATTCGTTCACGTCCATCTCCTCACACGGTCCTTGCTCGCTTGAATTATTCTAATATTACTAGGGCCGCTAATTTCAGACTTGCCACGAATATCCCGAGACTCCGTCTGCTGTTCCATTTCGATTGTTGTCAAATACAAATGACGGCAGAAAGTGGCAGGAAAAGGTCATGTTTGTTGTGAATCGAAGCGAACGAACCTGGTGTGAATCAAGTTTCAAATTATCTAGCATTCAATATTATTGAGTACTCAATAATGAAAGCGAACTGTAGTATTTTTCACTATCTGCCGAAGGAGGTTAGGTGTGACTTTAGGGTATACGAACTGAAACAATGCAAACTGAATCATCTGCTAGAATCATCTATTTAACATTCATCAAGTAATTGAAAATAACAATGGATTATTTTTAATCAATTGATAAGTCTTCATCAAATGTTTACTCTCAATTTACGTTACTTTGATTTACATTCTGCCACGCCACGAACATACTTGTTTTCAGTGAATGGGTAGACTGAAATGCTATCCTTTCATTAATTCAATACTTTTATACTAATCATTCAATTTTTTCATGCTTATTTCTGACTCAAAATTTTATTTACATCGAATCATTTCGTTTCACAACATAACCTCTCATTGCCTTCATTAATTTACGAAGCATGTTTTTTTGCCGACACTCTCCGTCTCAATTGTCCGCTAGCAGACGACAAAACTCGGGATATTACTAAGAAGTTGGTACCATGGTGGAGTTACTTGACTGGATTCTGCCGACCAAGGATATTCGAATGCATCAGCGCCTCCGTGCTTGGACCGGTCTCTTTCCACGAAACCTCACGGTAAATATGAGGTTAATATCGATAACAAGCATTGGATATTTTTCCAATGTCGTGACTGATATTTTGATATCCCATTTGAGATTGATATCAGTATTTCTACTGTAATGCCAAATACTATACGCTTAGATCTCGAGTGCCTTACCAATGCAGTTGTACTGGTCAATGTTGCCAACTCGGAGACTTTGTCGCCAGAACTGGAGATTTCAGAAGTTTGTTGGTGACTTATTTTTTGACTTTGAGACAAGTCTCAATCCTAGTGATTTTGCCACCATGCCGCGGTGATTTCTGGTGATTTCTCGTTTCCGATCGAAAATGCGTTCGATTAGTGGATTGGTTCACAAATTTAAATTCAAGGCAAAGAGACGCGCGCTCGTCAGTCAGAAAAGTCAGAAAACAAAAAGTAAGTAAGCGTTTTTACTTGATTTAGAGACTTTATTGGATTGAATATGTAGGTATATTATCATTCTGACTTATATATTTTTATAGTGCCTCCACAATATGGGCAGAAATATCGGAAAGAGTGGGAGAAATTGGAAGATTTGAAAGGATGGCTGGAACCATGCACCACCGATAACACAAAGGGCTATTGCAAATATTGCAAAGCTTTACTAATGGCCAGAATGAATGATCTTCAAAAACACGCGAAAACTGGAAAACATATTGCAGCCTCGAGACCATTCTCACAAAAATGTCAACAGGTTTCACCTTTTCAATCAGTCAACACTGTGACTGATATACAACGAAAAGAGGGTCAACTTTGTCTGTATGCTGCAATGCATACCTCAATAGCTAGCATCGATCATCTCAGCGATCTTCACAAGAGTACAGCAGTAAATATAAGTTCACGTAGAACTAAGTGCACGAATATAATCAAAAATGTAATAGGTCCCCACTTTCACTCTGCACTATTAACAGACATTGGTCATGGGTACTACAGCTTACTTATCGATGAATCCACTGATGTGACTGTCCATAAAATGTTAGGAATAGCTATTCGATATTTCAGTACTGAACAAAAGAGAATAGTCTCGACTTTTTTAAGCTTGATACATACATATAGAGGATGGAACAGTTGAGTGTATGGTCAAAGAAATTAAGAAAAAGTTGTGTAGTATCAAATTGAAACTAACAAACTTGCAAGGTATTGGCACTGATAATGCGTCTGCAATGATAGGCATAAATGCTGGCGTTCATAGTTTGCTAAAGAGAGAAGTGCCTCACTTAGTTTCAATAAGATGCGTGTGCCATTCATTACAACTAGCGGTATCAAAGGCAACGGAAAATACTCTTCCAAGAAATGTAGAGTTTTTAATTAAAGAGACATACAACTGGTTTGCTCATTCGTCCATAAGGCAGCTGTGTTATGCACAAGTATATAGCACTATCAATGATGGCGACTGACCTCTAAAAATTTGAAGAGTGGCTGATACTAGATGACTATCGATTGAGCCTGCAGTGAAAACAATTATAGATCAGTGGTTAACATTGAAGACACATTTTGAAATAACTCGATTGCAAGATCATTGTTATACTGCAGAATTATTATATACAATGTACCAGGATGGAAAAAACAAAATTTTTCTGAGCTTTTTATATCCGATATTGAGTTTGGCACAGAAAACTAACAAAAACTTTGAATCTGCGTCGGCTGATCCTGTTAAACTACTTTCAGATTTGAAATTGCTTTACCTAACTATTGTCTACAAAATTGTACTCCCAACAGCAAGAATAGATATAAATTTATAAAGATGACATTGAAAAGTATCTAGATCCAAACCCATCTTTGGGCTTCAGCTTTGAATCTACATGTAGGGACTTTGAAATCACTGGACAAGAAAAAAGTTATTTGAAATCGAGATGCGTTTCCTTTCTGGTAGCTTTAGCAAAAGAAATAAAAAATCGTCTACCTGAAAATCTGAAGATTCTAGAAAAAATGAGTGAGCTTTCTGTACTCCAATGTTTGAAACCAAATAAATTGCCTATCGCTGGTATTGCTGCTGAATTTCAAAAAGACACTTCCACTATTTCTAAAATAGAATTACATTGGAATAACATTCACCACATTAAGTGGAAAGAAACTACGAACACTGAGCGGTTTTGGGCCGAAGTTAATGATTACAGAGACGCAAGTGGGGAAAATCCTTTCAATGAATTGGTAGATCTTGCGCTTCAAGTTCTTTGTCTTCCACACTCCAATGCTGATATTGAAAGAGTTTTTAGCCAGACGAATTTGATAAAAAATAAGCTACGCAATCGCATGAAATTTCCTTTATTGAGTAATATTTTGCATATTCGATTTGGATTAAAACGACTTGGAAAATGTTGCAACAATTTCACGTTACCAGGGGTGCGATTCTGTAACTTTTGCGCTAACTTATCACATGTGCTAACTTTTTTCCCGATTGTTCGCCAATGTGCTTCCTCGCTAGCACCCATTTACCCCCGGTAGCGCCTATATGCTCGGTTTTCGGTTGTCAACAAGCTGAGGTCGCCAAGGAAAACCCGGCTCTATGATGAAACTCTCGCGATCGAGTTTTATCTTAACGAATTTTTATCACCTGCCGTAACGACACTCTCACAGGCCTCGCTAACTGTACCGATCGCGTGTTATCTAAACTAATTTTCAGCGCCTGCCGTTAACGAGACTCTATAATATATTCGTTATTTTTTATCGAATATGTAAACTATGAAACTGTTATAATTTCTTATTGAATCAATGTTTCAACTACTTTTCCGATAACTTTTGACCCGGCAATGTAGATGAGAATCGAAATTACAAATAACGAATATCGAGCTTACGTGTAGGACTGTAACTCCCCACATAGCTGACGTACTTTTCAAACTAATGTTCGTGTAAGTTATGAGCATACGTATATGGGGCATTCTACGGTCAATCTTCTATGGTGGTAGATATACTACCTCCAAAACAATCTCATGATTTTGATGTAGCGGTTTTTTGAACAATTTTTGCGTTATGCATATTTTTTATTCGAATACCCTTTCGGTACGCGCGTCGCGCAACTAGACACGAATTGTCATTCTCTATGCTGAGTGTTTTGCTCTTTGAATAATTTGGTGCACCGCTTTTGAAGATATATATTGCTCACAAGTAATGACCAAACCTTTTGGGGTGAGTGTCGATTTTTTATTATAACCTACAAATGATTTGATTGGCATTCAGTAAATAACCGTAGATTTTACGTAGAGGGGAAACCGGCCTAAAACGAGACCCCGGTGTAAAATAAGAAATCGACTAAATAAATGCCTTTAGATGTTGAAAAACTGCTTCTATATTCAAAAAAATAGTGTCTCATTCGGCCCCGTAGCTGCAGTTCTTAGGTGGCTCTTTTCTGGCAGCCATTATCCACCACGTTTACGGAATAATTTTTTCCTAAATCAGCAAAATAAATATAAGGAAAATAGATTCCACTTTCGAATAAGGGTCAAAATGATCGTCTTCGGACACAGAATTTTTTAGTTTTTTTTCAAAAAAATCAAAAGTGTCTCTCTGTTTGAAGTTTTGAAGATTCGTGAACAGATAACGGTTCGCGAAATTTTTTTTGAAAAATTCATGAGTGAGTATTAAAGTTGGGGTAACCGTATAAAAAATTACGAATCAAATCAAAAATGGTGAGGGAAAATCATTGGTCGAGTTGGTATGGAATACCTAATACCTAATATATTTATTAAACTATTATTTTCACATGCCTTATAGATTGGTAAAACACAAAATGAAAATTATGCAGAATTACACAGAATAAAAAAAAAAAATCAAAAATTATAAATTTCACACAGAATGTTTTATAATTCTTGCATTTTACCCTCACTTACTGTTATATTTTTATTTAAATATTAAACTGTTTCTATCGTTATTAGTACGTATATTAAATTGGTCCTTATATGGGGTATACGACTTGTTTGTGTGTACTTATTTCTTTTGCTTGTTTGATTATTTCTTCCAGTGCTAGGCTATTAGATTTTATGTCATCGGCGTCCAGAGGTGTGGTTTTGTATTAGTGGAATATGGGGATTGTGGATAAGTTTACAGTATGGTTCTTATTCAGGTCTTGATATATCTCGGTTAGATTTAGAGTGAATTCTGGAACGTATGAGTGTATTTCCGTCGACGTCATGGTGTTAGAGGTACTGAGCGTTATGATTTCTGAGCGTCCTGAGCATCTACTCCTCAGTTTTAGTATCCCGGATTTGGAAACGGTGAGACGTGTTGTAGGCATATTGGGGCACAGGATATGAATAGTTTCTGGGTTTGGTAAGGAGTAGATCCAGGAATTTGGTGCTCTTAGTTTAGACCAATATGATCCGTCGAATGAGTTTATCCTAATGTTACATGTGTTCAATTGGTTAGCCATATTACCTAGGAATAATTGCATTTCGCATGAATTGTGATTGTTGTTGTGGTAGATTGGTTGAGTCTGTTTACAGATGTATGAGTTCTGCGAGAATTTGCATTCCGTGAAGTCTGTTTTCGAGAGGTGGAGATAGGAACTTCTGTCTATTGATACTGCGATGTAGTCATTATTGGGGGCTATGCAGGCGAAAGTATTCGATCTGTCGAAGTTTTGTTTAACCGGAATTGGAAGTAAATGGTATAAGTTAAATGCATCGTCGTCTAGTAGTGGGATTGATAGGCTATAGATTATGTTTGGTTCGTTATAGATAATGTTGAGTTCCGATAGTCTGATTAACTCTTCGGCGTACTTGTTTCTTGAGGGGATCGGAAATTGTATAAGCGGTTCTAAGGTTTGTATCTGTTGTAGGCTGTTAATCAGTTGTTTGGGTGATAACAGTTTTGGGTGTACAATTCCTTGTTTCGCGAATAAGATAGCATCGATTACGCTGTTTAGATCTAGTTCGTATTCGTTTAGCATTTTGTCTAGTTTGTTGAGGTGATGCAGTAATGTTATGGTCATTGTATTACGTGTCAAGTGTTGTTTCATGGTTGATAAGGTAAAAGTGACGGATACTACTTGGTTGTCTAGTTCTATAATGTGCTTCTCTATGTTGTCAATTTCTTTCTGTTGAGTGCCCAGCATTGATCGGATGATGTGCGTTTGATTTGCTAACAATGTGGCTACATGGTTTGTATCGTTAAATAGTCTATCGATTTGTGCGTTAATATAATCACCATCTGCTTCTGTTAGCGTTCCGTAGAGTGTCTTGTGAATGCTGCCAACGAAGTTGAACCATCCTCGTTTGACGCGTGTATGGGTCAGTTCTGCTAACTTTTCATGCAGTCTATCCGTTTCCTGGTATCCTATCAAGTCTTCTATTTGGTTTTGATATTCTTTTATGCTTAATAGTCGGTTTTTTGATATGTTTATTGTATCTTGTACGATACATTCCGTTCCTGTCGTGTTACAACTTTTATCAATTAAGTCGCAGTATCTTCCTAGTTCGTTGGATATGTCTATAAACTGTTTTATATTCAAGAAGTTTATCAGTTTCCATTTGTTGTTTGATACACGTAAGTTTTCTAGTTGTTCGTAGTAGATCCCAGGGTTTGTTGTGAACGGTATCAAAGTGTAAGGTTGGTTTCCATCGTTTTCGAGTGCCGTGCCGTATCTGTAATTATTTGTCTCGTTAGTCTCGTGTGTGTGCTAATTTTAATTTATTCAAGTGAACTATTTTCGTTCTGTTTGGCGTAATGTAGATTTCTGCGTTGATATTGTCGATTATTTGTTTAATAATGTAGGGACCTTTGTAATGGTCGTCGAATTTGGAGCGTGTTTCGTTTAGTAGGAATACTTTTTGTCCGGCTTCAAAGGTTTGCGGATTAATTTGCCTGTCATAGTAAGTTTTTGACTTTAATTTAGCTTCTTTTAGGTTCATTGCTGCCTGTTTCCGTATGTCATGTATGTTTGTTATTAGGTCGAGAATGAAGGTGTTGTACGTATTCGTTGTTGCATTGGTTGGTGTTGTGTCTGACGGTAGGCGTGCTTCTTTTCCAAAAATTAGATTATGTGGGGTGAAGTTTGTGCCTTCGTGTTTAGCGGTGTTGTAGCAGAAGATTGCAAAGCAAATGTATTCGTCCCAGTCTTTGCCAATGTTTGTGTAGTGTTTGATATTTCCGGTGAGTACGAGGTGACTGCGTTCTAGCGATCCATTTGATTGTGGGCGATAGGCAGTTGTTCGGACTTGTTTGATCTTGAAGAGTTTGCTAATTTGTTTGATTGTGGTACTCATAAAGTTCTGTCCTTGGTCCGTCAGTATCGTTCGTGGGGCTCCGTAGCGCGTGATGTATTCTTTAGCGAAAGCTATGCCTATTGTTTGGGCAGTAGCATTAGGAAGTGGTATTGCGTCTAGGAATTTAGTTAAGTTGCATTGGATTGTTAGTAGATATTGATTGTTGGATTTCGTGATAGGAAGTGGTCCTACTATGTCAAGTGCTACTTTATCGTAAGCGTCCGCTGGTGTATCTGTGATTATCATCGGTAACTTGGTCTTAATTCTGACTAATTTTTTTCTTTGGCAGCTGTCACAAGCTTTGATAAAGTTTTGTATTTGAGTTTTGAGATTTGGCCAGATGTATTTTTCTCTTATTCGGTTAAAAGTCTTTGTTATCCCTTGGTGTCCTCCAATTAGCGATTCGTGGTATTCTTTGATTATTTCGTGGTGTAGCGTTTCGTCGGGTGTGATAATTTCTTCGGTGCAAAGTGTGATTTTAATGTTGGTATTCGCGAGGATGTAGTAAAACAGTTTTTTAATCGTCGACCACTGGAAGTTACCTAGTCCTACGTTATTTTTTCTGAAGGTGAAGGAGTTTATATTCTTGCATATTAGGATACGTCTCAGGTTGAGGAGTATGTTATGAAGGTCTTCCAGATTGTCCTTGTCTGTGTGTTTGTTTTTTATTATAAGTGTGAGAATATATTTTTCTTTGAATTTTGTCAGAGCTATTTCTAGTTTCTGTGGTGTTCGAATTGTGAACGTTTTCCTGTTCAGCATGCCCTTGTCTATCAGCTGTTTTGCCAATGGGTCATCTGACGGGTGGTCCGCTGGGACGCAGTGAACGTAGTTGTCGTTTATTAGGAACATTTCGTCTTTTGATTCCTTGACGTTAGGTACAGGTATTATGTTGTCTAGGTTATTTATAAAATGGTTGACGTCATCAGGTATGCTGTTGGTATCGTTGTCTTGAGTACTGGTATGTCGTGGGGTGTCAGTGGGGGTCAGGATGGGAGAATCATTGTTGCGTAGGTCTTGGGAATCTAAGGTGTCTATTAGTGAGTCGGTGTCGTCACTTTCTGTTAAACTTGAGATTTCGGGATCTGACGAGTGGTCTGTGTCCGCCGTATGGTCGGTAGTGTTATCTGCTTCTGTTGGTACAATGGTTTAATGTTTTGTTGTCGGGTGTGGGGTTGCTGTTACTGGGTTTGGTCGTTCGTTGATTTCGAGCGTTGAGCCGTGAGATTTTGGATTTTCGTATACACAAATGGTAATTTTAATGTATGTATCTTTAAATATGTAATGGATCATACGACTAACCATGTCCCAGCTGAGTTCGTCTAGGCCGCAACCTAATCTTGGCATTGATAGTGATTTCACTCCTTCTTTGATAAGTGCTACTTTCAGTTTGACTAGTATTTTGTACATGACTTCGTTCGTTGGTTTGTCGAAATGGTAATCTTTTGTTACCAAATTATAGATTATGCGTCGTGGGTATGTGACTGTAATGATGTCCGTCACTTCAGGTTTCATGGCTAGAAGTTGTTTACGTTGTATCAGTCCCTGCTTCACCATCTGATCCGCGACACCTAGTGAAGCTTTACAATCTGCTGAAATGCAGTGTGCTAGGTTGTCTTTTTGTTTTAATATGTCAGCGTTTATCTCTGTAATGTGTTTATTGTAAGCCAAAGGTAAAAACTCCAGATCTACGAGGAATTGGCCGTATGGGGGTGTGTTTTCTGGGTTCTGGTTGGTAGAAGTTCCGGCTGGTCTGTCGCGTGAGTCTTCTCGTTTCCTTATATCGAGCCTAGTGAGCGTTGCTGTTGACTCTGGGTCCGTTGTCAGATTTGTGCTCGGGAGTTTTTTATAAACTTTTTTGCGTATGTAGGGTGCAGATCTTGGCTTATTATTTTTTGACGTTCCGGGTTGAGCATTAGGTGGTTTGTTTTGTTCATTCGTGCTACGGTCCGTATGCATGTACGGGAGTTGTTTCTTATCGGAAATCGCGCCTGGGGTTTGTTTGCAAACTTTTTTTGTGGACTCTTCGATTTGAGCTAGACGAAGTCGTGATAATGCGCTTCCGACGGGTGTGTGCCTGAATGTCTGAGTCATCCGTAGAGTCTGAGTGATGATCTATGTTCGGTTTGTATCGTGGTGCCGGATTACCTGAAGATTGCGTATCGCGATAACGTTTATTCGGTTTTTTAACACCCGAGTAGGTTTCTGGATAGTTTGCTCGTTTATCGTCGTTTTCTTCTGGCGGTGTTGGGTCGTGAGTCAATTCGGGTAGGTGGATTGCCTCTTTCGTTAGTGAGGGCGGGCTACTAGAAGACTCAGTCCTTTGTCTTTTAGGGGGTTCAGATTTCTGATGGGTAGCTTCAATATCTGAACTGTCCGAAAGAGTTGACGTTGCCATAGTTGGCGTTTGTTGCTCCTTAGTTCGTTTATTTGGGGCAGGGTTAGTAGATTCGTCTGTGGTTTGTCGGGGACGTTTCGCGAATTGGTGTGCTAGTTTTTTCTTTTTGTTCGTTTCCTCCGAGGGTTCTGTATCGGTTCTAAGGCGTTTTGAATTAAGAGGTAGGATCTGGATTGTGTCGGGTGCTGGGTTTCTGGATAGAGCATCTGCGTTTGAATTCATCTTTCCTTTTTTGTAAATAAATCGTAAGAATATTCGTCGAGTGTCAGGCGCCATCAAAGCAGTCGTGAGGTTGGATCTTTCACATTGTTTATCCAAACTAGTGGTCTGTGATCTGTGACGAGTGTAAATGTTTGTCCGTAAAGGTATGGTCCGAAGTGTTTCACAGCGAAGATGATTGCTAAGAGTTCTTTGTCAATCGTCGAGTAGTTGACTTCCGCCTTTT
The DNA here is from genome assembly GCA_963978835.1 of Tenthredo scrophulariae. NCBI lineage: Eukaryota > Metazoa > Arthropoda > Insecta > Hymenoptera > Tenthredinidae > Tenthredo > Tenthredo scrophulariae. The sequence continues at coordinate 7,452,209 of OZ022235.1, read as the reverse complement.
CGAGGGATCTCGAGGCGTACGCGATTGGTAAGTCTTCGCCAATTTTTCCTTGGCTAAGAATCGCGCCCACGGCGCAGTGAGAGGCATCGGTTGTCAATATAAATGGTTTCTCAAAGTCCGGGTACTGTAAGATAGGTTCGTTACAAAGGCTATCGCGTAGGGTTTCAAACGCAGATTGGTGTTCGGACGTCCAAAGGAATCGATTGTTTTTCTTCAGTAATTGTTTATGGGCTTTGCGATTTTTGATAAGTTAGGTATGAATCTGCGATAGTAGCCGATCAGTTCGAGCAATTGTTTGATTTGCTTAGGATTTGTAGGGACAGGGTAGTTTTTGACGGCTGTTATTTTGTTGGGATCCGGTTTCACTCCGTCTTTCGTAATGACGTGGCCTAGGTATGCTATCTCTTTACGTAGAAATTCGCATTTGTCGGGCTGAAGAGTTAGTCCGGCATTGGCTAATCGTTCCATAAGTTTTTTAAATTTGATTGCATGTTCTTCTAATGATCTCGCATAGATTACTATATCGTCCAGGTAAACGAAGACTTCGTTGCCTAAGAGTCCGGAAAGTACCTGATCCATTAGGCGTTGGAAGGTCGATGGTGCATTTTTTAGGCCAAAGGGCATTCTGTTATATTCATAGTGGCCATGCGGAGTTGAGAAAGCCGTTTTCGGACTGTGATCAGGGTGCATCGGTATCTGGTGGAAACCTGACGCTAAATCGAATTTAGAAAAGTATTTGGCGGATCCTAATTGATCTAAAATGTCTGTTATGTTGGGTAGCGGATAGGCGTCGCCAATAGTTTTTTCGTTAAGTTTTCGGAAGTCTATGACCATGCGCCATTTTTTATTGCCGGTAGCGTCTGCTTTCTTGGGTACTATCCAAACTGGGGAGTTGTACGGTGAAGAAGAGTGCTTGATAATATTTTGGTCAAGGAGTTTGTTAACTTGTGTATTTATCTCTTCTTTGTGGATTTGAGGATATCTGTACTGCTTTGTGTGGATCGGAATGTCATCTGTGGTAGGGATGGTGTGGCTGACTAGTTGTGTATGTTTTAATTTGTCGCCTGGTAGGAAAAAAAGGTGGTTAAATTCTATAGCAAGGTCGGTTATCGATTGTTTTTCTTCGTCATTTAAATGGTTTAATCGGAGGTTTTCCATAAGGGTGTGAAGACGTTTTGAGTCATAGTTAGAGGAGAAGTGAAGCGTGCGGGAATTGTTATTGGTATTAGTTTCACGAGCCTTGGTTAATAGGATTGACTGAACGCTGGTGAGTCTTGTATCGGTCAGCTGGGGTCTTGTATCCTCGAGTTCGTCGACTTCTTCTAAGGTTACTACAGGCCTCCTTATCTCGACAGCTGTTTCGCTGGAGTTGATCACGTAGGCATATGCTATACCGTTTCTGTTCGTGACTAAGGCCTTGCCGAGAAAAATACTAGGGCCGAGGTCTATGTTATCAATGAATCCTGTTTTTAACGTCGGGTTGGCGATTTTCAGTGATATTACTTTACCAGTTCGGCTAGGAATGGATATAATATTTTCGTCTAGTATTTTTAGTGGTTTACAGTTATCCGTTGTTACTGTACCAGTTCCGAACAAAATTGTGGCGTTCTCGTTGTATAGGAATTTCGTACCCAAAATGCCGTCTTCTATTATTGGGAAGGAATTATCGACTAGATGGAATACGTGCCAACTATTGCCGATTTGTACATTCACGCTTCCAAGAGTTTCTATTGTACCGTCTACTGTGCCGGTTATCTGGGTTTTGTCTGTCAAGGTACAGTGTATGTTTGGTTTGACTGCGTTTGGTTTTATCACGTTTATGTCGCCCCCGCATCGACCAAGAGCGTGCTTGTCTGCTTCTCAAGTTGGGGCGTGTGTAGATGGATCTTAGGTGTTTGTGTTATTGCCGTTGTGAGAATGCGGGATGTTCTTGTATTATTATTCGACGATTTGTAACGAAGTGGAATAACGCCCGTGTTTCGAGAATGGAGTTGGTCGTTTTTAAAACAGATTGTTGCTTCCTCGAGTCGCAGGAAATCTGCGCTCAGGAGGCCGTCTTCTTGTATAGGAAATTCGTCACTTATTAAGTGGAATTCGTGGCACGTGCCGGAAAATTCTAGATTTATGCTACCTAGTGTTTCTGTGTATCCTTCTGTTATTCCTGAGATATAACGTTTATTCCTCGGTTCTAAATGAGTGTCTGAGGTGATAATTTTTTGTTTTATTAGGTTTAAATTCGCACCGGTATCTACTATTAATGTTCCAGTGTTGCCAACGATTTGTGGTGATTGAATTGTAATGGTTGGTGATTCTAAGAGGGTCCTTTTTACGTATTCGGACGCATTTCTAGAGTTCGGGACGTCGTTGCGTCCGTGTGGTGGTCCCGTTACTCGTTTAAAGGTTGCGGTTCTAATGGGAAGTTTTCGGTATTCGGAAAGTTAGTATTTGTATTTGTGAAATTGATGCGTGCGTATCTTGGCTGTTCGGAGTTTGGGTCATTTCGGTTTCCGTTGTTAAGTTGGTTTGGTCGCTGACCAGAGTTGTTTATGTTGAGGTTTGTTGTGTGCTTGAGGTTGTTGGGCGTATTGTGGAGTGTTTGATTGGTAAAATGAAGGATTTTGGAGTGTCTGTTGGTTTTGGTAGTTTCGCGTGCGGCACCTTTCGACCGTATGACCTTCACGTCTACAGTGTGTACAAAATAGATTGTCGGTACGCTCTCGTGGTCTACAGTTATCAATTGAGTGTCCAACACGCTTGCAGAACTTACAGTTCAGAGACGAATCGTGAGGCGGTGTTTGTTTTGAGTTATTAATATTACTGTTTTGAGCCGGTTCGTTAGTTTTTGAGCAGTTTTGGTCCGGTTTCGTGTTGTTTGGTGTCTGTGCTCTTAATTTTTGCCTTTCTAATACTATTCTTTCCGCGCTCACCGCCTTATCGACTGCCGCTCGCAGCGTGTTTGGCTTCTCGTTCAATACCCTCTGTTCTAGCTCGTCACAGAGACCCTTTATGAATGCGCGTAAGGCGTTTTCTTCGACATTTTTTATGAGTATAATAGCATTTGCGGCGGTTTCTTTGGAATCTATAATGTCGATAGCCGTATCTACGAGTTCTTCTATCCTAGTTCCGTACTCTAATGCGGTCTCGTTTTTCTCTTGTCGTGCGCACGCTATAGCACATTGCACGTCTGATAGTCTTTGTTTTGGTTCAAACGCGCGTTTCAAGTTGTCTGTAATAAGTTGTAGCGTCTGGAAGCTATCTCGCGGGAGTGCTCTTTCTGCACGGCCTTCGATTTTTGATCGTACTAGTGCTACGAATAGGAGCGTATCTCGTGGATCTATTAATATTCTTGCGTTCTCGACTTTTCTAACAAAAGATTTTACTGTAATATTCGATCCGTCGAAAGTTGGAATTAGTGTAGCCGCGACTTTCAATGGTAGGAATGTCATTTCTGCGTCAGTCATGGTTTCCGGCAGGGTTTATAACTTATCTTAGATGGTATACGTATGTTATAGGGTAGCTTACGTTCTGGAAGTTATGGTGAGTACGATAAAAGTGATTCTTCCTAGCATATTTCTGAAGTGGTGATTGTTGGTGTAAAGATGGCGATTCTGGATCTGAGAGTTGGGCGATAGCGTTGGTGATATCGGTGTCTTGGAGTCGTTACCGGGTTTCGTCGTTGGAGCGAGTTCGCTCTTTGTGGGGCTCAGATGAGCCTTTGAGGGGCGAGGTGCCTTTGAGGTTCGGTCGCTGCGATTTGTGTTAGCAGATTCCCTGATCGCCAGTTATCGCCAGGTTGATAATAGCGGGTTGATAGTTTACACTTTTCGGGTATATAAGCGATTGAGGTCGTACCAGTTGTATCGTGTAATATAACGGGACACTGTTTTTTTTTTTTTTTGTATTATGTGCAGTAATTTATACCGAGCGTTGCTCTCTTGGTTATGAGTTCACACAACTTGTCTTACACGTTGGTTCACTGTTTGGTGTCACAATTTGTTTGGTTAATAGTTTGTATTTTCGTCATATTACCGTCATTCGTTTACTTCCTTTCACATAGCCTCAGTAACAGGGAGGACCACCGCTGCCACCAGTGTTATGATCTGAATTCGAATTTGGGGTCTTGTCCCTGTTCTAAGTACTAAAGTACAACTGAGGGAGATGTTGATGGTGGTAAATGAACGTTTATATTTGTGAACTAGTACTTTATTTAGACGAATGGTTTATGTTTCATCCAGGTATAACGAATGATATATGTTGTGTTCAGGTATAAAAGTAAGCTAAGTTATTTTAGGTGTTTTCTGTAAGAAGTACGGTTGAGAAGTGAAGTGGAGGAAGAAAAATCAGGTAGTCGCTAGGATAGTAAGATAAAGGATTAGCTGACTCGTTGCATTTTGCAGTCCGTGTGCAACGAGCGTCTCCTAGACGTAGGAGAGGGGGACGCGGACGATCCGGTAGCAGGTAGATAAAAGGGTAGAGATGTAGAGGGAAAAAGGGGGGAAGCGTGTGAAAAGTTAGAGGACTGAGGTAAGTGAGGGGCGAACGTATGGGTAGCGATACCCGGACGTAACAGGACCATCATAACTTTTGGAGTAGGTATTTGCTGTAAAATTATCGAAAAAAAATGGAAAACTCGGAGTTTTTCAATTGCAACTATCATACGTAACCCAGATAACAAAATGTCCGCACGATGCGAGCGTATACGCTCGCACGTGTGCGATTCAATCCTCACGGCGTGAGCTCATGAACGTAGCGTCAATGCGTCATCAATTGAGACGCATAGTGCTCGCACGCCGTGCTACATCTGTGCGTGCCACGCATATGACCCGCACGTCGTGACTGTAGAATGCCGGTCGTCGAAATGGCATTTGGACTATTATTTTACTAATAGTGATTAATTTTATTTTCTCAATAGACATTTCATAATTGTACCGCGCGAAATAAATAAAAACAGTTATATATGAAACATTTATTAAATAAAAAAAAAAAATATATATATATATATATATATATATATATATAAACTATTTTCTTAAGGTGCTTTCCTACGCAATTCCACCAGACCTGAAAACATTGGGAAAAAAGGTGTTATTAATCGGAATATCTCTGCCTGGGCACCGAAATCAATGAAACAAACTTCGTAGCGCAATTCTATGTACGATTTCGAAAACGTACGGTCAAAAAAATGTTTTTTTTACCCGAAAATAGAGAAGATATCCATGTCAAATGTTTTCAAAGCCGTTTTACATGGATATCTTCTTTATTTTCGCGTAAGAAAAACATTTTTTGGCCGTACATGTTCGAAATCGTACATAGAATTCCGCGACGTAGTTTGTTTCATTGATTTCAGTGCCCAGACAGATATTCCGTTTAATAACGCTTTTTTTCCCAATGTTTTCAGGTCTGGTGGAATTGCGTAGGGAAGCACTTGAACATGATAAATAACAAGATTTAAAAAACATATGTAATTTTTTTTTTTACACGACTGTGACATGGTTATTAGAAAAATATATCTATGGTTTACGAACTACCGGATGATTCCTCGCTTACATCTCAGTAATGTGGGTAGCGGACCGTCAGTTGTTAGACTTGTATATCTATATATATCATATATATATAGATATACAACTCTAACAACTGACGGTCCACATCACTGAGATGTAAGCGAGGAATCATGTGGTATATAGGGTGAGTCCGGTATAGTTGCCCCACGTTATCAAAAAGTTGAACAGCAATTTTGAGTATCAAGTACTCATATGTTTATATTGTTTTTTTCATTAAATGGACATTTGAAATGTAGAAGAGTATTATATCCATGCAACAGTAATATAATTTGTGATTAAAACACAATAAAATATAAAGTTATAAACCATCCCGCTGGGGCAACTATACCGGACTTACCCTAAGTCAAACAGGCGACACTAATTGTCAGTGTCGTTGTCTGCGTCGAAGTCTTCCTGATCGAAATCTTCTTCGTCTTCCGAATTTCGATTCAGGGTCTGCTCCAATCTTTGAATTCTCGCAAGCAGCTGCTCTTGGTCTTCATCCCCTTCCTCCGTCCTGAGTGACTTTTTTAATGAATTGCGAAACCTTTGCTTTGTGGAGCGGAAGACTTCTAGCATTTCGGTTTTAAATTCTGCCTTCGTTTCAGGGCCCCTAAAGAGTGGACACTTCTTTGCTGCCACTGACAGAGAAAGTCAACGTATTTGCATCAGTCACATACTAAGAGGTTTCCGTGAAACATCGCAGTCAGTCACCGCCAACTCGGCACCACCCAAGATTTTCGTCTGTTTTTCGCAGGCTGGTCATCCCTTTTTTAATTTCGAACTTTCAAAGGCCGTAAAATGAATAATTGTGCGAATAAATGAATGAATAAATTATGGATGGATGGATGGATGGATGAATAATTAAATGAATAATCAAATGAACAATCAAATGAATAAATAGATGTATGACTGAATGATTAAATAAATGAATAAATGGCTTCGTGAAATCTATGCATTGTAAAAGCAAAGCAGCTAAGTGAAAATAATTATTAATCTAATTAATGTTATTATTGATACAACCAAATTGTACCGAATAATTTTACTCTTTCAATATCATTTATTGTGATAACAATTGTTAATAGTTAACATTTATTTGTTTATTCATTTATCTATTCAATTATTCATCTAAATATTTATGTATTTAATTATTTTACGGCCCTTGAAAGTTTGAAATTGAAAAGGGGATGGCCAGCCTACAAATAGCAGACGAAAATCTTGGGTGGTGCCGAGTTGGCGTTGACTGAGTGCGATGTTTCGCGGAAACCTCTTAGTATATACTACTATAATTAAAAATCGAAGAAATATTTAATAATCTGCACTTACAGTACAAGACATTGGCAATTTTTGTGTCACCAAACTTTGCACTCTTCTTGCAACCTGGCCACGTAAATGAATTCACCAACTTGTCGGTCATAATTTGTTTCAAAGCAGAGTTTAAAAATTCCCGCACCCTAGATCCTCCCAAGTTGCACAGATGTACATACTGGAAAAAAAGTTGAATTATTCATTATGATGAACGAAGTTTCATTGATGAGATAATAACTTATTTGTGCAGTGTGAAATAGGAAAAATGCTCTTACCAGCTTCTTACGAAGGCTTTTCTTGAACTCACTATCAATTTCCTTAAATTGTTCGACCGTTTCAAGAGGAAAGCCTTCGAGTGGCTCGTACAACTGTACAGTTATTTCCTCGCCTACACTGCGTTGACCGAATTCGCCAAGAAACCGTTTCTGTTCTTCCAACAAGTTTTGAATTTGCTGTTTTAATGCTTGATTCTCAAGTAAGATGTCTCGGTTCTGCTGTTGAATATCTTTATTCTGCTTTAGGATTTCTCTGCAAATATAATTTTTTATAAACAGATTGAATAAAATTACAAAAGATATTAATAAATTACACTTCGAACAGTTCTCTTCTAGCTATATAGCAATAGAAGTGATAAGATTAATTTACAAAAAAAATAAAGCCATTCAGGGATTAGATTAGCTATTTTTGGGTTCATAAGGCTAACGCAATTCCTATGAATAAGTTTGTAATCACGAGAAGATGTTACGGAAAATACAAATTTGTATATCACTTACTTCAAGGTTATTCGTACTGACTCCGAGTTGACGTCAAAACTTTCTTCAAAATTCTCGTCTAATTCTTGATCAACTAGGTTTTCACCACCCATATCCATATTCTGCTCATTAATCAATTCAGTGTATGATGAGATTAAGGACACTGTTTTTTTCCCTGTCTTTGTGCCGGGTGTCTGTATTTTGGAGCACCGAGGTTCGTGCGCTTTAGTCGTCATCACTGCAGTGTTAATAGAAATAATTAATTTAATACTTTACTTACGGATCATTACATTGACCAGTGTTCGTAGAAATTGAAATGTTGAGTTGTGGCACGTCAGGCAAGGATTTTTCGATCACTGCTGTTGCTGCAACTTCCTCTTCGCCTACATCTTTCTTGTTTGTTACAATTGTGTTCCCGGCGATTGCTCGTAGTCGCTGCAGTTCATTTTGGACAGTTATCATCTTCTTAGAGGACCTTTGACGACGTGGAGCTTCATCTGAAGACGTAGTTAATATGGCCTTTGGTGTTTTAATCACTCTCCCGCTTTTTGACACCCGAAGCTTCTTTTTTGATTTAACCTTTAATATGTTGTTCTGCTCCATGTTTCTGAAACGTTATCACAGAATACACCGTGACAATTTGAGGATGCAGATCTTTCGATATTGATTCGTGTCTAATGTTGAGGTACAATTAATGGCGTCAGTGAAGTGACACAAATCCATTGATTTTCAATTACATTCTCTTCTTCTCCTTCCGCAGAGCTCCATTTCGGCATTCTGTAACTCTTGTTTGATACCTGATTTAAGTTGACTGCATGAACTCTGTCTGATAAATTCGTGCAATGATACACTCCAACGGAGGTAGATGATACGCCAACGTTGTATACTTCAGATGCTGTTCGAAATGCTTGAACAATAAGGAAAATCGTGCCTTCGACTTGCACGATGTTTTTGATGAGGCACACTTTAGAATTTTCCAGAATGCAGCAGCTGTCACGCAGAGTAGTTGCAAATGTTAATTTACCAATTTCTAATTTTTGAAACTGTCGACAAGGGCGGGGTATATTCTCTGGAAGAGGTCCATCAGCATGAGATTGTGACACACGAAACTGATCGTTTTGTACTGGTGCAATATTGAAATGATTCAGTTCGACTAATCGCTTGTAAAATTGTTGGAGAGGAAGGTGTGGTTTCCGAATGCGTTTTCGAAATTCCGGAATATTATTCTCGTAACAAAATGCGCTGTATGTATCCAAACCACCGAGCTCTTGAACATCTGCTACCACATGCAATAGAGCATGGACATTGTATGAAAGAAACTGCTGTCCGTACAATTCTCCACATAGACGGACATACGTTTCCAGAGCCTCTTGACAGAAACCATACATCGCTTGTGGTATTTCTGCTGAAGTGAGAAGGCGGAAGACGCAGTGGAGAATCATAAAATGATCGTAATATTCGTCCGGAAGAACATCTTTGAAGACAGATGGAGCAATGTATAGCAACAGTTGCCTGTATTCGGTAGCTTTGAAGCTATGAAACATTGTGATTTCATTGGGGCGACGATTGAATTCCGATGGACAGTAGTTTTTCAGCAGCATCATTCTTGCATTAAGAATTTCGAGTTGTCTGCCACTTAATCTTTGATGACCAAATTTTCCAGTAACGTGAGCTCCTACTACTTTTTTACAGATTCCCATCCAACCTAAATGCATGATTTCAAATGGAACACCAGTTACTAATCCAAGTAATGCAGATAATGGACTTCTGCCCTTGTGGTGATCTTCATCTATCATATTGATGTACTCTTCGTCAGTTCTCGGCGGGTGTCTGATACCTTCAAAAACCATCGTTCCAGCAAAGCCTGGGACAGTGCAGCGATGACCTTCGACTTTGCACTTAAAACAGGCGTGTGCTGATGTGTGCCCATAGTGGTTCAGAGCAAATGCTCGTGCGGGCGCGTCAGCAATGAAGCATCGTACGCTTAATGGAAGTCGTCTGTTTCGTATCAGTATTCCACCTTGGTCACGTACCTCAATAATTTCTTGAACAAATTGTTCAAAGAACTCGAAGGGATTAGTTGGTTTACGCTTGCCTTTGAAGATGCCTGCTATGATGGGTCTTTTATCAGGTATATTTACGATTCGGTACTGGTGCGGCCAAAACTGATCAGTACCTTTATTTAGCTGAGCACCGTCCGTACTGAAGTCAATCTCTACGTGGTCTGGTAACATATTTTCTGGAAGATTTAGCAACTTTTTAGTAAGTGTAGATTTGAACCCAATGTGCAGATACTCTCCGCCTGCAATACGTTGAACAAATCTCGTGGCAACAACAGTCGGAGTTTCCAGTAGCGTTCTCGTGTCTTTTGGAAGCGAAACCAAGTTGAAGGGAAATGCTCTCAGTGTTTTCAATAATAAATTGCCTTGATTGTGCTTCATATTTGTTACTAAGAAAGCATTTTTCAACGCGCTCTTCATCAAATTTCCAAGATTTTGTGGTAAAAGTTCACCCACATCATCTTCTTCGGAACTTTCGCCCTCTACATTTTCGATGGGAATATCCCCATGGTCTTGTACATCTTGTTCCTCATCTTCTTCGTTACTTTCTTCGATATCTTCCACGTTATCTTCCTCGTTAGAACTTTCTGAAGATTCATTGTCGGCAGACTGTTCGTTATGAGAACTTTGTGAATCATCCTCTGTAGCAGGATGAGGAGCCAAATTTTGAAACGCTTCGTTCTCTAAACTTCTATCCAAGCTAGATTCTGAGTCATTGTGATCTTGTATAGCACCTTCGCTTTGATGCCTTCTGTTATTGGCTGCAGACAAGCGTCTTCTCTTGTGTCTCAAACTGAGGTCGACAACCGATTTATTCTTCTTATACATTATTTCTTTTCTCTACGGCTTGGTTCACAGCGTGTGGAATCTTATTTTGACAACATTAAAAAGATTGGTTGTGTTATAATATTAAGGATATTATTTGATACTTTGTTTGAATATGATTAACATAGAAATTAATGAGAAAGTGGGGTTATGGGATTCATACATTTCACAACTATACATTTATATAGCGTTTTTGGTTAATGTAGCCATCTTTGTCTCCAACTATCAAATATTTTTCTGTAACCAAATAAGGGCCACCCTAATATATGTATATCCTACTTACCACAAGATGACTGATTTTGGGTTTATCGAACGCGTGTCTTCAAATATATTGTCTTTGCTTAAAAAATATAGCTTATGCAAGCACTATTCACTGAAAATGTCTTTGTTTAATCAATAACTTATGAAGCACTTATACAATTCTTCTTTTTCTTTTCTTACAACTTTCTGCAGTACAATTGCGCGGGTTCTTTTCCTTCTACTTGTTGTTTGGTTAATGGCGCTGGAGTTACAAAGAGTCCGGGTCGTGTCAACACTAGTACTTAAGTCAATCAAGCGCTTTTACGACCGCGTACACGACTACGCGCTCAATTGCACTACTATAGCAGTTGGGAGTCCTTTGAAAAATGTAATATCAAGTCATCTTTGTTTTGATATTTTTGGAATTCATATCAAATGTCTATAACGCGTCTATATTGATGAATACTTAATAACTTATAATAACTTGAATATTTGTTCAAAAATGTCTGAATTCAAAATTCGTCAATTGAAAGCACACTATATTTATCTTGAAAAGTAAAATGCGCTCGAATCCAACGCAAACTGTGTGCCCTGTGAATTTCATTGTTTCTTTTTTTCCATGTACTCAATGAAAAGCGAAAGCTATTTACATATAATAGGTATAGTAGGATTGCCCACCACCATCACAGTACACGCAAACTGTGCGTCGCATTTTTCAAGCACAGCGTGATAGCACGCGTGATGGTGAAATGCGACTCATTGCGCTCGCACTGAGCTTCAATCACGTCGTCGTGGCGAGTGTTAGCGTCAGACTTGCGTTCTCGCATGCACGGCGTGAGTCTCACGCCGTGAGGGTGACGTGCGTGGCACGATTGTTATCTGGGTAAGTTAACGTTGACTAAAAGAAAAATGCGAGCAGGGTCAATCGCTGGTCGAGTTGACATGGAGCCTTATACCGATTATGTTTTAGTTCGTTATAATTTGAGTAGGATTATACATGTTGAATGTCGGGGAGATCGAGGCAAAAAGAGCCACCTAAGAACTGCAGCTACGGGGCCGAATGAGACACTATTTTTTTGAATATGGAAGCGGTTTTTCAACATCTAAAGGCATTTATTTAGTCGATTTCTTATTTCACACCAGGGTCTCGTTTTAGGCCGGTTTCCCCTCTACGTAGAATCTACGTTTATTTACTGAATGCCAATCAAATCAATTGTAGGTTATAATAAAAAATCGACACACACCCCAAAAGGTTTGGTCATTACTTGTCAGCAATATATCTTCAAAAGCGGTGCACCAAATTATTCAAAGAGCAAAACACTCAGCATAGAGAATGACAATTCGTATCCAGTTGCGCGACGCGCGTACCGAAAGGGTATTCGAATAAAAAATATGCATAACGCAAAAATTGTTCAAAAAACCGCTACATCAAAATCATGAGATTGTTTTGGAGGTAGTATATCTACCAACATAGAAGATTGACCGTAGAATGCCTCATATACGTATGCTCATAACTTACACGAACATTAATTTGAAAAGTACGTTATCTATGTGGGGAGTTACAGTCCTACACGTAAGCTCGATATTCGTTATTTGTAATTTCGATTCTCATCTACATTGCCGGGTCAAAAGTTATCGGAAAAGTAGTTGAAACATTGATTTAATAAGAAATTATAACAGTTTCATAGTATACATATTCGATGAAAAATAACGAATATATTATAGAGTCTCGTTAACGGCAGGCGCTGAAAATTAGTTTAGATAACACGCGATCGGTACAGTTAGCGAGGCCTGTGAGAGTGTCGTTACGGCAGGTGATAAAAATTCGTTAAGATAAAACTCGATCGCGAGAGCTTCATCATAGAGCCGGGTTTTCCTTGGGTTCAATTGTTGATTCTCGCGCAGTTGCATGGCGACCTCAGCTTGTTGACAACCGAAAACCGAGCATATAGGCGCTACCGGGGATGAACGGGTGCTAGCAGGGAAGCACATTGGCGTCCAATCGGAAAAAAAGTTAGCACATGCGATAAGTTAGCGCAAAAGTTACAGAATCGCACCCCAGATGATGTTTTAAAACAAATTGGTACTGTTAAGGTCTATCAAAACACAGAAGTAGATGAAGTTAAGATAAACGACTATGAAGAAATGCTTTGTGAGACCATTTAACTAAAAGACTCAGAACCTGTACTTTATGTTGTGATAGTTGTAATATTAAGAAATAGTTTTCTATAAATACATATATTATTATATATGTTATATTTTATTTGATATTAATATATATGACTGAAGTCAAAGACTGATATAGAAACATATATGTGATATTGAAATGCAATGTGCTATTCGCAATGTAAGTTTTTGTAGATCCTAGTCCATTTTATTGAGTCTTTATCATTTAGATTTCAAATATACTATAAGATTATTTAGATATCAAGTTCGCCACAACCAAACGATACTTCATGTGAATTCAGGAGATTTCTTTCTATAGTATGAATAATATTCAAAATATAAGTACATTTGACAAAACGTTATGTGCGAATATTAATGTAGAAAATTGTTTCATTTCTGTGTTTTGTTTACATATTTATCAGAATATATGATTCAAATGGGTCTTATCTTTGACTAAAGGGTTCCCTTTGATTGAAAATCCACAACTTTTGCTCTGATTTCTGAGTTTAGAGTTTAGAGATATCTGGTGATTTCTGCGACAAGATAGTTTAGAGATATCTGGTGATTTCTGTGACAAGATATGGAGATTTTTCTACTTCAATAGATGGCAACCTTAGTACTGGTCGTGGCTATGCCTCGGCGCGGCGTCCATGTCCGGCGACACAAACATCATTGAAAATGCAAAATAGGATGAGATTGAAATTCGTAGCGTTAATGCGAAATATAATTTGCACGGAATTCTGTATTTCAAGACTCGTACGTTTCAAAAACAACGAGATACGGCGTATAATTTCCCGGATTGAGTGGATATGTACTTTACCTTGGCTCATTTCGAAATTCTTACAATATTTAGTCCTGAAATAGTCATTTTTTTCGACCATTCTGTTGCATTAACGGTACGGATTTCAAACTCGTTGAATAAAAAAGTGTCAGAAATAGTAGGATTTTTGGGTTTTCAAATTTCGTGCGAAAACTATACATTTTCATGTGTAGAGTCTACCCTAAAACATTAGTTATCAATACTTGGATATCTGGCATCGGAAAATTCTGTATATTTTCACATTTTTCTAACACTTGTTCATTGTTTCGTCGATTACGCATCAAAATTTCATCCATTATCAACAGTTATGCTCGGGATTCAGAGTGCCCCCACTATGACTCTGAGAGTTTTCTATGAATTAAATAATTCGTCTCTGTTATTTGCAACAATATATAAACTTAGAAGATACGATATGCAACACTGATTTTTGAAAATCCCGTTCGACTTTCCCGTGTGCTGGCCCTAGTACATAATGTCGGATTCTTACAACTACAATTTTGTGTTTCAGAAGCTATACCACGAAAGTTATGACAGTATAGCAGTAATGTTCGCATCTATCCCAAACTACAAAGAATTCTACGATGAAACGGACATTAATAAACAGGGATTAGAATGTCTCAGGCTGTTAAATGAGATCATCTGTGATTTCGATAAGCTTCTTCTGAAGCCAAAATTTTCAGGAATCGAGAAGATCAAGACTATTGGAAGCACTTACATGCTGGCGTCCGGTTTAAGTCCCGGCAAAGAGGATGACCACCGGAATGTACGTAAAAGTGACAACCTACAAATTTTCTCAATCATTGTGATCTTCAGGTTGAACTTGCGAGTACTGAAATATAAATACACCTGAAAATGAGATATTTATAATCACATAATTTTGTACCTTCAACAGGATCCTGGAAGGCAACAAGATCATAATCTTATAGTTTTGGTTGAATTCGCCTTGGCTTTAATGACTCTTCTCGATCAAATCAACAGAGAATCATTTCAACGGTTCAAATTAAGGATTGGTGAGCTTTTCAAATCTCAATTTTCTCTAATATATTAAAATGTAGTACACAACAATTAAATTTATTACCGGAGAAATTCATCCACCGAGACATGAATCAGTCAGATTATGAAATTCTTTTGAAACAAGTTGCATACATTATTATTCAGAGAATCAATTTTGGAACACGCTTCCTAGATTGAGGAGATGAAATTTGAGAAGAGGAGTTACAGATACTCAACAAAGCATAATGGAATTGTGACCAATAGAACGCCAATAGTCTTTTGTATCGAAACTCAACAACTAGAATGCTGAATTTTTCGAATACAAGCAAACTTTTTGTATGCTTATTTTTTCAACGGTAGAAAAATAATGAAACTGATTAGATGTGATAAGATCCAACATTTTTTATCGGGTCAATTAGATTTCATTCTGATTTCTTCAATTTAGTTCCTCTTTTCTATATGAAAGCGAGTGACGAAAAAGCGCTAGCGAAGTGTATTTGACATTTCTTTCCCGATTCTGGTAAGAGAGTGAAAGTTCTTGACTGTTATAGTGTAGTTGAAGAAAAGATAATTGGCGTACAATCACTCCACGAAATTTTCAATTTATTGACCTTTGGCCGGCCATCCTCAGAATCTGCTTAGCAATAAGTCTGTTATTTGGCTGGCTTATGTCAGCAAGAGCATGTTAAATTAGGTGGCAGTTTTGTATGACTGCACATTCGGAAACATATAATTGAATAATCTAATATTTGAAAGAAGTTTTCGGTAAACGGAAAAAAAACCTTTTCTTTTGTGCCAACACGGGCCTTTTTGATTCGAAGTTATCGGCGCATGTAACAATTAAAACGGTTAAACCATGAGGTGCAAAAGCTAATCTACACGTCTGAATTGTTATCAAAACTTTGAAATAGTCGGGGCTGCGATATTCAATGTCCGACTGTATCCCAACCAAAGCATAGAAAAACTAATATTACTGTCCGTTGATGTGCCTGCGTGGTCTAATGCACATAGGAATCCTTGCCCGGCAAACGTTCAGGAATAAAAATGTGCAGATTTTATCTTAGCAATTCCTGAAGTTCTTCGAAATTCTTCATAATTAGAAAAGTTGTCCCTTCCTAAAAGAGATACATCATATTAAATCGCCACAGCTATAGTTGTTTTCAGACTAATATCCAAGTAGAGCTTATTAATTGTTAACATTTTCAGTTACCCTGTAATGAAATATCAAAATATTCGCTTTAGGGTTGAACCATGGCCCGGTGATCGCTGGTGTCGTAGGAGCTCAGAAGCCACAGTATGATATTTGGGGCAACACAGTGAATGTCGCTTCACGAATGGATAGCTGTGGTGTCGTAGGAAAACTACAAGTGACGGAAGATACGGCTGCCATCCTCCGAAATGCCGGCTATGAAGTCGTCTGCCGTGGTCCGACCAGCATAAAAGGAAAGGGCACGCTTACGACCTATTTTGTTAAAACCCCATTCGACGACCGTGAAGAGAAGAATTGGGCTGACTACCCCAAGGGTTAAGCGCATACTAGGGGAATATTGGGACCCTTCGTACAGTTTTTAAGGTTTAATTTTTTTTCTTTTTACCTAATTGATCAAGGATTGTAATGAATTCATTAATCAATAACACAACTATTCAAGTTCGAGTTAAAAAAGTTTCAAATGTTTATAATATAGGGTCAATGAGTAATTTACATTTTATTTTAATTTGAAATTCGTACGAGTTCACTTTACGAAAGGGGTACATTCATACAGCAGTGGGGGTACTTTCGGACATCAAGGGGTGGTTTCGTACAAGTTTAGTAATCAAGAGAGTTAATTATCATTACACAACTTCTATTTAATCATTAGAAAAAATACAAATATCAAAAGCAACTCAAACTAATAAAATTACTCTACTTATAGTCAACAAAAACGTAGAATCTTCCTTGAAAGAATGTTTTTTTAATGATTAGAAACACACAAATATCGCAAGTAACTCATGAGAAGGTCTACTCCATTAAGGGTATATTAGTATGTGGGTTGTTTTTGAATTTGAATATGTTTTGTTTGTTTCTTGGTTGTTAAGAGGTCGCCAGAGACGGCACTCGAAATAAATATTGGAACCGTACAGACGTGTGTTTTATTATAAAGAATAATTTGCTGCTTCTAACATCTTCTATATAATCCACATCAGTCGTACTATCATAAGAGGACGAGTTTCTTCCTTTATCGAGTCACAAATCGATCCACGAATTATTCCTTGTTGAACGCCGTCAGTGGTTTACATTTCTTCAAGGTTATACAAGATATGTATCTTCGCGGATAATTCAACAAAAATCAACTAGTCAGCAAATAAATATATTTCTAAATAAATAAGAGCATAATCTCTTTTTTTTTCAATAATTCTAAATATACCAATTGTTATAATTCGGGTTGATTTTACCGAAATCTAACTACAATTGATTTAAGGGATTCGTTGGCTGAATGAGGAGTTGAAACTCCGTTGTATGAACAAGTATAAAAATATGATTTATCAAATATAATATAAGTACGAAATGAAATATGATACTGATTAACAAAAGGTCTAACGATACTTCTTCAAATCGGTCTGATGTTCTGACTGCCGTTGCGTCTGTGTCATGCTCATTTAATACATCAAGTATGCCCCCAATAAGCGTAATTGGTGCATTCCTATGTATTGCTGGTCTTTGTTATCACTGCGACACCTCTAGGAATTCGCATTACAACACAATGATAAATTCAAATATCACTAAAAGCCGAAACTGATAAGAGCCTATATAAAATAATTTTTTACAAAGTAATCCCTTCGATGAATTGACTGGCGAAGAATTCAGCAAAGAAGATTGATTCAAAATAAAAAGAAAATTTCTACAAATCTGCGAAACATCTCCCGTTACACTCAAACTAATAAAATGACTACTTCTAGTGAACATAAATATAAAATCTTAGAAGAAATAGGTAACAATGTCTATGAATCATTAATACTTGCTTACTTAATGTACCTATCGAGTTAATCAGTCAAAAAGAGATTAATTCAATATCTTTGGCGTGAATCACCTATTGAAGCAAATATTAAGATTATTCTTAGCAATTATTGTACATTAAAATGAGTCAAATCAACCGGGAAAGTAAACAGTCTAGATGTCTTGGGTGTAAAAACTGATGGTGGTTTTGGCGAGGGGCCGTTCACTCTCCAGTCAGGCGAACATTGTCGAACGATTTCACGCGATTTGAAACAATTTCATTTTGTTAAAAAACAAAAGCGCCAGACTCCCCACTTTGAGTACGTTAACACTGCGATTTCACAATCGTACGCACTACTGAGAGCTACACTGAACTCTATTATAATACTGGAACGAGCGCAGCCTATGTATCCCTTAAGCGACAAACGGTGAGACAGAGATAGTTGTGCTTGAAGTTTGTACGCTCTTGTCGCACTCGTAGCAACCCCCAGCGACTATCAGCGACTATCTCACATGAAAACGTTGACCGCCGTGACAGAGAGAGGCGGTTGTTTTGAATGTGTACTGTGGTGACAGGCAGTGACTGCGTTGCGTGTAAAATTTTCATGATTCAAATAAAATTAGATAATGGTAAAAATATGTGGTATTATCTCGTGTAAAAGCCAGTATACTCCTGGCGGTGGCATAACTTATCATTCGTAAGTAAAATTAATTCAAGTATACAGAGCAGTAATTGTTTAGTCGAATCCTCTGAGGTTTAGTATTTCAATGAAATTTTTTAATAACTGAATTGTAAATAAAATTCTTTTCAAAAATGAACATTCATTTTCATAGATTTCCACTAAAAGATCCAGGGCTTAAGAAGTGGCTCGATTCAATTCCAGTCAATTAAATTAATAAAGTCACAGCAAGTACGTTTATATGCAGTCTGCACTTTAAGGTAGAAGACTATCATAACACTCCGACCGGGAGAAATTGTCTCAAAAGAGACGCCGTCCCGAAATATTTCAAACTGTCACCAATAATTGAACAATTAGCGGAAGAAAATATAAATGATGTGGAGAGTATGGGTTTAGAAAATAAGGTATAAAAAGCACAGCATAATGTATCTTGTCCTTTAAAATAAATCAAATAGCAGATGGACTCTGCTGTCGCGGTGGCAAGTCTGCAATTGGCGGCCCTCGTAATATACGAATAAATCAGCGCCCGCGCGCTTGGATCGGGCTCTTTCCACGAAACCTGACGGTATAGTTATAGGAGACGTATTTGTTATTGCAGGAAAATATGTCACCTAAGCGCATTTTTAATAAAGTTGACGCCGTGACCCAAGTATCGCCGAAACGCTTAAAACCATCTTCGCGAGAACAGACGCTGATGACAAATGTGGATATGCTGCAGAAGCGTTTAAAGCGTAGGGATGCCAAAATCAAATCGTTGGAAGGAGTTATCAAAGCCTTGGAGAATACCTCAACCTATTCTGACGGTTTACAGACTATTTTGGAAAGGCATTTCTCAGATACCAAATTGCAGTTACTGCTGAATGAAGTCAACAATAATAATGTTACACCGAATCATAGACAGTACCCCAAAGAAATTAGGCAGTTGGCATTGACGGTTTATTTTTATTCGCGTAAAGCCTATGAGGTCCTACGTCAATATTTATATTTGCCTCATAGTGCTACCAACCGAAAATGGATATCGTCATACAATTGTGAGCCGGGTTTATTAATCGAAGTTTTTAATTACTTGGAGGCAGAAACTAAGAAATCATCCTATTTAAGGAATGTATCTTCAGTATTTGATGCAATGTCAATACGCGCAGAGACTTCTTATGATGTAACTAAAGACAAGTATTCTGGTTTTGTCAATTATGGCAACCTGATTGAAGGAGAATCTGATAAATTTGCATCACAAGCCTTGGTCTTCCAGATCGTGTCATTCACCCAAAAATTCAAATGCCCCGTAGCTTATATTCTTACCACTGGAGCATCTGCCCAGGTACAAGCGGAACTATTGAAAAAAATTATCATCAAATTGTACGATGTAGGAGTAACAGTGAGATCTGTAACTTGCGATGGTACGAAAGCAAATTTTTCAACCTTCAAATATCTGGGATGTGATTTTTCTGTAGAAAATTTAGATGAACTAAAAACAAGCTTCCGTCATCCCAGTCAACAAACCGAAATCCATTGTATTTTTGATCCCTGTCACATGGCAAAATTATGTAGAAATACCACGGGCGATAAAGACGATATTGCGTCAATTTCAGGCCCGATTTCTTTTAAATTTATAAAGGCATTGCATGTCATTCAGGAGAAAGAAGATCTCACTCTTGCAAATAAATTATCATCAGCCCATATGCTTTACAAAAGAAAAAAAATGAAAGTAAATCTCGCGGTACAAACAATTAGTTCTGGGGTAGCGGACGCTATTGATTATTTAAGGACATGTAATGTACCGGGTTTTGAAGAGAGTGAACCGACCACTGAATTCATTCGCTATTTCGATAGATTATTTGATATGATGAATTCGAGAAATATTTGGGGCAAGGGATTCAAATCTCCTATGAGATCAGAAAATTTGCAATACTTTAAAGATGTGTATGCTGAAAGCCGTACTTACATATCAAATCTTAAAATCGAAGGTGTTCCCGCGATACAACATCCAAGAAATACGTTTGCATTGGGCTATGCAATAAATACACATAGCTTCATCAATCTTGCCGAAGATCTGTTTAATTTGGCAGAAGACCCATTGAAATTCTTTCTTGCTTATAAGTGTTCACAAGACCATATAGAATTAACTTTCTGCTGTATCCGATCGCGCGGGGGATGGAATAATAATCCGAGTTGCCTACAATTCAAATGGGCTCTGCGGCAATTACTATTTCGGAATAAAGTTGAGCCAAGTATCAATGCAAATTGTATAGGAGATGCTACTGACATTACACCAATTTTAGACTTCCGCAGTAAAAAAAGATCTCTCACAAATGCTATATCAGTTTCTGATTCCGATGATGAAGAACTACAAGATCGTTTATTGTCGGCTTCAGATAGTATTGAACTATCATCTCTTCAGAAAAATATATGACATTACATTACTGGCTTCATCATCGTGGTATAATTGATAAAATCACCTGCGATGATTGTAAAACTATTCTCATCGGCACAGAGAACCAGGCCGATCATTGCTACAGTAACGACATAAATAGTCATTCTTCTTTTACAACATTCGTATCTAGAGGTAAATTAGCCTTTCCGTCAAATGTAGCATTTAACATAATAAAAAACGCAGAAAAAGCTTTTCAAGCAGAATTGGGAGTCGGTTTGATAGGTAAGGCTAGTTTAAAAAAAAATTTAATTACAACAGTTGTCCAGAAACTGATAGCAACAAATAATGTGTTTTCGGATCCACAACATCCTATGACGAGTATTTCACAAGATGAAGAACTACACGAACTTCAACTTATAAAAATGTTAGTTTCCTCCTATGCTAACATTAGAATCAAAAGCTACGCTAAAAAAATGACTCAGCGACACTTGGGTCAACGTATCAATAATAGGCAGCATCTGCATAACACAATACTTTTTTACAATATTTGATTTGCTGATTTCTATTATACTCGTGCTATGCATTTCAGGCTTTGATATGTTAATTTCATTATGTCTTACTTCACGGTCATGATCTTTATTTTGTTGTTTCCCTTGTTCTGTGATGCATCGGGCATGCCTATCATTTCATATTTTAACCAATTGATTTACTTAGGCCCATCCCCAGTCGCCCACCTCCTTTTGGTCGAAAAAAACACATTTCGATTATTACCTGGGCTCGGATAATAATCGAAATGTGTCTTTTTCGAACAAAAGGAGGCAGGCGACTAGGGATGGGCCTTAATTCTGTTATACTCGTCCTAATGTGTTATTTTAGTATGTGTTACTTTATTTTGATAACCTTATTTTGTTTTTTCCTTGTTCTCTACCTTATACCTTGTTCCTCATTCTATACCTAGTGCATTGTTTTGTACCATGTACCTTAAATGGCAATCATTAAATATTTTAACCAACTGATCTCCTATTCATTAACAAAATTCCTTACCTTATGCTGTGCTTTTTATACCTTATTTTCTAAACCCATACTCTCCACATCATTTATATTATCTTCCGCTAATTGTTTAATTGTTGGTAACAGTTTGAAACATTTCGGGACGGCGTCTCTTTTGAGACAATTTCTCCCGGTTGAAATATATATGTATATTTACATTGATATATCGATCAATAAAAACATTAAAATCAACGGTAAAATCAAGCGGAACAATCTATTTCTATAAAAATGTAATATACTTCTCAAACAGTTGGTATCAAACAGGATCAATCTATGATCATACAAAAATGTAATCAAATTCGCAATCAATTTGTATATACGTATTCTATTTTATATATTATGGTACATTCATGTTTATCAGGCTTCATATTATTATTTACACTTCCATATTTGAATATTTGATACACTATTCCAACCTCTTTTGCCATTTAAATGAAACGAATAAATAGAAACAAAAAATGAAGAATATTTCAGCGTGTCTGCGCCGCATAACGTTACCCGACCAACTGTCAAAATCTCGGCAGACCGATGTTTATGCTCAGTCAGTAGATATTGTGTGCGACAAGTGCGTACCAACTTCAACCACAACCTTCTCTGTCTGACGCATTCAACCGCCCCCCACTACCGTAGCGCTCGTTCCAGTATTATAATAGAGTTCAGTGGAGAGCTATGATGACTACCGACATCGCTATGCCTAACGATTCGCGTTCGACTCTTTCCGACTCGCCCCTTAGTTCCACTAGTTCCACCCATTCGCACCTTATTTCCATTAAGGCTGTCCGAGGGGGTGGTATGGTGGGGGTAACGGCACGTACACATATACACACCTACGAAAGAATTTTGCCCCCTAAATTCTTGAGTATCAACAATTATTTCGAGAATCTGATGCATACGAAATGTTCCTTGTTTAAAATTGTTTTGGGTGAAATAGTGGAGGTTAGTCACAAATGAGCCTGAAGCTGTAATGAAATGTTATTAAAATTTGGTCATGACAGCTGACACACGGATATACACACTGACGCAATAAACATGGCCGCCACGTCAAAGGCCTGAAATCACATTTTGGCGATAGAATGTTTTTCGGCACTCGCTGGTTACTGAGGACTATTTCACCCACAACAATATTACGGACGAAACAGTTGATTCACGATATCAAGTTGAAAAAAAAATCTGAATTCTGAGAATTCAGGGTGCGAAAGTTCGCTGCAAATCATGAGCTCCGTGTAGGACCCATAGCCGGCGAAAAATATTCGTAGGCCCCGTCCATCTCACTCATAAAGTCCCACACATTTACATTGAATATAAAAAATATATGAATAGAGGGGGATAGCCAGCTTTAGTATTTTTAAATGTGACTTAAATAATTATTCATTAATAAGCAAGAATTTAGATTTAATAATCACAAGTACCATATGTTTTCATAAACTCGGTCCTGCAAGGTGTAGTTCGAAGAATTGATACATAGCGGCGCTAGTTCCCCCTCGGCATTGACTAAAGATTTGTAAAGACGGCCAGGTTAATGGGGTCTGTCGAAGCTCGATTTTTCAGCTGTGCACGACCGCCCTCTTGATGACCTCGAGCATTTTTAGCCGAACTACGCTACCGTCCCGGTTCAATGAATAAAACAGTTTCCTGACAGTGATCTTACCATTCGGGCACACAGGGTAAGGCAGTTTAGAGTTTGAGGTCGGATATACCGACCTATGAATATATGGAGCATTCGGCGATTAGCAAACGCTCACCGTCGGCGATCTTTTTTCCGATTTTCATTTTCATGCCACATTTTCTCCGCAAAGGTTCATTTTTTTTTCATCTCTCTTATTGATAATTTCGGCAGTGATTCATTCTGTAGACAAAATATAGGCGCTTTTTTTAATTCTGAAAATATTCCCCGAGATTCGCTAACAAATTACGATCATTTTAAAACTGATGAGAAAGCTGGATCAATTTTCTTCAAATTGTTTAACAAATTTGAAGAGGAAACTTCCCGAGGAATGAGTATGGTAATGTCACAAGAATAAAAAAACGCGAATTTCAGCCTATTACACGAAATCCGCTAAATTTTCGAGAACACGTTGAAACCGCCGGTTCTGGAAAATATTTGAAAGTACCGCAAACTGACAGACAAATGATAAACTTGATAATCCTTATTGAATTATATGATTTTTCTCTTTCTTCAGTTCAAAACTCAGTAGATGTTTTTGGGAAAGTGCAGCAAGAAGTTTTTCCATTTGTGAGACGGCCGAATATTTGAAAGGTCTAAATTTGAATGAAATGGACTCTGAATTTGCAGTCATTCGGGACGACTTAGATGTAATTTTTGGTATCTATAGAAGTTACAATAGACGAATACTTGAATATTCCTTCTCAAACTTTGCGATACGGAGCAATGTGGTTTAATGCATGTCAAACAAGGAAGGGAAGCGATCTTACGAGCGGATGGGAAAGAGGTAAGGTGTTCTAGGAAAGGTTTGGTCATTTAACGGTTGTTGATTTCTTAGCCGAAGTTATACAAAGCTTCGTTTTCGGAAAACACCACGAGAAGGTGAATCAACGTAGTTCTCCATATCACTATATTCGCACCCGAAGATTATAATTTTCTTCGACGCACAGCTGTAGAACTGTTTGTCAAAGATTTGCACTTTGCTGTAAAATTCGTGCGAATATAGAAGGCTGTTGCTTGACCCGAAGGCCCATGCAGACAGAAGGCTGTCGCTTGACCCGAAGGCCCATGCAGACAGGATAAAGTAGTAGTGTAAAGTAACGCATGGCGAAAATAATGTTTCTTCTACGCGTTTTGTAGATTTCTAATTTTTTGCAGTTGCTTGAAGCGACCACCTTGTTTGCTTGTACGAAATTTCTCGCCAAGCCAAACAGTATCCTTACGTATCTTGACTTTCATCACGAAGTACGCAAAATCCTTTCGATGATCGCGACACGATTCGTGCTCGAACCACCCCGGAAATCTCTGGTGAACGGCTTGCACAATCAGAGGAAACAATTGATCCTGAATCAAATAGTCACCTCTGATGCGCGGATACCCGCGGTCAAACACTGCATTTATCAATCTGAATGCCATAGAAAACTCATCACTTGGCACGCACAAGTGACCTAATTCTAAGTTGTCCAGTGTCGCGTAGGCACGGAAGAACGTTAGCAATCGCCTGTCGTCCACCATGCTCTGACTGTGGTCGATCATGAGCGACATGCACGTTTCGCAGTTACTTTTCGTGGTACACTTCTTCAAAACGTACCCCGCAAAATATTCGATCGCGCAAGACTCAAGTGACGTGTCATAGTCCGCTGCTTCAACAGCTATCCTTTCCACGTCTACGTCGTCTAATGGTCCGTCACGATCCGCGAGATATTCTCTGAAAGACGCTGCGTTGCGTGGCACTGATTCTGGAACACCATACGCGTTATACCCTTCTTGTTGCATAAGTATCTCGTCTTCGTCGTCTGCACAATTGGCTGTTTGCGCAGGCTTAGCAAGATTCATTACGATATTTTTTTGTAACGAAAGACGAAATATTTTAGAGCTAGGGTTGGGATCGTACGTTCCGCCGTGCATGCGGATCATTGAAAAAAGATTCTCCAATGGATCTTGGTTCAATCGCGACGTCAGGAGGAACTTAGTTCCCTCAAGTTTCAGATCGTCCCATAACTGCAGAAGTGCAGTCAGGGACAGGATCAATCCCCTGAAGCACGGTGGTGTTTTAAGGCCCTTGTCCGTGATAGTACGCCAAGTTTTACACGCTTCGAGTTGTTTTCGCAAATTTTGCTCAACGGCTGGCCTCAGATCGGAGATCGCGCATTTATTTGGATTTTAGAAAATGTCTCTGTGAAATAGTGAAAAAAATACAAAAAATCGTAATATCTGAGAATTAATTGGAGCGAATGAAGTAATTGTAATAACGCCAACTCAATGTTCATTCGCTTTCTACAAAGTTTTCCGCGACAAAGTGGAAAGAATGGAACACTCGATTATAGGTATACGTACCATCAGCCATGGCTTGCTGTTGTAAACTGAAGAAGTTCGCAATCGCGAGGCTTACGACCGTTGTCTGTGTAGCTGCGCGCGTTGACATTCTTCAGTCAACGCTGCGCAACGGCTCCCCGGTTTAAGTTTATGAATATTCATCTTTTATTTGTAAATTTCATGGGCATTGACTTAAGATTGTTTTTATCTCAAAATATGCACTCAGTATGATTTTTTTTTAATTTCCATTTTTTTTTCGTTTATCTATTTAACTTCCTGAAAAATCAAGGGATTAGAAAAAATGAGGGGGTCAAAATGTTTGTTTCGAAATACTCTTCCGTTTAAGATTATTTTGAAAATCATTAATGTTTTAATTCAATCAGTTTTTTTCAATTTTGAGCATAAATCGCATTTTCTATGTTGATTGTCTCCTCCGATTTTTTTCATTTTTTTTTATCACAAACTGTTATTTATTTGAAGAATTTCAAACCTAGTTTCATAGTGGGCAATTCATTCTTTCTTTTTTTCTTTATTATTTTATTGTCTTTGTTTTCTCAAATTAAATGAAATTAAATTAATTCTAAAATGTCTATTAATTTGAGAAAACAGAAACAATTAAATAATTTCAAAAAATAGAAAGAATGAATCGCCCGCTTTGAAACTAGGCTTAAAATTTTTCGAATAAATAACAGTTTTTCATTAACAAAAAATGGAAAAAATCGAAGGAGACAATCAACATAGAAAATGCGATTTATGCTTAAAATTGGAAAAAACTGATTAAATTAAAACATGAAGGATTTTTAACATAATCTTAAACGGAAGAGTATTTCAAAACAAACATTTTGACCCCCCCATTTTTTCGAATCACTTGATTTTTCAGGAAGTTATAGATAAACGAAAAAAAAAATATGGAAATTGAAAAAAAATCCTACTGACTGCATATTTTGAGACAAAAATTTGAAAAAAATTAGGTGAGTTCCTTATTATGAGCTCAAAATGGGGAAAAAAATTGGCAAATTTGAAGAATGCAAAAGTCCAGCAGTTACTGATTTGGCGTGAAATTCCCCATATACTATAAAACCAATAGACGCAAATCAAAAAATAGATAATAATATGGTGATCATCATTTTCGGGTGAAACGAATTTCGATTCCCTCCCCCGAATCTGTTCTAAATCCTTGACTAACAATGTGTCTGGAACATCAGGACCTTAGCTCAATGGAAACACGTGCACCACCGAGTTTCGAACGTTTTGTTTAGATTAAAAATAGCCTCCACCACACGGCTCATTTTCAGGCAAAAAGCGAAATTGTGGTAAAAAACGAATACCTTCTATCACGTGGTTCAAATTTTCATATAAAAGTAGAAACAATTCGCAACTAATAATTTTGCTCTTCTCGTGGTTTTTGATTCTTGATTTCTGTGCGGGATGAAATATGGAACAAAAAATATTTCTGAGTTGCAAATTGTTTCTAGTTTCGTAGAAAAAGATTAGAACTTTGCAATAATAAATACGTGTATTTATATACCCATTATAATGAATATGAACAAGCGTGTGATTTGGTTGATCACGATGGGCCAACCCTCGAACTTCCCGCGCAGAGAATATTCTTTTATCGTTTACAATATATTTTCTACGAAATATGATTGTCTTAATTATTATGATTATGATGGATCGTTCAATTTTTTCGAGAACTACTGTATGGATTGATTCCAAAATTCAATCAGATCTGAGTTGGCGCGAATCCTACCGATTGAGACCAAGATCATCTAAATCCGTTGATCCATTCTCGAGATATCATCAAAAAAAAATTTATTTTTTGACGAACTCAAAAGCTACTGGACGGATTGAATCCAAAATCTGATCAGTTCGAAGTTGAAAAAAACTGCATCGAGTTGAGAGTCTATAAAATATAAAATGGGTTGAAAAATCATTCGTAGCAAAAAAACATGAAGAATGCTGGAGTAGATATTCTCAACATACATCGCGTTACTAATGCCATAAGGTCGTAAGCGCCAAAAACTCGATTTAAGTGCCAGAAGGTCGTATAATTTTTTTTTTTTTTCTGGATTCGCTTCGGAATCACCAATAACGTGTAGATCAATTGAAATTGGGAAAATCGAAAATTAGAAGCAGAAGGTCGTATGTCCGAGTACATACGACCTTTTGGCTTTATTTTCAGTAAAAAATCAGGAAAATTAAAGCCAGAAGGTCGTATCCATCATTTTTTTTTTCCTCGGATTCGCCATGAAATTGATGGAAACACATAGATCCATCGAGATTCCTGCAAAAAAACTATTTTTGGCGGATACGACCTTCTGACTTTAGTTTTACGAAAAAATCACGCAAACTAAAGCCAGAAGGTCGTATCCGCCATTTTTTTTTCCCCCGGAATCGTCTGGAAATTGACAAAAACGCGTATTTCCATTGGAATTCAAAAAAAAAAAACAATTTTTGGTCGATAGGACCTTCTGGCTTTATCTTTCCCGATTTTCTCTCAAAACTAAAGCCAGAACGTCGTATCGACCAAAATTTTCGATTTTCAAAATTTCGATGGATTTATTCATATTTGTGAGTTTTTAGGCGAATGGCGTAAAAAAAAGAATTTATACGACCTTCTGGCTTTAAGAAGACCAAAAGGTCGTGTAATGTCGCTCACGTCCTTATGGCATTAGTAACGCGACATATTGAGTTCAATACATTCTAAAAATGGTTCAAAAACCAGCCAACATAATTGGGTATTAATAGAAATGCCCTATATAATACAGTTGGTATAAATGATTCCATTTTTGTAGGCTGTAGAGGTAATAAAGTCGCACAGTCGATATATAGCAGACCTACTTATTGGCACAGCTGATCATAACCAGGCCACTGCACAGTCCTTCCGTACCGGCAAGACCGGTAATTTGGAAATCTGCCATTACCCTCGTGCCCCGCGGTGCCCTCGGACCGGGCTTCAAAAAATTACCCGTGGCTGGCCGTCTTTACAAATCTTTAGTCAATGCCCTCGGACAGCCTTAATTCCACCGACTCACACGTTATTTTCGTTATTTACTCTGAATTGCAGATTCGGAATCCTTTTCGATGAGATGTATGGATTTAGTTACTATTTTCAATCACTTTTAATAATAAAAATAAATAAATGGATACTCTAAATAATTTGGAGTATGATTATATTCATCGTGAATTCATTCTTTCTTGAAAGGGATGAAATGAATTGTGAAAAGATTCGAACATACTTTTTTCACGTGACAACATCTGCATCATTTTTTTACGCATCGCGCTTTGCCTGGTAACCCTTTTGCTGTGAAAGTTTGAAATTCTGAACAAATGATATATTTTACGATTAATCTAACTCAGGATCAATATGCTGGTGAATCAAGAGAAAAAAAATAAAAACCAAATACAGGATTCAGATTACAAAGTTTTTAATCAGTTTGGTGAAAGAGATGTTTATTTTTACTCACATCCCTAGATTTGAACTTATATTATAGAGTAGGTAGTATAAAAATATATTGTACTTTTATAATACAAATTATATCTATATCTCTTACGTTTTTAGCAAATTTCAACAGAATTATAATCTTTCATTTCGTAACACTGATAAAAAATGGTAAGACAAGTTTGTTTAGTAATGCTATTTTTGCAGTTTGTGCTTTATTTCACTATGAACATCATTACTTAGGCTAAGACCGATCTCGGTGAATTGGAGATATTGGAGATGGGAGTGTAAGCCTATAACCCCAAAAAGCACCTTCGGTGCAAAAACCTTTCGCCAAGTCCATTAATCTGTATATCACTCCTCCAAAAAATAATCGAAGGTTGTGCTCGTTTGCTCGCTGCGCTCGCTCACTCGATTGGTTGATGATTATCAACATACAAAAGCATTGAAATCAAATACAACTGCCAAGTACCTGTAGAATAATAAAAGTTTAGAATTGAGAAATTGGTTCAAACTAAATAACGTACTCGTTCGCTCGGTGCGCTCGCTCAGTCGATTGGCTTATGATTATTGGTTGAAAAAACAATTCGGATGAAGAAATTGAAGATGTCAACATTTATCAAAAAATATTCACAACGAAAAAATAATTTAAATAAAATTGTAAAAAAAAATTTGGAGTCCGTGGTACGTTGGCGGGCCAATGTTTGAATGGCTGTCAGATGACATTGACATGGTTTGTAATTGGTATTTCATATTTTTTTTTCTATAAAAGGCCCCCCAAGTACCACTACCTCCAAATTTTTTTTTTTAAATTTTGTTTATATTATTTTTTCGTTATGAAAATTTTTTGATAAACGTTGACGTCTTCAATTTCTTCATCCGAATTGTTCTTTCAACCAATAATCATAAGCCAATCGAGTGAGCGAGCGCACCGAGCGAACGAGTACGTTATTTAGTTTGAATCAATTTTTCAATTCCAAACTTTTATTATTCTACAGGTACTTGGCAGTTGTATTTGATTTCAATGCTTTTGTATGTTCATAATCATCAACCAATTGAGTGCGCGAGCACAACCTTTGATTATTTTTTGGAGGAGTGATATACACATTAATGGACTTGGCGAAAGGTTTTTGCACCGAAAGTGCTTTTTGGGGTTGATTTCACTACTTTTTGTGAAATTTTGCTTGACCACCTAATAATTGTGCTCGCTTTCTACGCTCGCTCGGTTGTTTTATACTATTTCATACCGCCTGAACGTCAACAGCAACGAGCACGTGTGTGCTCACAATTTTCCCCAAGTCTCAAATTTGTAGACTGACGCGGAATGTACTTTCATTGCGCATACAAATTGGTCCATTACAATAATCCTTCATACCTACAACATCTAACCAGGTTTGGGACCGGCATTGGCGGATTACTTGCACGCAGGGTTATATGTTACTCATCATAACAGTATTTCAAAATTCAAAATTGGAATGTTATTATGTATGGACTTCAATAAGCAATTAGGTTCTGACCAACATTTTTGGAAGGTTATTTTTGAAGATCAATCATCATGTATTTTCATCGCATAGCTATCGTAAGACCCAAATATACCACAACCTCAAATGTATTAAAAACTCAAACCCTTATGCTTAATAAAATGTCCATATGTATTCATTCAATTTGTCGTCATAGCACTAATCTGAATTTGAAGAAAGCTTAAGAGAGTCGAACATACAGACACAGGTTGCATACCAAATCTGACAAATTTAACGAAATTGGACATTAAATTATGAATATACATTATACATGGATTAAAAAATTATCTCCACCGAAGATCAAGGCACTACGTTGACGTGGAGTGTAGAATAAAGCCTATCGGAGTCCAACACACAACGTCGACTGACAGTCTCGTTTTGACTAGATGATACGTAGTGAGATTATAAAACTCGTCGGAATCCTACGCATAATGTTGACTCACGATTTGAGTCTGGGCAGACGAGCCTTCGGAGATGAGTTTAACATAGAGCTTGAAGTGGACATTGTTGCAATCCAACGTTTGAACTCGGCTTTATTAGTCTGGCTCCATGCCGTTCCTTATATCAAATTATGCTTTCCTCATATTTTGAAACTTCAACATTTTCTCTTGATTTTGTCTTTTCAGACTTCCTCAGGTGGTAACTTGCTAAATAATTGAACCTAAAAAACCGTTTCTTCCGATAATTGCATTCATAAATGAAAATAAGCCAAATCTACAATGCATAGGTGAATAAAATTAAGAGGTAATAGTAAGTTAATAGTCATCTGACAATCTTGTGTCATGCAAGGTAAACCAAACCTAATCGTAAAATTATCCGTTTACAATTGTTATTTTATTTATCACTATGAATTTCACACGTCAGTCGATTTGCATAACCTCAAAAGCTTCAGATCGTAGGATTTGAGATTAACCTATCGAATCATTTTTGTTGGTGACTATCACAATTATGTACTTGGCGCAAGGTTTTCGCACCTGAGAGGCTTTTTATGGGTATTCACTCGTTTTTGTACCTTCAAATTTTGTATCAAGCATTGCTTGTACTTTCTTTCATTTCCTTTATTTGGATTTAAAAACATGAAATGACAATATGCGTCTGCTAGTGTTGCAGACGGTTTCTGTCTGCGATACCAGCGCTAACTACGTCGTGACACTTGTACTTACGCCACTCTGTACAACTTTTGTGTGGATTTATCCCTTCTATGCCATGTTCCCAGATGCGTAAGGACGTATGTTCTCTGTGTATAAGCATAGAACATACGTCCTGCGTTTGGCGACGCGATGTGATTTTATGCGCATGGAAATAGTAGGTCACAACTTTTGTTTGGATTTTCCTTTCTATGTCATATTCCCAGATGCGTAAAGACGTATGTTCTGTGTATAAGCTATGACGTGCACAGCCGACGGTTGGGGTTGGGGCTTCGAGACTCCGGGCCGGCCACGTCTCCAAAACCGACACTACCAACGTTCTTGTTTTATACGCAACTATAATATTTCGGATCAAGTCAAAATACTAAATTCCGTACAAGATTTACCAAGTGTTGGGCGCCAGGTGCCTTATGATAACGCGGTATGGAACGAAACTCACACGGAGGTGAATTAATAAAAAGTTAATTGAATAAATGAATGATTGGATTAATAAAAGGAATAAAACGAACAAAACGATATTACACGGTAAGCTCAGCGTGAGGGGAACATGGGGGCGAAATAATATAGGATGAGTTCGAAACTTGTTATTTGGTTTATGGATTTATTAATCGCAAAGAAACCAGGTTGAAGGGGTTCAGGCTGAACACGATTATTACAAACAAATAAAGAATAACAAAACAAATTAAACAATCAAAGCCGATCTCTTGAGTCGGGACTAACACAAATAAAACTATTCAAATTAAAATAATCAGGAACAGCTGATTGACTAGGTCACAGACGATAAAATAGGACAGACGATAATATAGCACATACGGTAATGGTAGAACAAGGGGTAGGTACGATAGAACAAAGAAATTATAAACAAGGAAGAGAACAATTATCTTATGATACGGTAGAACTAGACTATGGGGGTGATAATATGTAACGGTAGGTGGGTCGATAACATAGAGGGGAATCGAAGATACAGAATCAAGAATATGGGGACTTCTACTTATTAGTTAGGCGGGTCGGTATTACAGGACCTTCCGTTTGAAATTTACAAGGCGTCAAAGCCGAACGTGAACGAGGTCACCCGAAGATGGCCGAAGGCAATTTACGCGAGGCCATTGACTAAAGATTTGTAAAGACGGCCAGGTTAATGGGGTCTGTCGAAGCTCGATTTTTCAGCTGTGCACGACCGCCCTCTTGATGACCTCGAGCATTTTTAGCCGAACTACGCTACCGTCCCGGTTCAATGAATAAAACAGTTTCCTGACAGTGATCTTACCATTCGGGCACACAGGGTAAGGCAGTTTAGAGTTTGAGGTCGGATATACCGACCTATGAATATATGGGGCATTCGGCGATTAGCAAACGCTCACCGTCGGCGATCTTTTTTCCGATTTTCATTTTCATGCCACATTTTCTCCGCAAAGGTTCATTTTTTTTTCCTCTCTCTTATTAATAATTTCGGCAGTGATTCATTCTGTAGACAAAATATAGGCGCTTTTTTTAATTCTGAAAATATTCCCCGAGATTCGCTAACAAATTACGATCATTTTAAAACTGATGAGAAAGCTGGATCAATTTTCTTCAAATTGTTTAACAAATTTGAAGAGGAAACTTCCCGAGGAATGAGTATGGTAATGTCACAAGAATAAAAAAACGCGAATTTCAGCCTATTACACGAAATCCGCTAAATTTTCGAGAACACGTTGAAACCGCCGGTTCTGGAAAATATTTGAAAGTACCGCAAACTGACAGACAAATGATAAACTTGATAATCCTTATTGAATTATATGATTTTTCTCTTTCTTCAGTTCAAAACTCAGTAGATGTTTTTGGGAAAGTGCAGCAAGAAGTTTTTCCATTTGTGAGACGGCCGAATATTTGAAAGGTCTAAATTTGAATGAAATGGACTCTGAATTTGCAGTCATTCGGGACGACTTAGATGTAATTTTTGGTATCTATAGAAGTTACAATAGACGAATACTTGAATATTCCTTCTCAAACTTTGCGATACGGAGCAATGTGGTTTAATGCATGTCAAACAAGGAAGGGAAGCGATCTTACGAGCGGATGGGAAAGAGGTAAGGTGTTCTAGGAAAGGTTTGGTCATTTAACGGTTGTTGATTTCTTAGCCGAAGTTATACAAAGCTTCGTTTTCGGAAAACACCACGAGAAGGTGAATCAACGTAGTTCTCCATATCACTATATTCGCACCCGAAGATTATAATTTTCTTCGACGCACAGCTGTAGAACTGTTTGTCAAAGATTTGCACTTTGCTGTAAAATTCGTGCGAATATAGAAGGCTGTTGCTTGACCCGAAGGCCCATGCAGACAGAAGGCTGTCGCTTGACCCGAAGGCCCATGCAGACAGGATAAAGTAGTAGTGTAAAGTAACGCATGGCGAAAATAATGTTTCTTCTACGCGTTTTGTAGATTTCTAATTTTTTGCAGTTGCTTGAAGCGACCACCTTGTTTGCTTGTACGAAATTTCTCGCCAAGCCAAACAGTATCCTTACGTATCTTGACTTTCATCACGAAGTACGCAAAATCCTTTCGATGATCGCGACACGATTCGTGCTCGAACCACCCCGGAAATCTCTGGTGAACGGCTTGCACAATCAGAGGAAACAATTGATCCTGAATCAAATAGTCACCTCTGATGCGCGGATACCCGCGGTCAAACACTGCATTTATCAATCTGAATGCCATAGAAAACTCATCACTTGGCACGCACAAGTGACCTAATTCTAAGTTGTCCAGTGTCGCGTAGGCACGGAAGAACGTTAGCAATCGCCTGTCGTCCACCATGCTCTGACTGTGGTCGATCATGAGCGACATGCACGTTTCGCAGTTACTTTTCGTGGTACACTTCTTCAAAACGTACCCCGCAAAATATTCGATCGCGCAAGACTCAAGTGACGTGTCATAGTCCGCTGCTTCAACAGCTATCCTTTCCACGTCTACGTCGTCTAATGGTCCGTCACGATCCGCGAGATATTCTCTGAAAGACGCTGCGTTGCGTGGCACTGATTCTGGAACACCATACGCGTTATACCCTTCTTGTTGCATAAGTATCTCGTCTTCGTCGTCTGCACAATTGGCTGTTTGCGCAGGCTTAGCAAGATTCATTACGATATTTTTTTGTAACGAAAGACGAAATATTTTAGAGCTAGGGTTGGGATCGTACGTTCCGCCGTGCATGCGGATCATTGAAAAAAGATTCTCCAATGGATCTTGGTTCAATCGCGACGTCAGGAGGAACTTAGTTCCCTCAAGTTTCAGATCGTCCCATAACTGCAGAAGTGCAGTCAGGGACAGGATCAATCCCCTGAAGCACGGTGGTGTTTTAAGGCCCTTGTCCGTGATAGTACGCCAAGTTTTACACGCTTCGAGTTGTTTTCGCAAATTTTGCTCAACGGCTGGCCTCAGATCGGAGATCGCGCATTTATTTGGATTTTAGAAAATGTCTCTGTGAAATAGTGAAAAAAATACAAAAAATCGTAATATCTGAGAATTAATTGGAGCGAATGAAGTAATTGTAATAACGCCAACTCAATGTTCATTCGCTTTCTACAAAGTTTTCCGCGACAAAGTGGAAAGAATGGAACACTCGATTATAGGTATACGTACCATCAGCCATGGCTTGCTGTTGTAAACTGAAGAAGTTCGCAATCGCGAGGCTTACGACCGTTGTCTGTGTAGCTGCGCGCGTTGACATTCTTCAGTCAACGCTGCGCAACGGCTCCCCGGTTTAAGTTTATGAATATTCATCTTTTATTTGTAAATTTCATGGGCATTGACTTAAGATTGTTTTTATCTCAAAATATGCACTCAGTATGATTTTTTTTTAATTTCCATTTTTTTTTCGTTTATCTATTTAACTTCCTGAAAAATCAAGGGATTAGAAAAAATGAGGGGGTCAAAATGTTTGTTTCGAAATACTCTTCCGTTTAAGATTATTTTGAAAATCATTAATGTTTTAATTCAATCAGTTTTTTTCAATTTTGAGCATAAATCGCATTTTCTATGTTGATTGTCTCCTCCGATTTTTTTCATTTTTTTTTATCACAAACTGTTATTTATTTGAAGAATTTCAAACCTAGTTTCATAGTGGGCAATTCATTCTTTCTTTTTTTCTTTATTATTTTATTGTCTTTGTTTTCTCAAATTAAATGAAATTAAATTAATTCTAAAATGTCTATTAATTTGAGAAAACAGAAACAATTAAATAATTTCAAAAAATAGAAAGAATGAATCGCCCGCTTTGAAACTAGGCTTAAAATTTTTCGAATAAATAACAGTTTTTCATTAACAAAAAATGGAAAAAATCGAAGGAGACAATCAACATAGAAAATGCGATTTATGCTTAAAATTGGAAAAAACTGATTAAATTAAAACATGAAGGATTTTTAACATAATCTTAAACGGAAGAGTATTTCAAAACAAACATTTTGACCCCCCCATTTTTTCGAATCACTTGATTTTTCAGGAAGTTATAG
The DNA here is from genome assembly GCA_963978835.1 of Tenthredo scrophulariae. Taxonomy (NCBI): domain Eukaryota; kingdom Metazoa; phylum Arthropoda; class Insecta; order Hymenoptera; family Tenthredinidae; genus Tenthredo; species Tenthredo scrophulariae. The sequence goes on along the minus strand of OZ022235.1, from coordinate 7,415,853 downwards.
ATAAACGAAAAAAAAAATATGGAAATTGAAAAAAAATCCTACTGACTGCATATTTTGAGACAAAAATTTGAAAAAAATTAGGTGAGTTCCTTATTATGAGCTCAAAATGGGGAAAAAAATTGGCAAATTTGAAGAATGCAAAAGTCCAGCAGTTACTGATTTGGCGTGAAATTCCCCATATACTATAAAACCAATAGACGCAAATCAAAAAATAGATAATAATATGGTGATCATCATTTTCGGGTGAAACGAATTTCGATTCCCTCCCCCGAATCTGTTCTAAATCCTTGACTAACAATGTGTCTGGAACATCAGGACCTTAGCTCAATGGAAACACGTGCACCACCGAGTTTCGAACGTTTTGTTTAGATTAAAAATAGCCTCCACCACACGGCTCATTTTCAGGCAAAAAGCGAAATTGTGGTAAAAAACGAATACCTTCTATCACGTGGTTCAAATTTTCATATAAAAGTAGAAACAATTCGCAACTAATAATTTTGCTCTTCTCGTGGTTTTTGATTCTTGATTTCTGTGCGGGATGAAATATGGAACAAAAAATATTTCTGAGTTGCAAATTGTTTCTAGTTTCGTAGAAAAAGATTAGAACTTTGCAATAATAAATACGTGTATTTATATACCCATTATAATGAATATGAACAAGCGTGTGATTTGGTTGATCACGATGGGCCAACCCTCGAACTTCCCGCGCAGAGAATATTCTTTTATCGTTTACAATATATTTTCTACGAAATATGATTGTCTTAATTATTATGATTATGATGGATCGTTCAATTTTTTCGAGAACTACTGTATGGATTGATTCCAAAATTCAATCAGATCTGAGTTGGCGCGAATCCTACCGATTGAGACCAAGATCATCTAAATCCGTTGATCCATTCTCGAGATATCATCAAAAAAAAATTTATTTTTTGACGAACTCAAAAGCTACTGGACGGATTGAATCCAAAATCTGATCAGTTCGAAGTTGAAAAAAACTGCATCGAGTTGAGAGTCTATAAAATATAAAATGGGTTGAAAAATCATTCGTAGCAAAAAAACATGAAGAATGCTGGAGTAGATATTCTCAACATACATCGCGTTACTAATGCCATAAGGTCGTAAGCGCCAAAAACTCGATTTAAGTGCCAGAAGGTCGTATAATTTTTTTTTTTTTTCTGGATTCGCTTCGGAATCACCAATAACGTGTAGATCAATTGAAATTGGGAAAATCGAAAATTAGAAGCAGAAGGTCGTATGTCCGAGTACATACGACCTTTTGGCTTTATTTTCAGTAAAAAATCAGGAAAATTAAAGCCAGAAGGTCGTATCCATCATTTTTTTTTTCCTCGGATTCGCCATGAAATTGATGGAAACACATAGATCCATCGAGATTCCTGCAAAAAAACTATTTTTGGCGGATACGACCTTCTGACTTTAGTTTTACGAAAAAATCACGCAAACTAAAGCCAGAAGGTCGTATCCGCCATTTTTTTTTCCCCCGGAATCGTCTGGAAATTGACAAAAACGCGTATTTCCATTGGAATTCAAAAAAAAAAAACAATTTTTGGTCGATAGGACCTTCTGGCTTTATCTTTCCCGATTTTCTCTCAAAACTAAAGCCAGAACGTCGTATCGACCAAAATTTTCGATTTTCAAAATTTCGATGGATTTATTCATATTTGTGAGTTTTTAGGCGAATGGCGTAAAAAAAAGAATTTATACGACCTTCTGGCTTTAAGAAGACCAAAAGGTCGTGTAATGTCGCTCACGTCCTTATGGCATTAGTAACGCGACATATTGAGTTCAATACATTCTAAAAATGGTTCAAAAACCAGCCAACATAATTGGGTATTAATAGAAATGCCCTATATAATACAGTTGGTATAAATGATTCCATTTTTGTAGGCTGTAGAGGTAATAAAGTCGCACAGTCGATATATAGCAGACCTACTTATTGGCACAGCTGATCATAACCAGGCCACTGCACAGTCCTTCCGTACCGGCAAGACCGGTAATTTGGAAATCTGCCATTACCCTCGTGCCCCGCGGTGCCCTCGGACCGGGCTTCAAAAAATTACCCGTGGCTGGCCGTCTTTACAAATCTTTAGTCAATGCCCTCGGACAGCCTTAATTCCACCGACTCACACGTTATTTTCGTTATTTACTCTGAATTGCAGATTCGGAATCCTTTTCGATGAGATGTATGGATTTAGTTACTATTTTCAATCACTTTTAATAATAAAAATAAATAAATGGATACTCTAAATAATTTGGAGTATGATTATATTCATCGTGAATTCATTCTTTCTTGAAAGGGATGAAATGAATTGTGAAAAGATTCGAACATACTTTTTTCACGTGACAACATCTGCATCATTTTTTTACGCATCGCGCTTTGCCTGGTAACCCTTTTGCTGTGAAAGTTTGAAATTCTGAACAAATGATATATTTTACGATTAATCTAACTCAGGATCAATATGCTGGTGAATCAAGAGAAAAAAAATAAAAACCAAATACAGGATTCAGATTACAAAGTTTTTAATCAGTTTGGTGAAAGAGATGTTTATTTTTACTCACATCCCTAGATTTGAACTTATATTATAGAGTAGGTAGTATAAAAATATATTGTACTTTTATAATACAAATTATATCTATATCTCTTACGTTTTTAGCAAATTTCAACAGAATTATAATCTTTCATTTCGTAACACTGATAAAAAATGGTAAGACAAGTTTGTTTAGTAATGCTATTTTTGCAGTTTGTGCTTTATTTCACTATGAACATCATTACTTAGGCTAAGACCGATCTCGGTGAATTGGAGATATTGGAGATGGGAGTGTAAGCCTATAACCCCAAAAAGCACCTTCGGTGCAAAAACCTTTCGCCAAGTCCATTAATCTGTATATCACTCCTCCAAAAAATAATCGAAGGTTGTGCTCGTTTGCTCGCTGCGCTCGCTCACTCGATTGGTTGATGATTATCAACATACAAAAGCATTGAAATCAAATACAACTGCCAAGTACCTGTAGAATAATAAAAGTTTAGAATTGAGAAATTGGTTCAAACTAAATAACGTACTCGTTCGCTCGGTGCGCTCGCTCAGTCGATTGGCTTATGATTATTGGTTGAAAAAACAATTCGGATGAAGAAATTGAAGATGTCAACATTTATCAAAAAATATTCACAACGAAAAAATAATTTAAATAAAATTGTAAAAAAAAATTTGGAGTCCGTGGTACGTTGGCGGGCCAATGTTTGAATGGCTGTCAGATGACATTGACATGGTTTGTAATTGGTATTTCATATTTTTTTTTCTATAAAAGGCCCCCCAAGTACCACTACCTCCAAATTTTTTTTTTTAAATTTTGTTTATATTATTTTTTCGTTATGAAAATTTTTTGATAAACGTTGACGTCTTCAATTTCTTCATCCGAATTGTTCTTTCAACCAATAATCATAAGCCAATCGAGTGAGCGAGCGCACCGAGCGAACGAGTACGTTATTTAGTTTGAATCAATTTTTCAATTCCAAACTTTTATTATTCTACAGGTACTTGGCAGTTGTATTTGATTTCAATGCTTTTGTATGTTCATAATCATCAACCAATTGAGTGCGCGAGCACAACCTTTGATTATTTTTTGGAGGAGTGATATACACATTAATGGACTTGGCGAAAGGTTTTTGCACCGAAAGTGCTTTTTGGGGTTGATTTCACTACTTTTTGTGAAATTTTGCTTGACCACCTAATAATTGTGCTCGCTTTCTACGCTCGCTCGGTTGTTTTATACTATTTCATACCGCCTGAACGTCAACAGCAACGAGCACGTGTGTGCTCACAATTTTCCCCAAGTCTCAAATTTGTAGACTGACGCGGAATGTACTTTCATTGCGCATACAAATTGGTCCATTACAATAATCCTTCATACCTACAACATCTAACCAGGTTTGGGACCGGCATTGGCGGATTACTTGCACGCAGGGTTATATGTTACTCATCATAACAGTATTTCAAAATTCAAAATTGGAATGTTATTATGTATGGACTTCAATAAGCAATTAGGTTCTGACCAACATTTTTGGAAGGTTATTTTTGAAGATCAATCATCATGTATTTTCATCGCATAGCTATCGTAAGACCCAAATATACCACAACCTCAAATGTATTAAAAACTCAAACCCTTATGCTTAATAAAATGTCCATATGTATTCATTCAATTTGTCGTCATAGCACTAATCTGAATTTGAAGAAAGCTTAAGAGAGTCGAACATACAGACACAGGTTGCATACCAAATCTGACAAATTTAACGAAATTGGACATTAAATTATGAATATACATTATACATGGATTAAAAAATTATCTCCACCGAAGATCAAGGCACTACGTTGACGTGGAGTGTAGAATAAAGCCTATCGGAGTCCAACACACAACGTCGACTGACAGTCTCGTTTTGACTAGATGATACGTAGTGAGATTATAAAACTCGTCGGAATCCTACGCATAATGTTGACTCACGATTTGAGTCTGGGCAGACGAGCCTTCGGAGATGAGTTTAACATAGAGCTTGAAGTGGACATTGTTGCAATCCAACGTTTGAACTCGGCTTTATTAGTCTGGCTCCATGCCGTTCCTTATATCAAATTATGCTTTCCTCATATTTTGAAACTTCAACATTTTCTCTTGATTTTGTCTTTTCAGACTTCCTCAGGTGGTAACTTGCTAAATAATTGAACCTAAAAAACCGTTTCTTCCGATAATTGCATTCATAAATGAAAATAAGCCAAATCTACAATGCATAGGTGAATAAAATTAAGAGGTAATAGTAAGTTAATAGTCATCTGACAATCTTGTGTCATGCAAGGTAAACCAAACCTAATCGTAAAATTATCCGTTTACAATTGTTATTTTATTTATCACTATGAATTTCACACGTCAGTCGATTTGCATAACCTCAAAAGCTTCAGATCGTAGGATTTGAGATTAACCTATCGAATCATTTTTGTTGGTGACTATCACAATTATGTACTTGGCGCAAGGTTTTCGCACCTGAGAGGCTTTTTATGGGTATTCACTCGTTTTTGTACCTTCAAATTTTGTATCAAGCATTGCTTGTACTTTCTTTCATTTCCTTTATTTGGATTTAAAAACATGAAATGACAATATGCGTCTGCTAGTGTTGCAGACGGTTTCTGTCTGCGATACCAGCGCTAACTACGTCGTGACACTTGTACTTACGCCACTCTGTACAACTTTTGTGTGGATTTATCCCTTCTATGCCATGTTCCCAGATGCGTAAGGACGTATGTTCTCTGTGTATAAGCATAGAACATACGTCCTGCGTTTGGCGACGCGATGTGATTTTATGCGCATGGAAATAGTAGGTCACAACTTTTGTTTGGATTTTCCTTTCTATGTCATATTCCCAGATGCGTAAAGACGTATGTTCTGTGTATAAGCTATGACGTGCACAGCCGACGGTTGGGGTTGGGGCTTCGAGACTCCGGGCCGGCCACGTCTCCAAAACCGACACTACCAACGTTCTTGTTTTATACGCAACTATAATATTTCGGATCAAGTCAAAATACTAAATTCCGTACAAGATTTACCAAGTGTTGGGCGCCAGGTGCCTTATGATAACGCGGTATGGAACGAAACTCACACGGAGGTGAATTAATAAAAAGTTAATTGAATAAATGAATGATTGGATTAATAAAAGGAATAAAACGAACAAAACGATATTACACGGTAAGCTCAGCGTGAGGGGAACATGGGGGCGAAATAATATAGGATGAGTTCGAAACTTGTTATTTGGTTTATGGATTTATTAATCGCAAAGAAACCAGGTTGAAGGGGTTCAGGCTGAACACGATTATTACAAACAAATAAAGAATAACAAAACAAATTAAACAATCAAAGCCGATCTCTTGAGTCGGGACTAACACAAATAAAACTATTCAAATTAAAATAATCAGGAACAGCTGATTGACTAGGTCACAGACGATAAAATAGGACAGACGATAATATAGCACATACGGTAATGGTAGAACAAGGGGTAGGTACGATAGAACAAAGAAATTATAAACAAGGAAGAGAACAATTATCTTATGATACGGTAGAACTAGACTATGGGGGTGATAATATGTAACGGTAGGTGGGTCGATAACATAGAGGGGAATCGAAGATACAGAATCAAGAATATGGGGACTTCTACTTATTAGTTAGGCGGGTCGGTATTACAGGACCTTCCGTTTGAAATTTACAAGGCGTCAAAGCCGAACGTGAACGAGGTCACCCGAAGATGGCCGAAGGCAATTTACGCGTGGCCATTGACTAAAGATTTGTAAAGACGGCCAGGTTAATGGGGTCTGTCGAAGCTCGATTTTTCAGCTGTGCACGACCGCCCTCTTGATGACCTCGAGCATTTTTAGCCGAACTACGCTACCGTCCCGGTTCAATGAATAAAACAGTTTCCTGACAGTGATCTTACCATTCGGGCACACAGGGTAAGGCAGTTTAGAGTTTGAGGTCGGATATACCGACCTATGAATATATGGGGCATTCGGCGATTAGCAAACGCTCACCGTCGGCGATCTTTTTTCCGATTTTCATTTTCATGCCACATTTTCTCCGCAAAGGTTCATTTTTTTTTCCTCTCTCTTATTAATAATTTCGGCAGTGATTCATTCTGTAGACAAAATATAGGCGCTTTTTTTAATTCTGAAAATATTCCCCGAGATTCGCTAACAAATTACGATCATTTTAAAACTGATGAGAAAGCTGGATCAATTTTCTTCAAATTGTTTAACAAATTTGAAGAGGAAACTTCCCGAGGAATGAGTATGGTAATGTCACAAGAATAAAAAAACGCGAATTTCAGCCTATTACACGAAATCCGCTAAATTTTCGAGAACACGTTGAAACCGCCGGTTCTGGAAAATATTTGAAAGTACCGCAAACTGACAGACAAATGATAAACTTGATAATCCTTATTGAATTATATGATTTTTCTCTTTCTTCAGTTCAAAACTCAGTAGATGTTTTTGGGAAAGTGCAGCAAGAAGTTTTTCCATTTGTGAGACGGCCGAATATTTGAAAGGTCTAAATTTGAATGAAATGGACTCTGAATTTGCAGTCATTCGGGACGACTTAGATGTAATTTTTGGTATCTATAGAAGTTACAATAGACGAATACTTGAATATTCCTTCTCAAACTTTGCGATACGGAGCAATGTGGTTTAATGCATGTCAAACAAGGAAGGGAAGCGATCTTACGAGCGGATGGGAAAGAGGTAAGGTGTTCTAGGAAAGGTTTGGTCATTTAACGGTTGTTGATTTCTTAGCCGAAGTTATACAAAGCTTCGTTTTCGGAAAACACCACGAGAAGGTGAATCAACGTAGTTCTCCATATCACTATATTCGCACCCGAAGATTATAATTTTCTTCGACGCACAGCTGTAGAACTGTTTGTCAAAGATTTGCACTTTGCTGTAAAATTCGTGCGAATATAGAAGGCTGTTGCTTGACCCGAAGGCCCATGCAGACAGAAGGCTGTCGCTTGACCCGAAGGCCCATGCAGACAGGATAAAGTAGTAGTGTAAAGTAACGCATGGCGAAAATAATGTTTCTTCTACGCGTTTTGTAGATTTCTAATTTTTTGCAGTTGCTTGAAGCGACCACCTTGTTTGCTTGTACGAAATTTCTCGCCAAGCCAAACAGTATCCTTACGTATCTTGACTTTCATCACGAAGTACGCAAAATCCTTTCGATGATCGCGACACGATTCGTGCTCGAACCACCCCGGAAATCTCTGGTGAACGGCTTGCACAATCAGAGGAAACAATTGATCCTGAATCAAATAGTCACCTCTGATGCGCGGATACCCGCGGTCAAACACTGCATTTATCAATCTGAATGCCATAGAAAACTCATCACTTGGCACGCACAAGTGACCTAATTCTAAGTTGTCCAGTGTCGCGTAGGCACGGAAGAACGTTAGCAATCGCCTGTCGTCCACCATGCTCTGACTGTGGTCGATCATGAGCGACATGCACGTTTCGCAGTTACTTTTCGTGGTACACTTCTTCAAAACGTACCCCGCAAAATATTCGATCGCGCAAGACTCAAGTGACGTGTCATAGTCCGCTGCTTCAACAGCTATCCTTTCCACGTCTACGTCGTCTAATGGTCCGTCACGATCCGCGAGATATTCTCTGAAAGACGCTGCGTTGCGTGGCACTGATTCTGGAACACCATACGCGTTATACCCTTCTTGTTGCATAAGTATCTCGTCTTCGTCGTCTGCACAATTGGCTGTTTGCGCAGGCTTAGCAAGATTCATTACGATATTTTTTTGTAACGAAAGACGAAATATTTTAGAGCTAGGGTTGGGATCGTACGTTCCGCCGTGCATGCGGATCATTGAAAAAAGATTCTCCAATGGATCTTGGTTCAATCGCGACGTCAGGAGGAACTTAGTTCCCTCAAGTTTCAGATCGTCCCATAACTGCAGAAGTGCAGTCAGGGACAGGATCAATCCCCTGAAGCACGGTGGTGTTTTAAGGCCCTTGTCCGTGATAGTACGCCAAGTTTTACACGCTTCGAGTTGTTTTCGCAAATTTTGCTCAACGGCTGGCCTCAGATCGGAGATCGCGCATTTATTTGGATTTTAGAAAATGTCTCTGTGAAATAGTGAAAAAAATACAAAAAATCGTAATATCTGAGAATTAATTGGAGCGAATGAAGTAATTGTAATAACGCCAACTCAATGTTCATTCGCTTTCTACAAAGTTTTCCGCGACAAAGTGGAAAGAATGGAACACTCGATTATAGGTATACGTACCATCAGCCATGGCTTGCTGTTGTAAACTGAAGAAGTTCGCAATCGCGAGGCTTACGACCGTTGTCTGTGTAGCTGCGCGCGTTGACATTCTTCAGTCAACGCTGCGCAACGGCTCCCCGGTTTAAGTTTATGAATATTCATCTTTTATTTGTAAATTTCATGGGCATTGACTTAAGATTGTTTTTATCTCAAAATATGCACTCAGTATGATTTTTTTTTAATTTCCATTTTTTTTTCGTTTATCTATTTAACTTCCTGAAAAATCAAGGGATTAGAAAAAATGAGGGGGTCAAAATGTTTGTTTCGAAATACTCTTCCGTTTAAGATTATTTTGAAAATCATTAATGTTTTAATTCAATCAGTTTTTTTCAATTTTGAGCATAAATCGCATTTTCTATGTTGATTGTCTCCTCCGATTTTTTTCATTTTTTTTTATCACAAACTGTTATTTATTTGAAGAATTTCAAACCTAGTTTCATAGTGGGCAATTCATTCTTTCTTTTTTTCTTTATTATTTTATTGTCTTTGTTTTCTCAAATTAAATGAAATTAAATTAATTCTAAAATGTCTATTAATTTGAGAAAACAGAAACAATTAAATAATTTCAAAAAATAGAAAGAATGAATCGCCCGCTTTGAAACTAGGCTTAAAATTTTTCGAATAAATAACAGTTTTTCATTAACAAAAAATGGAAAAAATCGAAGGAGACAATCAACATAGAAAATGCGATTTATGCTTAAAATTGGAAAAAACTGATTAAATTAAAACATGAAGGATTTTTAACATAATCTTAAACGGAAGAGTATTTCAAAACAAACATTTTGACCCCCCCATTTTTTCGAATCACTTGATTTTTCAGGAAGTTATAGATAAACGAAAAAAAAAATATGGAAATTGAAAAAAAATCCTACTGACTGCATATTTTGAGACAAAAATTTGAAAAAAATTAGGTGAGTTCCTTATTATGAGCTCAAAATGGGGAAAAAAATTGGCAAATTTGAAGAATGCAAAAGTCCAGCAGTTACTGATTTGGCGTGAAATTCCCCATATACTATAAAACCAATAGACGCAAATCAAAAAATAGATAATAATATGGTGATCATCATTTTCGGGTGAAACGAATTTCGATTCCCTCCCCCGAATCTGTTCTAAATCCTTGACTAACAATGTGTCTGGAACATCAGGACCTTAGCTCAATGGAAACACGTGCACCACCGAGTTTCGAACGTTTTGTTTAGATTAAAAATAGCCTCCACCACACGGCTCATTTTCAGGCAAAAAGCGAAATTGTGGTAAAAAACGAATACCTTCTATCACGTGGTTCAAATTTTCATATAAAAGTAGAAACAATTCGCAACTAATAATTTTGCTCTTCTCGTGGTTTTTGATTCTTGATTTCTGTGCGGGATGAAATATGGAACAAAAAATATTTCTGAGTTGCAAATTGTTTCTAGTTTCGTAGAAAAAGATTAGAACTTTGCAATAATAAATACGTGTATTTATATACCCATTATAATGAATATGAACAAGCGTGTGATTTGGTTGATCACGATGGGCCAACCCTCGAACTTCCCGCGCAGAGAATATTCTTTTATCGTTTACAATATATTTTCTACGAAATATGATTGTCTTAATTATTATGATTATGATGGATCGTTCAATTTTTTCGAGAACTACTGTATGGATTGATTCCAAAATTCAATCAGATCTGAGTTGGCGCGAATCCTACCGATTGAGACCAAGATCATCTAAATCCGTTGATCCATTCTCGAGATATCATCAAAAAAAAATTTATTTTTTGACGAACTCAAAAGCTACTGGACGGATTGAATCCAAAATCTGATCAGTTCGAAGTTGAAAAAAACTGCATCGAGTTGAGAGTCTATAAAATATAAAATGGGTTGAAAAATCATTCGTAGCAAAAAAACATGAAGAATGCTGGAGTAGATATTCTCAACATACATCGCGTTACTAATGCCATAAGGTCGTAAGCGCCAAAAACTCGATTTAAGTGCCAGAAGGTCGTATAATTTTTTTTTTTTTTCTGGATTCGCTTCGGAATCACCAATAACGTGTAGATCAATTGAAATTGGGAAAATCGAAAATTAGAAGCAGAAGGTCGTATGTCCGAGTACATACGACCTTTTGGCTTTATTTTCAGTAAAAAATCAGGAAAATTAAAGCCAGAAGGTCGTATCCATCATTTTTTTTTTCCTCGGATTCGCCATGAAATTGATGGAAACACATAGATCCATCGAGATTCCTGCAAAAAAACTATTTTTGGCGGATACGACCTTCTGACTTTAGTTTTACGAAAAAATCACGCAAACTAAAGCCAGAAGGTCGTATCCGCCATTTTTTTTTCCCCCGGAATCGTCTGGAAATTGACAAAAACGCGTATTTCCATTGGAATTCAAAAAAAAAAAACAATTTTTGGTCGATAGGACCTTCTGGCTTTATCTTTCCCGATTTTCTCTCAAAACTAAAGCCAGAACGTCGTATCGACCAAAATTTTCGATTTTCAAAATTTCGATGGATTTATTCATATTTGTGAGTTTTTAGGCGAATGGCGTAAAAAAAAGAATTTATACGACCTTCTGGCTTTAAGAAGACCAAAAGGTCGTGTAATGTCGCTCACGTCCTTATGGCATTAGTAACGCGACATATTGAGTTCAATACATTCTAAAAATGGTTCAAAAACCAGCCAACATAATTGGGTATTAATAGAAATGCCCTATATAATACAGTTGGTATAAATGATTCCATTTTTGTAGGCTGTAGAGGTAATAAAGTCGCACAGTCGATATATAGCAGACCTACTTATTGGCACAGCTGATCATAACCAGGCCACTGCACAGTCCTTCCGTACCGGCAAGACCGGTAATTTGGAAATCTGCCATTACCCTCGTGCCCCGCGGTGCCCTCGGACCGGGCTTCAAAAAATTACCCGTGGCTGGCCGTCTTTACAAATCTTTAGTCAATGCCCTCGGACAGCCTTAATTCCACCGACTCACACGTTATTTTCGTTATTTACTCTGAATTGCAGATTCGGAATCCTTTTCGATGAGATGTATGGATTTAGTTACTATTTTCAATCACTTTTAATAATAAAAATAAATAAATGGATACTCTAAATAATTTGGAGTATGATTATATTCATCGTGAATTCATTCTTTCTTGAAAGGGATGAAATGAATTGTGAAAAGATTCGAACATACTTTTTTCACGTGACAACATCTGCATCATTTTTTTACGCATCGCGCTTTGCCTGGTAACCCTTTTGCTGTGAAAGTTTGAAATTCTGAACAAATGATATATTTTACGATTAATCTAACTCAGGATCAATATGCTGGTGAATCAAGAGAAAAAAAATAAAAACCAAATACAGGATTCAGATTACAAAGTTTTTAATCAGTTTGGTGAAAGAGATGTTTATTTTTACTCACATCCCTAGATTTGAACTTATATTATAGAGTAGGTAGTATAAAAATATATTGTACTTTTATAATACAAATTATATCTATATCTCTTACGTTTTTAGCAAATTTCAACAGAATTATAATCTTTCATTTCGTAACACTGATAAAAAATGGTAAGACAAGTTTGTTTAGTAATGCTATTTTTGCAGTTTGTGCTTTATTTCACTATGAACATCATTACTTAGGCTAAGACCGATCTCGGTGAATTGGAGATATTGGAGATGGGAGTGTAAGCCTATAACCCCAAAAAGCACCTTCGGTGCAAAAACCTTTCGCCAAGTCCATTAATCTGTATATCACTCCTCCAAAAAATAATCGAAGGTTGTGCTCGTTTGCTCGCTGCGCTCGCTCACTCGATTGGTTGATGATTATCAACATACAAAAGCATTGAAATCAAATACAACTGCCAAGTACCTGTAGAATAATAAAAGTTTAGAATTGAGAAATTGGTTCAAACTAAATAACGTACTCGTTCGCTCGGTGCGCTCGCTCAGTCGATTGGCTTATGATTATTGGTTGAAAAAACAATTCGGATGAAGAAATTGAAGATGTCAACATTTATCAAAAAATATTCACAACGAAAAAATAATTTAAATAAAATTGTAAAAAAAAATTTGGAGTCCGTGGTACGTTGGCGGGCCAATGTTTGAATGGCTGTCAGATGACATTGACATGGTTTGTAATTGGTATTTCATATTTTTTTTTCTATAAAAGGCCCCCCAAGTACCACTACCTCCAAATTTTTTTTTTTAAATTTTGTTTATATTATTTTTTCGTTATGAAAATTTTTTGATAAACGTTGACGTCTTCAATTTCTTCATCCGAATTGTTCTTTCAACCAATAATCATAAGCCAATCGAGTGAGCGAGCGCACCGAGCGAACGAGTACGTTATTTAGTTTGAATCAATTTTTCAATTCCAAACTTTTATTATTCTACAGGTACTTGGCAGTTGTATTTGATTTCAATGCTTTTGTATGTTCATAATCATCAACCAATTGAGTGCGCGAGCACAACCTTTGATTATTTTTTGGAGGAGTGATATACACATTAATGGACTTGGCGAAAGGTTTTTGCACCGAAAGTGCTTTTTGGGGTTGATTTCACTACTTTTTGTGAAATTTTGCTTGACCACCTAATAATTGTGCTCGCTTTCTACGCTCGCTCGGTTGTTTTATACTATTTCATACCGCCTGAACGTCAACAGCAACGAGCACGTGTGTGCTCACAATTTTCCCCAAGTCTCAAATTTGTAGACTGACGCGGAATGTACTTTCATTGCGCATACAAATTGGTCCATTACAATAATCCTTCATACCTACAACATCTAACCAGGTTTGGGACCGGCATTGGCGGATTACTTGCACGCAGGGTTATATGTTACTCATCATAACAGTATTTCAAAATTCAAAATTGGAATGTTATTATGTATGGACTTCAATAAGCAATTAGGTTCTGACCAACATTTTTGGAAGGTTATTTTTGAAGATCAATCATCATGTATTTTCATCGCATAGCTATCGTAAGACCCAAATATACCACAACCTCAAATGTATTAAAAACTCAAACCCTTATGCTTAATAAAATGTCCATATGTATTCATTCAATTTGTCGTCATAGCACTAATCTGAATTTGAAGAAAGCTTAAGAGAGTCGAACATACAGACACAGGTTGCATACCAAATCTGACAAATTTAACGAAATTGGACATTAAATTATGAATATACATTATACATGGATTAAAAAATTATCTCCACCGAAGATCAAGGCACTACGTTGACGTGGAGTGTAGAATAAAGCCTATCGGAGTCCAACACACAACGTCGACTGACAGTCTCGTTTTGACTAGATGATACGTAGTGAGATTATAAAACTCGTCGGAATCCTACGCATAATGTTGACTCACGATTTGAGTCTGGGCAGACGAGCCTTCGGAGATGAGTTTAACATAGAGCTTGAAGTGGACATTGTTGCAATCCAACGTTTGAACTCGGCTTTATTAGTCTGGCTCCATGCCGTTCCTTATATCAAATTATGCTTTCCTCATATTTTGAAACTTCAACATTTTCTCTTGATTTTGTCTTTTCAGACTTCCTCAGGTGGTAACTTGCTAAATAATTGAACCTAAAAAACCGTTTCTTCCGATAATTGCATTCATAAATGAAAATAAGCCAAATCTACAATGCATAGGTGAATAAAATTAAGAGGTAATAGTAAGTTAATAGTCATCTGACAATCTTGTGTCATGCAAGGTAAACCAAACCTAATCGTAAAATTATCCGTTTACAATTGTTATTTTATTTATCACTATGAATTTCACACGTCAGTCGATTTGCATAACCTCAAAAGCTTCAGATCGTAGGATTTGAGATTAACCTATCGAATCATTTTTGTTGGTGACTATCACAATTATGTACTTGGCGCAAGGTTTTCGCACCTGAGAGGCTTTTTATGGGTATTCACTCGTTTTTGTACCTTCAAATTTTGTATCAAGCATTGCTTGTACTTTCTTTCATTTCCTTTATTTGGATTTAAAAACATGAAATGACAATATGCGTCTGCTAGTGTTGCAGACGGTTTCTGTCTGCGATACCAGCGCTAACTACGTCGTGACACTTGTACTTACGCCACTCTGTACAACTTTTGTGTGGATTTATCCCTTCTATGCCATGTTCCCAGATGCGTAAGGACGTATGTTCTCTGTGTATAAGCATAGAACATACGTCCTGCGTTTGGCGACGCGATGTGATTTTATGCGCATGGAAATAGTAGGTCACAACTTTTGTTTGGATTTTCCTTTCTATGTCATATTCCCAGATGCGTAAAGACGTATGTTCTGTGTATAAGCTATGACGTGCACAGCCGACGGTTGGGGTTGGGGCTTCGAGACTCCGGGCCGGCCACGTCTCCAAAACCGACACTACCAACGTTCTTGTTTTATACGCAACTATAATATTTCGGATCAAGTCAAAATACTAAATTCCGTACAAGATTTACCAAGTGTTGGGCGCCAGGTGCCTTATGATAACGCGGTATGGAACGAAACTCACACGGAGGTGAATTAATAAAAAGTTAATTGAATAAATGAATGATTGGATTAATAAAAGGAATAAAACGAACAAAACGATATTACACGGTAAGCTCAGCGTGAGGGGAACATGGGGGCGAAATAATATAGGATGAGTTCGAAACTTGTTATTTGGTTTATGGATTTATTAATCGCAAAGAAACCAGGTTGAAGGGGTTCAGGCTGAACACGATTATTACAAACAAATAAAGAATAACAAAACAAATTAAACAATCAAAGCCGATCTCTTGAGTCGGGACTAACACAAATAAAACTATTCAAATTAAAATAATCAGGAACAGCTGATTGACTAGGTCACAGACGATAAAATAGGACAGACGATAATATAGCACATACGGTAATGGTAGAACAAGGGGTAGGTACGATAGAACAAAGAAATTATAAACAAGGAAGAGAACAATTATCTTATGATACGGTAGAACTAGACTATGGGGGTGATAATATGTAACGGTAGGTGGGTCGATAACATAGAGGGGAATCGAAGATACAGAATCAAGAATATGGGGACTTCTACTTATTAGTTAGGCGGGTCGGTATTACAGGACCTTCCGTTTGAAATTTACAAGGCGTCAAAGCCGAACGTGAACGAGGTCACCCGAAGATGGCCGAAGGCAATTTACGCGAGGCCATTGACTAAAGATTTGTAAAGACGGCCAGGTTAATGGGGTCTGTCGAAGCTCGATTTTTCAGCTGTGCACGACCGCCCTCTTGATGACCTCGAGCATTTTTAGCCGAACTACGCTACCGTCCCGGTTCAATGAATAAAACAGTTTCCTGACAGTGATCTTACCATTCGGGCACACAGGGTAAGGCAGTTTAGAGTTTGAGGTCGGATATACCGACCTATGAATATATGGGGCATTCGGCGATTAGCAAACGCTCACCGTCGGCGATCTTTTTTCCGATTTTCATTTTCATGCCACATTTTCTCCGCAAAGGTTCATTTTTTTTTCCTCTCTCTTATTAATAATTTCGGCAGTGATTCATTCTGTAGACAAAATATAGGCGCTTTTTTTAATTCTGAAAATATTCCCCGAGATTCGCTAACAAATTACGATCATTTTAAAACTGATGAGAAAGCTGGATCAATTTTCTTCAAATTGTTTAACAAATTTGAAGAGGAAACTTCCCGAGGAATGAGTATGGTAATGTCACAAGAATAAAAAAACGCGAATTTCAGCCTATTACACGAAATCCGCTAAATTTTCGAGAACACGTTGAAACCGCCGGTTCTGGAAAATATTTGAAAGTACCGCAAACTGACAGACAAATGATAAACTTGATAATCCTTATTGAATTATATGATTTTTCTCTTTCTTCAGTTCAAAACTCAGTAGATGTTTTTGGGAAAGTGCAGCAAGAAGTTTTTCCATTTGTGAGACGGCCGAATATTTGAAAGGTCTAAATTTGAATGAAATGGACTCTGAATTTGCAGTCATTCGGGACGACTTAGATGTAATTTTTGGTATCTATAGAAGTTACAATAGACGAATACTTGAATATTCCTTCTCAAACTTTGCGATACGGAGCAATGTGGTTTAATGCATGTCAAACAAGGAAGGGAAGCGATCTTACGAGCGGATGGGAAAGAGGTAAGGTGTTCTAGGAAAGGTTTGGTCATTTAACGGTTGTTGATTTCTTAGCCGAAGTTATACAAAGCTTCGTTTTCGGAAAACACCACGAGAAGGTGAATCAACGTAGTTCTCCATATCACTATATTCGCACCCGAAGATTATAATTTTCTTCGACGCACAGCTGTAGAACTGTTTGTCAAAGATTTGCACTTTGCTGTAAAATTCGTGCGAATATAGAAGGCTGTTGCTTGACCCGAAGGCCCATGCAGACAGAAGGCTGTCGCTTGACCCGAAGGCCCATGCAGACAGGATAAAGTAGTAGTGTAAAGTAACGCATGGCGAAAATAATGTTTCTTCTACGCGTTTTGTAGATTTCTAATTTTTTGCAGTTGCTTGAAGCGACCACCTTGTTTGCTTGTACGAAATTTCTCGCCAAGCCAAACAGTATCCTTACGTATCTTGACTTTCATCACGAAGTACGCAAAATCCTTTCGATGATCGCGACACGATTCGTGCTCGAACCACCCCGGAAATCTCTGGTGAACGGCTTGCACAATCAGAGGAAACAATTGATCCTGAATCAAATAGTCACCTCTGATGCGCGGATACCCGCGGTCAAACACTGCATTTATCAATCTGAATGCCATAGAAAACTCATCACTTGGCACGCACAAGTGACCTAATTCTAAGTTGTCCAGTGTCGCGTAGGCACGGAAGAACGTTAGCAATCGCCTGTCGTCCACCATGCTCTGACTGTGGTCGATCATGAGCGACATGCACGTTTCGCAGTTACTTTTCGTGGTACACTTCTTCAAAACGTACCCCGCAAAATATTCGATCGCGCAAGACTCAAGTGACGTGTCATAGTCCGCTGCTTCAACAGCTATCCTTTCCACGTCTACGTCGTCTAATGGTCCGTCACGATCCGCGAGATATTCTCTGAAAGACGCTGCGTTGCGTGGCACTGATTCTGGAACACCATACGCGTTATACCCTTCTTGTTGCATAAGTATCTCGTCTTCGTCGTCTGCACAATTGGCTGTTTGCGCAGGCTTAGCAAGATTCATTACGATATTTTTTTGTAACGAAAGACGAAATATTTTAGAGCTAGGGTTGGGATCGTACGTTCCGCCGTGCATGCGGATCATTGAAAAAAGATTCTCCAATGGATCTTGGTTCAATCGCGACGTCAGGAGGAACTTAGTTCCCTCAAGTTTCAGATCGTCCCATAACTGCAGAAGTGCAGTCAGGGACAGGATCAATCCCCTGAAGCACGGTGGTGTTTTAAGGCCCTTGTCCGTGATAGTACGCCAAGTTTTACACGCTTCGAGTTGTTTTCGCAAATTTTGCTCAACGGCTGGCCTCAGATCGGAGATCGCGCATTTATTTGGATTTTAGAAAATGTCTCTGTGAAATAGTGAAAAAAATACAAAAAATCGTAATATCTGAGAATTAATTGGAGCGAATGAAGTAATTGTAATAACGCCAACTCAATGTTCATTCGCTTTCTACAAAGTTTTCCGCGACAAAGTGGAAAGAATGGAACACTCGATTATAGGTATACGTACCATCAGCCATGGCTTGCTGTTGTAAACTGAAGAAGTTCGCAATCGCGAGGCTTACGACCGTTGTCTGTGTAGCTGCGCGCGTTGACATTCTTCAGTCAACGCTGCGCAACGGCTCCCCGGTTTAAGTTTATGAATATTCATCTTTTATTTGTAAATTTCATGGGCATTGACTTAAGATTGTTTTTATCTCAAAATATGCACTCAGTATGATTTTTTTTTAATTTCCATTTTTTTTTCGTTTATCTATTTAACTTCCTGAAAAATCAAGGGATTAGAAAAAATGAGGGGGTCAAAATGTTTGTTTCGAAATACTCTTCCGTTTAAGATTATTTTGAAAATCATTAATGTTTTAATTCAATCAGTTTTTTTCAATTTTGAGCATAAATCGCATTTTCTATGTTGATTGTCTCCTCCGATTTTTTTCATTTTTTTTTATCACAAACTGTTATTTATTTGAAGAATTTCAAACCTAGTTTCATAGTGGGCAATTCATTCTTTCTTTTTTTCTTTATTATTTTATTGTCTTTGTTTTCTCAAATTAAATGAAATTAAATTAATTCTAAAATGTCTATTAATTTGAGAAAACAGAAACAATTAAATAATTTCAAAAAATAGAAAGAATGAATCGCCCGCTTTGAAACTAGGCTTAAAATTTTTCGAATAAATAACAGTTTTTCATTAACAAAAAATGGAAAAAATCGAAGGAGACAATCAACATAGAAAATGCGATTTATGCTTAAAATTGGAAAAAACTGATTAAATTAAAACATGAAGGATTTTTAACATAATCTTAAACGGAAGAGTATTTCAAAACAAACATTTTGACCCCCCCATTTTTTCGAATCACTTGATTTTTCAGGAAGTTATAGATAAACGAAAAAAAAAATATGGAAATTGAAAAAAAATCCTACTGACTGCATATTTTGAGACAAAAATTTGAAAAAAATTAGGTGAGTTCCTTATTATGAGCTCAAAATGGGGAAAAAAATTGGCAAATTTGAAGAATGCAAAAGTCCAGCAGTTACTGATTTGGCGTGAAATTCCCCATATACTATAAAACCAATAGACGCAAATCAAAAAATAGATAATAATATGGTGATCATCATTTTCGGGTGAAACGAATTTCGATTCCCTCCCCCGAATCTGTTCTAAATCCTTGACTAACAATGTGTCTGGAACATCAGGACCTTAGCTCAATGGAAACACGTGCACCACCGAGTTTCGAACGTTTTGTTTAGATTAAAAATAGCCTCCACCACACGGCTCATTTTCAGGCAAAAAGCGAAATTGTGGTAAAAAACGAATACCTTCTATCACGTGGTTCAAATTTTCATATAAAAGTAGAAACAATTCGCAACTAATAATTTTGCTCTTCTCGTGGTTTTTGATTCTTGATTTCTGTGCGGGATGAAATATGGAACAAAAAATATTTCTGAGTTGCAAATTGTTTCTAGTTTCGTAGAAAAAGATTAGAACTTTGCAATAATAAATACGTGTATTTATATACCCATTATAATGAATATGAACAAGCGTGTGATTTGGTTGATCACGATGGGCCAACCCTCGAACTTCCCGCGCAGAGAATATTCTTTTATCGTTTACAATATATTTTCTACGAAATATGATTGTCTTAATTATTATGATTATGATGGATCGTTCAATTTTTTCGAGAACTACTGTATGGATTGATTCCAAAATTCAATCAGATCTGAGTTGGCGCGAATCCTACCGATTGAGACCAAGATCATCTAAATCCGTTGATCCATTCTCGAGATATCATCAAAAAAAAATTTATTTTTTGACGAACTCAAAAGCTACTGGACGGATTGAATCCAAAATCTGATCAGTTCGAAGTTGAAAAAAACTGCATCGAGTTGAGAGTCTATAAAATATAAAATGGGTTGAAAAATCATTCGTAGCAAAAAAACATGAAGAATGCTGGAGTAGATATTCTCAACATACATCGCGTTACTAATGCCATAAGGTCGTAAGCGCCAAAAACTCGATTTAAGTGCCAGAAGGTCGTATAATTTTTTTTTTTTTTCTGGATTCGCTTCGGAATCACCAATAACGTGTAGATCAATTGAAATTGGGAAAATCGAAAATTAGAAGCAGAAGGTCGTATGTCCGAGTACATACGACCTTTTGGCTTTATTTTCAGTAAAAAATCAGGAAAATTAAAGCCAGAAGGTCGTATCCATCATTTTTTTTTTCCTCGGATTCGCCATGAAATTGATGGAAACACATAGATCCATCGAGATTCCTGCAAAAAAACTATTTTTGGCGGATACGACCTTCTGACTTTAGTTTTACGAAAAAATCACGCAAACTAAAGCCAGAAGGTCGTATCCGCCATTTTTTTTTCCCCCGGAATCGTCTGGAAATTGACAAAAACGCGTATTTCCATTGGAATTCAAAAAAAAAAAACAATTTTTGGTCGATAGGACCTTCTGGCTTTATCTTTCCCGATTTTCTCTCAAAACTAAAGCCAGAACGTCGTATCGACCAAAATTTTCGATTTTCAAAATTTCGATGGATTTATTCATATTTGTGAGTTTTTAGGCGAATGGCGTAAAAAAAAGAATTTATACGACCTTCTGGCTTTAAGAAGACCAAAAGGTCGTGTAATGTCGCTCACGTCCTTATGGCATTAGTAACGCGACATATTGAGTTCAATACATTCTAAAAATGGTTCAAAAACCAGCCAACATAATTGGGTATTAATAGAAATGCCCTATATAATACAGTTGGTATAAATGATTCCATTTTTGTAGGCTGTAGAGGTAATAAAGTCGCACAGTCGATATATAGCAGACCTACTTATTGGCACAGCTGATCATAACCAGGCCACTGCACAGTCCTTCCGTACCGGCAAGACCGGTAATTTGGAAATCTGCCATTACCCTCGTGCCCCGCGGTGCCCTCGGACCGGGCTTCAAAAAATTACCCGTGGCTGGCCGTCTTTACAAATCTTTAGTCAATGCCCTCGGACAGCCTTAATTCCACCGACTCACACGTTATTTTCGTTATTTACTCTGAATTGCAGATTCGGAATCCTTTTCGATGAGATGTATGGATTTAGTTACTATTTTCAATCACTTTTAATAATAAAAATAAATAAATGGATACTCTAAATAATTTGGAGTATGATTATATTCATCGTGAATTCATTCTTTCTTGAAAGGGATGAAATGAATTGTGAAAAGATTCGAACATACTTTTTTCACGTGACAACATCTGCATCATTTTTTTACGCATCGCGCTTTGCCTGGTAACCCTTTTGCTGTGAAAGTTTGAAATTCTGAACAAATGATATATTTTACGATTAATCTAACTCAGGATCAATATGCTGGTGAATCAAGAGAAAAAAAATAAAAACCAAATACAGGATTCAGATTACAAAGTTTTTAATCAGTTTGGTGAAAGAGATGTTTATTTTTACTCACATCCCTAGATTTGAACTTATATTATAGAGTAGGTAGTATAAAAATATATTGTACTTTTATAATACAAATTATATCTATATCTCTTACGTTTTTAGCAAATTTCAACAGAATTATAATCTTTCATTTCGTAACACTGATAAAAAATGGTAAGACAAGTTTGTTTAGTAATGCTATTTTTGCAGTTTGTGCTTTATTTCACTATGAACATCATTACTTAGGCTAAGACCGATCTCGGTGAATTGGAGATATTGGAGATGGGAGTGTAAGCCTATAACCCCAAAAAGCACCTTCGGTGCAAAAACCTTTCGCCAAGTCCATTAATCTGTATATCACTCCTCCAAAAAATAATCGAAGGTTGTGCTCGTTTGCTCGCTGCGCTCGCTCACTCGATTGGTTGATGATTATCAACATACAAAAGCATTGAAATCAAATACAACTGCCAAGTACCTGTAGAATAATAAAAGTTTAGAATTGAGAAATTGGTTCAAACTAAATAACGTACTCGTTCGCTCGGTGCGCTCGCTCAGTCGATTGGCTTATGATTATTGGTTGAAAAAACAATTCGGATGAAGAAATTGAAGATGTCAACATTTATCAAAAAATATTCACAACGAAAAAATAATTTAAATAAAATTGTAAAAAAAAATTTGGAGTCCGTGGTACGTTGGCGGGCCAATGTTTGAATGGCTGTCAGATGACATTGACATGGTTTGTAATTGGTATTTCATATTTTTTTTTCTATAAAAGGCCCCCCAAGTACCACTACCTCCAAATTTTTTTTTTTAAATTTTGTTTATATTATTTTTTCGTTATGAAAATTTTTTGATAAACGTTGACGTCTTCAATTTCTTCATCCGAATTGTTCTTTCAACCAATAATCATAAGCCAATCGAGTGAGCGAGCGCACCGAGCGAACGAGTACGTTATTTAGTTTGAATCAATTTTTCAATTCCAAACTTTTATTATTCTACAGGTACTTGGCAGTTGTATTTGATTTCAATGCTTTTGTATGTTCATAATCATCAACCAATTGAGTGCGCGAGCACAACCTTTGATTATTTTTTGGAGGAGTGATATACACATTAATGGACTTGGCGAAAGGTTTTTGCACCGAAAGTGCTTTTTGGGGTTGATTTCACTACTTTTTGTGAAATTTTGCTTGACCACCTAATAATTGTGCTCGCTTTCTACGCTCGCTCGGTTGTTTTATACTATTTCATACCGCCTGAACGTCAACAGCAACGAGCACGTGTGTGCTCACAATTTTCCCCAAGTCTCAAATTTGTAGACTGACGCGGAATGTACTTTCATTGCGCATACAAATTGGTCCATTACAATAATCCTTCATACCTACAACATCTAACCAGGTTTGGGACCGGCATTGGCGGATTACTTGCACGCAGGGTTATATGTTACTCATCATAACAGTATTTCAAAATTCAAAATTGGAATGTTATTATGTATGGACTTCAATAAGCAATTAGGTTCTGACCAACATTTTTGGAAGGTTATTTTTGAAGATCAATCATCATGTATTTTCATCGCATAGCTATCGTAAGACCCAAATATACCACAACCTCAAATGTATTAAAAACTCAAACCCTTATGCTTAATAAAATGTCCATATGTATTCATTCAATTTGTCGTCATAGCACTAATCT
The DNA here is from genome assembly GCA_963978835.1 of Tenthredo scrophulariae. Classification (NCBI taxonomy): domain Eukaryota; kingdom Metazoa; phylum Arthropoda; class Insecta; order Hymenoptera; family Tenthredinidae; genus Tenthredo; species Tenthredo scrophulariae. Next base: position 7,392,199 of record OZ022235.1, on the reverse strand, counting down.
GAATTTGAAGAAAGCTTAAGAGAGTCGAACATACAGACACAGGTTGCATACCAAATCTGACAAATTTAACGAAATTGGACATTAAATTATGAATATACATTATACATGGATTAAAAAATTATCTCCACCGAAGATCAAGGCACTACGTTGACGTGGAGTGTAGAATAAAGCCTATCGGAGTCCAACACACAACGTCGACTGACAGTCTCGTTTTGACTAGATGATACGTAGTGAGATTATAAAACTCGTCGGAATCCTACGCATAATGTTGACTCACGATTTGAGTCTGGGCAGACGAGCCTTCGGAGATGAGTTTAACATAGAGCTTGAAGTGGACATTGTTGCAATCCAACGTTTGAACTCGGCTTTATTAGTCTGGCTCCATGCCGTTCCTTATATCAAATTATGCTTTCCTCATATTTTGAAACTTCAACATTTTCTCTTGATTTTGTCTTGTCAGACTTCCTCAGGTGGTAACTTGCTAAATAATTGAACCTAAAAAACCGTTTCTTCCGATAATTGCATTCATAAATGAAAATAAGCCAAATCTACAATGCATAGGTGAATAAAATTAAGAGGTAATAGTAAGTTAATAGTCATCTGACAATCTTGTGTCATGCAAGGTAAACCAAACCTAATCGTAAAATTATCCGTTTACAATTGTTATTTTATTTATCACTATGAATTTCACACGTCAGTCGATTTGCATAACCTCAAAAGCTTCAGATCGTAGGATTTGAGATTAACCTATCGAATCATTTTTGTTGGTGACTATCACAATTATGTACTTGGCGCAAGGTTTTCGCACCTGAGAGGCTTTTTATGGGTATTCACTCGTTTTTGTACCTTCAAATTTTGTATCAAGCATTGCTTGTACTTTCTTTCATTTCCTTTATTTGGATTTAAAAACATGAAATGACAATATGCGTCTGCTAGTGTTGCAGACGGTTTCTGTCTGCGATACCAGCGCTAACTACGTCGTGACACTTGTACTTACGCCACTCTGTACAACTTTTGTGTGGATTTATCCCTTCTATGCCATGTTCCCAGATGCGTAAGGACGTATGTTCTCTGTGTATAAGCATAGAACATACGTCCTGCGTTTGGCGACGCGATGTGATTTTATGCGCATGGAAATAGTAGGTCACAACTTTTGTTTGGATTTTCCTTTCTATGTCATATTCCCAGATGCGTAAAGACGTATGTTCTGTGTATAAGCTATGACGTGCACAGCCGACGGTTGGGGTTGGGGCTTCGAGACTCCGGGCCGGCCACGTCTCCAAAACCGACACTACCAACGTTCTTGTTTTATACGCAACTATAATATTTCGGATCAAGTCAAAATACTAAATTCCGTACAAGATTTACCAAGTGTTGGGCGCCAGGTGCCTTATGATAACGCGGTATGGAACGAAACTCACACGGAGGTGAATTAATAAAAAGTTAATTGAATAAATGAATGATTGGATTAATAAAAGGAATAAAACGAACAAAACGATATTACACGGTAAGCTCAGCGTGAGGGGAACATGGGGGCGAAATAATATAGGATGAGTTCGAAACTTGTTATTTGGTTTATGGATTTATTAATCGCAAAGAAACCAGGTTGAAGGGGTTCAGGCTGAACACGATTATTACAAACAAATAAAGAATAACAAAACAAATTAAACAATCAAAGCCGATCTCTTGAGTCGGGACTAACACAAATAAAACTATTCAAATTAAAATAATCAGGAACAGCTGATTGACTAGGTCACAGACGATAAAATAGGACAGACGATAATATAGCACATACGGTAATGGTAGAACAAGGGGTAGGTACGATAGAACAAAGAAATTATAAACAAGGAAGAGAACAATTATCTTATGATACGGTAGAACTAGACTATGGGGGTGATAATATGTAACGGTAGGTGGGTCGATAACATAGAGGGGAATCGAAGATACAGAATCAAGAATATGGGGACTTCTACTTATTAGTTAGGCGGGTCGGTATTACAGGACCTTCCGTTTGAAATTTACAAGGCGTCAAAGCCGAACGTGAACGAGGTCACCCGAAGATGGCCGAAGGCAATTTACGCGTGGCCATTGACTAAAGATTTGTAAAGACGGCCAGGTTAATGGGGTCTGTCGAAGCTCGATTTTTCAGCTGTGCACGACCGCCCTCTTGATGACCTCGAGCATTTTTAGCCGAACTACGCTACCGTCCCGGTTCAATGAATAAAACAGTTTCCTGACAGTGATCTTACCATTCGGGCACACAGGGTAAGGCAGTTTAGAGTTTGAGGTCGGATATACCGACCTATGAATATATGGGGCATTCGGCGATTAGCAAACGCTCACCGTCGGCGATCTTTTTTCCGATTTTCATTTTCATGCCACATTTTCTCCGCAAAGGTTCATTTTTTTTTCCTCTCTCTTATTAATAATTTCGGCAGTGATTCATTCTGTAGACAAAATATAGGCGCTTTTTTTAATTCTGAAAATATTCCCCGAGATTCGCTAACAAATTACGATCATTTTAAAACTGATGAGAAAGCTGGATCAATTTTCTTCAAATTGTTTAACAAATTTGAAGAGGAAACTTCCCGAGGAATGAGTATGGTAATGTCACAAGAATAAAAAAACGCGAATTTCAGCCTATTACACGAAATCCGCTAAATTTTCGAGAACACGTTGAAACCGCCGGTTCTGGAAAATATTTGAAAGTACCGCAAACTGACAGACAAATGATAAACTTGATAATCCTTATTGAATTATATGATTTTTCTCTTTCTTCAGTTCAAAACTCAGTAGATGTTTTTGGGAAAGTGCAGCAAGAAGTTTTTCCATTTGTGAGACGGCCGAATATTTGAAAGGTCTAAATTTGAATGAAATGGACTCTGAATTTGCAGTCATTCGGGACGACTTAGATGTAATTTTTGGTATCTATAGAAGTTACAATAGACGAATACTTGAATATTCCTTCTCAAACTTTGCGATACGGAGCAATGTGGTTTAATGCATGTCAAACAAGGAAGGGAAGCGATCTTACGAGCGGATGGGAAAGAGGTAAGGTGTTCTAGGAAAGGTTTGGTCATTTAACGGTTGTTGATTTCTTAGCCGAAGTTATACAAAGCTTCGTTTTCGGAAAACACCACGAGAAGGTGAATCAACGTAGTTCTCCATATCACTATATTCGCACCCGAAGATTATAATTTTCTTCGACGCACAGCTGTAGAACTGTTTGTCAAAGATTTGCACTTTGCTGTAAAATTCGTGCGAATATAGAAGGCTGTTGCTTGACCCGAAGGCCCATGCAGACAGAAGGCTGTCGCTTGACCCGAAGGCCCATGCAGACAGGATAAAGTAGTAGTGTAAAGTAACGCATGGCGAAAATAATGTTTCTTCTACGCGTTTTGTAGATTTCTAATTTTTTGCAGTTGCTTGAAGCGACCACCTTGTTTGCTTGTACGAAATTTCTCGCCAAGCCAAACAGTATCCTTACGTATCTTGACTTTCATCACGAAGTACGCAAAATCCTTTCGATGATCGCGACACGATTCGTGCTCGAACCACCCCGGAAATCTCTGGTGAACGGCTTGCACAATCAGAGGAAACAATTGATCCTGAATCAAATAGTCACCTCTGATGCGCGGATACCCGCGGTCAAACACTGCATTTATCAATCTGAATGCCATAGAAAACTCATCACTTGGCACGCACAAGTGACCTAATTCTAAGTTGTCCAGTGTCGCGTAGGCACGGAAGAACGTTAGCAATCGCCTGTCGTCCACCATGCTCTGACTGTGGTCGATCATGAGCGACATGCACGTTTCGCAGTTACTTTTCGTGGTACACTTCTTCAAAACGTACCCCGCAAAATATTCGATCGCGCAAGACTCAAGTGACGTGTCATAGTCCGCTGCTTCAACAGCTATCCTTTCCACGTCTACGTCGTCTAATGGTCCGTCACGATCCGCGAGATATTCTCTGAAAGACGCTGCGTTGCGTGGCACTGATTCTGGAACACCATACGCGTTATACCCTTCTTGTTGCATAAGTATCTCGTCTTCGTCGTCTGCACAATTGGCTGTTTGCGCAGGCTTAGCAAGATTCATTACGATATTTTTTTGTAACGAAAGACGAAATATTTTAGAGCTAGGGTTGGGATCGTACGTTCCGCCGTGCATGCGGATCATTGAAAAAAGATTCTCCAATGGATCTTGGTTCAATCGCGACGTCAGGAGGAACTTAGTTCCCTCAAGTTTCAGATCGTCCCATAACTGCAGAAGTGCAGTCAGGGACAGGATCAATCCCCTGAAGCACGGTGGTGTTTTAAGGCCCTTGTCCGTGATAGTACGCCAAGTTTTACACGCTTCGAGTTGTTTTCGCAAATTTTGCTCAACGGCTGGCCTCAGATCGGAGATCGCGCATTTATTTGGATTTTAGAAAATGTCTCTGTGAAATAGTGAAAAAAATACAAAAAATCGTAATATCTGAGAATTAATTGGAGCGAATGAAGTAATTGTAATAACGCCAACTCAATGTTCATTCGCTTTCTACAAAGTTTTCCGCGACAAAGTGGAAAGAATGGAACACTCGATTATAGGTATACGTACCATCAGCCATGGCTTGCTGTTGTAAACTGAAGAAGTTCGCAATCGCGAGGCTTACGACCGTTGTCTGTGTAGCTGCGCGCGTTGACATTCTTCAGTCAACGCTGCGCAACGGCTCCCCGGTTTAAGTTTATGAATATTCATCTTTTATTTGTAAATTTCATGGGCATTGACTTAAGATTGTTTTTATCTCAAAATATGCACTCAGTATGATTTTTTTTTAATTTCCATTTTTTTTTCGTTTATCTATTTAACTTCCTGAAAAATCAAGGGATTAGAAAAAATGAGGGGGTCAAAATGTTTGTTTCGAAATACTCTTCCGTTTAAGATTATTTTGAAAATCATTAATGTTTTAATTCAATCAGTTTTTTTCAATTTTGAGCATAAATCGCATTTTCTATGTTGATTGTCTCCTCCGATTTTTTTCATTTTTTTTTATCACAAACTGTTATTTATTTGAAGAATTTCAAACCTAGTTTCATAGTGGGCAATTCATTCTTTCTTTTTTTCTTTATTATTTTATTGTCTTTGTTTTCTCAAATTAAATGAAATTAAATTAATTCTAAAATGTCTATTAATTTGAGAAAACAGAAACAATTAAATAATTTCAAAAAATAGAAAGAATGAATCGCCCGCTTTGAAACTAGGCTTAAAATTTTTCGAATAAATAACAGTTTTTCATTAACAAAAAATGGAAAAAATCGAAGGAGACAATCAACATAGAAAATGCGATTTATGCTTAAAATTGGAAAAAACTGATTAAATTAAAACATGAAGGATTTTTAACATAATCTTAAACGGAAGAGTATTTCAAAACAAACATTTTGACCCCCCCATTTTTTCGAATCACTTGATTTTTCAGGAAGTTATAGATAAACGAAAAAAAAAATATGGAAATTGAAAAAAAATCCTACTGACTGCATATTTTGAGACAAAAATTTGAAAAAAATTAGGTGAGTTCCTTATTATGAGCTCAAAATGGGGAAAAAAATTGGCAAATTTGAAGAATGCAAAAGTCCAGCAGTTACTGATTTGGCGTGAAATTCCCCATATACTATAAAACCAATAGACGCAAATCAAAAAATAGATAATAATATGGTGATCATCATTTTCGGGTGAAACGAATTTCGATTCCCTCCCCCGAATCTGTTCTAAATCCTTGACTAACAATGTGTCTGGAACATCAGGACCTTAGCTCAATGGAAACACGTGCACCACCGAGTTTCGAACGTTTTGTTTAGATTAAAAATAGCCTCCACCACACGGCTCATTTTCAGGCAAAAAGCGAAATTGTGGTAAAAAACGAATACCTTCTATCACGTGGTTCAAATTTTCATATAAAAGTAGAAACAATTCGCAACTAATAATTTTGCTCTTCTCGTGGTTTTTGATTCTTGATTTCTGTGCGGGATGAAATATGGAACAAAAAATATTTCTGAGTTGCAAATTGTTTCTAGTTTCGTAGAAAAAGATTAGAACTTTGCAATAATAAATACGTGTATTTATATACCCATTATAATGAATATGAACAAGCGTGTGATTTGGTTGATCACGATGGGCCAACCCTCGAACTTCCCGCGCAGAGAATATTCTTTTATCGTTTACAATATATTTTCTACGAAATATGATTGTCTTAATTATTATGATTATGATGGATCGTTCAATTTTTTCGAGAACTACTGTATGGATTGATTCCAAAATTCAATCAGATCTGAGTTGGCGCGAATCCTACCGATTGAGACCAAGATCATCTAAATCCGTTGATCCATTCTCGAGATATCATCAAAAAAAAATTTATTTTTTGACGAACTCAAAAGCTACTGGACGGATTGAATCCAAAATCTGATCAGTTCGAAGTTGAAAAAAACTGCATCGAGTTGAGAGTCTATAAAATATAAAATGGGTTGAAAAATCATTCGTAGCAAAAAAACATGAAGAATGCTGGAGTAGATATTCTCAACATACATCGCGTTACTAATGCCATAAGGTCGTAAGCGCCAAAAACTCGATTTAAGTGCCAGAAGGTCGTATAATTTTTTTTTTTTTTCTGGATTCGCTTCGGAATCACCAATAACGTGTAGATCAATTGAAATTGGGAAAATCGAAAATTAGAAGCAGAAGGTCGTATGTCCGAGTACATACGACCTTTTGGCTTTATTTTCAGTAAAAAATCAGGAAAATTAAAGCCAGAAGGTCGTATCCATCATTTTTTTTTTCCTCGGATTCGCCATGAAATTGATGGAAACACATAGATCCATCGAGATTCCTGCAAAAAAACTATTTTTGGCGGATACGACCTTCTGACTTTAGTTTTACGAAAAAATCACGCAAACTAAAGCCAGAAGGTCGTATCCGCCATTTTTTTTTCCCCCGGAATCGTCTGGAAATTGACAAAAACGCGTATTTCCATTGGAATTCAAAAAAAAAAAACAATTTTTGGTCGATAGGACCTTCTGGCTTTATCTTTCCCGATTTTCTCTCAAAACTAAAGCCAGAACGTCGTATCGACCAAAATTTTCGATTTTCAAAATTTCGATGGATTTATTCATATTTGTGAGTTTTTAGGCGAATGGCGTAAAAAAAAGAATTTATACGACCTTCTGGCTTTAAGAAGACCAAAAGGTCGTGTAATGTCGCTCACGTCCTTATGGCATTAGTAACGCGACATATTGAGTTCAATACATTCTAAAAATGGTTCAAAAACCAGCCAACATAATTGGGTATTAATAGAAATGCCCTATATAATACAGTTGGTATAAATGATTCCATTTTTGTAGGCTGTAGAGGTAATAAAGTCGCACAGTCGATATATAGCAGACCTACTTATTGGCACAGCTGATCATAACCAGGCCACTGCACAGTCCTTCCGTACCGGCAAGACCGGTAATTTGGAAATCTGCCATTACCCTCGTGCCCCGCGGTGCCCTCGGACCGGGCTTCAAAAAATTACCCGTGGCTGGCCGTCTTTACAAATCTTTAGTCAATGCCCTCGGACAGCCTTAATTCCACCGACTCACACGTTATTTTCGTTATTTACTCTGAATTGCAGATTCGGAATCCTTTTCGATGAGATGTATGGATTTAGTTACTATTTTCAATCACTTTTAATAATAAAAATAAATAAATGGATACTCTAAATAATTTGGAGTATGATTATATTCATCGTGAATTCATTCTTTCTTGAAAGGGATGAAATGAATTGTGAAAAGATTCGAACATACTTTTTTCACGTGACAACATCTGCATCATTTTTTTACGCATCGCGCTTTGCCTGGTAACCCTTTTGCTGTGAAAGTTTGAAATTCTGAACAAATGATATATTTTACGATTAATCTAACTCAGGATCAATATGCTGGTGAATCAAGAGAAAAAAAATAAAAACCAAATACAGGATTCAGATTACAAAGTTTTTAATCAGTTTGGTGAAAGAGATGTTTATTTTTACTCACATCCCTAGATTTGAACTTATATTATAGAGTAGGTAGTATAAAAATATATTGTACTTTTATAATACAAATTATATCTATATCTCTTACGTTTTTAGCAAATTTCAACAGAATTATAATCTTTCATTTCGTAACACTGATAAAAAATGGTAAGACAAGTTTGTTTAGTAATGCTATTTTTGCAGTTTGTGCTTTATTTCACTATGAACATCATTACTTAGGCTAAGACCGATCTCGGTGAATTGGAGATATTGGAGATGGGAGTGTAAGCCTATAACCCCAAAAAGCACCTTCGGTGCAAAAACCTTTCGCCAAGTCCATTAATCTGTATATCACTCCTCCAAAAAATAATCGAAGGTTGTGCTCGTTTGCTCGCTGCGCTCGCTCACTCGATTGGTTGATGATTATCAACATACAAAAGCATTGAAATCAAATACAACTGCCAAGTACCTGTAGAATAATAAAAGTTTAGAATTGAGAAATTGGTTCAAACTAAATAACGTACTCGTTCGCTCGGTGCGCTCGCTCAGTCGATTGGCTTATGATTATTGGTTGAAAAAACAATTCGGATGAAGAAATTGAAGATGTCAACATTTATCAAAAAATATTCACAACGAAAAAATAATTTAAATAAAATTGTAAAAAAAAATTTGGAGTCCGTGGTACGTTGGCGGGCCAATGTTTGAATGGCTGTCAGATGACATTGACATGGTTTGTAATTGGTATTTCATATTTTTTTTTCTATAAAAGGCCCCCCAAGTACCACTACCTCCAAATTTTTTTTTTTAAATTTTGTTTATATTATTTTTTCGTTATGAAAATTTTTTGATAAACGTTGACGTCTTCAATTTCTTCATCCGAATTGTTCTTTCAACCAATAATCATAAGCCAATCGAGTGAGCGAGCGCACCGAGCGAACGAGTACGTTATTTAGTTTGAATCAATTTTTCAATTCCAAACTTTTATTATTCTACAGGTACTTGGCAGTTGTATTTGATTTCAATGCTTTTGTATGTTCATAATCATCAACCAATTGAGTGCGCGAGCACAACCTTTGATTATTTTTTGGAGGAGTGATATACACATTAATGGACTTGGCGAAAGGTTTTTGCACCGAAAGTGCTTTTTGGGGTTGATTTCACTACTTTTTGTGAAATTTTGCTTGACCACCTAATAATTGTGCTCGCTTTCTACGCTCGCTCGGTTGTTTTATACTATTTCATACCGCCTGAACGTCAACAGCAACGAGCACGTGTGTGCTCACAATTTTCCCCAAGTCTCAAATTTGTAGACTGACGCGGAATGTACTTTCATTGCGCATACAAATTGGTCCATTACAATAATCCTTCATACCTACAACATCTAACCAGGTTTGGGACCGGCATTGGCGGATTACTTGCACGCAGGGTTATATGTTACTCATCATAACAGTATTTCAAAATTCAAAATTGGAATGTTATTATGTATGGACTTCAATAAGCAATTAGGTTCTGACCAACATTTTTGGAAGGTTATTTTTGAAGATCAATCATCATGTATTTTCATCGCATAGCTATCGTAAGACCCAAATATACCACAACCTCAAATGTATTAAAAACTCAAACCCTTATGCTTAATAAAATGTCCATATGTATTCATTCAATTTGTCGTCATAGCACTAATCTGAATTTGAAGAAAGCTTAAGAGAGTCGAACATACAGACACAGGTTGCATACCAAATCTGACAAATTTAACGAAATTGGACATTAAATTATGAATATACATTATACATGGATTAAAAAATTATCTCCACCGAAGATCAAGGCACTACGTTGACGTGGAGTGTAGAATAAAGCCTATCGGAGTCCAACACACAACGTCGACTGACAGTCTCGTTTTGACTAGATGATACGTAGTGAGATTATAAAACTCGTCGGAATCCTACGCATAATGTTGACTCACGATTTGAGTCTGGGCAGACGAGCCTTCGGAGATGAGTTTAACATAGAGCTTGAAGTGGACATTGTTGCAATCCAACGTTTGAACTCGGCTTTATTAGTCTGGCTCCATGCCGTTCCTTATATCAAATTATGCTTTCCTCATATTTTGAAACTTCAACATTTTCTCTTGATTTTGTCTTGTCAGACTTCCTCAGGTGGTAACTTGCTAAATAATTGAACCTAAAAAACCGTTTCTTCCGATAATTGCATTCATAAATGAAAATAAGCCAAATCTACAATGCATAGGTGAATAAAATTAAGAGGTAATAGTAAGTTAATAGTCATCTGACAATCTTGTGTCATGCAAGGTAAACCAAACCTAATCGTAAAATTATCCGTTTACAATTGTTATTTTATTTATCACTATGAATTTCACACGTCAGTCGATTTGCATAACCTCAAAAGCTTCAGATCGTAGGATTTGAGATTAACCTATCGAATCATTTTTGTTGGTGACTATCACAATTATGTACTTGGCGCAAGGTTTTCGCACCTGAGAGGCTTTTTATGGGTATTCACTCGTTTTTGTACCTTCAAATTTTGTATCAAGCATTGCTTGTACTTTCTTTCATTTCCTTTATTTGGATTTAAAAACATGAAATGACAATATGCGTCTGCTAGTGTTGCAGACGGTTTCTGTCTGCGATACCAGCGCTAACTACGTCGTGACACTTGTACTTACGCCACTCTGTACAACTTTTGTGTGGATTTATCCCTTCTATGCCATGTTCCCAGATGCGTAAGGACGTATGTTCTCTGTGTATAAGCATAGAACATACGTCCTGCGTTTGGCGACGCGATGTGATTTTATGCGCATGGAAATAGTAGGTCACAACTTTTGTTTGGATTTTCCTTTCTATGTCATATTCCCAGATGCGTAAAGACGTATGTTCTGTGTATAAGCTATGACGTGCACAGCCGACGGTTGGGGTTGGGGCTTCGAGACTCCGGGCCGGCCACGTCTCCAAAACCGACACTACCAACGTTCTTGTTTTATACGCAACTATAATATTTCGGATCAAGTCAAAATACTAAATTCCGTACAAGATTTACCAAGTGTTGGGCGCCAGGTGCCTTATGATAACGCGGTATGGAACGAAACTCACACGGAGGTGAATTAATAAAAAGTTAATTGAATAAATGAATGATTGGATTAATAAAAGGAATAAAACGAACAAAACGATATTACACGGTAAGCTCAGCGTGAGGGGAACATGGGGGCGAAATAATATAGGATGAGTTCGAAACTTGTTATTTGGTTTATGGATTTATTAATCGCAAAGAAACCAGGTTGAAGGGGTTCAGGCTGAACACGATTATTACAAACAAATAAAGAATAACAAAACAAATTAAACAATCAAAGCCGATCTCTTGAGTCGGGACTAACACAAATAAAACTATTCAAATTAAAATAATCAGGAACAGCTGATTGACTAGGTCACAGACGATAAAATAGGACAGACGATAATATAGCACATACGGTAATGGTAGAACAAGGGGTAGGTACGATAGAACAAAGAAATTATAAACAAGGAAGAGAACAATTATCTTATGATACGGTAGAACTAGACTATGGGGGTGATAATATGTAACGGTAGGTGGGTCGATAACATAGAGGGGAATCGAAGATACAGAATCAAGAATATGGGGACTTCTACTTATTAGTTAGGCGGGTCGGTATTACAGGACCTTCCGTTTGAAATTTACAAGGCGTCAAAGCCGAACGTGAACGAGGTCACCCGAAGATGGCCGAAGGCAATTTACGCGTGGCCATTGACTAAAGATTTGTAAAGACGGCCAGGTTAATGGGGTCTGTCGAAGCTCGATTTTTCAGCTGTGCACGACCGCCCTCTTGATGACCTCGAGCATTTTTAGCCGAACTACGCTACCGTCCCGGTTCAATGAATAAAACAGTTTCCTGACAGTGATCTTACCATTCGGGCACACAGGGTAAGGCAGTTTAGAGTTTGAGGTCGGATATACCGACCTATGAATATATGGGGCATTCGGCGATTAGCAAACGCTCACCGTCGGCGATCTTTTTTCCGATTTTCATTTTCATGCCACATTTTCTCCGCAAAGGTTCATTTTTTTTTCCTCTCTCTTATTAATAATTTCGGCAGTGATTCATTCTGTAGACAAAATATAGGCGCTTTTTTTAATTCTGAAAATATTCCCCGAGATTCGCTAACAAATTACGATCATTTTAAAACTGATGAGAAAGCTGGATCAATTTTCTTCAAATTGTTTAACAAATTTGAAGAGGAAACTTCCCGAGGAATGAGTATGGTAATGTCACAAGAATAAAAAAACGCGAATTTCAGCCTATTACACGAAATCCGCTAAATTTTCGAGAACACGTTGAAACCGCCGGTTCTGGAAAATATTTGAAAGTACCGCAAACTGACAGACAAATGATAAACTTGATAATCCTTATTGAATTATATGATTTTTCTCTTTCTTCAGTTCAAAACTCAGTAGATGTTTTTGGGAAAGTGCAGCAAGAAGTTTTTCCATTTGTGAGACGGCCGAATATTTGAAAGGTCTAAATTTGAATGAAATGGACTCTGAATTTGCAGTCATTCGGGACGACTTAGATGTAATTTTTGGTATCTATAGAAGTTACAATAGACGAATACTTGAATATTCCTTCTCAAACTTTGCGATACGGAGCAATGTGGTTTAATGCATGTCAAACAAGGAAGGGAAGCGATCTTACGAGCGGATGGGAAAGAGGTAAGGTGTTCTAGGAAAGGTTTGGTCATTTAACGGTTGTTGATTTCTTAGCCGAAGTTATACAAAGCTTCGTTTTCGGAAAACACCACGAGAAGGTGAATCAACGTAGTTCTCCATATCACTATATTCGCACCCGAAGATTATAATTTTCTTCGACGCACAGCTGTAGAACTGTTTGTCAAAGATTTGCACTTTGCTGTAAAATTCGTGCGAATATAGAAGGCTGTTGCTTGACCCGAAGGCCCATGCAGACAGAAGGCTGTCGCTTGACCCGAAGGCCCATGCAGACAGGATAAAGTAGTAGTGTAAAGTAACGCATGGCGAAAATAATGTTTCTTCTACGCGTTTTGTAGATTTCTAATTTTTTGCAGTTGCTTGAAGCGACCACCTTGTTTGCTTGTACGAAATTTCTCGCCAAGCCAAACAGTATCCTTACGTATCTTGACTTTCATCACGAAGTACGCAAAATCCTTTCGATGATCGCGACACGATTCGTGCTCGAACCACCCCGGAAATCTCTGGTGAACGGCTTGCACAATCAGAGGAAACAATTGATCCTGAATCAAATAGTCACCTCTGATGCGCGGATACCCGCGGTCAAACACTGCATTTATCAATCTGAATGCCATAGAAAACTCATCACTTGGCACGCACAAGTGACCTAATTCTAAGTTGTCCAGTGTCGCGTAGGCACGGAAGAACGTTAGCAATCGCCTGTCGTCCACCATGCTCTGACTGTGGTCGATCATGAGCGACATGCACGTTTCGCAGTTACTTTTCGTGGTACACTTCTTCAAAACGTACCCCGCAAAATATTCGATCGCGCAAGACTCAAGTGACGTGTCATAGTCCGCTGCTTCAACAGCTATCCTTTCCACGTCTACGTCGTCTAATGGTCCGTCACGATCCGCGAGATATTCTCTGAAAGACGCTGCGTTGCGTGGCACTGATTCTGGAACACCATACGCGTTATACCCTTCTTGTTGCATAAGTATCTCGTCTTCGTCGTCTGCACAATTGGCTGTTTGCGCAGGCTTAGCAAGATTCATTACGATATTTTTTTGTAACGAAAGACGAAATATTTTAGAGCTAGGGTTGGGATCGTACGTTCCGCCGTGCATGCGGATCATTGAAAAAAGATTCTCCAATGGATCTTGGTTCAATCGCGACGTCAGGAGGAACTTAGTTCCCTCAAGTTTCAGATCGTCCCATAACTGCAGAAGTGCAGTCAGGGACAGGATCAATCCCCTGAAGCACGGTGGTGTTTTAAGGCCCTTGTCCGTGATAGTACGCCAAGTTTTACACGCTTCGAGTTGTTTTCGCAAATTTTGCTCAACGGCTGGCCTCAGATCGGAGATCGCGCATTTATTTGGATTTTAGAAAATGTCTCTGTGAAATAGTGAAAAAAATACAAAAAATCGTAATATCTGAGAATTAATTGGAGCGAATGAAGTAATTGTAATAACGCCAACTCAATGTTCATTCGCTTTCTACAAAGTTTTCCGCGACAAAGTGGAAAGAATGGAACACTCGATTATAGGTATACGTACCATCAGCCATGGCTTGCTGTTGTAAACTGAAGAAGTTCGCAATCGCGAGGCTTACGACCGTTGTCTGTGTAGCTGCGCGCGTTGACATTCTTCAGTCAACGCTGCGCAACGGCTCCCCGGTTTAAGTTTATGAATATTCATCTTTTATTTGTAAATTTCATGGGCATTGACTTAAGATTGTTTTTATCTCAAAATATGCACTCAGTATGATTTTTTTTTAATTTCCATTTTTTTTTCGTTTATCTATTTAACTTCCTGAAAAATCAAGGGATTAGAAAAAATGAGGGGGTCAAAATGTTTGTTTCGAAATACTCTTCCGTTTAAGATTATTTTGAAAATCATTAATGTTTTAATTCAATCAGTTTTTTTCAATTTTGAGCATAAATCGCATTTTCTATGTTGATTGTCTCCTCCGATTTTTTTCATTTTTTTTTATCACAAACTGTTATTTATTTGAAGAATTTCAAACCTAGTTTCATAGTGGGCAATTCATTCTTTCTTTTTTTCTTTATTATTTTATTGTCTTTGTTTTCTCAAATTAAATGAAATTAAATTAATTCTAAAATGTCTATTAATTTGAGAAAACAGAAACAATTAAATAATTTCAAAAAATAGAAAGAATGAATCGCCCGCTTTGAAACTAGGCTTAAAATTTTTCGAATAAATAACAGTTTTTCATTAACAAAAAATGGAAAAAATCGAAGGAGACAATCAACATAGAAAATGCGATTTATGCTTAAAATTGGAAAAAACTGATTAAATTAAAACATGAAGGATTTTTAACATAATCTTAAACGGAAGAGTATTTCAAAACAAACATTTTGACCCCCCCATTTTTTCGAATCACTTGATTTTTCAGGAAGTTATAGATAAACGAAAAAAAAAATATGGAAATTGAAAAAAAATCCTACTGACTGCATATTTTGAGACAAAAATTTGAAAAAAATTAGGTGAGTTCCTTATTATGAGCTCAAAATGGGGAAAAAAATTGGCAAATTTGAAGAATGCAAAAGTCCAGCAGTTACTGATTTGGCGTGAAATTCCCCATATACTATAAAACCAATAGACGCAAATCAAAAAATAGATAATAATATGGTGATCATCATTTTCGGGTGAAACGAATTTCGATTCCCTCCCCCGAATCTGTTCTAAATCCTTGACTAACAATGTGTCTGGAACATCAGGACCTTAGCTCAATGGAAACACGTGCACCACCGAGTTTCGAACGTTTTGTTTAGATTAAAAATAGCCTCCACCACACGGCTCATTTTCAGGCAAAAAGCGAAATTGTGGTAAAAAACGAATACCTTCTATCACGTGGTTCAAATTTTCATATAAAAGTAGAAACAATTCGCAACTAATAATTTTGCTCTTCTCGTGGTTTTTGATTCTTGATTTCTGTGCGGGATGAAATATGGAACAAAAAATATTTCTGAGTTGCAAATTGTTTCTAGTTTCGTAGAAAAAGATTAGAACTTTGCAATAATAAATACGTGTATTTATATACCCATTATAATGAATATGAACAAGCGTGTGATTTGGTTGATCACGATGGGCCAACCCTCGAACTTCCCGCGCAGAGAATATTCTTTTATCGTTTACAATATATTTTCTACGAAATATGATTGTCTTAATTATTATGATTATGATGGATCGTTCAATTTTTTCGAGAACTACTGTATGGATTGATTCCAAAATTCAATCAGATCTGAGTTGGCGCGAATCCTACCGATTGAGACCAAGATCATCTAAATCCGTTGATCCATTCTCGAGATATCATCAAAAAAAAATTTATTTTTTGACGAACTCAAAAGCTACTGGACGGATTGAATCCAAAATCTGATCAGTTCGAAGTTGAAAAAAACTGCATCGAGTTGAGAGTCTATAAAATATAAAATGGGTTGAAAAATCATTCGTAGCAAAAAAACATGAAGAATGCTGGAGTAGATATTCTCAACATACATCGCGTTACTAATGCCATAAGGTCGTAAGCGCCAAAAACTCGATTTAAGTGCCAGAAGGTCGTATAATTTTTTTTTTTTTTCTGGATTCGCTTCGGAATCACCAATAACGTGTAGATCAATTGAAATTGGGAAAATCGAAAATTAGAAGCAGAAGGTCGTATGTCCGAGTACATACGACCTTTTGGCTTTATTTTCAGTAAAAAATCAGGAAAATTAAAGCCAGAAGGTCGTATCCATCATTTTTTTTTTCCTCGGATTCGCCATGAAATTGATGGAAACACATAGATCCATCGAGATTCCTGCAAAAAAACTATTTTTGGCGGATACGACCTTCTGACTTTAGTTTTACGAAAAAATCACGCAAACTAAAGCCAGAAGGTCGTATCCGCCATTTTTTTTTCCCCCGGAATCGTCTGGAAATTGACAAAAACGCGTATTTCCATTGGAATTCAAAAAAAAAAAACAATTTTTGGTCGATAGGACCTTCTGGCTTTATCTTTCCCGATTTTCTCTCAAAACTAAAGCCAGAACGTCGTATCGACCAAAATTTTCGATTTTCAAAATTTCGATGGATTTATTCATATTTGTGAGTTTTTAGGCGAATGGCGTAAAAAAAAGAATTTATACGACCTTCTGGCTTTAAGAAGACCAAAAGGTCGTGTAATGTCGCTCACGTCCTTATGGCATTAGTAACGCGACATATTGAGTTCAATACATTCTAAAAATGGTTCAAAAACCAGCCAACATAATTGGGTATTAATAGAAATGCCCTATATAATACAGTTGGTATAAATGATTCCATTTTTGTAGGCTGTAGAGGTAATAAAGTCGCACAGTCGATATATAGCAGACCTACTTATTGGCACAGCTGATCATAACCAGGCCACTGCACAGTCCTTCCGTACCGGCAAGACCGGTAATTTGGAAATCTGCCATTACCCTCGTGCCCCGCGGTGCCCTCGGACCGGGCTTCAAAAAATTACCCGTGGCTGGCCGTCTTTACAAATCTTTAGTCAATGCCCTCGGACAGCCTTAATTCCACCGACTCACACGTTATTTTCGTTATTTACTCTGAATTGCAGATTCGGAATCCTTTTCGATGAGATGTATGGATTTAGTTACTATTTTCAATCACTTTTAATAATAAAAATAAATAAATGGATACTCTAAATAATTTGGAGTATGATTATATTCATCGTGAATTCATTCTTTCTTGAAAGGGATGAAATGAATTGTGAAAAGATTCGAACATACTTTTTTCACGTGACAACATCTGCATCATTTTTTTACGCATCGCGCTTTGCCTGGTAACCCTTTTGCTGTGAAAGTTTGAAATTCTGAACAAATGATATATTTTACGATTAATCTAACTCAGGATCAATATGCTGGTGAATCAAGAGAAAAAAAATAAAAACCAAATACAGGATTCAGATTACAAAGTTTTTAATCAGTTTGGTGAAAGAGATGTTTATTTTTACTCACATCCCTAGATTTGAACTTATATTATAGAGTAGGTAGTATAAAAATATATTGTACTTTTATAATACAAATTATATCTATATCTCTTACGTTTTTAGCAAATTTCAACAGAATTATAATCTTTCATTTCGTAACACTGATAAAAAATGGTAAGACAAGTTTGTTTAGTAATGCTATTTTTGCAGTTTGTGCTTTATTTCACTATGAACATCATTACTTAGGCTAAGACCGATCTCGGTGAATTGGAGATATTGGAGATGGGAGTGTAAGCCTATAACCCCAAAAAGCACCTTCGGTGCAAAAACCTTTCGCCAAGTCCATTAATCTGTATATCACTCCTCCAAAAAATAATCGAAGGTTGTGCTCGTTTGCTCGCTGCGCTCGCTCACTCGATTGGTTGATGATTATCAACATACAAAAGCATTGAAATCAAATACAACTGCCAAGTACCTGTAGAATAATAAAAGTTTAGAATTGAGAAATTGGTTCAAACTAAATAACGTACTCGTTCGCTCGGTGCGCTCGCTCAGTCGATTGGCTTATGATTATTGGTTGAAAAAACAATTCGGATGAAGAAATTGAAGATGTCAACATTTATCAAAAAATATTCACAACGAAAAAATAATTTAAATAAAATTGTAAAAAAAAATTTGGAGTCCGTGGTACGTTGGCGGGCCAATGTTTGAATGGCTGTCAGATGACATTGACATGGTTTGTAATTGGTATTTCATATTTTTTTTTCTATAAAAGGCCCCCCAAGTACCACTACCTCCAAATTTTTTTTTTTAAATTTTGTTTATATTATTTTTTCGTTATGAAAATTTTTTGATAAACGTTGACGTCTTCAATTTCTTCATCCGAATTGTTCTTTCAACCAATAATCATAAGCCAATCGAGTGAGCGAGCGCACCGAGCGAACGAGTACGTTATTTAGTTTGAATCAATTTTTCAATTCCAAACTTTTATTATTCTACAGGTACTTGGCAGTTGTATTTGATTTCAATGCTTTTGTATGTTCATAATCATCAACCAATTGAGTGCGCGAGCACAACCTTTGATTATTTTTTGGAGGAGTGATATACACATTAATGGACTTGGCGAAAGGTTTTTGCACCGAAAGTGCTTTTTGGGGTTGATTTCACTACTTTTTGTGAAATTTTGCTTGACCACCTAATAATTGTGCTCGCTTTCTACGCTCGCTCGGTTGTTTTATACTATTTCATACCGCCTGAACGTCAACAGCAACGAGCACGTGTGTGCTCACAATTTTCCCCAAGTCTCAAATTTGTAGACTGACGCGGAATGTACTTTCATTGCGCATACAAATTGGTCCATTACAATAATCCTTCATACCTACAACATCTAACCAGGTTTGGGACCGGCATTGGCGGATTACTTGCACGCAGGGTTATATGTTACTCATCATAACAGTATTTCAAAATTCAAAATTGGAATGTTATTATGTATGGACTTCAATAAGCAATTAGGTTCTGACCAACATTTTTGGAAGGTTATTTTTGAAGATCAATCATCATGTATTTTCATCGCATAGCTATCGTAAGACCCAAATATACCACAACCTCAAATGTATTAAAAACTCAAACCCTTATGCTTAATAAAATGTCCATATGTATTCATTCAATTTGTCGTCATAGCACTAATCTGAATTTGAAGAAAGCTTAAGAGAGTCGAACATACAGACACAGGTTGCATACCAAATCTGACAAATTTAACGAAATTGGACATTAAATTATGAATATACATTATACATGGATTAAAAAATTATCTCCACCGAAGATCAAGGCACTACGTTGACGTGGAGTGTAGAATAAAGCCTATCGGAGTCCAACACACAACGTCGACTGACAGTCTCGTTTTGACTAGATGATACGTAGTGAGATTATAAAACTCGTCGGAATCCTACGCATAATGTTGACTCACGATTTGAGTCTGGGCAGACGAGCCTTCGGAGATGAGTTTAACATAGAGCTTGAAGTGGACATTGTTGCAATCCAACGTTTGAACTCGGCTTTATTAGTCTGGCTCCATGCCGTTCCTTATATCAAATTATGCTTTCCTCATATTTTGAAACTTCAACATTTTCTCTTGATTTTGTCTTGTCAGACTTCCTCAGGTGGTAACTTGCTAAATAATTGAACCTAAAAAACCGTTTCTTCCGATAATTGCATTCATAAATGAAAATAAGCCAAATCTACAATGCATAGGTGAATAAAATTAAGAGGTAATAGTAAGTTAATAGTCATCTGACAATCTTGTGTCATGCAAGGTAAACCAAACCTAATCGTAAAATTATCCGTTTACAATTGTTATTTTATTTATCACTATGAATTTCACACGTCAGTCG
This sequence comes from Tenthredo scrophulariae, assembly GCA_963978835.1. Taxonomy (NCBI): domain Eukaryota; kingdom Metazoa; phylum Arthropoda; class Insecta; order Hymenoptera; family Tenthredinidae; genus Tenthredo; species Tenthredo scrophulariae. The sequence continues at coordinate 7,372,082 of OZ022235.1, read as the reverse complement.
ATTTGCATAACCTCAAAAGCTTCAGATCGTAGGATTTGAGATTAACCTATCGAATCATTTTTGTTGGTGACTATCACAATTATGTACTTGGCGCAAGGTTTTCGCACCTGAGAGGCTTTTTATGGGTATTCACTCGTTTTTGTACCTTCAAATTTTGTATCAAGCATTGCTTGTACTTTCTTTCATTTCCTTTATTTGGATTTAAAAACATGAAATGACAATATGCGTCTGCTAGTGTTGCAGACGGTTTCTGTCTGCGATACCAGCGCTAACTACGTCGTGACACTTGTACTTACGCCACTCTGTACAACTTTTGTGTGGATTTATCCCTTCTATGCCATGTTCCCAGATGCGTAAGGACGTATGTTCTCTGTGTATAAGCATAGAACATACGTCCTGCGTTTGGCGACGCGATGTGATTTTATGCGCATGGAAATAGTAGGTCACAACTTTTGTTTGGATTTTCCTTTCTATGTCATATTCCCAGATGCGTAAAGACGTATGTTCTGTGTATAAGCTATGACGTGCACAGCCGACGGTTGGGGTTGGGGCTTCGAGACTCCGGGCCGGCCACGTCTCCAAAACCGACACTACCAACGTTCTTGTTTTATACGCAACTATAATATTTCGGATCAAGTCAAAATACTAAATTCCGTACAAGATTTACCAAGTGTTGGGCGCCAGGTGCCTTATGATAACGCGGTATGGAACGAAACTCACACGGAGGTGAATTAATAAAAAGTTAATTGAATAAATGAATGATTGGATTAATAAAAGGAATAAAACGAACAAAACGATATTACACGGTAAGCTCAGCGTGAGGGGAACATGGGGGCGAAATAATATAGGATGAGTTCGAAACTTGTTATTTGGTTTATGGATTTATTAATCGCAAAGAAACCAGGTTGAAGGGGTTCAGGCTGAACACGATTATTACAAACAAATAAAGAATAACAAAACAAATTAAACAATCAAAGCCGATCTCTTGAGTCGGGACTAACACAAATAAAACTATTCAAATTAAAATAATCAGGAACAGCTGATTGACTAGGTCACAGACGATAAAATAGGACAGACGATAATATAGCACATACGGTAATGGTAGAACAAGGGGTAGGTACGATAGAACAAAGAAATTATAAACAAGGAAGAGAACAATTATCTTATGATACGGTAGAACTAGACTATGGGGGTGATAATATGTAACGGTAGGTGGGTCGATAACATAGAGGGGAATCGAAGATACAGAATCAAGAATATGGGGACTTCTACTTATTAGTTAGGCGGGTCGGTATTACAGGACCTTCCGTTTGAAATTTACAAGGCGTCAAAGCCGAACGTGAACGAGGTCACCCGAAGATGGCCGAAGGCAATTTACGCGAGGCCATTGACTAAAGATTTGTAAAGACGGCCAGGTTAATGGGGTCTGTCGAAGCTCGATTTTTCAGCTGTGCACGACCGCCCTCTTGATGACCTCGAGCATTTTTAGCCGAACTACGCTACCGTCCCGGTTCAATGAATAAAACAGTTTCCTGACAGTGATCTTACCATTCGGGCACACAGGGTAAGGCAGTTTAGAGTTTGAGGTCGGATATACCGACCTATGAATATATGGGGCATTCGGCGATTAGCAAACGCTCACCGTCGGCGATCTTTTTTCCGATTTTCATTTTCATGCCACATTTTCTCCGCAAAGGTTCATTTTTTTTTCCTCTCTCTTATTAATAATTTCGGCAGTGATTCATTCTGTAGACAAAATATAGGCGCTTTTTTTAATTCTGAAAATATTCCCCGAGATTCGCTAACAAATTACGATCATTTTAAAACTGATGAGAAAGCTGGATCAATTTTCTTCAAATTGTTTAACAAATTTGAAGAGGAAACTTCCCGAGGAATGAGTATGGTAATGTCACAAGAATAAAAAAACGCGAATTTCAGCCTATTACACGAAATCCGCTAAATTTTCGAGAACACGTTGAAACCGCCGGTTCTGGAAAATATTTGAAAGTACCGCAAACTGACAGACAAATGATAAACTTGATAATCCTTATTGAATTATATGATTTTTCTCTTTCTTCAGTTCAAAACTCAGTAGATGTTTTTGGGAAAGTGCAGCAAGAAGTTTTTCCATTTGTGAGACGGCCGAATATTTGAAAGGTCTAAATTTGAATGAAATGGACTCTGAATTTGCAGTCATTCGGGACGACTTAGATGTAATTTTTGGTATCTATAGAAGTTACAATAGACGAATACTTGAATATTCCTTCTCAAACTTTGCGATACGGAGCAATGTGGTTTAATGCATGTCAAACAAGGAAGGGAAGCGATCTTACGAGCGGATGGGAAAGAGGTAAGGTGTTCTAGGAAAGGTTTGGTCATTTAACGGTTGTTGATTTCTTAGCCGAAGTTATACAAAGCTTCGTTTTCGGAAAACACCACGAGAAGGTGAATCAACGTAGTTCTCCATATCACTATATTCGCACCCGAAGATTATAATTTTCTTCGACGCACAGCTGTAGAACTGTTTGTCAAAGATTTGCACTTTGCTGTAAAATTCGTGCGAATATAGAAGGCTGTTGCTTGACCCGAAGGCCCATGCAGACAGAAGGCTGTCGCTTGACCCGAAGGCCCATGCAGACAGGATAAAGTAGTAGTGTAAAGTAACGCATGGCGAAAATAATGTTTCTTCTACGCGTTTTGTAGATTTCTAATTTTTTGCAGTTGCTTGAAGCGACCACCTTGTTTGCTTGTACGAAATTTCTCGCCAAGCCAAACAGTATCCTTACGTATCTTGACTTTCATCACGAAGTACGCAAAATCCTTTCGATGATCGCGACACGATTCGTGCTCGAACCACCCCGGAAATCTCTGGTGAACGGCTTGCACAATCAGAGGAAACAATTGATCCTGAATCAAATAGTCACCTCTGATGCGCGGATACCCGCGGTCAAACACTGCATTTATCAATCTGAATGCCATAGAAAACTCATCACTTGGCACGCACAAGTGACCTAATTCTAAGTTGTCCAGTGTCGCGTAGGCACGGAAGAACGTTAGCAATCGCCTGTCGTCCACCATGCTCTGACTGTGGTCGATCATGAGCGACATGCACGTTTCGCAGTTACTTTTCGTGGTACACTTCTTCAAAACGTACCCCGCAAAATATTCGATCGCGCAAGACTCAAGTGACGTGTCATAGTCCGCTGCTTCAACAGCTATCCTTTCCACGTCTACGTCGTCTAATGGTCCGTCACGATCCGCGAGATATTCTCTGAAAGACGCTGCGTTGCGTGGCACTGATTCTGGAACACCATACGCGTTATACCCTTCTTGTTGCATAAGTATCTCGTCTTCGTCGTCTGCACAATTGGCTGTTTGCGCAGGCTTAGCAAGATTCATTACGATATTTTTTTGTAACGAAAGACGAAATATTTTAGAGCTAGGGTTGGGATCGTACGTTCCGCCGTGCATGCGGATCATTGAAAAAAGATTCTCCAATGGATCTTGGTTCAATCGCGACGTCAGGAGGAACTTAGTTCCCTCAAGTTTCAGATCGTCCCATAACTGCAGAAGTGCAGTCAGGGACAGGATCAATCCCCTGAAGCACGGTGGTGTTTTAAGGCCCTTGTCCGTGATAGTACGCCAAGTTTTACACGCTTCGAGTTGTTTTCGCAAATTTTGCTCAACGGCTGGCCTCAGATCGGAGATCGCGCATTTATTTGGATTTTAGAAAATGTCTCTGTGAAATAGTGAAAAAAATACAAAAAATCGTAATATCTGAGAATTAATTGGAGCGAATGAAGTAATTGTAATAACGCCAACTCAATGTTCATTCGCTTTCTACAAAGTTTTCCGCGACAAAGTGGAAAGAATGGAACACTCGATTATAGGTATACGTACCATCAGCCATGGCTTGCTGTTGTAAACTGAAGAAGTTCGCAATCGCGAGGCTTACGACCGTTGTCTGTGTAGCTGCGCGCGTTGACATTCTTCAGTCAACGCTGCGCAACGGCTCCCCGGTTTAAGTTTATGAATATTCATCTTTTATTTGTAAATTTCATGGGCATTGACTTAAGATTGTTTTTATCTCAAAATATGCACTCAGTATGATTTTTTTTTAATTTCCATTTTTTTTTCGTTTATCTATTTAACTTCCTGAAAAATCAAGGGATTAGAAAAAATGAGGGGGTCAAAATGTTTGTTTCGAAATACTCTTCCGTTTAAGATTATTTTGAAAATCATTAATGTTTTAATTCAATCAGTTTTTTTCAATTTTGAGCATAAATCGCATTTTCTATGTTGATTGTCTCCTCCGATTTTTTTCATTTTTTTTTATCACAAACTGTTATTTATTTGAAGAATTTCAAACCTAGTTTCATAGTGGGCAATTCATTCTTTCTTTTTTTCTTTATTATTTTATTGTCTTTGTTTTCTCAAATTAAATGAAATTAAATTAATTCTAAAATGTCTATTAATTTGAGAAAACAGAAACAATTAAATAATTTCAAAAAATAGAAAGAATGAATCGCCCGCTTTGAAACTAGGCTTAAAATTTTTTGAATAAATAACAGTTTTTCATTAACAAAAAATGAAAAAAATCGAAGGAGACAATCAACATAGAAAATGCGATTTATGCTTAAAATTGGAAAAAACTGATTAAATTAAAACATGAAGGATTTTTAACATAATCTTAAACGGAAGAGTATTTCAAAACAAACATTTTGACCCCCCCATTTTTTCGAATCACTTGATTTTTCAGGAAGTTATAGATAAACGAAAAAAAAAATATGGAAATTGAAAAAAAATCCTACTGACTGCATATTTTGAGACAAAAATTTGAAAAAAATTAGGTGAGTTCCTTATTATGAGCTCAAAATGGGGAAAAAAATTGGCAAATTTGAAGAATGCAAAAGTCCAGCAGTTACTGATTTGGCGTGAAATTCCCCATATACTATAAAACCAATAGACGCAAATCAAAAAATAGATAATAATATGGTGATCATCATTTTCGGGTGAAACGAATTTCGATTCCCTCCCCCAAATCTGTTCTAAATCCTTGACTAACAATGTGTCTGGAACATCAGGACCTTAGCTCAATGGAAACACGTGCACCACCGAGTTTCGAACGTTTTGTTTAGATTAAAAATAGCCTCCACCACACGGCTCATTTTCAGGCAAAAAGCGAAATTGTGGTAAAAAACGAATACCTTCTATCACGTGGTTCAAATTTTCATATAAAAGTAGAAACAATTCGCAACTAATAATTTTGCTCTTCTCGTGGTTTTTGATTCTTGATTTCTGTGCGGGATGAAATATGGAACAAAAAATATTTCTGAGTTGCAAATTGTTTCTAGTTTCGTAGAAAAAGATTAGAACTTTGCAATAATAAATACGTGTATTTATATACCCATTATAATGAATATGAACAAGCGTGTGATTTGGTTGATCACGATGGGCCAACCCTCGAACTTCCCGCGCAGAGAATATTCTTTTATCGTTTACAATATATTTTCTACGAAATATGATTGTCTTAATTATTATGATTATGATGGATCGTTCAATTTTTTCGAGAACTACTGTATGGATTGATTTCAAAATTCAATCAGATCTGAGTTGGCGCGAATCCTACCGATTGAGACCAAGATCATCTAAATCCGTTGATCCATTCTCGAGATATCATCAAAAAAAAATTTATTTTTTGACGAACTCAAAAGCTACTGGACGGATTGAATCCAAAATCTGATCAGTTCGAAGTTGAAAAAAACTGCATCGAGTTGAGAGTCTGAAAAATATAAAATGGGTTGAAAAATCATTCGTAGCAAAAAAACATGAAGAATGCTGGAGTAGATATTCTCAACATACATCGCGTTACTAATGCCATAAGGTCGTAAGCGCCAAAAACTCGATTTAAGTGCCAGAAGGTCGTATAATTTTTTTTTTTTTTCTGGATTCGCTTCGGAATCACCAATAACGTGTAGATCAATTGAAATTGGGAAAATCGAAAATTAGAAGCAGAAGGTCGTATGTCCGAGTACATACGACCTTTTGGCTTTATTTTCAGTAAAAAATCAGGAAAATTAAAGCCAGAAGGTCGTATCCATCATTTTTTTTTTCCTCGGATTCGCCATGAAATTGATGGAAACACATAGATCCATCGAGATTCCCGCAAAAAAACCATTTTTGGCGGATACGACCTTCTGACTTTAGTTTTACGAAAAAATCACGCAAACTAAAGCCAGAAGGTCGTATCCCCCATTTTTTTTTCCCCCGGAAACGTCTGGAAATTGACAAAAACGCGTATTTCCATTGTAATTCAAAAAAAAAAAACAATTTTTGGTCGATAGGACCTTCTGGCTTTATCTTTCCCGATTTTCTCTAAAAACTAAAGCCAGAACGTCGTATCGACCAAAATTTTCGATTTTCAAAATTTCGATGGATTTATTCATATTTGTGAGTTTTTAGGCGAATGGCGTAAAAAAAAGAAATTATACGACCTTCTGGCTTTAAGAAGACCAAAAGGTCGTGTAATGTCGCTCACGACCTTATGGCATTAGTAACGCGACATATTGAGTTCAATACATTCTAAAAATGGTTCAAAAACCAGCCAACATAATTGGGTATTAATAGAAATGCCCTATATAATACAGTTGGTATAAATGATTCCATTTTTGTAGGCTGTAGAGGTAATAAAGTCGCACAGTCGATATATAGCAGACCTACTTATTGGCACAGCTGATCATAACCAGGCCACTGCACAGTCCTTCCGTACCGGCAAGGCCGGTAATTTGGAAATCTGCCATTACCCTCGTGCGCCGCGGTGCCCCCGGACCGGGCTTCAAAAAATTACCCGTGGCTGGCCGTCTTTACAAATCTTTAGTCAATGGCGAGGCGTACTATGCTACGACGCAATAACACGTTAACAAAGGGGATGTTAGAAGCTATTATCACAAATAATTCAGAATAATACTAGATATACCAGCTCAAAGTTTTAACAAGGATTGGACTATTTGTACTCAACAATACTACGAGATCGGGATTTTTATCACAAAATATGATATATTACGTCTAGATCGATTCTTCGAGGAAAAAGCGTGGCTCAACAAGCCGTCAAGATTAATTATCGTTTTTACACGAAACTAACGTTTCCACGCGGGGAATTCTTCCTTCTGAGATACGATTTAGTAGCAAGTATAGGGAATTTAGATCAACGATAAATACAAGTTACAAAGGAATCGATACGGAAATATTCAACAAGAACAGCGGTACGACGTTACGATAAAAAGGAATATTTTCGTAAAAATCGATTACTAGCACGCAATTACATATCAAGGGAACACAATTATCAATAATACAATCAATGTCGATAGATAAACCAAGCTATAGTACGACAATTCGATGATATCTTAACGGCGTCACCCTCAATGAGGTCTGACACTCTAACTGAGTTTAATGAATTATTTTTCGTTAACTTTTTAGTTCTGAAAAGAACTGATTTAGAGAAAATAAGATAGAATTTTATTTAATCAAGAAAATATGAACACCACTAGACGGAACTGATTCCAAGCAAGAAGTGAAGCTTCTGGGTCTGTCGCAACGCAGATGCAATTTTTGGGGTGGAAGGGGTATTACGCTTCAAATTAGGAGGCGTATCTTCTTTCTACCGGGTTTTGTCGCGGGCCTGACAGGGCCTTTTGGCACTTCGAGCTTTCGCCAGGGGGTTGTTAGATGGCTCGTCATGTTCCCAATACCCTGGAAGGCGGAGTATCTGCAATTGGACCGGTGGACCAAGCCGGCACGAGACGGACAGAAGGGGGGAGGCTACCCCGCGTATAAGATTCAATATGCAGCGCTCTTCCAGGCGTATTTCTGGATATGATGACTCTGCTGTCCCCTAGTTAATCACTCGAAGGCTTCCAGGTGACCTGCCAGGTCGGATGAGATTGAGGGATGATCTCCCTCGTGGTTTTCAATCCGGGACGGCACGGGAATATAAGATATAGGGACGGAAAAAATATTAATACAACTAATAATTACATTAAGGACCCTGTACACTTGAGCTGGGACTTCTTGCTTTTTATCGGTGGCTTGTAATCAAGGTGGTCACTTCGGTTTGGGGAAGAGGTGATGGTTCATTTACGAGGCAGTCTAATTTGCCTCGTTACAGAGCATAGAACATAAGTCCTGCGTTCAGCGACGAAATGTCATTTCATGGCAATGGTTTTAGTTGGCTGAATTTTGGTCTGAAAACCATTGAAGACAAACATTGTACGTGGAAACGGGGTATCAGAATCTGAAGTTAATTATATCTCAGCACTCCAGACACCGATTTAATCGATCTAGGGCTGAAAGGAAAGCTCTTCATGGCCCTATCCCAGATAAAATTAGTTTCAATTCGTGTATGTTGTGAGGTGAAAGAAAACGAAGATACTAATTTGCGTTATAGGTTAGGGTAGTTGCCTCTCGGGTATATAGACTCGTTGAGTGTCGCGCGTGAAAATTTTTTTTTTTTAATGTATTCGGCGCGAGACTACCGAGTCTCTTGATTGCTTTATTGAGATGTATTCGTGCACAGCTACTTCAAGCAAAGTTAAATTACAATTGCTGTCTATATTAAACCAGTGACATAATACTTCAATAGCCTTCTCATTCCCGTTGACATTGGCAAAATTATTTGAGTATTCTATATCCCTCCAAGTTTTACCGGTCGTATATGCAGAGCCCAGTACGAGACCGATTATGCTATTATCACCATCACTCGTTTGGAATAGATACCAATCTCCGACACTTACTTCCTTAGATATAATTGTACAACTAGATTTGTAAGTTCCAGTAGATCGTATATTTTTTTCGTATTCTGAAGTTCTTACCCTTTGTAACCGGTCGCTACTTAGTTTGGATACCTTTGAGTTGAGCAGCCAACATATTGACGACTTCCGTACAACGATTTCCTTGCCCAGGGAATCCTTCACGACTGTAAACGGGCTATTTGGATTAAGGTCAATTTGAGTCTCGGAGTAGTCTAGTAATTCTAACGTTCCTGTTATACTCGATAAAACTGTCAAATCTTGTAGTACTTCAGTATCACATTCTTTTTCCGCTTCAATCTGCTGATTAGAGTTTGTGGTCGAGGTTTCAGAAAAATCTTCGCAATCCGAGTTATCTTTGTCATTAAAAACATCTTCATCGGGTGTATTATCGTTGCTTATGATCCGGATTTTTATGTCATCTGCTTTTCGTATGTCCACTTGCATGCCTAACATAGAAATCATGTAAAATGCATCCTCCTTAGCACGATGGAGTACACTTTTAATTCTAGAGTAACTTGGGAGCGTAACGTTTTTATCCAAAATGACTGTGGAAGTTGAGATAGTTTTATCTTGAACTTCATAAGATGAATTTGAATGTCTTGTCCGTGAAAAGAGAAGGTTCTCTCCTTCAGAACTGAAGTCTGTGACTGAAATATCTGTCTGCAATTGAATTCGTTGGATTCGGTGAAATGCATCTAAAATACTGCAGTTAACAACAGTGGAACAAGTTGTACTAGTCGATCTTAAGTTCCGAAAAAAACTCACATTGTTGGCTGCCATATTGCCAAGGTAAAAAATGTACCAGCAAATTCGTGTCTATACATCTAAAGATTGCATTTAATGAACCGTGAGCGTTGAATTCAATACATGAATATGCGTTTATTGTTATGCAATTATTTGTCAATGAATACTCAGGTATAGAACTTAAGAGCATGTCCTAGTCCTACCTTTACCGACCGAAAAAAAAAAAAAAATTGGCAAAAACTCGGAAACGATGGTCAAAAATGATATACAGGGTGGTCCATTTAACTCTGTCACCGCGAATAACTTAGTTATTATTGATTCTATTGAAAAGTGTTATATGGAAAAGTTGTTGCATTTGAAGGGGGAAAATGAGTTTTGGAAGTGAATGTCATCGGAAAATCATATCTTGTGAGGTTTCGGTATTCCCGATGTTTTTTTAAATGGGACTACCTATTTTTTTGTTCACTACAAGGAAGCTGACATTGAAACGCGTTCAACCATGTGCAGCAACATGACCTTCGGATGACCTTCGGCTCCAAAATTCATGATTAAGTAATGGAGGTGGGAATTCAAGGAGAATGAATTGTATCGGCACATCCAATACTTTTTTCACGTAATTCATTTTATTAAATGCTCAAAATGTTGTCCATCAACCTGAATACACTTGTCAATATGCACAATGAAGGATTCCCTAGCTCTGCTTATCATTTCTGGAGTAATACTTGCACAAGCATTGATGATACGTTCCTTCATATTCTCCCGTGTTGTTGGGACCTCTCGGTACACAATATCCTTGATCATTCCCCCAGAGAAAGAGATCAAGAGGTGTCAAGTCAGGAGAACGCGCGGGCCAACAAACTTGTGCTCCTCGACCAATTCATTCTTCGGGAAACTTTCGGTTTAGTACACGTTATTGCGTACCGAGACGCCCCAACAACACGGGAGAATATGAAGGAACGTATCATCAATGCTTGTGCAAGTATTACTCCAGAAATGATAAGCAGAGCTAGGGAATCCTTCATTGTGCGTATTGACAAGTGTATTCAGGTTGATGGAAAACATTTTGAGCATTTAATAAAATGAATCACGTGAAAAAAGTATTGAATGTGCCGATACAATTCATTCTCCTTGAATTCCCACCTCCATTACTTAATCATGAATTTTGGAGCCGAAGGTCATCCGAAGGTCAAGTTGTTGCACATGGTTAGACGCGTTTCAATGTCAGCTTCCTTGTAGTGAACAAAAAAATAGGTAATCCTATTTGAAAAAACAATTTTTTATTTATTTAATTTTATAAAGTTACAGAATCGCACCCCAGATGTAATTTTCTGCAATGAAATCTGCGATTTCGTATATTGGTCTTAATCGTAGGTACCGATAACAATGATGTTGCACTAGAGCAGATTCTACGTTACACATAGAGAAGCAGCGAAATAATATATCAAAATAATAGGGTGAATTTACTGACTTGGAAGAATATTGGTTAGGAAAAGAATATAATTTAGAGAGCCTTAATATGCGACGCAGCGGTAACACAAAAAAAATGTAAACACGCTGGTTAGCTAGCGAGCGCCGTAGAAGCGATATAATGCAAGCTAAACTACTTTCCAGGCTACGTATCACCGAGCGATACGATACTCGTTAGCAAATTTTCCTAATAGCGGCACGCTATGAACAATCCTTACGCGATACAAGGGCTCAATTAATGTTTCTGATGAATTTAAGCAAAGTGACAAACTAAATTAACAACGGATTCGAACTAATGCACAGGATTATCTGATTGACATTAAGATGCGCCTTATAACTAACAGGCTGAGGTAATAACTCGCTTAATGAGCTAGACTCGAATTAATCTAATGGTTTTATTCCTCTCACACCTTGTTCATGCCTCCCTAGGCAACGCGTAGTGCAAGAGTACCAGCAGAGCTAGATGGCTAGAACTCAGTGTAGCATCCCATCGACGTATGCTTTCTGTACAACAGTGAACATTTTAAGAATGAATTTTTCATCGGATGGAACTGAAATAACGTGAATTGATTCGTCAAAAGACGCGAAGATAATGAAATCACACATTCTGACGTTGCAAAAAAGCATCCCAAGCTGGGTCTGGCCATAGTAAGAGTGTTTTTTTTTTTTTTTAACCTCCCTGTTTGTCAAGAAATGCACAAGATGCTAAACATTTAGCAATCGGCTTACTTTTTTCAGCATAGACACATTTAATTTCAATAAGCTTCTCCGGTCCACTATTCCCAAATATTAGTCCATCAGGAGAATACCCGAGCCATCGGTGGTCTGGGTGAACGACAAAGCCACACTGCACAACATTCACGCTTCGGCCATTCTCATACGTCTCTCGCGCAACTGGTTCATGTAAAGTCCCGTGCCTAACAAATGTATTTGTGAAGAAGACATTTTTCGATTTTTTTTCCCAATCAGGTTTCACATTTTTAGTATATGTATATATTGCATATATACGAGACCCAGAAATCCGCAGTTCTCTTGCCTTTTTCCACGCTTCACGAAATTGCAACTTTTCTCGACATAATTCGCCTGAGTTTCTTACAGCCAAGGAGTCAAACGTTGATTGATAGCAAGATTTCAAATCAGCTATGGATATTGGAGTAACTTTGCGCAATATATCATTATCCAACATTTTTTCAACAACGTCGTCAGTGAAATGTTCAATAACTACTCGTTCATTTTCATCGCTTATCTGTATACTGCGACCTTGTGAGAATACGACGATAAGGCGCTTGTCTGAAGAACGAGACATAAGAGTGAGTAAAATAAGGGCATCGGAGATGATAATTTGGTAAAAAAAATGAGTAGAAATTTAAGTGAACACTAAAGAACCACAGGCTACAGATATTGGACTTTGAGTTAACATTGAACAGAAATGTAAATCAGGGAATCATCGGTTTTAGAAACCAACTGTCATAGTCTTAAGTGACAAGACTACAAGAGCAGAGAAAAATAATAAATAAAATATAAACATAAATAATGAACAGAAACTATGAGGAAAAGGCAACGATATCACTCAGATATCTCGAGTCCCTCAGACGGACTCTATAATTTTTGTGTATTTTTGAGCAACTTGACAACAGAGTCCTATTCCAGAACCAAACGAACTACTAATCTATTCTACTCTAATCTCTCAATTTATTTCACAGTTACTGGAGTGACGTTTATTACTAAGCAAGATTGTAACGAGTCTTGTGATATAATTCAATAAATAAAATGAAAAAACTGTGGGAAACATTAAAAATCAAAATGACAATCTATGTAACACAGGTCCCTTTATTATGAAAAAAATTACACCGTGATGGCGGTAAAGGTAAGTAATTACACATCGTTTTTGTATCTAGCGGCGGCGATTGTCGTCCCCATCCCTGTTTTGCTTACCCTCACCGCCACCACAGTAAGGGTTCGCCATGGCATACAGCAGTTCGACGAGGTTGCGCCGCCTCTGCTGCCTGGCCTGCCATTTTTGCCCAGCACGCTGGTGCCGTCGAACGACATTTTCTGCTGAAAATTGAAAATTACAACATTATTACGAAGAGTTTCGTAGCAAAATCATGTGTCTGAAGTTCCGAACGTTCATTTGAACAAAAATTTTAAAAGGTACGATTGATGCCACGATTGTAAGCCCACTGAAAATTTTACGAAAAATTTGAGATAGGTGGAAAAGGTCAATTACGATAACTTCAAGGTTTCGAAATTCTTTGTGGTCGAACAAGCGTTTTAAATTTTTTTTTTTTCTTTATAAAACTACCAGAGCTTAATTAGCCTGAATAAATCAGATTTCAAATAATGATCGTTATATTAGTTCAAATAGACTTCATTGATAATATTCACATTAAATACATAATGTTGTCAACTATACCTCTATCCTATCGGGCCTCTCCGCCTCCTGCAGCCGCTACATTTGGGGCCTGTAGGGCTACTCTGCCTCCCGCAGCCGCTTCAATTGGACCCTGTTGCCCCACTTCACCCGCCACAGCCATTTGGGCAAGCCTTACGTCCTCTATAAATAAAAGCATACAACCATATTGATAAACTGTATGTACCTCGACATCGTGCAAGCTGTCCAATTGTTTGTAATTCAAAGCATTGGATGCGGTTCGTTAATAAAATACGTAATGAAAATATGAAATTCGTTTTGCAATTTGTAGAAATCTCAAATGGTAACAAGTTCGTTCGGATATAAGTTGCCATCATTTATGCATACTTTGAGTATATAATTAAAATGATTCAAGATGAATTATTGAGAAGTGTATGGGAGTATATGAGAATTTATTGAATAGCAGCCATACCTAGATTTACAGGGTTGCCAGCAGCAGGTTGAGGAGGATCAACTTCCATATTTCTCTGTTGTAACGGCCCTATCGATCAGAACACGATATTTCAATCACAGTGACATGACAGATATAGTGTATAGGGTAAAGTGAACCTTGTTTGAAACTAAAGTCAAATTTTTTATCTCAAAAAATTTTACTTATTAAGAGAAAGATTTGTCAAGGCGGGACCACGGGTCAAAAATAAACCCATCAAGATCAAAAAAATAATGAAGTTGAAAAAAATATCGAAAATAGGATAGATCTGCGACCTATAGACTCTTTTAGGCTTTTGTTGACCTTCATGAGTTGGATGTTTTCAGACGATGAGGATTTTGAACTGTAATTTACGGGAACACATTTGGGGGTGATTTTCGCCAAACACAAAGAATCACCTGGCAAAGCGGCAGCACACAAAGCAGTCACAATCTGCATAGTACAATTCTTCATACTTATGGATAGGATTCACCGGATGAATTTCAATCATATTCGCGGCACGCCGGTTCACCGCTACGAATTGCTCGTCGTCGAGGTTGATATCAAAGTCACTTAACTGTGCAACGGAGATAAAATACATGCATGAAATTTATCGAATTCTTGCGAAATTAATAATATTCAGTGCTAATAATACAAATTTATACTATCGGCAGGCGACGGTGCACGTGGTTCTCCGTTTGAAGACATGTTTAGGACGATTGGATTCTCTTCTTCTTTTTCCTTTAAAGAGCGATACAATTCTCTGGGATTCCCACGTAGCCGAAACGATAGAAGAGAGAAAGAAAACAAAAACACATAGATAAAAAAAAAAAAAAAGAAAACAGAAACAAAAAAATAAACAAAAGAAGACGAAAACAAAGAAAAAAGACAAAAAAAAAAAAAGCGAAGATTTTATCGTCATTGCAAACATGTCTGCGATAACAGATTCACCTGCACCGTCGCTTGACGATAGCGTAAGTTTGTTTTATTAGCACAGGATATTATCAATTTTGCTAAAATTATATAAATTTCATGTATGTATTTTATATTTTTTGAACAGTTGCCCGACTTTGACATCAACCTCGACGACGATCAATTCCCAGCGGTGAACCGGCGTACTGCTAATATGGCTGAATTTCGTCCGGTCAATCCTGCCCGTAAGTATGAAAAATTGTACTATGCAGGTTGTGACTGGTTTCTGTGCTGCCGCTTTGCCAGGTGATTCTTCGCGATTGGGCAAGATCACCTCTAAATGTGTTCCCGTAAATTACAGTTCAAAATTTTCATCGTTTGAAAACATCCTACACATGAAGGTCAATAAAAGCCTATAAGGGTCCATAGGTCGCAGATCAATCCTCTTTACTCTTTTTTTTCCCACTTCATTATTTTTTTGATCTTGATGGATTCATTTTCGACTCGTGGTGGCTCCTTGACAAATCTTTCTCTTGATGAGTGAAATTATTCGAGGAGATAAAAAATTTGACCGGAGAATCATCTGTTGAAACGGCGACGCAACATTCACTTTCACCCTCAACCTGCTGCTGGGGACCCTGGAAATCTAATTGTGGCTGCTATGCAATAAATTCTCATATAGTCCCATACACTTCTCAATAATTCAACTTGAATCATTTTAATTATATACTCAAAGTATGCATAAATAATGGCAACTTATATTCGAACGAACTTGTTACCATTTGAGATTTCTACAAATTGCAAAACGAATTTCATATTTTCATTACGTATTTTATTAACGAACCGCATCCAATGCTTTGAATTACAAACAATTGGACAGCTTGCACGATGTCGAGGTACATACAGTTTATCAATATGGTTGTATGCTTTTATTTATAGAGGATGTAAGGCTTGCCCAAATGGCTGTGGCGGGTGAAGTGGGGCAACAGGGTCCAATTGAAGCGGCTGCGGGAGGCAGAGTAGCCCTACAGGCCCCAAATGTAGCGGCTGCAGGAGGCGGAGAGGCCCGATAGGATAGAGGTATAGTTGACAACATTATGTATTTAATGTGAATATTATCAATGAAGTCTATTTGAACTAATATAACGATCATTATTTGAAATCTGATTTATTCAGGCTAATTAAGCTCTGGTAGTTTTATAAAGAAAAAAAAAAAATTTAAAACGCTTGTTCGACCACAAAGAATTTCGAAACCTTGAAGTTATCGTAATTGACCTTTTCCACCTATCTCAAATTTTTCGTAAAATTTTCAGTGGGCTTACAATCGTGGCATCAATCGTACCTTTTAAAATTTTTGTTCAAATGAACGTTCGGAACTTCAGACACATGATTTTGCTACGAAACTCTTCGTAATAATGTTGTAATTTTCAATTTTCAGCAGAAAATGTCGTTCGACGGCACCAGCGTGCTGGGCAAAAATGGCAGGCCAGGCAGCAGAGGCGGCGCAACCTCGTCGAACTGCTGTATGCCATGGCGAACCCTTACTGTGGTGGCGGTGAGGGTAAGCAAAACGGGGATGGGGACGACAATCGCCGCCGCTAGATACAAAAACGATGTGTAATTACTTACCTTTACCGCCATCACGGTGTAATTTTTTTCATAATAAAGGGACCTGTGTTACATAGATTGTCATTTTGATTTTTAATGTTTCCCACAGTTTTTTCATTTTATTTATTGAATTATATCACAAGACTCGTTACAATCTTGCTTAGTAATGAACGTCACTCCAGTAACTGTGAAATAAATTGAGAGATTAGAGTAGAATAGATTAGTAGTTCGTTTGGTTCTGGGATAGGACTCTGTTGTTAAGTTATCACCTCCGATGCCCCTATTTTACTCACTTTTTATTACTCACTTTATTCGTGATTTTACTCACCTTTCAAGCTTTTTATTATCCGCCATCCAACTGCGAGCCCTGAAGTATATTACGTTTCACATAAGATTTTTATTGATTTGTCTCTGAATTTGTTAATTAATATTCATTTGTAATCTTGTTTTGACGAGCATCTAATTAAGCACAATTGTAATGCAATTTTTTTTTTCATGTACGTTGAGCTGATTATTCAGAACTTGGAACACTTATTTCGATATCTACATACTGAAAAATACAGCCTATCAAATTCAAATGCACTCCAACGATATAAAGTATAAAATAGAATTAACTGAAGTTCAATGCACAATGTTGATGTAGAGTGAATATTAAAGTCTATGGAAGTCTAATGCATTGCATCGACGTAGAGAATAAAATAGAGCTGATCATAGTCTATAATGCACACCGTTGGCTTATGGTCTGGTTCTGACGATACGAATAATACGAAGATATAATGAGGCTTATCGAAGTCTAACTCATAACGTCAACTTCAAATTCGGGTCTGAACAGAAGGTATCGAAATATATATAGAATTGAGCCTATTCATGCAAGGCTAGTGTAGAGCATAAAATGGAAGTTTTTGAAGTCAAACACTTGCATTCTGCTGTATTCGTCTGACTCTTCCCGTTTCTTGTATCAAATCACACTATCCCAATATTTTACAACTTTAAAATGAACGAATGAATATGAATGAGAATCTCAATCATCTCAGAAAGAAGGAGTCAATCGATCATTTCTTTAATAGTGAATAAGAATTTTCATTCTATTTGTCGTGAAAAAAAAAAAAAAACTTCCACATTTTCTCTTAATTTTCTCTCGTCAGACTTCCTCAGGCGATATCTTGCTAAAAAATTGAATGATCCTCAAAAAACCGTTTCCTCTGATAATTGCATTCATAAATGAAAAAAAGCTAAATCGACAATGTATAAGTGAATAAATTTAGAGTTAATAGTCAACTGACAGTTGGTAATGTCTGTTCATATAAATATAAGAAACCTGTCTGAGAAAGTCTTGTGTCGTACAAGGTAAACTTAATCGTAAACTTATCCGTTCAAAATTGTTATTTTATTTATCACCATGAATTTTAGACGTTAGTCGATCCACATAACCTCATAACCTCAAAAGCTCAAGATCGTAGGATAAAGAGATAGATCTATCTATTGACTGGCAATAAATGAATAGATCTTTCTATTTATTGCCAGTGATAGCAGTGACAAAGCTATTGAATCGAGCCCCTGCTAGTGTTGCAGACGGTTTGACAATTTCAGATGAATTACTGGAAAGTTTTGGAATCGAGGTAACTCTTTCACCTTCAATTACTCAATGGTATCGTAGCTTCAAACGAATTATAGAATCCAGACAGAAGTATGCGATGCTATGCATCTTCATTAGATTCCCCAAAAAAAAACTCAATTTTTTTTTTTTTCGATCTCCCACATCATGAAATCATATAGTTTTTGACATAATATTGAACCTCGTGAAAGGAAATCGCCGTGCGATTTCTTTAAGTGGTACCGCATCCAGATTTTGTATTCGCCATTTAATTAACACGTATAAGAAATCAAATTCTGACGGTTGGAGGCAGATAATAATTGTTCTATAGAACGGTCGGAATTGTGTATGCGGTAGCATTTGACAACTTGTATTCTTTCTTCTAATCGGCGCGGCGTAGATAATTTTTATAACATAACCGCCATCCCGCTTTTTTTTTTATCATCGACTTAGTCTGAACTTGAGTCGCGTAAATTTTTTTTCCAGCAGTTTTAATAATTAAACCGGTGGTCCGTAAAAATAGGGAAAAATAAATTAAAAAATAAAATAAAATTACAAATATTCTACGACGCGCCGACTCGAAAAAAATATATAAGTTGTCAAACGCTACCATATAGTAGAGTTCCGTCCGTTCTATAGAAAAATTATTATCTCCCTTCAACCGTTAGAATTGGATTTCTTACGTGTTAATCAAATGGCGAATACAAAAACTCAACGCGACACCACTTGAAAAAATCGCACAGCGATTTCCTCTCACGAGGTCCAATATTATGTTATAAACTTTGGTATTTTCATGAAGTCGGAGATCGGAAAAGAAAAATAAAGGCTTTTTTTGAGGCAGTCTAATCTTCGTATTAAAAGTAACTCTCTATGTGAACGTTGCATACAGAGTCACACAGTCAAATTTCAATATCTGATTTCCATATAATTACTTTGCTATCTGGCAATGGTATTAGTTTCATATGTTTGCTTATTCGGTGTATTAAAAAAATTGTGAATTATTCGATAGATGTCGAAGGACCAGGTCCGCTGGAAGATGAACGCGTTACATCAAAAATATAAAGACATTGTGGACAACAATTCAAAATCCGGCCGAGGGGTAATAAACTTTCAGTGGTTCACACAACTAGAAGAAATTTTTGGCTTACAAGGAGAAAAAGCGGTTGGAGCCAGTAGTCATACGGTTTCTTCAGGTCTCATTTCTATTAAAGGTTTCACTAATCTTAGAAAAGAAAGTAAAAAAAATACTAATACGAAACCGCCTGGCAATGTATTGCTCGAGGGAGTGAATTCTAATGCTGATGTGTGCACATCTATTGCTGCTCTGGCAGGACCATCGCGTACAAATAATTTAGCAACTGAAAAGCGGCGTCCGAAAGTAGAATCTGTACTAAATAAAGACGTACGTACGATAAAATCTAGTTTGTCGGAAAAGAGACTTCGTCGTCCACATGGAAGTGGCCCCAACTTATCACGACCGAAATTGCAGCTAGAAAACCAGTGGATAGAGCATTCAGAAAATAAAGAAAAACGCGGTATTGCGAAAGAGGAAAGATATGCGAAACTTTCTGAGAGGAAGAAAG
Source organism: Tenthredo scrophulariae (assembly GCA_963978835.1). Classification (NCBI taxonomy): domain Eukaryota; kingdom Metazoa; phylum Arthropoda; class Insecta; order Hymenoptera; family Tenthredinidae; genus Tenthredo; species Tenthredo scrophulariae. Next base: position 7,352,524 of record OZ022235.1, on the reverse strand, counting down.
ACGAACTACAGTTAAAGAAACGGCAGTTGGCATTGAAAGAGAAGGAACTGGAACTACGAAAGCAGATTACTGCAGACAAGCTAGAGGCAAATGCATGCCGAACTGATGAGCTATTGAAGCTTGAAAGAAAGAAATTGAAATTATTGAGAAAATATTTCAAACGTAAGAACGGCAACGAGGAACATACTTCATCTTCAGGTGAATAAGTATTTTAAAGTTCAGTGATATTCCGTGCTTGTTACTGTTATACCTTCAGAGTTTATTTCATTTATTCCATTTTATAACTCGCCTGTTAGCTTATAGAACTGGTATATTCTTGCATTTTATGTACTAAATATTATATTTACGTTACAATTTGTACAATGCATTACATTTATCATATCGTAAACTAATAATACTAATAATAATAATACATATCGTATTTACACGGAAATAAGCCGCGGCCGCGTATAAGCCGCACCCCGATTTTGTAAGGGTCATTGTCGGAAAAACGTTTTTATACGGTGCGATAGTAAAATCACCTATTGAGCGAAAAAATTGTTGCAGAATCTTTAAAAAACTGTTTCATCTTTTATAATGTATTAATGATTTTATAATGAATTCCTGGCATTTTCACTGATTATCGCCTTCCTTATGGTACCGTCCCATGTAGGGCTGGATCGCCGGAATCCAGAATGACGGAACAGGATGGACTAAGACTGTGTTCCAATTGGTAAGGGAAGTATACTTGATGCACACTTGATAGTCTGAACCGAGGGCAAGTGTCCATCAAGTATACTCCCCTTACCAATTGGAACACAGCGTAAGTCGTTCCAAAATTTGTTGATGAATTTTCCGCGAAAAAAAGGGTTGGATTATCAATTCATAGTCTGTGTCCTGGGAACATTTCCATGAATAATCGCGCTCTTCGGTCGATATATCTTCTGATATCAGTCGCTTCATGTATTTCGTTATTTATATTCTCAACAATATGATCAACATACTCAGGAAAATTATAATCGTCGTTTACATCGATACAATAGTTATGTAATATGCAAGCTGCAACAACCGTACTTGTGATAAACGATATATCCCGATACTCAGTAAAAAATTTAATACGCCGAAAACGTCCTTTTAATCTACCGAAAGCCTTTTCGACTGCCATACGGGTGGAAGAATGTAGAAAATTGAATTCCGTCTGTTGAGGTGTTAAGTGGCCATTATCGCGGAACGGTGGAACAAGCCAGGATAAGGAGGCATAAGCTGAATCTCCCATAATGAAAGTTTCATCTGGAAAAAGCATTTCCTTATTCTCACTCGCAATTTTATATAAAGGTGACCTTCGTAGTACCCGGGAATCGTGAAGTGAACCAGGCTCACCAACGTATATATTATTAAACTTCATATTTGCATCAACAACAGCTTGAAGATTGATGGAAAAAAAATTTTTACGATTACAGTATTCGCGTGCGTTGATTGATGGCTTTTCAATCTGTATGTGAGTACCATCTATCGCTCCCAGAACATTACGGATGCCGCGTTTCGAACTAAAATAGTCACATACTACCATTACATGATGACCTTCTGGCCACTTAATAACATTATCTAACTTGGTCAAAAGCCAGTCAATCACACGACGAATAATGCGAAATACAGACGAGATTGATACGTCGAATCTATCTGAAATCGTCCGTAAAGGCTCCGTGTTTGCAATGTACCACATAAATAACAAGAAACTCAGTTTTGCTGGGATTGGTGTCATTCCGAATGCATGTGAAGGGATGTGTCCTGATAATTGTAATTCATCTAAAAATTATGTAAAATGAAATATTATTGTACGATAATCTTGACCTGTAATATGCTATATACCAATTAGTTGCGACGCGGTACAACGAGTCAATCGAAAGTGCTCTTTGAATTCAAGCTCGGTCATAGAATCGATAACCTGTATATAATTTCCAATTCGACATCTTCTTCTTCCAGTCATTAAAAACTGCATGAGTGGAAAATATAATAAATCATTTTCATCTTCATCACCGGTAGAAGCACTTGAACTACTGCCAGTTTCCTCAAAATCATCACTTGACGCACTCGACGAGCTGCTGATATTCAAATTCGGACTTTCCGCCATATAGAGTATAATTTCTTTTTCATCCATTTGTAACTACAGCGGAATATTTGTCAACATTGAAAAATGGGGGTTTGTTATATTTTCGTATCGTGATATATTTATTACTTACTTTCAATTCTCGTTTATTTTATTCTCTTTATTTTATTATACTAGGTTAAAAAGACTCTTTGGAGAAACGGATCTTGTTTATTTCGTTTGAATGTTTGAATTTTATTTAGTTCTAGCCTACGAGAAGTGGTACTCTGAGTGAAAATCGGTAACTGCGAATATAGGAGCGCACTCTAGTATCGAACTTGGAGACTAAACAAGCGTTCCAACTAATGTCCCAACACGATTGTACACCGTGTCTATCTGCGTCAATCTGTGTAAGCTTGATGGAAAGCACCCTGAGACTCTCGTACTTACGGAACTTTATACAATACAACTTTTGCGTGGATTTATCACTTCTTTTTTATTTTATGCGCATGGGAATAGTGGGAATCTTGGTAAAACAGGAAAGAGAAAACTTTAAATACGAGGAAACGGGGTTTCAGAATCTGTAGTTAAGGTGAAGTGAAACGTTTGTCAGAACCTCGAAAACGGGAATCGTGAATTCTCCGAAACTACTAAATCAATCGCAATGAAACTTTGAGGGATTACACATAATTGTGGCAAAAAGTGGCTGATTATTTCACTTTTTCAAAATTTGACAAAAATTTTCACAGATTGACGTACCGACCACATAAATCGCGAGATTATTCACTGTTTTCGCAGATAATCGCATTTTCCCGACAATCAGCCACTCCGCAATGAAAAACCACACACTTTGAGCCTATTCCCGTGTCATTTGATAGAGAAATGGCTGAGAATTGACGATTCTCCGTCACTCATAACTAAAAAACCGACATTCAGTTGAGGTGAGAGCCTGTACCGACATCGCGACCAGTATACTTGTTAATCGAGCGGCGGCGCTAGTGAAGGTTTCTTCTGTCGCTTCACGTAAGATGTTTCTGCTGCTCCTCCTGACCTAACCTCACTCGACTGACAGCTAGTCACTCTATTTCAGATTTGAGTTTGTGGAAAGATCGATTTATTGGACAAGAATCCAAATAACACAAGCCCTCACATAATACATAACCTCACACTTTTGACAGCTAGCCTAGCGTAGGAGTTCATTTTAGATTTGAGGTTATGGAGGAATCGATTAGTTGGTCGAAAATTGAAATAATAAGAATACATTCAAATGACGTATATAAACAGACGACATAACCTCACACTTTTTACAGTTAGCCCAACATAGGAGTTCATTTCATATTAGAGGTTATGGAAAGTTCGATTTCGAAGTTCGAAATAATCGCGAGCATTGGTATACGTATACCTATACTGGCGTATCAAGCATCGGAAGACGTGCACTGCGCCATCTAGCGGTAGGCAGAGGTACCGAACGTTCGGTATTTCTGTCTTACCACGGTGAAAAGCACCCGGCCGTGGCCTTGAAACGTTTCACTTCACCTTAACCTTCACTTCACCTTAAGGTGAAGTGAAACGTTTCAAGGCCACGGCCGGGTGCTTTTCACCGTGGTAAGACAGAAATACCGAACGTTCGGTACCTCTGCCTACCGCTAGATGGCGCAGTGCACATCTTCCGACGCTTGCTACGCCAGCATATACGTATACCAATGCTCGCGATTACTTCGAACTTCGAAATCGAACTTTCCATAACCTTTAATATGAAATGAACTCCTATGTTAGGCTAGCTGTCAAAAGTCTGAGGTTATGTCGTCCACTTGTATTATTCGGATTCTTGTCCAACAAATCGAACTTTCCATAACCTCAAATCTGAAATGAACTCCTATGTTAGGCTAACTGTCAAAAGTGTGAGGTTATGTCGTCTGCTTATTTTATGTGGATTTTTGTCTAACAAATCGAACTTTCCATAACCTCAAATCTGAAATGAACTCCTATGTTGGGCTAACTGTCAAAAGTGTGAGGTTATGTCGTCTGCTTATATTATATGGATTTTTGTCCAACAAATCAAACTTTCCATAACCTCAAATCTGAAATGAACTCCTATGTTGGGCTAACTGTCAAAAGTGTGAGGTTGTGTCGTCTGCTTGTAAACGTCATTTGAATGTATTCTTATTATTTCGATTTTCGACCAACTAATAGATTCCTCCATAACCTCAAATCTAAAATGAACTCCTACGCTAGGCTAGCTGTCAAAAGTGTGAGGTTATGAATTATGTGAGGGCTTGTGTTATTTGGATTCTTGTCCAATAAATCGATCTTTCCATAAACTCAAATCTGAAATAGAGTGACTAGCTGTCAGTCGAGTGAGGTTAGGTCAGGAGGAGCAGCAGAAACATCTTACGTGAAGCGACAGAAGAAACCTTCACTAGCGCCACCGCTCGGTTCACAAGTATACTGGTCGCGATGTCGGTACAGGTTCTCACCTCAACTGAATGTCGGTTTTTTAGTTATGAGTGACGGAGAATCGTCAATTTTCAGTCATATCTCTATCAAATGACACGGAAATAGGGTCAAAGTGTGTGGTTTTTCATTGCGGAGTGGCTGATTGTCGGGGAAATGCGATTATCTGCGGAAACAGTGAATAATCTCGAGATTTATATGGTCGGTACGTCAATCTGTGAAAATTTTTGTCAAATTTTGAAAAAGTGAAATAATCAGCCACTTTTTGCCACAATTATGTGTAATCCCTCAAAGTTTCATTGCGATTGATTTAGTAGTTTCGGAGAATTCACGATTCCCGTTTTCGAGGTTCTGACAAACGTTTCACTTCACCTTAAGGTGGGAGTTGAGCGTTACCAACTGTTTTGAAATAGCACAGTAAACGCGCCGTTAAACAAAACAGACATGGATCCGAAAGCAGTGCTGTTAATTAATCAGTATTTGAGTAATATGCATGAATTATTTGAAATTTTCGAAGAGCATCGTCGAAAATCACAGCGAAGATTGTTGTATACGCTATTTAATATAATGAATACCCATTCAATAGCCTTTGGCAACGTACTTGCTATGCAAAGTCTAAAAAGGTCTCCCAGGTTTTGAACCGAAATCAGAAGCTCAGACTTCTGGGAACGTATAGTTTTACTAGAATACTTGGACGAAGACTGGCTTGAAGGTTTCAGGATGAAGAAATCCGTATTTGATTATATTTGTGAGATGCTACAAGATAGTTTACAAGGAAACAAGCCGTTCTTGGTAGCCAGGCGCACCATGATTTTCTTTTACCATCTTCATACAAACTCTCGCCGACACTTTTTTCCATTGTCCCTCAATAATGAATTCATGTTTCAAAACTTCTTCTTCTTCTTATCATTTGTCTGACCATCGCCGCTTTCAGGACCATGTGCTGAAATGTGCCACTGTTTCAAAACTCGCAGATGTCTTATTTGCCGCAGAAACGAACTTGTCGAGTTGGCAGTACTGAATTAAACCTGAATCTATTTAGACCCGACCCAGAATTTTAATTGGGTAGAGTTTGGGTCGACACGAGGTGTTTCCACCGCTAGAGCGCGCGGAGAAAACCAACTCAAACCCGACTCTGACCCTCGAAGGAAACAAGTTTATCTGGGGCCTTATTCTAGAAACGTATCCAACTGCATCACAGGCGTATCGGCCGACTTTCTGTTTAACGCTGCTCTCCGATTGGTCCAAACGGCGTATACCACGCGCGAAACGATTCGATAAGTTTCTAGAATTAGGGTCCTGATCCCGCCCGTTGCCACCGATAGAGTGCGCGGACAAAACTAACTCTAAACCCGCCTCTGACCCTCGATGGAATAGCACTCTATGCTACCAACATGAATAGTCACTAACTCTGATTGCAGATGGCGGCTTATTTCGCATCATCGTTTATAACCGTAGGGTGGTTCGTCTCTGTTGTTTCATATCTTGCGACATAAGCGATCAGCCATTTTTGTGAGACAGCACGTCGCGTTTCTGACTTCTCACCAGCAATGTGTAATTAGTAAAAGTAAATTATGTTCTATTCTACAGGTTCAACAAAACATTGGAAAACATCAGCCGGCGATCAGAATTCATAAAAATTCAAGAAACCGGCACCGGGGATTCCCCGAAATATGTCTTCGGCCCGAGGAACCGATCTAAAAGAGTGTTGTGCTTGTGCTAGAGTTAAAATAGAAGTTGCTTATCGTGCGGCGGCACGTAGTGGGTGACTTTTTTTCATCATCAAGTGTCAATTTCCTCCAACGAAATTATCTCTACTTTCATCACAAAGAATCTAAAAACAAAGAAGCCGATTAAATTTAATATAAACGATTCTCATTCATTCCTCATCACACTAAACCAACATTGGTTTATCGTTCAAACAGAAGGCCCGAGATATCCTCAATCCTTGAGTACTGCGGATATACATACATCGCGAACAATATAATAATTCGCTATGCGACTGCAGGCTAACCGAATCTGTTACTGTCGTGAAGTTTATCAATTTACCAACTAATATCAACTTATGTTTCAAGGCTCTTCATTTGAATAAGACCTTTTACTATAACAATTACGCTCAACCATGGCGGCTACTTTCGACCAATATGACAAATCGAGGTACGTACGTGTTTATTTATCTCTACATGTACACGTACATATACATATACATTCGTGCGTACATGTATGTCAGTTAAATCACTCAAGTCGTCAACCATCATTCAGCCACATAGATGAGAGAAGGGCGAAATTTCGAAGTTCTATAAATCGCGGAAAAAAAATGACCGAATTGATCATTGGTCAAAGATTCGCGTTGAAAATGGCTCGACGAGGGGACACTTTCCGCGAAAAAAAATAGAATTCAACAGAAACGAGCTTTGTTTATTGTTCAATTATATTTTTTAGTACAATTTTATATTTTCAATAATTCATTAACGCAATATGTATTCTTTATTTTTCAGTTGGTACTTTGGCGCTATGTCGAGGCAAGACGCGACGGATTTACTGATGAGCGAAAAAGAGGGTGGGGTATTTTTGGTCAGAGACAGTAAGACCAGTCAGGGAGATTTTGTGCTGTGTGTTAAAGAAGATAGTAAAGTTAGTCATTATATAATAAACAAAGTACAACAGGGAGATCAGATACGGTACAGAATCGGAGACCAAATGTTTCCCGACATACCAAGTCTATTGGCTTTTTACAAACTACATTATCTTGATACCACATCGCTCATTAGGCCCACACCTAGAAGGATTCAAAAAGTTATCGCCAAGTATGACTTCGACGGCCATGATTCTGACGACTTACCATTTAGGAAAGGTAATAAATTCTAACAGTTATTTATCACTATACTATATCTGGAGATTTCGTTATGTCATCTTAAAGCTGATATACTTTCATGATTTTCCCAATTTTCATTCAAATATTACCAAAACAGTCACTTTTTATCCAAAGATACTTTTCTCCTGATCATTTTAACATAATTATCAATAAATCCTGTCGATTTGAACATTATTCAATCACAAGAGCCAAGTATCTATTCTGTTCTAAGGGAGTGATGAAAAAAATTTTGTTCCTTTGTGAAAGCAAACCGGGATTTAAAAAACAAAAAGTCTTGACAGTCAAATTCTCAATTTGAAAAGTATTACGGTAAAACTGGCTAAATCCATTTTTTCCAAAAAGGCATCAATTTCATAAATAGTTTCAAATGTACCTGCGCGTATTTTAGCGGAATAACGAAAAAAAACGCATTCTCCGGATTTTAATCGACAAAATGAAATTTTCCCATTCTCTTACTATTAGACATTATTTAGCACCAGAGGGCAAAGATTTTTGGGCTTATATTAGTTTATATGAGTAGTACTTTTGAAATCCCTCTATTGACTAGTATTAAACTCGGTGGACTTGTCCTGTTTTCATTCCTCTTGGTTTTCACAAATTCAATTCTCTCACTTGTATTGAATTTTCATGATAGAATTTGTTAGGATCTTAAAGAATAATACCATTCTTTGGTACACAGCAATCACCAAGGAACCACAAGAGTCTAGACACTGTTTAGATATGATTCTCAAACGATAATCACATCAAAGTATTCTGCTGCAAATAATTCAGAAAAGATATAAATTGATTATACAAAGTTATGCAGGAGTTATAAAACATTTTTATCCCTACAGGAGCTCGATTCCATAACTTTTATCACTGCTATCATTGTCGATAAATATCATGAGAGTGCTCCGTGCGATGAGTACTTAACGTTGTATGAGTTTTATTTTATTGGATAATTACCGATACATTAATGATTATTCATTTTATAATTAAATTAAGTACTCATCGCACGGAGCATTGATATCTATCGACAGTTATAGCAGGGATGAAAGTTATGGAATCGAGCCCCAGAACCGTGATGTGAATCGAATAGAAACAAACTCGTAGCTATGAAACAGGAGCCGTATCATTCCTTAGTTAATTTTCAATAATCCTGGTATTCGAGTGTATTGGATAAGAAAAAAATGGGAGAAACTTGAAAATTACTGTCAAATTATTGACGAAATGCGGTATAAAGTTTTTGTTTTAATTTTCTCTTCGAAGGAGAAATTCTGACGGTGATATCAAAGGACGAGGAACAATGGTGGACAGCCAGGAACAGTTTAGGACAGACGGGATCTGTGCCTGTTCCCTATATCCAGAAATACGAGGAAGATAGTATGACATTATTGGAGAACAGTGCGCGGCCTGATTCCGGTGGGAGTTGTAGTTCGAATTCAAATTTAGCTGGACAGCAACCGCAGTCACAGCTACTTCTCCAAGAGACTGGACAGATTGGAGTCCCCAGGCGTTCTAACATCCAAAGAACTCTCCCTGCCTTTGCTAAGGTCAAACAAGCTAGAGTACCAAATGCATATGACAAAACTGCTCTCAAGCTGGAAGTAGGAGACATGATCAAAGTTACCAAAACTAATATTAACGGCCAATGGGAAGGCGAATTGCACGGGAAAACTGGACACTTCCCATTCACGCACGTAGAGTTTGTAGACAGTGAAAACGGCGACGGTAATCAAGAAATTTAACAGATAAAAACAGAAATGTAATCGATTTCCGAGACTGTCGTAAGCGTCCGTTGTTTTAAATCATCGCTGTGTATATTAATGCGGGATACTTTCATTTCGTATTCTCAATATTTTATTATATTTTCATTGAGAGGTCACTGCGCGGAAAATTCTCAAAGAAACAAGACTTGGAGTATATCAGATTGTTCCATCTTCAATTTTTAACAATTTGAATTTCACAGTATAAAACTCCGCGCAGGTGGCGCAAGCGGGCCAAAGAAAATGTCACGGTAGCTAACTAAGTGATCCAGAATGAGATACTTTCCTCATACCAGTAGATTCCTCATAAAAATCTAAGACGAAAATTATAAATATTAAAATGTTAATTGACAAGCCGTTTGAAGTCAGTGGATTGACAAGCCGTTCAAAGTCAGCCGATACGAGAGCAGATACGAGACTATACGGCCGTTACTCCAAGCCTGGGGGTTCTCGCGACGTTTCACCGCCACCGCGATCTCGCCAAGTGACAAAACGACGATCAGACGTCTACGGCCGCGGCTGGTCAGCTAAAGAACCGTCATGCCTATGGTAGCGGCCGTGATACGGTCTTGTATCTGCTCTCGTATTGGCTAACTTTAAACGGCTGCCCAATCGATATTTTAGCATTGATAATTTTCGCCTTAGATTTATACAAGGAATCCACTGGTATGAGGAAAGTACCGCATTCTGGATCACCCTGTATAACACAATTTCAATAATACAGATTTGACTACTTGCCCAAAAAGGATATGAGTCGTAAAAAAATTTTCACCACACCTGCACGGAAAGTACGACTTTCGGGCCCTCGTGTGAGCAGAAAGGCGTACTTTCCGATGCCAGGGGTAGTGAAAAATAGTATACGTCACACGGAAGTAAAAAAGGCATCCCAAATTCGCCTTCGGCTCGGGTGTCAACCTCACACGCAGTTTGGCATAGCCTACTTTCCCTCCCTAGGTACGTAATATACTAAAGTTAGTTAGTCAATAATACAGACATTCTTACGTACTGTTACAAGGGTGTTTTATGCGTCAGTGAACTCCCACGTAACTTCTTAGCGCCCCAGTGCTACCTGGGTTGAGTTTTATTCGGAAACAATCTATTTCGCTCAAACGGTATCAAATTTTTGCTAAACTTTTTTGAAGTAAGAAACATTATAAACTTCTGTCTGAATAAGTAGAACATTGAATCTGTCGAGTGGAATGGAATTTCTACGACTATTTCGGTGTTTATATCAGATACATATGTTTTATTTTATAAAGTTCCCGTGCATTAGTATATGCAGTTTGTTGTTAGCCATAGATCGTGCCACTAGTAAATCAAATCAGGGTTGCAGTATATCTATTTGAAAAGTTCGAGTACCATCCTTTTTTATTGGATTTACAAAATAATTTCGGCATAATAGTATAACGGAATATAGAACTCGCAAAGGATTACCCAAAGATGGTTTCTTAATTGATTATCCGGCTTCGAAAAGCCCGTTAATATGAAAGAGTACCTTTTTTCGAGTGGCAACTCAACAGAAAATAAATTTTGAATCGATCTTCAATCTTCATCCTGTTGAAATTGTTCATTCAGAGGGCTGCTTACAGATTCTTTGCCAATCTATTTATTATGTTTCTAACGCAAATATGTAAATGACCTCTCCTATCGGTAATTTGTGTCGGATGACCCTTGTGTTTTCGTAATTGATTAAACGAATTAAAGTACCCGTTTATTAACGAAAATTCGCACTAGAAATCTTAAAAATTACGTGACTGATTTTGTTCAGGCCTTGATGTTTTCATAGTTATAAATTTGTTTCCCTAGGAATCCAGGAATGTCAAAATGTGAAATTATTTATTCGATCCAAAATTGGTATTTGCGCTCTTCAAAATGATTCGCTGAGTTGTTACCGCGAAAATCTTCCAATTAGTATGCGCAGTATTAATCAGAAATAAGCAAAACTATGGATAATTGGAAATGAAATATAGCAAAATATTTTTCATATACCATACGCATCTACACTTAAATATTATTAATTACCAATTTTCCGAATGTTGAATAATGAAAGGATTTCACATAGGAAATTCACATAACCATTGGCAATCATGTATCAAAGAGAATGAATCATCGTTCTTATTCTCTAAACTTTCGTTACTGGGGCAAGCTTACGACGTGGCATCATACAAGCTCATTGTTTGAATAAAACAATGTTGTTCTTTTTCCACTTTGTCAGTGACTGATTGAAAACTAGGCAGCGGCTGTGGGCGAGCAAAAATTATACGTTGCCCTGTTATAAATTTCTCCTTGCGATATCAGTGTCGCAGAAAGAGATCTACCCACGCTTTGATGGAATAAAAAATATATAACTACCGTGCCATTGTGTATATTTGTCATTTATGAATATCTCGATTGATTGGTGCTTAGGATTTATTTGTATCTTCGTAATACCATTTAGATCATAGTGGTATGGCATGTATTTACCAAATTGTTAAATTAATATCAACTTTACCATGCTTACCAGCGTATAATAGCAAAACTATTATATTGTATATTACCTTACTAAATGTTTAACGTTATACGATCATTCTCTATGCTGAATTTACGCAAATCCAAGCTGGACCCCTTTCTAAGCCGCATTTATGTCAAAACTAAGAATAAGAGCGTTTCCTCACTTTATGAACTGCTCAAGCTACCAATCCAAAATTAGTTTCAACATCGTCTAGAGTGTTTTCAAAGATCAGGATCTGAAGCGACAATGTGACGAGATGGTTAATTGGAACTGAAAAAACAACGCTCTTCCTTTCTAGCAGATAGCCATTTCGTATTCTCGAGTTATATGGAATATATGTGCAGTGAAAGGTAGTCCAGTTTTGTCAGCTATTCCTTATGTAATATTAACAAATAATAATTAAGCTGGACAATTATCGCTGGACAATTATCGCTGGACAATTATAGCTAATATAATAGTAGGATGTAAATATGTACACATATGTTGATGGGGAATTACATTCAGATTTAAAAACGTACCCAAGCTGTCTCCTTCAAAAATTTCAAGAGTGATGATTGGACTATGGTTGAATCGGCACGAAAAGTTCCCCAAACACATACATACACGATACACCGTTGCATCAATATTACCTATAAGTAAAAGATGTACAAGCTTGTTCTACAGGTTTGTACAGTCACAAGTAGGCTTCCTTGATTCAATGTTCATTTTGGTCAACTAGCACACGTATTTGAGGATAATAGGTAGAGAAAACTGAACCTGAACATAATCAATATACTGTATATTTTTCTAAACATACGCACAAAATTCAGTTTTCTGTATATTAGTTGACCAATAAATAAGGCGATTCCTGTACTCCCATTTTCGAGATCGTAATAAATTAAAGAATAAGCTAGATTTTAGAGAAAAAAAAGAATCAGGAGAAGAAGCCCGATAGATAGCTAAGTAATTGTATAATTAATTTATGATAAATGATTATTGTAATGTAATGAATATAATCATTACGTGCTGAGACATGAATATAAATATATATTATATGTGTATATACATATATACCGGGCGATTATGTGGAAATTACAGGTTCCAAGCGCGCAGGCGCTGATTTATTCGAATATCATTGGCCGGCAGAATCGCGCTAACAACTCCACCAACTTTTCAGTGACATCCCTAGTTCTGTCGTCTGCTAGATTCACAACAAACATAACCTATTCCTGCCACGGTCTGCCGCCATTTGTATTTGACAACAATCGGAAGCAAATAGCAGCCGGACGTCTCTAGGGATATTCGTGTGGTAAGTCTGAAATTGGCGTCCCTCGTAATATTCGAATAAATCAGCTCCTGCCCGCTTGGAGCCTGTAATTTCCACATAATCGCACGGTATATAGGTATAATGAAAATATATACAGAGCGATTCAGTGGAAAGTAACGCGCCTAAAAGGTAGGCAAACAGGAAACGCCTGCTTGAGCAGATCAAACATCGACGATTGGGTTTTATTTCCCACGTAATAAATAAAACCCAATCGTCGATGTTTGAGCTCACTGAAATATAATAATACTGGAACGCGCACCGACCATTCTGTACCATTAGAAGCAGCGTATAGTGAGAGATAGCTCGCTAATAGTATCTTTGTCATTGTTTTACTGAGTTACGACTGCGCACATGAAGTATCGTACAGCATCTGCAATAAGTGTGTCAGTTACTGCATTCAGGTGATTCTTCGCTCACTTACGTATTGTTAAATTAAAGTTATGGACGGGACTGTCCCAACAAAGACGGGGATACTACCAGCGCCGCTTCGGAACTATCTCTCTCTATACGTGCCAAAGCCGTCAGCGCGCGTTCCAGTATTATTATATTTCAGTGTTTGATCTGCTCAATACAGCCGTTTCCCGTTCGCCTAGCTTTTAGGCGCGTTACTTCCCACAGAATCGCTCTGTATATGAACATACAAATATACAAATATACGACAATGAAAGGAAGTCATTGTAGTAGCGAAGAAAAAAGAAAGAAAGATCTCATCCACGTAAGTGCGAAATTGTTTTTCTTCTCTTTATTAATTTCTTTCGATCAATTTAATTCGTCGTATATTATTTTTTTTTTTTTTTCGTTTTCTTTATTTTTAGATAATATATTTTCAGAGCATACAAAGAATATAATACATACATACATAACTACCTACCTAAATCATTCTAAATTTTCTAGTTATTAAAATAAACGTTTTTACTACAATTCTGATCCGCTAAATACCGCCAAATTCCCCAATTATCGATTTAATATTAATTATTATATTTAGGTATATGAATGAATTTTAGTTTTTCAACTTTTAGTTTTTACAATTTGTTATTTTAATTTATGATTTTACAATTATTATTATTTTCTTTTTCTAATTTTAATTTCATCTAAACTCCATCCCTCTTTTTATTTATTTATTCTTTTTCTTAAAACTAGCTAGCTTTCACTTGTCTTTCCGTCTTCACATATATTGGACCAAAAATAATCCTCTAATTTATGTGTTGAAGATTTTCCTGACTTTCAATCTAGACTTCGTTACTTTGGTATCTTATTCTGTTATGTACCTCATATTCATACTTTTGAATTTTTGGTGTTTCTTCTCGAGGTAATGTTTGAACAACAATCAGACGCTCGCAGATCAGATATGGATAAGTATTTATCTGGCTGGTATCACCTGCAATAGGTATGTTGTCATCCTCTTAGCGAGCTAATTGTGTTATCAAAGCTGCACACATTTCGAAGAATTCCATTGTATGGTGACCCGTTAGATGGGACGGTGCGTTAATGGAATCTGTAAACAATAATATTTCGGTAACAAATGACATTGCCCTGTATCTAGCAACAAAGAGTTCATGCCCCTTTTGCGAGCCATAGATTAAAGATAGCTGTCATTGATTGAGCTAATTCTAAGAAACACCCAACTGGAATTACGAAATCATCAATATTCAAACCTAATACCGTATTTCCCTGACCCTGGATATAATTCGACCCCTACAAAATTATTATCACAATAGCATATTCACATATAAATTGATTAACTTCAATGGCGTTTTGAGTATCTCTATAGCTTATGCAGCAGCAAAATAGCACATCGTGCAACTAGTGTGCAAAGTTCGTGATTATGTCCCGAGTATGAAATTTGTCAGCCGAGCGAAGCAACACTTGTGGCAAAATCACCAGCTTTGCGCACGAATTGTTCATACAATTTTTCTTAACACATGCACCTAAAGTCCTCCTTTGCGCACCATCTACAGGCACCCAAAGCAGACACCGCTACGCGGTGCGCGAAGGTTTTTGGCCCACTGGTATGCTAAAACCTGCTTGCGTGCCGGCAGCAGGGTTGCCAGATACCTGAGGAGCCAACCCGCCAGTACATGGCGCCAGTATAACCAATATTACCCAATCAACAAATAGCTCGCCCCGCCAAATACCGCTTCGAATGACGGAAGTGCTAGAAAGTATCAGTAACCGCCGGTATTTAAATGCAAAAAAAAAATTGAAGTAAGCATAAGGCTTGAGCTGCTATGTGCTACCGATTTTTCTCAATAGAAATTGAAAAACATTATATAGTGAATCGAATAGCCCAAATGGCGGTCAATAGCCTTTGGCGAGAATTTACACGCCAAAACGATTCGCAGATAGCACATTTGGCTGAATATAGCCACATCTGGCGACCCTGGCCCGCAGATGGCACACAGACGAGGACCTTGTGTTGCATGTGTCGAGAGAAATAGAGTTCGATACGCGAGCCCAAGGCAGCAAATCGCGTACTTGTGTGAAGGCGCCTCACTCGCTACCTTCGGCGCGCCTTCGGGCTTCTTGGGGCCTTCACACTTGTACGCGCTTTGCTGCTTTTGTGCTCTTGTATCGAAAAGTACTATTTCGATGCATACGACCTTATACCATTGGACACGCGATATAATGAATACAAACCTTCATTGACACTCTCCGTATCCTCGCTTGACCGCGATTTGAAATCTAGCAAATAGCTTTTGTAGTCAACTTGGTATAATTGTAGAGACATTTTGCTGTATTTGTTAGTAATTTTGTTCCTGTGTCTAACTCTGACACTGTATGCATTGATGATTTTCCATTCCTGTGATTTGAGACGGCAAAAAATATAACAATATAAATAAATAATTGCTGTCCTACTCAATTGCATTATCAGTCAATTCTGATAATCTCATTATTCACTCACAAAGTTAAGAGCTGACATGGCACGATACACTTCATTCATGATATCGTTTGGTTTTGACTGAGATCTGATACCAAGATGCCATTTGGCCCGCTTTACAGGTGTTCCACGATTTGGACCGGCCTGGATTTGGACTGAAATACCGCTTTGGGAGTTTTTTGTTTCGCGAAGAGCTGAAAAAAAGAGCAGTTTGTCGATAGTTACAAAGTTGACACATGTTAAATTCTTTTAGGTAAAATGGAAGCCTAAATAATTATTTTCCGAGTTCAGGAACTCTACTCATTTACAACTCACGAGCAATTCTTTCTGGATGAGGTCGTAACGGACTATTATTTGAGTCACTTGGACTGAAGGCAACTGGAGGTGGACTGGAAGCGACATAGAAATCTTTGTATTCTGCTTTCGCAGCTTCATCAGCGATCCTCTTATTGTCGATTATTAAGTGATAAGCTATGGCCAATTGATCGTGGGGATCACAACTCAGTAAAGCAGAATGTACTTCAGTTTCCTTAACGTTGAACTTTTCGCAAACTTCATTCACAGCCCCTATGTCAATCACCGAAGAGTCTTGCTCTACGGGCGATGGGAACAGATAAGTCGGTAATTCCTTTTGGAACCACTCATGTTTTCTGTTTCGCAAAGAAGAGAAACGAATGAGAAACTCAGATATCAATTCGATATGAAATGATTGTGCTCTACTTGAAAGACGAAGGTGGAGATTAAATTAAAAAATTCAGTTTGTATTCAGAAATTCAATCAATTTAACTTTTCAAAATTATTTGAAATATGTAAAACTGATTCCCCGTGAGAATTTAGGAAGCATGCCAGCCTTCTCTAGACACTGTTGATATCTATTAGAATGGTCAGATAAAAGGAGTATACCCTTGACTGTATAATTCAAAAAATTGAGTAAATAGTCAAGTGCAAATAACATACTTGATATCTTCAATCGTAGCCCTTTTCATTGGGTCGACTTGTAGCATATGACATAGTAGACTCACCACAGTTTTGTTCAAATATTCCGGAATGGGAAAAATACCAGCTGAAAAAAAGGAAGAATTAACGATCAAAACCCGTTTCCATGTCTCCCAGCCGGCTCAGCAAATTCCAAGAAAAAAAAAATTAAAAAAACACAAAAAATTGAACAAGTTTTAACGATAAAAAGTTCAGAACATCCATTGACAAAGTACAGATTTACTCACTTTTAATTTTTCTAAATAAAGTTGGCACGTGTTCGTCGTCGAAAGGCAAAGTGCCGCAAAGGAGAGCATAAAGAATCACTCCGCAGGACCAGATATCAACTTCTGGACCGGCATATAATTTTCCTGATATAACTTCTGGCGCTGCATAATTCGGTGATCCACATGAAGTTCTCAGGAATTCTCCATCAGTCATCATGTTGGATAAACCTGTACGGTTTTTACAAAAAAAATGAATTCCTTACATTGTACTATTCATTTTTGAAGGACTGATCTGTGTTCAAATTGTTCCTTAATCAACCAGTTTCATTACAGTGGTTCACTAATCTTTCGAAGCATAATCAAGTAAAACTTAGAAGTTCCGAGTTATCGGGTCTCAGTCAGATGCAGACACAATAAAAGCACCCGACACAAGGTTTTGGATCAACCACCTCTGCACTTCTAGATGTTCGGGTCCCGAATTGTTTACAAAACAATGCTTTATTCGATGAACAGATAAGTTTGTTATACTGTAAACGTATAATAATCAATATTCTACTGCCAAATTTTTGAGTTTGAAAACTTTTTTTTACTGTTTTTCAATTTTTCAGAACAAAAATCGACGTATCAAAAGTTGTTTATTGATTGGGCAGAATGTTGTTTTCTGAATCATTAGAAACCCAAATATCTGAAATTGGAGAATCAGTTGATCCGAATCCTTGTGTTGAGTGGTTTCACTTTGACTACATCTAGCTCTGACAAGGAGAGCAACTATAAGGCGAGATTCCGAATTTAATGAAATTTCACACATGGGTAGTACTTAGTGTGCCGATCCAAACGTGTATGACATGACATTATTTATAAAAAATGTGGAAATATGCGGTACTTTGTAAATCAGGGTGGCCACTTAATTTCGATTTCGAAATTCCCTGACTTTTCCCGATTTCCCTGACCGTAATTTTCATTTTTCCCTGACTTTTAATTCGCACTAAACGAAACAAAGCAGGTAAAATCAGGTAAAGAATAGTGATAGAAATTGGCTATTCAAAATTTAACGGACAACATACGTCTTGGAATTTCGTTTTTTTTATAGGATAAGATTATCAATTTGTCTTGGCGCGACGAAAAAAAAAAAGTATTCGCCACTGTGAGATATAAATTCCCTGACCAGGTACTAAATTCTCTGACATTTCCTTGACTTTTCCATACCATCTTGAATTCCCTGACATTCCCCGGTTTTCCAGGTGAGTGGCTACCCTGTAAATTCATAAAAAAATACCAGGTTGATGAGAAAATGTGAAAAAATTGAGGAGACCATTTTAGTATTAGGACAACGGTAGAGATTTTTTTGAAGCAAAACGAAAATGGTGAGGGAAATTCATTGGTCAAGTTGGCATGGAATACCCCCATATATATATGTTCCCTTATCTCGATGTGCAACACTCTACCTCCATTGAATCTGCCATCCATATGGTTGCAACACGGAGCGTCTACTTACAGTTGCGCTTCTTATGAGATCTAATGACTCACAACTCTTAAGTTTCATTTCATTATGCTTCAACAGACTAGCAGACTCCTGTAATAAAATTGGTGATTTGAAACAAGAATTTTTGACGCATGTCAGTCGTTTCTCTCAAGACAGTGGCCATTAATGTAAGATTTGGCTGTCCGATTGATCTGATTCGATTGTAAATCATTGCACTAATGAATCAGTGCAAATTCTTTGTTTCATGTTACCAAAGTCAGCGATCTTGACATGGAGATTATGATCCAGCAGTAAATTTTCAGGTTTTAAGTCTCGGTGTACGATCATATGTCGATGGCAGTAGTCGACACCAGATATTATTTGCTGGAAAAATCTGCGGGCTTCATACTCCTTCAATTTCCCATGTTTGACTATGTAGTCGAACAATTCTCCTCCCGATACGTACTCCATTATCATAAAGATGTCTGTCGGGGTACTTATTACTTGATATCTGTATTAAATAATGAGAATCTGCTTTTATAGATTGATCTATTAGTGAAATGTTGTTTGAAATTCAACCTGAGAAATTCAACTTTTTGAATTGAAACCCGTTTGTTTCTAATTGCCAGATATTTGTATGCTTGATATAATGAACATAGAACGGCATTGACTATAGCTAGCTGAATGCGCACATGCAGACTCTTCTGCTTTTTCTTCTTAATTCCTCATTTCTCAAGGTGATGAGATTTCCGAGGAGTCATTCTAGAGATGCAGGATAGACCCCTGCCACCCCTTTCGCCGAATTTTAGATCTTACAATCATTCCGTAATAAACAGTCTTGAAAGTAGGTTTTCTTTGCGACGAAGCACAGCGCTGGAAAGTTTCTTTCTTTCAACATTTTGAGAAAGCCATTCACCGACTACATTCGTCAACTTTAATTCAAAACTAAAGCCAAAAATTTCGCATGAATAACTACTAAGAAAAATCAATCAAGCGAATCCACTGAACAGCCTACTATTGGCGCTATAAGGGGTGGGCAATGACTTCTTTTGTCAATTGCTCACGCTCTCGCATGATGTACTCTTTCTTTTCTCTGTCCTGCAGGAAACCAAGAAGCCTGTGCTTTCCAACTAGCAGTCACCTTTAAAGGGCTAACAAATAGAGACAGAAACATAAAAGCTAAATGTCTTAGTGAAAAATCAAAGCTAAACTTGCAGTTTAATAATATGTGGATGCCGGAACAGTTTGAGATTTTGAATCTCTCTCCGTATTTTTCCAACCACATCAAGGCTCTTTATTTTCTGTCGATTCAGTATCTTCACTGCTACCTTCAGCTTGGTAAGTGCATGTTCTCCGACTGAAAGAAGAAATCCAATCGTCAACTAACTGTAAAAAAATCATCACATCCAATATCTCTTTTACTCCACTTCCAATCCATGAGTAAAGTTTTTTGGGGACAGAAAGGTCTAATTAGAAGTCGTTCAGAACTCTGGGTCATGGATCTTGAACCAAACTTGTGGGGGTGTCTACTTGTACAGAAATGTGAAGTACCTGCTATACAACCTTCGGGAATGGGCTTATATTCTATCGATTGACCAAACTATACTACACAAATCGGCGCTACGTGGGTTTTGCAAAATTTCCCTGAAATGATCCGTTTTTATATTTAACATTTTTTAAATAGGAAGAGGTCTGCAAATTCAGCAGATGAATGTTGTACAGGGGATAAACGACGAGAAGCAATATGTCAATAGACACGGAATAAAGTGATTCTATACCTGTGATACTGAATTTCAAGAATCTGATGTGCAATAACCACTGAATTCGATGTATAAATATTCACTGCAATGTGGAATCTCACGGCGCCAAGCAAAAATCGATTATTTCAGGGTAATTTGCGAAACCCATGTAACGCCGTTTCGTAGAGCATAGTTTGGCCAATGGATAGAAGATAGGCCCATCCAAGAGAGTTATATAGCAGGTGCGTCATATTCTGGTAGAAGTAAACACCCCTACAAGTTTGGGCAGGATCCATTAACTGAAGTTCTCCTAGTGACTCCTAGTAAAACAAATCTAGTGTTTCATTCTCTAGGCTCAGAAGCATGACATAGTATCTTAAGAACGATTTTATGAGCATTATCAAATGTGCTTAAAGTACGACAACGAAATGTGAGAGTAGTCAGTGAGATGAAGCAGTCTGGGAATCTGGTTCATACGGGCATATGAAACCGGGTGAAATCTCATGACATTTTTAATGAATGTTTCAATCAAGAGACTAGGACCGTTGAAGCATCGTAATATCGCATTAAAACCTTCAAGATTTATAAGAAAACTTCTGCTAATTACATCAGTCTTTAAAAATTAATAGAATTTTATAAAAATTTTACAAATGAATCAGAATGAAAGTCATCAATTCTTAAAGTCCTATACGCCTGTGTTTCGGACCAGTTGACTGCTGAGTAAATCTGAATATATTTTATAAGTTTTATTACTTAATTTAAACGACCTTCTTACTTTTAACTTTGCCAAAAGTTCCAACGCCCAGAGTTTGCCCGAGTGTGTAGTGGCCTATTTTGACAATGGGCTGAGGCTGACCGGACTGAATTTTATCAGTCATTTTAAAATCCCCTGTACAATTTTATCGGATTATTAGTTTGTTAGGAGGCTACAATTTACCAGACTAGCATAAATATCTGTATACGCTTGTTGGAATGAACAAGATGGAACTTGTTTTTCTCTTTGCGTTTCATTGCCGAGCATTAATTTATCAAGAAAAATGGAAACTAATCTTTTCGTTATTTTGTAGTGAATTGTTTTTGTTTTGTCGGATATAAATGAAACTTTTACCATTGTACAACTCCATCTAACTCTTTGCCTAATAACAACAGTTTGCATAAAGTAAATATTAAATATTACCTGTTAACGGTTATACATGCGATGGAAAGGATGACCTCAGTTCAAGCCTCAAGGAAACATGTTTTAATAGTAAATAATGTAAATACGTGATGATAGGAGCGTATTTCATCACCTAACAATATTTACCATGGTTGTGAAATGTTACCGAGGTGAGCTACGCTGTATCTAATATGTGTCATTAGATGTACTCGACCCTCATTGGTCTCCTTCTTCACACTCTTCCCCTGTGACGTCGACCGGCCGTTCATGGACAAATTTAAACAATCTTCTGACATATTAGATACAGGAGTGGAATTACGTAGCTGATAGACTCGAAGTCCATACTATTGAGTTTTTACCATCGACTACCTCTCTTATCAGTTTTATATTCTACGATTATTTGGACTGCTGCCATCTGTCGACGATATAATATAATATATTTGAATCGAAGAAGACGAACGACATTCCACGACCATCGCTTCAAACTTTATACTTTTCGCCGGAATAACCCTAGAGAAATCGTTTGGATACGTTATTATCGTTCAATTCATGTTTAGTTTTCAGTTTAAACTTATGTTTAATAAAGTTACTACTTATTATTTAATTTTTCTTCTATCCTCGAAAGTTTGATGGTATAAAAGTTACAGTGTAAAAATTGTGTTCTCGTGAATATTTGTATTCATAAAACTAAAAGATGTTGCCCGTTCAAATTTTACAAATGCATGTCGTTGAAGAAAATGATGAACGCAAAAGATTTCGCTTATATACAACGACCAAAGACGATTTTTACGTGATACAAGTGACCCTCTCGGAATCCCGGATATTTCTTTCATTCAACTCTTTCGATTGACCAAGGACATGTTCAACTATTTATATCAGAGGTTATATCCGTACATGAATGCTAATGCAAATTCACGATCAATAAGAGCAGACTTGAAATTATTAACAGCTTTGAGTTTTCATGCCACTGGTACTACATACCAGAGGCCAATCGGTCAAAACTTTTTATTGCCGATGTCCCAGCCAGCAGTATGTCAATGCATACACGAGATAACTGATTTGATTTGTACTCACTTGGCCAATGAATGGATAGGATTCCCTACTGACCCAGTTATGATTGAACAAAATAAAAGGAAATTTTTCGAGAACACGGGATTCCCTGGTGTAATAGGTGCGATCGATTTCATTCACGTAGCCATTATTGCACCACAAGATGAGGAACACAATTATTTAAATAGACAAGGCTTTCACTCCAAAAACATTCAGATTGTAAGGATTTTGATGATTATTAGTTATAGTTGATTATTTATTAAGGGGAAAAAGAGCTGTAAATTCAACCTTTTAGATATGTGATTACGATTTACGAATACTAAACATAAATCCTCGGTACGCTGGAGCCACACATGACGCATATACCGGGACAATCAGGTGAAACCGAATGGTCCATGCGCCCGAACGCCGAATATTTCGTATTTTTAGCGGGTTAGCCACTCGTTGCACTGAAAACCCCTAGGGTGATTTTGGCGTGCGGTCGATGAAACTCGGCAGCCATTGTTGCACATTGTTGTTGGTATGGAGACTGTATGTTAGGAGACCGAACTAAGTCATCCCCACCCCTGAAAAAAGGTCCCCGTTTTTGGCGCTGTATATCTATAGCTACAGGTACCCTAAAGTTCGCTGCGCCTCTAATGGCGCTAAGTGAAGGCTCAGGTCGTCATGGGAACCGCTATTAGGTAAAATTAAAAATCAAATAAAATAGATTATATAAATTAATAGATTATTATTATTATCATTATTATTATTATTTATTTTTTATAGATTTATTTAATCTTTTTCTAATCGATAAATAATTACCCTTAAATTTTGAATTTTCAAAACCGGTACTTGCGATACATTATGCACGTGAAGACTACTACTCCTGGCTGCCGCTAGAGGCGCGTCGAACTTGAGATTATCGTATATATATGTATACAAAGCGACAGAACTTGAACCACTTTCGTATTACGCATAATGTATCGCAGTACCGGTTTTAAAAATTCAAAATTTAAGGGTAATTATTTATCGATTTGAAAAAGATTAAATAAATCTATAAAAAATAAATAATAATAATAATGATAATAATTATCATAATAATAATCTATTAATCTATATAATCTATTTTATTTAATTATTAATTTTACCTAATAGCGGGTCCCATGACGACCTGAGCCTTCACTTGGCGCCACTAGAGGCGCAGCGAACTTTAGGGTACCTGTAGCTATAGATATACAGCGCCAAAAATGGGGACGTTTTTTCAGGGGCGGGGATGAGTTAGTTCGGTCTCCTAACATTCGGGGTCGAGCCGTGAGACGATGGCGACAGGATCGCTAAATGAATTTGATACACGTGCTATATATGAAATGGCTAACCCCTATCAGCGTAGATATAAAGAAATCCAAGCCCCCTGGCCTGAACCCACCTAGCCCAAGCTCCAACCCACATGGCCAAGGCCCACCTGCACATGTTAATTAATTACTCGTTCTTCGTTACGTCATTCAATAAATAATAAATCATATTATACAGTTGTATCTTATAAATTTTGCATTGTCTGTTTATTTCTCATTCACCTACTATACGAATTCCGTGACTTCCTCACAATAATTTATGTACTTGTCATCGTTAGTTTCACTTTCCAGACTACATCACATATGAAAAAGAGTAAAATTCATTTTGTTATCAGTATAATTCATGAATTAAATAAAAATTATTCCCCATATTGCTTGTGTGGTAGAAGATATATCCGCAATTGATTTTCGATCGTAATAATGTTCAAAATCGGCAGCCCGCTAGCGAAGCGATTAAACTCCAATTCCATACCATAACGTATTTAGAGCATGATAACGTTATCGCTAACCAAAGCGCCATCTAGCTACTGACGCCCATATTACTTAATAGCTCTCAAGAAAGCCACTCTTTACTCGTTTTATAGACCCAAAGCTTTTGATCGCTGTGAAGTGTGTTCTGACTGAAGAAGGAGGAGGTGAACAAACATTCCCGATGAAAACGGCTATTTTAAAACGTTGAATAATCATATCTCAGCTCTCCGTTCACCGATTTCATCGAACTATGGCTTAAATCGAAGCTTTTCGTGGCCACATCCTATGATAAATATTTCAGTCCCGTATTTATTGCGTGGTGTAAGAAAATAGAAGAATACTGGGTGCTTTCCATCAAGCTTACACAGATTGACGCAGATAGACACGGTGTACAATCGTGTTGGGACATTAGTTGGAACGCTTATTTAGTCTCCAAGTTCGATACTAGAGTGCGCTCCTGTATTCGCAGTTACCGATTTTCACTAAGAGTACCACTTCTCGTAAGCTAGAACTAAATAAAATTCAAACATTCAAACGAAATAAACAAGATCCGTTTCTCCGAAGAGTCTTTTTAACCTAGTATAATAAAATGAAGAGAATAAAATAAACGAGAATTGAAAGTAAGTAACAAATATATCACGATACGAAAATATAACAAACCCCTATTTTTCAATGTTGACAAATATTTCGCTGTAGTTACAAATGGATGAAAAAGAAATTATACTCTCTATGGCGGAAAGTCCGAATTTGAATATCAGCAGCTCGTCGAGTGCGTCAAGTGATGATTTTGAGGGAACTGGCAGTAGTTCAAGTGCTTCTACCGGTGATGAAGATGAGAATGATTTATTATATTTTCCACTCATGCAGTTTTTAATGACTGGAAGAAGAAGATGTCGAATTGGAAATCATATACAGGTTATCGATTCTATGACCGAGCTTGATCTCAAAGAGCACTTTCGATTGACTCGTTGTACCGCGTCGCAACTAATTGGTATATAGCATATTACAGGTCAAGATTATCAGTACAATAATATTTCATTTTACATAATTTTTAGATGAATTACAATGATTGGGACACATCCCTTCACATACATTCGGAATGACACCAATCCCAGCAAAACTGAGTTTCTTGTTATTTATGTGGTACATTGCAAACACGGAGCCTTTACGGACGATTTCAGATAGATTCGACGTATCAATCTCGTCTGTATTTCGCATTATTCGTCGTGTGATTGACTGGCTTTTGACCAAGTTAGATAATGTTATTAAGTGGCCAGAAGGTCATCATGTAATGGTAGTATGTGACTATTTTAGTTCGAAACGCGGCATCCGTAATGTTCTGGGAGCGATAGATGGTACTCACATACAGATTGAAAAGCCATCAATCAACGCACGCGAATACTGTAATCGTAAAAATTTTTTTTCAATCAATCTTCAAGCTGTTGTTGATGCAAATATGAAGTTTAATAATATATACGTTGGTGAGCCTGGTTCACTTCACGATTCCCGGGTACTACGAAGGTCACCTTTATATAAAATTGCGAGTGAGAATAAGGAAATGCTTTTTCCAGATGAAACTTTCATTATGGGAGATTCAGCTTATGCCTCCTTATCCTGGCTTGTTCCACCGTTCCGCGATAATGGCCACTTAACACCTCAACAGACGGAATTCAATTTTCTACATTCTTCCACCCGTATGGCAGTCGAAAAGGCTTTCGGTAGATTAAAAGGACGTTTTCGGCGTATTAAATTTTTTACTGAGTATCGGGATATATCGTTTATCACAAGTACGGTTGTTGCAGCTTGCATATTACATAACTATTGTATCGATGTAAACGACGATTATAATTTTCCTGAGTATGTTGATCATATTGTTGAGAATATAAATAACGAAATACATGAAGCGAATGATATCAGAAGACATATCGACCGAAGAGCGCGATTATTCATGGAAATGTTCCCAGGACACAGACTATGAATTGATAATCCAACCCTTCATTTTCGCGGAAAATTCATCAACAAATTTTGGAACGACTTGCGCTGTGTTCCAATTGGTAAGGGGAGTATACTTGATGGACACTTGCCCTCGGTTCAGACTATCAAGTGTGCATCAAGTATACTTCCCTTACCAATTGGAACACAGTCTTAGTCCATCCTGTTCCGTCATTCTGGATTCCGGCGATCCAGCCCTACATGGGACGGTACCATAAGGAAGGCGATAATCAGTGAAAATGCCAGGAATTCATTATAAAATCATTAATACATTACAAAAGATGAAACAGTTTTTTAAAGATTCTGCAACAATTTTTTCGCTCAATAGGTGATTTTACTATCGCACCGTATAAAAACGTTTTTCCGACAATGACCCTTACAAAATCGGGGTGCGGCTTATACGCGGCCGCGGCTTATTTCCGTGTAAATACGATATGTATTATTATTATTAGTATTATTAGTTTACGATATGATAAATGTAAAGCATTGTACAAATTGTAACGTAAATATAATATTTAGTACATAAAATGCAAGAATATACCAGTTCTATAAGCTAACAGGCGAGTTATAAAATGGAATAAATGAAATAAACTCTGAAGGTATAACAGTAACAAGCACGAAATATCACTGAACTTTAAAATACTTATTCACCTGAAGATAAAGTATGTTCCTCGTTGCCGTTCTCACGTTTGAAATATTTTCTCAATAATTTCAATTTCTTTCTTTCAAGCTTCAATAGCTCATCAGTTCGGCATGCATTTGCCTCTAGCTTGTCTGCAGTAATCTGCTTTCGTAGTTCCAGTTCCTTCTCTTTCAATGTCAACTGCCCTTTCTTTAACTGTAGTTCGTCTTTCTTCCTCTCAGAAAGTTTCGCATATCTTTCCTCTTTCGCAATACCGCGTTTTCTTTATTTTCTGAATGCTCTATCCACTGGTTTCCTAGCTGCAATTTCGCTCGTGATGAATTGGGGCCACTTCCATGTGGACGACGAAGTCTCTTTTCCGACAAACTGGATTTTATCGTACGTACGTCTTTATTTAGTACAGATTCTACTTTCGGACGCCGCTTTTCAGTTGCTAAATTATTTGTACGCGATGGTCCTGCCAGACCAGCAATAGATGTGCACACATCAGCATTAGAATTCACTCCCTCGAGCAATACATTGCCAGGCGGTTTCGTATTAGTATTTTTTTTACTTTCTTTTCTAAGATTAGTGATACCTTTAATAGAAATGAGACCTGAAGAAACCGTATGACTACTGGCTTCAACCGCTTTTTCTCCTTGTAAGCCAAAAATTTCTTCTAGCTGTGTGAACCACTGAAAGTTTATTGCCCCTCGGCCGGATTTTGAATTGTTGTCCACAATGTCTTTATATTTTTGATGTAACGCGTTCATCTTCCATCGGACCTGGTCCTTCGACATCTATCGAATAATTCACAATTTTTTTAATACACCGAATAAGCAAACATATGAAACCAATACCATTGCCAGATAGCAAAGTAATTATATGGAAATCAGATATTGAAATTTGACTGTGTGACTCTGTATGTAACGTTCACATAGAGAGTTACTTTTAATACGAAGATTAGACTGCCTCAAAAAAAGCCTTTATTTTTCGTTTTCGATCTCCGACTTCATGAACATACCATAGTTTATAACATAATATTGAACCTCATGAAAGGAAATCGCTGTGCGATTTTTTTAAGTGGTGTCGCGTTGAGTTTTTGTATTAGCCATTTGATTAACACGTAAGAAATCCAATTCTAACGGTTGAAGGGAGATAATAATTTTTCTATAGAACGGACGGAACTCTACTATATGGTAGCGTTTGACAACTTATATTTTTTTTTCGAATCGGCGCGTCGTAGAATATTTGTAATTTTATTTTATTTTTTAATTTATTTTATAATGTGATACTATATACGTGTGTGATATTATGCTTTCGTTAAAAAATTGTTGCTTACCTGCTTTGATTTTTGCAGACATTGACGGTGCATCTTTATCAGCCTCTTCATCCACAGCTGGGCTACGGTACGCTGATATATATAAAAGAATTTGATTATTCATAACTTGAACATATAAACCATTGCATTAAAATACTTACATTCATCTACTTCAGGAGTGTACAAAACATTGTTCGAATGCGTATTTCCTTGCCAATGAAACAATAATGGGTAGGAACATCTTTAATATTTGTTATATGCATTTGACAATGCATGCAAGTATATGCATCTGCAAAAAGAAGTACACGTAAAATTTCGACCGTGAATTTGCAATGAAATTAAGCCATTTTCCGTACGTCTACTCGTTTATTCACAATAACTTAACTGTACAATTCCTGGTTCCCAACGCTCACAGACATCGTTGAATATGGTTAAAGATACAACCGAAATGGCGGCGCGGGATTTTGAGATTTTCATTTGAATTTGTTTTATGCGACAAGATTGCCAACGTCTATTCAAGAAATTACTTAACGCTGGCAGCAAGAGTCAGACACAGCGTAAGAAGTAGAAACTAGAAACACAGCCTCAAGCTGTGTTTGATTGCGTCGCTCTGTGCCGACTTTTTTTGTAGATGGAAAGCACCCACTGTCTCCCCACCACGCCGTTTAGCTCTCGTTCGGGCATATGGTATAGACTCGGCCGAGTCTCGCGCGGTGCATAGACAAAAACTTTTTTTTAATGCACTTGCCGGGAGACTCTACCGAGTCTCTTGATTTGTTCGAATCGAAGTGGCAAACAATCTGGAAAGAGTTTTCACACGTAAGTGAGGTTAAATCTTTTAGTTGTTATTGTATATGTGTAACCTCTGGTGCAAAAACCTTTCGCCAAGTCCATTAATGTGTGGATCACCCCAACAAAACCCCCCTAAAAAGTTCTGCTCGTTCGCTCGCTGCGCTCGCTCACTCGACTGGCTTATAGTTATTAGTTGAAAAAATAATTCCTATGAAGAAATTGAAGATGACAATATTTATCAAAAAATATTCACAACAAAAAAATAATAAAAAAAAAATCGTAAACAAAAAATTTGGAGGTAGTGGTACTTGGTGGGCCTTTTGTAGAAACAGCATTATGAAATATCAATTGCGAACCATGTCAATGTCATCTGATAGCCATTCAAACATTGGCCCACCAACGTACCTCGGACTCCGAATTTTTTGTTTACAATTTTTTTTTAATTATTTTTTTGTTGTGAATATTTTTTGATAAATATTGTCATCTTCAATTTCTTCATAGGAATTATTTTTTCAACTAATAACTATAAGCCAGTCGAGTGAGCGAGCGCAGCGAGCGAACGAGTACAACGTTATATTTAGTTTGAACAAATTTTTTAATTCCAAACTTTTATTATTCTACAGGTACTTGGCAGTTGTATCTGATTTCAATGCTTTTGTATGTTGATAATCATCAACCAATCGAGTGAGCGAGCGCAGCGAGCGAACGAGCAGAACTTTTTAGGGGGGTTTTGTTGGGGTGATCCACACATTAATGGACTTGGCGAAAGGTTTTTGCACCAGAGGTGCTTTTTGGAGTTGATTTCACTACTTTTTGTACAATTTTGCTTGACCACCTAATAATTGTGCTCGCTCGCTTCGCTCGCTCGGTTGTTTTGTACTATTTCATTTTTGTCAAATTTTGCTTGACCACCTAATAATTGTACTCGCTCGCTACGCTCGCTCGGTTGTTTTGAACTATCTCATACTGCGCGGAGTCCCTTGATAAGCTGGAACGTCAACAGCACCGAGCACGCATGTGCTCATAATTTTGCCCAAGTCTCAAATTTGTAGACGGACGCGTAATGTACTTTCATTACATTTACAAATTGTTCCATTACAATAATCTTTATACCTACAACATCTAACCCTGCGTGCAGCCCTCCTCCTTTCTCATCCGGGCTTGGGACCGGCAATGGCGGAGTTACTTGCACGCAGGGTTATAGTTGCAGCTCATGATTAAATACATATAAATATTAGATATATGTATTGCAATTCTTAGGTAGTTTTTTTTTTTTTTTAATGCAGCTAGGTCCTCTGCAAAAAGAACATGTAAGCGTCCTGTACTCATAACGTCAACTTCAACTTCGGGTCTGAACCGAAGGTATCGAAATATATAGAATTGAGCCTATTGATGCAAGACTAGATGTTCTCCAATAATCTCTCTCCAATACTCTAACTCTACCGAGTCTCTTGATAAATAAA
Source organism: Tenthredo scrophulariae (assembly GCA_963978835.1). Classification (NCBI taxonomy): domain Eukaryota; kingdom Metazoa; phylum Arthropoda; class Insecta; order Hymenoptera; family Tenthredinidae; genus Tenthredo; species Tenthredo scrophulariae. The sequence continues at coordinate 7,322,106 of OZ022235.1, read as the reverse complement.
AGTCGAGGTTAGAGGCTAATTTTGTTTATCTGACAGTTTTCCATTAAAAAAAAATCTTGATTTGGCCCGAAAATGGGTAGAATGGGTTTGTCAAGTGAAGAAGTGCTCCTGGACTCCCTGCCGAACGAGCACTCTCTGTTCTGACCACTTTGCAGCGAACATGTTTGATAAGTCCATGTTTCATGTGGAATCCTATTACTCACTGATGATATCGTGAGTGTTGAGGCATTTGCAAACCTATTTTTCCATTGGCCCTAAGTTAAATATTTAGTTTCAGAAGTTCGAGCATGCAAACAAAAGTCTGCATCTCCGTTACATGAGATCTGTATAGAGAGTAGTAGGTCAAAGAAGCACTGTGGGAGTAATGCTAATGTCTCTTCATCTTGCATACCAGGTAATTATTCATCAATAAAATTAAATAATTACTATAATTATAATATAATAATAATGACACTAAAAATAATTATAATATAATAATAATACTAAAAAATAAGAAGTTAATATTAAGTGAATAAATGAACAAATAATTGAATGACAGTTCTGGAACAATCAGAAAAATTAACTCACAGTATATATATATATATTTCTAAATTTTCGTAAATAATACAAGATTATACAAGTACAATGCTTATTTGTTCTACTTATAACAGTATTGAATTTTATTTCAGTGAAATGCCCGCCGGTAGTAGGGATTACCGAATCTGACGTTGAATCCGATGTGACACCAAAGACGTCTGTTACTGTAGATGGATGCGGGACTGGCCGTCTACATTCCTTACTGTTACACGACCACAATTATGAAAATACCCCAAGATCTTTGCGGAAAAAAAATGTCCAACTGAAGCAAAATTTACATAAGGTCCGATTGGTCAATAAATTACAGAGGCAAAAGATCAAGAAATTGAAGGAACGGGTTGAATCCTTGAAAGAAGTGGTAAGTACGCTACGAGACGAACGTCGTGTTTCTGCAGACGGACTACAGTGCCTTGAAAGCTTCTCACAAACCCCACGAGAGTTATGCATGCGCATGATAAATAATAGCAGTAAGGAAAAACTAACACGTAAAAAGTATCCGCCCGAATTACGATCCTTTGCCCTTACACTGCATTTTTACTCGCCTGAAGCTTACGATTATGTTCGCCAAAAATTCGACGTGGCCCTTCCTCATCCAACCGTACTTTGAACATGGTACTCATCTGTAGAAGCTGAGCCAGGATTCATAAATGAAGCTTTCGAAACTCTCCAAAACAGACTACAGTCAGACGAAAAAAATAACAGACGCACGATTTGCTCCCTGATGTTGGACGAAATTGGCATCAAACAGGGCACGCAAAGAGGTCGAGATGGCAAACAGCGGGGGCATGTAGACATGGGTACCGGCGTGATTCCTGGTGAATATCTCCCGGAAGCTAAAGATGCCCTAGTTATCATGGTGGTGGGTGTTGATGCATCCTGGCAATTGCCGATAGGTTACTTCCTGACCAATGGAATTGATGCAGAAACCCAGACAAATCTTGTCACAGAAAGTCTAGTTAGACTTAAAAAGATTGGTGTACGAGTGATTTCTTTAACCCCAGATGGACCACCTTGTCACTTATCTACGATCAGGAAGCTGGGTGGACGTATAGATTTGCCAGACCCCAGACCATACTTTCCTCATCAAAGTTATCCTTCTCAAAAGATTTATGTTTCATTAGATGCATGTCACATGTTGAAATTAGTACGTAACTGCCTGGGGGAATATAAACTGTTATTAGATGGTACAGGAAGAAGAATTGAATGGAGGTATCTTTTGGAATTGGCCAAACTCCAGGATATTGAAGGTCTTAGAGCCGGAAATAAATTAAGACATTCTCACGTGGACTTCAAAAAAAATATCATGAAGGTGCGTCTTGCAGCTCAGACACTGAGTAGCAGCGTTGCAGATGCAATTGAGTTTTGCGACAAAGAGCTCCACTTACCACAGTTTGCTGGTAGTGCTGGAACTGTACGGTTTCTGCGCAGTATCGATTGCATCTTTGATTTCCTCAACGTGAGAAATCCATTCGGTAAGGGATTCTAAGCACCGATGCGACCATCAAATGAGGGGGTGTGGCGTCCCAGAATGGAAGAAGAATTACAGTACATCCTACAATTGAAAACTCTTGACTCCAAGCCAATTTACAAATCGAGGCGCGCCATTGGATTCATAGGTTTGTATTCTGGCGTTTTAGCAGTGTTTGGAATATTTGATGATCTTGTGAAACGCGAAGACTCCCAATTGAAATATCTCCTCACCTACAAGATGAGTCAAGATCATCTGGAGCTTTTTTTCTGTGCTGTGAGACAGCGAGGTGGCTGGTGCCCAAATCCAACTGTATCACAGTTTGTTTCGGCTTTCAAACGGCTACTGATACGTCATGAAATTTCATCATCCAACGGAAATGTTGCAGAAATGGATAACACAAAAATCCTGCACGTGCCGTCTGGAAAGCAAAGAGAAGCAAGATTAGACCGTTATGATCCAAGCATTTATACGGAATTGGAAAATACAATGTTATACCAAAAATATGATTTGGGGGTTGAACAAAAAACTGCTGCAGATGAATTTCAAGAATTTGTAGATTTTGCGTGGTCTTTGCCCGAAAACACCAGTGAGTTCTCCGAACACGTCGTTGGCTACATAGCTGGGTTTATCGTGAAGAAGCTGAAAAGATGCATTAAATGTGTTATATGTATCGCTTTTTGTATTGGTGAAGTTGGTACTCCAGCAGAGAATTGTCTAAACCGCACGTCACTCACGATTCTGAAGTCTCGGGGTGGATTGATTATCCCTAGTCTGAGTGTGATCAAAATATGCCTCGTGACAGAAAAATGCTTCCGACATGCATGTAATATGAATATGGTACGGCCACCAGTTGAGAAGAACTTTCCAGCAGTACTGTCGAATACAGTATTCAGCAAGGTCACACAAGATGCAGCTCTTTTCCAGGATTCAGACGATCACATCTTTGATGGCGCCCCAGAAGAGATGTACAATCATGTGCATATTCTTATCAAGGCTGTCTCTTTAAAGCCTATATCGAACTCCGCATGTATTCCCATACCAAAAACCACTCCCAGACTACAACAGGTACTAATATTAGACATTTTATGACTAGACAACTTGTTTGGGAACATCAATAATAATGGTTTGCACGAATAAGAATGATTTTTGTATTGGTGATGTGTCTATAACTTATGGTTTTGGATGTCTTGTTGTAACGCTTTAGATTGTTATAGTTGAAATATTTATCAATTTATTGCATTTTTTAAATCTTTCCACAATTCTTTATATATTACTTGTTTTTTATACGAAATATTAAATGTTACTACCATACACCTCTTGATAATGCGTTTATTTATTTATTTATTTATTCATTCATAATTAATTTGAATATTCCTTTTTTTCAGTTATTTTCACTAGGACTAGGACTTTGAGATTGGATGTGTGGATTTCCGGACAACAGAAATTTTCCAAAAAATTATGAGCAGATAATCTTCATGCATGCCTCCCTTCTAATGTTTATGTCTCAGTCTATTCGTAGTACATTTCAGGTGAAGATATATTTTCAAAACAATCTGAAAAACCAATTACAATTGAACGAGCTTAGCAAGCCAGGACCCATGCTGAAGTAATCGAGTGAGGGAGTGTAGCAACCAAAAGAGCACCAAGTAAATCAGTGATTCCAGTGAAATCGAACTTAAATTGTCTACATACTATTTCGTATACACTAGGGTGGTTCTCAAAACGGTCATAATGGAATTTTAATAGGGTAGACGTACAGTTTTTGGCCATACTTGCTCCATTTGTGGCCATACCCATTACCATGTAAATCAAGGCCTGGCCACAAAGGGTACAAAACTATTTTAACAGCCTCAATTATTAACAACTTCACTTTGAAACAATCAAGTACTGGAAAAGTTGGATCTAATATTTTCTGTAGGGTATGTTTTCGTAATTAATTCAATAATTGAATAGATTTATAGTGCCAGAAAGGAGGGAAGCATTTGTCAAGCATGACCACAAACGCTACAGTGGCCACAAATGGTACATCTATCCTACTCCCATGTATTTAAATATCTCTAAATAGATAGAAAGACAATATAGCACAAATCCGAGGTTCCCATCTCGATCCCAAGGTGTAAAAAAAAAAAAAAGAAATGCGAAAAAATAAAAAATAATAAAAAAATAAATAAAAAAATAAATTGGTAATAAAAATAATAATAATTTGTATTGTATTTCTGAGTTCTTTCCGGGCGCTCAGTCCGTGCGGACCATTTTGCCCGAGCCCGTGAGGGCACCCTAGTTCGAAGGAGTTGCGGTCAAGTTGGCCAGCCTGGCGAATCTCATCAGCCCACCCACCCCAATCTCCTCAATCGTCATGTCTTCGCTGTAGGTCACTCCGAGGGCCTTCTTCCGAGGTCCCTCGAGGCCCTTACACTGTGCAACCAGGTGGAGCGGGGTCTCCTGCTCCTCCCCGCATCTGGTGCAGAGAGACCCGTTTCTGAGCCCCATGTGTACCAGGTGTTTGCCCGTGAACCAGTGACCGGTGACGAGTCCTACCATGACCCTGAGACCGGTCCTGTCCATGTTGGTTAGTGTGGCACCTAGCTCGCGTGAGGGCCCTCGGAAGAGTACCCTCGTGTGAGCCATGCCAGGTGCCCGCGCCCAGAGCTCCTTGAAGCGACGGCCCGTCTAGTCCTCCGCTAGGCTCTTGGCATGTGCCGAGGGTAGCCCTGTCAGGCACCCATCGTCGGCCTTGCTGCGTGCAGCGCCTGGCTTGGCCAGGCAGCAGTTCTCTGCAGTCGCTGACGAGCTCGGATCTTATGACGCAGGTGCGTAAAGACTTGAGCGCCGCCCAACTGTCACTGCAGATGTATATATGCTTGCCCTTGAGATTGTGAGCCAGGATCGTCCTGGCACAGGTCCATATGGCAAACACCTCGGCCTGGAGGACTGAGGCCGTGGGCCCCAGAGCGAGCGAGATTCTCGTCCCGGGTCCCTCGCTCCACACTCCGGCCCCAGCTCCGATGCTCGTTTTGGACCCGTCCGTGTACCAGACGAGTCCCTGTGGTGACAGCAGGTTGTCCCGATCATCCGTCCAGGACTGCCTGCTCGGTGCCTCCACCTTGTAACTCTGATCAAACTGGTAGCGGTTGGGGCAGCGATCCCCGCCTTGGGATAGGTTCACTTTAGGTGCCCCTTCCCTTAGCAGTATCGTCGTGTGTCCTACTCCCGTCCTCTTCCAGTGACCCTGTTGCCACAGGCGTTGAGCGGCCCTCCAAGCCTCCGCCTACACCGTGAGGTGGGGGGCGGAAGGTTCAGAAGTGCCCCTATAGCGAGCGTCGGCGAGGTTCTGAGCGCCCCCGTTATTCCTAGACCCGCTAGCCTATACACCCGGTCGAGTATCCTGCGGAGTGTGGCTTTGTCAATTGCTGGCCACCACACCACGGAGGCATATGATAGCTGTGGCAACAGGATAGCTGTGTATATCCACTTCACCACTCTAGGTTTGAGTCCCCAGGTCTGTCGCACCATTCTCTTGCAGGCCCAGAATATGGCTGTGGCCTTCTGTGCCTGCTTGATGACGTGGGCTTTCCACGATAGTTTGCTGTCCAGGGTGACCCCCAGGTACCGCACTATGGTGGTTTGTTCCAATTTCGCTCCGGAGACCTCAATGGGTCCTACGTCGAAGCGGCGTCTCTTGGTGAAGTGGTGCACCAATCCTGAACAAGGTCCAATGCTTTCTGCGTTCTACTCGCCATGTGATGGGTGTGGTCGCCCGCGACGACCAGGGCCACATCATCTGCGTAGCCCACGGTCGTCACCCCTAGCTTGTCGAGCTTGGCCAGGAGCCCATCCACGACGAGAGTCCATAGCAGGGGGGAAAGAACTCCTCCCTGCGGGCAGCCCCTATCGACCTGAGCCCTGGCAGCCGTCTCTCCAAGCTCTGCGGTGACTGTCCTGGATCGTAGCATCTGCCCGATCCAGTCCACCACCGTGGTGTTGACGCCAAATTGGGTGGCGGCATCACGTATTGCGTTGAAGGAGGTATTATTAAAGGCCCCCTCCACGTCCATGAACACGCATAGCGCCGCTCTCTGCCGGAGAAGTGGCCCCTCTATCTCTTGCACGAGGTGGTGGCGCGCCGTCTCTGTAGATTTGCCGGCTTAGTATGCGTGTTGTGCCCGTGAGACTGGTCTTGCGACCAGGACACCGTCCCTGATGTATCTATCTACCAGTCTCTCCATGGTTTTCAGCATGAAGTCCATGAGGCAGATGGGTCTCCATGACTTCGCGCGGTCGTAGCATTCTTTGCCCGGTTTGGGTATAAAGACTTCTCTGACCTCCCAGTTCCTGGGTATATATAGCGGAAAGCAAGACAGGCCCTGAAGATCGCGTTCAGTTTGGCAACAAGGCTCTCCCCACCCCTCTGGAGGGGGGCCGGGAAGATCCCGTCGGTGCCTGGGCTTTTGTAACCGTCGAAGGTGTCGATCGCCCATCTTATCCTCGACGGCGTGATTATCTCTGCCGCTGTCTTCCAGTCTCCTGGCCCCTGTCTGCCAGAGACTGCCCTGTTGGAAGGTCCCTGTGTGGCTGCGGTGGAGCCCGGGAAATGGGTGCTCAGCATGTGCGATAGTATGTCTGTCTGGCTTTCTGCCATGCTGCCGTCAGGGAGCATTGGGCTGTCCAGTTTTATCGGGGGCCCAGAGGTGAAGACCTTGCGGAGCTTAGCCACTAAGCTTAGTGCCTCACTCTCCTCGCAGAATCCCCTCCAGGCCTCCGTTTTGGATCTTTTGATCAGCTTTTCATAGACCTTCTGGGCTTCTCTATAGGCTGCCCAGTCCGGTTCGAGTTGCGTCCTGAGGGCCCTGTTGAACAGTTTGCGAGAGCTGGCTCTGTTTTTATCCAGCTCTCTGCTCCACCAGGGCACCTTTTTTCTCGCTTCTCTTTGCTTTGCGGGGCATGCCGCCTCGTAAGCTTGTATGATGGTTGCCTGTAGGTGGGCAACCTCTTTCTCTACCATGCCCTCAGTCCTCGGCCGGCTGCAGGGCCCCTCGAGCTTCCCTTCTAGCTCCTCTCTATAGGAGGTCCAGTCGGTAGTCCTGGGGTTCCTGTATACTTCCGTCCGTTCCCATGACGCATTCGCATCCAGGCTAAGCGATATGCGTCTATGGTCTGAGAGGGTATCCTTATTCCGCACCCGCCAGCCTTTGACGAGATTGGCAAGCCTGGGCGTGCAGACTGTGATGTCTATCACCTCCTGTCTGTGTGGAGTGACGAAGGTGGGTCTCGATCCTCTGTTGAGAGTCTCGAGTCCCGCTGAGGAGAGGTACTCTAGTAGAGCCGCGCCCCTTCTGTTTTTGTTTGAGCTGCCCCATACCTCATGGTGCAAGTTGGCGGCGCACCCAATCAGTGGGTTGAGACCCTTGCTGTTGCGGTGCTCGACCAGCGCCCTGAGTTCCTCCGGCGGTGGATGTGCCTCGGAGTCGTAGGGCAGGTAGGCCGAGCAGACGACCACGTCGATCGTACCACCTTTGGCCAGCCTCACCCTGAGGGAGACTGCCGACAGGTCTTTGCAGCAGAATTGGCTAAGTCTTGTGGCGCAGTGCTCCCTACTGATGAAGACACAGGCCCTTGGGCCTGCCCCTCCATCCGCGTACACTAGTGCCCCAAGACTGGAATCTATACCCCTAATTCGCCCCCCGACTACCCAGGGTTCCTGTATTAGTGATATGTCTGTTGCTTCCGCCGCCAGGTCCCGGCTATGTACAGCCGAAGCCGCCTTGCACTGTCGCAGATTTATTTGCGATGTAGTGAGTTCGTCCACAGTTGTGGGTCTAGCCTCGCCTATTATGAGCGAGCCCCCTCGTCCTCCCTGGTCGCCGGTGTGGAATCCCCTGTCGCCGGGGGCTCATGCCCGGGTTTGTTCGGGCCTGTCAGCGCGCTAGTCAGGGTCTTCTGGACCCCGGCCTGTACGCTTTCCTTCCCGGCCCTACCTAACTCACAGGCCCTCGAGGGACGACCTCTGAGCCCGCTCTTGCCGCCCTTGTTCGGTCCGCTGCCTCTGTTGTGGGGGCCCATCTCTTCCAGCGAACCCGGAGTCACCCCCTGAATCGCTGGGGTTGGTGGGCCCTGTCCCACGCTCCCTGCAGCGGCTTGCGGGGCCGTTCCCTCGGGGGGTCCCACCACCGTTACTGGTGTTGGCGTCCCCCTCGGGGTTGCCTCCTCTTGCGCTGTGGGGCCGGGAGCCTCCCGTCCCTCACTCGACCTCTGCTGGGCCTTTCTGAAGAGTACCCTCCCGAGGCAGTAGTGGGCCAGGTGGCCTTCCGCCCTCAGCAAATTCCTGGACGCCGCGTCCACCCCCAGCACAAGCTGGACCGACGTCTGCCCCTCTTTCCTGTCCCAGACCCTCCATAGGTGAGTCTGGAACCCGGCGTTTTGGCGTCTGAGCCTTCGGAGGATGACCTCGTGCCCACTGGAGTACCAGGGAGGACCAGGACCATCCTGGTGAGCCTAGGCAGTTGCCCCTTCTCCAGCAGCTGGAGAGAGGCGCCCACCCAGGGCACCAGTGTTGGGACCGTAGTCCTCAGCCAAGTCAGGGCCTTCTCGTCTGAGCAGGTCACCCATAGGATGCCCTGGTCGCATCGGTACTGCTCGAAGCAAGGTACCTCCCTCCCTTCCGGGATGGAGTCCAATGCCGCGCACAGCGCCTGGACCACCAGGTCACCCTCCCCGGAGCCAAGAGTGGCTTCGGGATAGCCGGAGGGTGCGACTACCACCCTTCTGCTTCCCTCGGCCGCCTCCTTGTAGCTCGTGGGTCTCAGGTGAGCCCCTCTGCCCCTCTTTGGTGCGGAGTACACCTCCGGTGGGGTGCTGTCGGAGGGTCTGGGCCTTTTCGAGCCCGAGCCTCCGGCCCCCACCGGTGTGGCGCTTCTCAGCACGTCTGCCACGGATCGCCCAGTTCCTGGGCCCTCCGTTTCGGCGTGCTTTTTTGCATCGGCTTGGGGGTTCCCTCCCAGGCCCAGCTCCGAGGAGGCTGCGGCGGCCTGCCTGGCCCTCCTCGCCTTCCCCTTCGCCGCTCCCGAGCGGTTTGCCCTCTTCGCCTTTGCGTCTGTGGGTTCAGAGGTCCCGGTGGCTACCGAGCCCTTCTCCGCCCTTTCTGTCTGGACCGGAATCGGACCGGTCCCCGAGGCCGACAGGCCACCGCGTGTCATGGAGACGAGTGTCTCCACGTCCACCGCCAGCCCGCCTTCCCCGGAGCCCCGTCCTGTCGGTGAGTCCACCTCCATGGAGGCAGCCTCATCGCACGCTCTGGTCCCCTTTGCGACCTCTTCGCCTTCGTAATTTTTATTTGTTTTTGTTGTGTTATGATCCATGCTGATCCCACGAGTGTGCATGAAGTAAACGTCCGCCCCCCCTGCCATGTGAGGGTAAGGGTGGATACAATGGTTTCAAGATGTAAGACGATTTTGGCGAGTCCGTACCCCTGTCAGACGACGCCAAAGTCCAGTATTTTGCACGTCTGTGAGCGCGAACACACATACGCCGCGCCGCGTCGAGGAGGGGATAGCGCGCCACGGGCAGCATACACGAGCAAGCGTTTGCAATGGAGATTTTATTTCTTCTAATATTTTATACAGTTTGCGACGTGGATTTTTATTGGTCCTCGGAGCTAGACCGGATAGCTAGACTCCGAGGTCCCTCCACTCTACAATTGGCCGAAACCGAGAATATGAAAGTTGGGCGCCAGGCGGATAACCGCCGTTTACAAAAATCTAAACAAAGTATTATTAAAGTTTTACCTACGGGTACTCGAAGCGTCGGCTAGCTACAGTACCGCGGAGAGGGGTCGGGATCAAATGAAGGATTAGCGGGGCGTTAACGAACGACTCGAAATTTAGAATTTAATAACAAAATAAAATTTATTGAATGATAGCAAAAAAAAATAGAATTAACAAATCGTGTACCCGGGGGTACTTCCCCTCGGGTATAAATCGGCTACAGGCTGTGTATAGGCAACCTGGCCGCGTTTGTCGAGTTTTACAATAACAAACAAACTACTGGCTTCCACGTAGGAGAGCAATAACAAGAAAAAACATAGCAAAACTAAAGAACTCGACAAATCGGGTCCTCGGGAGACAATAAATTAGCTAAAACACTAAATACTCTCCACGAAGAGGAAATCACAACAACTTAACAGCTAACAAAGCTAGAGCCTACGGCTCGACCTAAATTAAATTAACAAAAATAAATGCCTCGCGGCTCAATAATTTAACAAGAACAAAAGACGTTCCCGAGCGTGTATAGGCGATCGGTACGCCCCCGTGAGGCGAAACCTCACGGTGAAAAACGAATATAATTATTTACAATTTTCTAATTTTACTTAGTTCTAACGTAACCTAACTCTGCGGCTTGCACTACTAATATTTTAAATAATTCCAATGACTCGAATCGCGAACTACGCCTCGAACTTGAAATAAATAGAGGCTCTGGACTAAGCCTCGAACTTCGTCTCTCCCCGCAGGAGGAAGAGAGAGCGACAGTGACCGACTATCACTATCTCTGTCGCACTCGTGTACGACAGGTATTGACGCAACGAAACTACTAAAATAGGTAATAAATTGACATGCAACAAAGACTCGAACTCGAACTCTAATACACGGGGACACTGGTGACGGCCTACCTCTCGGAGATCGGCTTAATTCGATCCCAAATATTCTAATTAGCCTCGTGGCTGCACTTAGGCAATATGGCAGACAGCCGTTGCCAGATTCAAATTAGCATGGGTAAGAATGGCTAACGCTTACCGTCTTCCAGCCACCGGACAAAGAGCACCTTCTCTCGGCCGTAATTCATCCCTCACTCTCGAATATCAGGAGAAACACAAAAAAGAAGAAACAAAGCTGCCCACGGGGCTCAAACACACAACAAAAGACCCAGAGAAAAAGAATCGTATTCAGATCAAAAAAAAAAAAAAAACAGCTTTATGGGACACACGAGTGTCGAGTACGCTAGTCTAACGCAGAGTGACTAGACCGCATGGCGCCGGTAATCAGCGCCCTCGTTGTACGGCCAAATATCGATTTTCGCATCGAGCGCAGGATCCCTTAAATATGGCGACTCGTTGTCGCTACGCGCGTAATTCGAAGTCCACCACGGTGTCCTTAGCTCGGTGAATCGGAGGACCACGGGTTGCAGGTTCTTCTTGGTGGCGGGAATCTCTTCCGCCACCGATTTCCCTCGATGTAGAGTGCCCTAGGCACTCCCCCGTGTCCTCACTTTCAACATTGGAGGTAGCCCGGCCGGAACTAACCTCCAGAGCTTAAGTGGTGTCCGTCGAAGGGATCCAAGCACCCGGTATCTAGCGTCGTGCGTCCGTCGGGGTGCGTCTCTGTCTGAGTGGCTCAACCGTCAGATGGACCTCGTCTCCCACATGTCAGAGAAAAGTCGGAAAGAAAAACAAAAGAATAAATAATATGTCACATAGATCTAAGTCGGTCACGGTCGCCTCTCGGAATTATGGTCCGGCCTCGGGGCCACCCTATTCATGCATTCATTTTTCGGACACTCCGCTAAGGTCGTCCAAGGGGTAAGGAGCGCCTAGTAACATGCAATGTTACAACTCCCCCCCCCCCCCCTTAGACGGACCACTGGGGCGGAAGCGCCAGCAAAACTGACCCATGGACCGAACTCCGAGTGGCGGCCGCACACCGCGTCTTACGTCTACAGACCCTGTTGGATCTGATGGCTTTTAAGCGTAATTCTCTATCAAATTAAATTTCCCCCCGGGGAAGGAATAATAAGGTATTTGTCGGTAAAACCCCCGGTTTCATTTTTAAGTCGTCACCCGCTACCCTCCTCCTGCAGAAGGCAGAAAGACAAAAACTTAGGGAAGGGTTCGACTTCCCATAAAAAAAACAAAACTAAAATAAAAGACTACAGTTATAAATCCAAAGCCGAAAGAACAAAAAAAAAAAGAAAACAAAAATAACAAAAAAATGACTATCTCAATTTCATTACTAATAATTACGGCACAAACAAAAACAAATAAAATAAGAGACTACGAACCAAATAAAACAAAACGAAACTAAATACAGGGCGTCAATACCCAAGCCCGAAGACTCTATGAAATAACGAAATAATAATATGCAAGACACCCCTCGGGGTTAAACCAAACTAGTTTCAAGGGGACTTCCCCACGACACTTACACTCTAACCCGTATATCCTAACCTATGTGACTTAAACCTAACCTTGCCCTCGTGAGAACGAAAGACAGCTACTAAGAAAGGAAGAGGAAAATAGAAAACCGCAAACATCACCCAAAACTACGCGCCCGCGTGAGGCCTTCGCATCCCCTTTTGGTCTCTGGTTTAACGCCAGTTATCATTGTCCGACTCGTGAGATGAGCTTGGGCCTTGGGCCTTCCGTGCCTTCTGCTGTTCCCGCTCCTTGGCCAGATCAAGGTGCCACTGTTGGTCCCGGCACGGGCACGTTGCGGTAGTCACCCCGGGCATCGAGCAGACCGTGCAAAAGGCTCGCTTCGGCCTGTCACACCACCGGGATTTGTGACCAGCGCGGCCACAGTTCCAACAGCTCACCTGGCTGTGACGGTAAGCAAGTAAGGCGGCCTCCTTTTCCTCTTTCTTCCTCCGGTCCTCGTGAATGGCCCTTTGGTTCGCCTGGCTTCGCCTGTCGGCCTCTAGAGCATGTCGGACCCGTATGGCCTCCTGTTGGGCCTCTCTGGCTTGCCTCGCGGCTTCACAAGCCGCCCTATGCGTGTCCTGGGCTCGTCGGTCGGCCTCCCACATCCTCCGTTCTAGATCGACCTCGTCGTTCTGAGGCGGTAGGGCCGAAAGTCGAACCACGGGCACGTACCGCGGGTCTCTTGGTACGGGTTCCACGGGCGCCGTTGGTCGCACCTGCGACTCTACAGGAGCGAGGTTCGCTTGGCTGGGGCCCACCTTTGGTGACAAATCATAAATCGCCCCCGGTACCGGATGTAATCCAAACATGGCCCTCATCTCGGGGCTTAAGATCGGCCTGCGCCCGGGGATCTCCCACGGGGGAATGCGGTTCCGCTCGGCTTCCTCCTCCGCAAGCCTCTGTAGAGCCATCAAGTCTCTGCAAGCGGCGCGTATGTCCTCGTCGTGGACCGCTCCCTCTTGGACTGCGAAAAACGTCGCTTCATGAACTCTATGTTGGGTAATGGTTGTGAAGGATGATTTGATGTAGTGGACTGTATTTTATTTTAATGCTATTTATTTTCCGCGAGCTCGTAACGACGACGCTCTCTCCTTACCATGTTTATTCGGCACTGCCTCTCGTGGCGGTTCGTTACATTATTAGTCCTACCGCTCCGCCTGCCATCTTGAGGCAGTTCTTTGTACTCTCCAACATCCCGCCCGCCTTGAACGAGCGTCTCTTTCAATTCGAAAGTTTTGTTTGACTCGATATAATAAGATACCAGATGACAATATCGTAACGTTATCTCTATACCTAGCGGATTAATATGTGAGCTAATTCGCTAGTATCCTTATTCTCATTAAGTCCTTATAACTAAATCGAAATATAAAACTCATTTTCATTCGAGTCCTTAAAGCTAATGAGTGTCTTTATCGGAAGTCACAGATCATTTACTGTGTTGTACGGAAGAGCGCATAGTTTTTTAACTGCACGCTTGTAGGTGGCAGTTGATGTTTTAACCGTAGCCACGCGCACTACCCCATCGTCGCCGGGGTGAACCTCAATAATACGGCCCATTTTCCATTGAAGAGGTGGTAAGTTGTCTTCGATTAGAAGCACCAGAGTGCCGACTTCAAGGTTTTGGCCTCCTGTTGCCCATTTTGTTCTCGTCTGCAACTGATGCAGATACTCTCGAGTCCAGCGTCTCCAGTAGTGCTCCTTCAACTTCTGCAAATGCTGCCAACGATTTAAGCGGTTATCGGGTACATTTACATAGCGTCTCTCGGCAGGTTGTAATAGTGAATCACCTGTGAGGAAGTGGGAAGGTGTGAGGGCTGTGTAGTCGTTAGGGTCGGAGGACAATTGGGTCAAGGGCCTTGAATTCAATATCGCTTCGATTTCGGTGAGCAAAGTGTAATACTCCTCAAACGTGTAAAGAAGATCTTTTACTGTGATGGTCAGGTGTCGCTTGACGCTTTTAACAGCAGCTTCCCACAAACCACCAAAGTGGGGGGCTCGAGGCGGGATGAAATGCCACGTGATACGCTGCACTGCCAGCGTAGTTGCAATCTCAGTTTCTTCGTTTTTTAGAAACTCGTACATTTCATTGAGCTCTCTTGCGGCTCCCACGAAATTAGATCCATTATCCGAATATATATGGGAACTGGTTCCGCGTCGTGCTGAAAATCGCTTGAGAGCTGCTAGGAATGCTTCCGTAGTTAAGCTGCTCACGAGTTCGAGATGGACTGCTTTTGTCTTGAAGCAGGTGAAAACTTCCATGTACGCTTTCGAAGTCGGGATGTTTCCTCGGCGTTTACTCTCTCGGATAGTAAACGGACCAGCGTAGTCTACACCGCATACGTCGAATGGACGAAGAGCTTCGGTTACTCGGGCTGCCGGTAGATCTGCCATTATTGGGTCCAATGTACGCGGTCTGTAGCGAAAGCACGATATACAACTTCGTGTGATTTTTTTTGCCTCTCTTCTACCAGACAGTGGCCAGTACTTCATTCGAACGGAGCTCAAGAGATGATGAGGGCCGCAATGTCGTAGCCGGAGATGCTCGTGTCTGAGGACAAGCGTAGTGATATGATGTTTTGACGGCAATACGATCGGATGCTTTTGATCCATTGATACGTCAGCGTTCCGTAGCCGTCCTCCTACTCGAATTAACCCGTTATTGTCCATGAATGGGTTAAGATGACGAAGGGGGCTTTTGTTACCCACGCCCTGATTAGCTCGTAGGTGGAGTACTTCTTGTGTAAATATTTCTCGTTGGGTAATACGAAAGATGATGATCGTCGATTTATCCAATTCAGTTGTTGTCAGATTTCCTTTTTGGAGTTCTCCTCTCGCGCTTTGAATGAATCTGACAACATATCCAAATATTCTTTGCAGTTTCAGGAACGATGAGTATCTTTCTAATATTGGGCATGACGTCTGCGTAGTTGCGAGTATTAACTCGTTCTTGCGACCAGGATCTTCTTTGCTCCATTGTAGCTGTTGAGATGGCCACGTCCTTTTCGATGACATCCATGTAGGGCCAGACCACCATAGTTGATTTCCGATGATATTTTCTACTGAAATGCCGCGTGACAACATATCCGCGGGATTGTCTCCTGTTGGGACGTGATTCCATTCTGCATCCGTGGTTAGCGCTTGTATCTCAGCTACTCGGTTTGCAAAGAATGTCTTTAATTCGTGTGGACTCGTTTGTATCCAGCACAAAACTATCGTTGAGTCGCTCCACAGGTAAATGTTTCGTATTTTTCCTTGTAATGCTTTTTTAACCGAGTCGATTAGTTTAGCAAGTAATAAAGCTGCGCATAACTCCAATTTCGGTAAAGACAGTGTTTTCAACGGCGCTACACGGGTTTTAGAGCATAGCAGGGACGATTTGAATTCTCCGTTTCTTGCTTCATAGGAACAGTATACGCACGCCCCGTATGCTTTTTCGGATGCGTCGCCGAAGCCGTGTAGGTCAAAGGATTCTGATTTATTTTCTGGATTCACGTTTCTAGTTATTATCAAGTCGTTAATTGTCGGTAGTGCTCGATAGTATTCCATCCAATTTGTGTACGTGGCCTGCGGTACAGACTCGTCCCATGCGAGTTTAAGTTTCCACAATTCCTGCATTATCATTTTCGCTCTAATCATGACAGGTCCGATGAGTCCCAGCGGATCGTAGATTTTTGCAATTTGGGATAGTATGTTTCTCTTAGTCGATTTTCCACCCTCTGCGATGTCCACAGAATACTGCAATGTGTCCAACGATGAGTTCCAGAGTAATCCCAATGTTTTTAAGGGCTCTTGCTTGTCGAGGATAAGCAGCTCGTCTGCCTTGCTTTCTTCTGCCAAGTCCTCGAGTATTCTCGCGTCGTTCGTCCTCCATTTTCGTAGAGGAAACTGTCCCTTGGCGAGCAATGTTTGCAACTGTTGCTGTAGATCAATGGTTTTTTCTATAGTGCTGCAACCTGTCAGAACGTCATCCATATAAAAGTCAGATCGCAGCGCGTTTGCAGCCGCAGGGTACAGTTTTGCTTCTTCTTCTTCGGCCAATTGTTTGAGACACCGAATTGCGAGGTATGGGGCACAAGACGTGCCGTACGTGACTGTGTTCAACGTGAATATTTTCACTGGTTTGCTCGCCTCGTCTCTCCAGAGTATCAATTGTAGTTGGCGGTCCTCTTTGTGCACTGATATCTGCCTAAACATCATGGCGACGTCCGCTGTAAGAACGTATTGATGACAACGAAAACGAAGAACGATATCGAGCAATTCTTCTTGGAGATTCGGTCCAGTGAGCAGTCTATCGTTTAGGGATGCTCCGGTTGCTGATTTCGCTGATCCATCAAAGACGACTCTTACTTTTGTCGTGAGACTAGTCGTTCGAATTACTGGCTGATGAGGCAGGTAAAAGGTGTCTTGGTTATTGTCTAATGATTCTCTTGAAACTTCAGACATGTGTCCTCTTTCTTGATAGTCGTCAAGAAACTTGTTATATTCCTGTTTCAAAGTCGAGTCTCGATAGAGTCGACGCTCTAATGCTTGGAGTCTTCGTAACGCGAATTCTTCTGAATTTCCTAAGGCGATTGACGGATCTTTTGGTAATTTCACGACGTATCTTCCGTCTTCTTCCCTTGTCGTTGTTTTTTGGAAGTATTCTTCGCAGGCTTGTTCTTTAGGAGTTAAGAATTTCCGCGGCTGATGTTCCTCTATTTTCCAGAATTTCTCCAGTTGATCGTCGAGGGTTCGCGTGCTGAGAAGCTGACATCTTGAATGAGCCTCTGTTACTCGTTTGTCGATCAGATCGCCCCCGATTATCCATCCTAGTAAGGTCTTCTGCAGTATCGGTTGATTCTTTTCCAGCTTTTCTTGTCCGACACACAAAAGATTCCAGAAGCATCCGCTTCCAATCAGCAAGTCGATTGTGCCCGGTGTGTGATAATTTGGGTCCGCAAGATTGAGTTTACTCGGTATTCTGAGTATTTCCGGGTTGATTTTCATCTGCGGTAGTTTTTCTGTAATAACTGGTAGTATCAAACATTCCAGTTTGGCGTTGTAGTTACTGTGCATAGATTTGATGTGCACCTCGGTCGTTTCAGTTACTTTAGATCGTGTTAAACAAACTCCGCTCACGGGAATGTTCACTTTCTTACGTGATAAGCCAAGCTTCCTAGCGATGTCCCTTGTGATAAGGTTGGATTGTGATCCAGGATCTAGTAGGGCTCGACATGTCGTTAGCTTGCCTTTTGCGTCGTAGATCTGAATTTGCGCTGTTGCTAAAATGACTTGTGACGATCGTTGGTGTGCAGCATGAGTGACGATTGAGGTTTCTTCGTTTGCTTGTTCATTGTTTTCTTCGATCATAGTCCCATCATTGTCTGATGAGCTTTCAGTATGTGTGTTAACGCTGCGGTTACTTGTTAGCACCGCCTTTGATTGCACGTTTGTTTCTTTCTTTTTTGTTGAAGTCGCTGAGTCTTCTTTTTCATCAGCGTGTAACAGAGTGTTATGTTTTTCAGAGCACTTTTTGCATTTTGATGCAGTGCACGCTGGGAGGTAATGTCCTTTTCGTAAACAATTGAAGCAAAGCTGCCGTTTTTTTACTTCTTGCTTCTTTTCTTGTAAGGATAGCTTGGCGAAGTCTTCACAGCGATAGATAAAGTGTTCAGCCTGACAGTATTCGCACGCTGGCGGCGTTGTTGATGCTAGACTGACTTTTTTATCAGTTTTCTTCTGAAAGTTTGGCTTCCCGATGTCCGGCTTTGGTTTTGGGCCTTCAACGAGCTCAAGCGTGTGCGATCGCTGTGTCAGAAACTCAAACAAGTTGTCCATTGTCGGTAAGTTTTCAGGATCGTCTTTTGCTGCATGCAACTCCCAATCTCTTCGTGTTGTGTAATCTAGTTTGCTCGCGACCAAATAGATTAGAATCGTGCTCCACTGTTCTACAGGTTGGCCGAGAGATTCTAATGCTCGCATATGCGTTCGTACTGAATCAATCAATCGCCGCAAGGTGGCATGACTACTCGCTTTGGCTATTTGCTGCAACTCGAACAATTCTTTGAGATGCGTGTTAATGATAAGCTTCTTGTTTTCGTACCGATTTTTTAGTAGAGTCCATGCTACTTCGTAGTTTGCTTGCGTAGTTTCCAAAGCTTCGATGGATTGTAAGGCTTCGTTGTTCAAAGCGCTTTTTAAATACTGCAATTTTTGTACGCTCGATAAATCCTGTCTGCTATGGATTACTGAGGTGAATGTGTCTCGAAAATGCATCCACTGATTGTAGTTTCCATCGAATTTTGGTAAATCCAGTAAGGGAAGTTTTACGCTGATTGTTTGATTCGGTTGCCTTCTATTCTCTGGCTGTGTCGGTTGCGCTTCTTGTACGCGCTGCTGGGCCTTCGAGACCGCTTCGAAGAATACGTCATCAAATGTTTTTCGTTCGCTTAAGAATTCACTCTCGAGTGCTTGAAGTTCTTCTTCAGTCGGCGGAGGGTTCTGATTCTCTTGATTTTCGCGTTTTAATATTTCTATCTGTAGTTGGAATTCTTCGAATTTTTTGTATATTTCTTCAGCTTTTTTTATTCGTGCAGGAAGCTGACCAACATGTTCGACAGTGCTTGCTGCTACATAGTTGGAAAACTGCGTCATTTGACCTTTTGCCGCGCCTCGCATCGAAATTAACTTCTTTAATTCCGCCATTTTGTCTATTGTGTAAAGGGATTAGGGAAGGATAATAAAGGAAGGTGATTCACTAACCTGTTTTGCTGTCTGTTGTGCTGCTAACTCTCCTCACGACGTTCGTCTGCGCTCGATAATATTGACGTTCTTTTTTACCGATCCGGCTCGTGGACTGTCGACCCGAAACACTCGAAACCTCGATATAACGCACTGTCTGATTGCTATTGCGCGAAGCGTCCGTCGGGCCTCGTGGCGCTGCGACGCTCCAGCTTTACTTTTTTCGAATACGATTGTCTGTCTCCCTCGGTTTCGATCGAAGCGCTATCACTTACTTCGCGTCTGCGGCTTGTTCGCGAATTAAATGATTTTATTTTTCTTTTCGAGTCAATGCTCGACTCGATGTTTTTCACGAATAAAGATTGTTTATCTCACTCTGATTGGATGATTCGACCCGAGGTTTTCGATTCATGGGTCGTTCTCTGGCGTTCGGCAGATCTTGGATCGTTGACCGACACGCGTTCGCTTCGTTATTCGAGTCACAATGGCTGCTGTCCGCAGTCTTGCCTCACTCGTTGTTACTTGCCGGTTTTGTTTTCTCACGCACTGCTCGCAACGTGATACTTTTCACTTCCGAAGGACCATTATGTTGGGTAATGGTTGTGAAGGATGATTTGATGTAGTGGACTGTATTTTATTTTAATGCTATTTATTTTCCGCGAGCTCGTAACGACGACGCTCTCTCCTTACCATGTTTATTCGGCACTGCCTCTCGTGGCGGTTCGTTACATTATTAGTCCTACCGCTCCGCCTGCCATCTTGAGGCAGTTCTTTGTACTCTCCAACACTCTATGTGTCGGGACGTAACTGTGCACTACGAAAGCGCTGGCGCAGCCGACTCCTACTTCCCTAACGCTACTATCTCATTGTATTTTCGTACCCGAAAAAAAAATAACAAAAACGAGAGAAAAAAAAATATAACAAAAACAACAAAAAAAACAAAAAAAAACTTGTACATTCGAATACTCGATATGCAACCCGAAACATACGCACGCGAAGAATCTTTCTCTCAAGCCTCGTCGGAAGATAGGTCTTCCTCCTCGGATTCGCTAAGGTTTACGTCTACCTCTGGAGCGACGTATGGTTTAAAATCTTTAATGTGGTGTCGACCGAGGGTCCTACCGGTCTCATCCTCTAGTTCGTACACAACTGGTGAGACGACTCGTCTCACGACATACGGTCCTTCAAACTTAGGAGCTAATTTTGCCGCGACGAAATTTGCTGCAGAAGATAAGACACGGTTTCGCTTCCAAACTCGGTCTCCTACCTTATAATGACCGTCTCGGTGACGTCGATTATAATATCGCGCTTGCCTAGTGCGTGCATGTTGTAGATGGTGGGTCGCGAGATCCCTCAACTCTTGTAGACGCGTCATTCGCTCCGCCCATTTTTCTGGACATGGTTCGGGAATAGTCGCGGGACCTTCTTCCGCGCGCCGGAACTGTACTCGCGGTCGTGGCTCCCGCCCTAAATTTAAAAACGCGGGGCTGACTTTCAGCGAACTGTGCACCGCAGAGTTGTACGCAAAACGGAATTCGTGTAAATGTACGTCCCAATCACGATGGTCGTTATCGATATAGGTCGTGATCATCGTCTTCAAGACCCGGTTTACCCTCTCGACAGGATTCGCCTGCGCATGATACGGGGGTACGTGAGCGTGTACGATGTTGTACTCGGCGCACATGTCATCGACGGCTTTATTCGCGAATTCGGTCCCGTTGTCGGTGAGAAATACCTCCGGAGTACCCCACCTTGACAGAATTAAATCCTCAAATGCCGCGATAATATTTTTCCCATTGGATTTGCGCAACGGGGTGCACTCCACCCACTTGGTAAATAAGTCCTCGAAGACCAATAAATATTCGTATCCCGAACGACTACGAGGAAACGGACCCATTACGTCAACTGCGACGACTGTCCACGGTTGATTCACTACGCGATCTCCCATCAAACCGGCTGGCGAAGCCTGTTCGACCTTGCACTGCTGGCATTGTTGACACCGACGCACCGCTACTACTACGTCTCGGAACATCCCAGGCCAATAATAATCCTCGCGGATTCTAGCATATGTTTTCTCTATTCCGAGATGTCCAGCCTGCGGCTCCTCGTGTGACTCGGTAAACGCTCGAGCTCGGTGCTCCGCTGGTAGGACTAATTTCCACGGATTAAGTTCCTCAATTATCGGCTCTGTCACCGGATTCGGTCGAAAATAATATAGCCGGCCTTCAAATACCGACCAACCTCTATATTTCTTCGGCGCTGCTAACACCTCTTGTACCCTCCGGGTGTACCATGGGTCCTGCGCCTCGTTAATCGCAGCTAAATGCACGGCGGCGAGATCTTCGACCTCGTCTTCATACATCCGCGACAATGCATCGGGGACATGGTGCATAGCTCCTTTCCGGTGTACGACTTCGAAATCGTACTCCAGGAGCTCTAACGCCCACCTAGCTAAACGACCCGTCGGATTATGCAAATTATGCAACCATCGGAGGCTGCTGTGATCCGTGATCACCGTAAAATGGTACCCCTCGAGATACGCACGAAATTTCTTAATAGCCCAAATGACCGCTAAACATTCTTTTTCAGTCACCGAATATTTTCTCTCGGCTTCCGAAAGGGTGCGACTCGCATAAGCTATGACTCGCTCGACCTCGTCGATCGTCTGAGTCAAGACGGTGCCTATTCCAAAATCGCTGGCATCCGTCTGTACCACGAAAGGTACGCGAAAATCAGGACACGATAATACTGGGGCGGTTGTTAACGCGGATTTTAATTCATTAAAAGCTTGATCTTGTGCTTCACCCCATTCCCACCGTCTATCTTTACGTAAAAGCCGCGTTAATGGCTCCGAGGAGCCCGCAAACGCTGGAGTAAATCGGCGGTACCACGAGGCCATCCCTAAAAACCGTCGCAATTGTTTCAAGTTCCGGGGTGCCGGATAACTAACAATTGGTTCGATCTTGTCGGGGTCGATTTGTAATCCCTCGCTATTAACTCTAAACCCCAGATATCTTACTTCTCCCCTACAAAACTCACATTTATCGGGATTTAATGTTAGGCCTGCTCTCGCTATCTGATCAAACACGCGTTTGAGCCAGTCCATATGTTTTACAAAATTATCCGTCACTACAATAATATCGTCTAAATACGCGAACACGTGCGGTTCCATATCCGGTGTAATTAATTTGTCAACCAATCTTTGAAACGTCGCGGGGGCTCCGGTGAGTCCGTATGGCATTCTCGTAAACTGGAATAAGCCTCTGCCCGGTGCAGTAAAAGCCGTGACCTCACGACTGTCTGGGTGCAAGGGAATCTGATGATACGCTTGACTCAGATCAATCGTGGAGATATACCTCGCGGCACGTAATTTATCTAAGATCCCGTTAATATAAGGGATCGGATAGGCATCTTTCTTTGTGACTCTATTTACTTTACGAAAATCCAAACAAAAACGATAACTTCCATTCGGCTTTTTGACCATTACAATCGGGCTAGACCACGCGCTTTGTGAAGGCTCGATTACGCCCTCGGCTAACATACGATCGACTTCAGCATGGATCGCGGCTTGTACTACTGGGGATACTAAATAGTATCTTTGTTTAATCGGAGAATTTCCCTGCGTATCTAAGGTATGCTCGGCTAAGTTTGTTAATCCTAGTGAGCCCGTGACCGCAGGTAACTCTCGCTCAAGAAACTTCTCCAGTACCGTTTTCTCCGCTGATGTTAGCTCTGCTATTCCGTAGCACGCGTCAGCTGACCCGGTGGTCATTGGTATCGACTCGAAGAAAGAACTCGAAACATCCGGTCCATCTTTTAACCGCCAAGTATCGTTTCCGCCATACATTTCTAACCCGAATAACCTAATAAAATCCATACCGAGGATGCATTCCCACGCTAAAGATGGCAGAATTCGAATCGCGAGCTCATGGGTTCTTCCTAGTAGTTCTATTGGCACAATAAATTCTCCTACTACGGCCTCGGTATCGCCGTTTGCCAGTATGACTCGTTCAAAGGCTGGTTGACCTAGTGAACGACCATTTTCTTCGGCGATTTTCCTACCGGAGGCTCCTAAAAAACTTCTGGAAGACCCGGTGTCTACTAAGGCGCGAACTGTTGACTCTCCGATTTTTACGTTTAAAAACCAGCGCGGTTGCAGCTCGAGAGTCTGCATCGGAAAGCATTCTGCATCTGGCTCGGTTGAATTATTTGGGCGCGAATTTCTTATCTCGGGCGACTCGCTGGCCCTTCTCGTGAGTCCCCTGTCTCGTTTTCCGGATGACATCTAGGACACGTGGTCGCTATTTCGTCTTTTCTACCACAATGGTAACAAAAACGAGTCTTAGGCGCTGGGCACTCCCTCCAAATGTGTCCCCTGCGATCGCAATTAAAACAGACGACCGTCGGTCCACCGTTCATTGGTAGCCTCGTGTTCGACGTCTGTGGGTGCGCTACGGCTGTGGCTACCCTCGCGTTCGTTGGGCGCTCCGGAGTGCTTTGCCTAGCTTGCGCAGCTTCGGCCACGGTCTCTAATTTCTTTTCTAAATTTTGTATGGCCGCTAACTGTTCTTTTATGGCCTTTTCCAAGGCCATCCTCCCCCCCCCCCCCCCCTAGACCTCTAGCACCCTGCCTACCCGAGCGTGGGGTAGCTGGAGCTTTCGGTGCATCGTTCGTTACGGCTAGATCCTCTACTGCTGCTAGTGCCGGAGCTCTTCGCTGCTGTTTAGCCCTAGCCTTGCACGCTAGCTCCGCCATGAACGAATCCTCGGGTGGTGGGGGTGGTCTATACGTACGCGATAACTCTATATTTCTTTCCCTCGCTGTCGCAGCTCGGGCTAACTCTTGAAAGTTCCTGATTAACGTACGGTCTAAAGTCTCGCGAATATTCAGACGCAGATTCTCAAACGCTAAGTCCAGCTGATCCTCTAAGGCGTATGGTCGCGTCATGCGGTGTAATAATCCCCGAATACAGGTCAGATAGTCAGTTACTGACTCGTTCTCTCCCTGCGTACGCGTCGCAGCTTGTTGACGAAATCGTTTGTTTACTGTTTCGTCGCCGAACCAGCCTCTAAACGCCTGTTGAAAGTCCTCGTAGCTGGACCAGCTGTCTCGCTCGATCCGCAGCCACTCTGACGCGATTCCCGTGAAGATTATCGGGAGTGATTGTATTATTTCCCTACCTGATAACGGGGTAAATCTTTTACAATCATCTAGGCGACTCAAAAAATCTTCCGCACTCTGTTCGCTTCCGCCACCGAATTTTACATTCCACCTACGTAAAGCCTCTATGACCTCTTTCGCTCGGTCTCTGCAGTTCGAATGCACGGGCCCTGGCACTGCATTCCAGTTGTTTTGCGGCTCACCGTTATGCTGGGTGGGTGGGCGGGTATTAATCGGCGATAGACTTCGGTGTCTTCGGAAGTCGACTTCCGGGCGCGTAAGGCCTGTCACCTGCCTCGTTTCTGTGCGCGGTTGTCGTTCGATTTCTTCCCGACCTCTGAAAGTTTCTCTTGGACTATATTGTCGCGGTAGGCGGCGTGGACTATCGCTAATTTCTATTATTTCCGGAGCTAACATTGCCCGCCTGGAGGCTAATACTCCTAGTCTGAAGTACTGTTCCTCTATTTCCCGCACTGACTCCGGCACGGTTATACGCGGGGCCTCATTTTGGGACGCTCGCTGATACTCGTGACCGTATTCTGCTAATACTCGCGGGTGAGCAGTCGATCTGCGAGGCATCACTTCGGGGGTATCCTCGCTTAGTATTTCTCGAAACGCTGCATAATCTCTATGAAAATCCCGGTACGCTTCGTTTGCGTCGGGGATGCCGCGAGCTGGTGCTGGCCTCACGGGTGAGCTCGGTACGCGAACCGTGGGCCTTGGTTCAGCTATGGTTGACATGACCGGCTGAGCTACCGAGTATGTAATACTCGTCGTCGTGGTTGTTACCGGGCGTGACTCGAAGTTTGTAGCGAACGAGACGCGCGGAGATGTAGGGTGGATTACCGGTTCACAGCTGCTACCGGGTTGGACCCTTTCTCCGGCGATGAAAATCGTTTCATCCTCGGGGTACCACGGAATCGTATGTTCGCCCTGTCGTCGCCGCCAATAACGCAAATACCGATCGCGCAACTCAATTACGGAACCCTCGGGGCTAATGTGTAGCGAACTCAATAATTGGGATAACTCTTCGTGAGTTAAATCCCACAAAGCGCCTCCGAAGGGAGTCTCCATTGACGCCATGACTCTATGAGGAATCTAAGCCTCAGTCGACACCACAAAAATTTGACTGAAATACGAACGCGCGAATAAAATTTCCGGAGAAATCCACGCGTTTTTGTCGCACTTTCTCCCTTAAGGGGCGTAAAAGTCACGCGCTCGAAAAAAAAAACAACAAAAATAAACCGAAACGCGAAAATTTGACTCGCACTGGTAGTTGTCGATCTAATAATCGCGAAATACCAGGAGCCGTGAAATAACTGCACTACTCGTTCCGAATTCTGCACTTAGAGGGGCAGGCAGAGATTACTCCACGCGAGCGCAACCTAAACGTCACGTAACGTGAATGCGAACTCGAACCCGAACGTAAACTCGAACCCGAAATTGAACTCGAACCCGAACCCGAACCCGAACCCGAACCCGAAAGATAAAAAAAAAGGAAGCTCAAAACATACTGAGGAAGTGGTACTCTATCTTCTCGACGAGTCTACTCGTCGAGATCGCCTTGAAATGAGAACCGCTGTCGTTCTCATATGGTCCTCAGAACCCACGCCTGAGCACCACTGCCAAATACAAAATTCAAAACTCGAATATACGCGACATCTATCAGCGTGCGAGTCGCTTTTCGGTGACGACACGTAAATATTCCCCTCGGCGCGGGGTGTATTAAAAGTCCGTCGAACAATGGACTATGTTCTCCCCCCCGACTAAAGGATATTTACTCGAAACCCGAACTATGATATTATTTAGCCGTCGAATTCTGGACAATAACCTCGCTAGCTAGCTATCTGCAATTGTTTATCTGTAATCTTAAATGTTGTTCCCCGGCGATAGTAGTGGTAGAACTCCGCTGGTACTCAGTATTGTTGTTTACTGCGGGTCGTCACTACGTGATCACCTATAGTACAAATTATCCACCACCACAAGTCATGCACAGGGAGATATTACACCAACAAAAAAAAAACAAAAAAGAACAATTCAATAGCAAGCAGACAATATGATACAGCGGACCGCTCTTGATTTTAAGAGTGGGAGTCCGTGTCCAGTGTCCCAGTGCATAAGACGTGCTTCAGCACAGCCAATTCGAGTTTGCCCACTCTAGTGGGGAAGACGCGGCAAAAAAAAATAATACTAAAACCAAAATGCACCGAATTAAAATAATCGGTATTCGCCCGATAACAGAGAAAACTAACAGAAATCGCTGGCAGCACTGCGTGGCAAGAGAAAAAAAAATTCGAACGCCGAAATAAACAAAGATTTTGCGCCGCGCGGCTAAGATACAAAGTTGCTTCGAGCGTACGCGCCGCTAACCCTTCTCCGGTTGGTAGAGAAAAATAAACCGCTGACCTCTCCTCACCTAGCAACAGTGAAGCCGTTACCAAGTCTACACGAATAATTATTTAACAAAACTGAAATTTAATTTTCTCAGGGCCCCACGTTGGGCGCCAATTTGCGACGTGGATTTTTATTGGTCCTCGGAGCTAGACCGGATAGCTAGACTCCGAGGTCCCTCCACTCTACAATTGGCCGAAACCGAGAATATGAAAGTTGGGCGCCAGGCGGATAACCGCCGTTTACAAAAATCTAAACAAAGTATTATTAAAGTTTTACCTACGGGTACTCGAAGCGTCGGCTAGCTACAGTACCGCGGAGAGGGGTCGGGATCAAATGAAGGATTAGCGGGGCGTTAACGAACGACTCGAAATTTAGAATTTAATAACAAAATAAAATTTATTGAATGATAGCAAAAAAAAATAGAATTAACAAATCGTGTACCCGGGGGTACTTCCCCTCGGGTATAAATCGGCTACAGGCTGTGTATAGGCAACCTGGCCGCGTTTGTCGAGTTTTACAATAACAAACAAACTACTGGCTTCCACGTAGGAGAGCAATAACAAGAAAAAACATAGCAAAACTAAAGAACTCGACAAATCGGGTCCTCGGGAGACAATAAATTAGCTAAAACACTAAATACTCTCCACGAAGAGGAAATCACAACAACTTAACAGCTAACAAAGCTAGAGCCTACGGCTCGACCTAAATTAAATTAACAAAAATAAATGCCTCGCGGCTCAATAATTTAACAAGAACAAAAGACGTTCCCGAGCGTGTATAGGCGATCGGTACGCCCCCGTGAGGCGAAACCTCACGGTGAAAAACGAATATAATTATTTACAATTTTCTAATTTTACTTAGTTCTAACGTAACCTAACTCTGCGGCTTGCACTACTAATATTTTAAATAATTCCAATGACTCGAATCGCGAACTACGCCTCGAACTTGAAATAAATAGAGGCTCTGGACTAAGCCTCGAACTTCGTCTCTCCCCGCAGGAGGAAGAGAGAGCGACAGTGACCGACTATCACTATCTCTGTCGCACTCGTGTACGACAGGTATTGACGCAACGAAACTACTAAAATAGGTAATAAATTGACATGCAACAAAGACTCGAACTCGAACTCTAATACACGGGGACACTGGTGACGGCCTACCTCTCGGAGATCGGCTTAATTCGATCCCAAATATTCTAATTAGCCTCGTGGCTGCACTGAGGCATTGACTAAAGATTTGTAAAGACGGCCAGGTTAATGGGGTCTGTCGAAGCTCGATTTTTCAGCTGTGCACGACCGCCCTCTTGATGACCTCGAGCATTTTTAGCCGAACTACGCTACCGTCCCGGTTCAATGAATAAAACAGTTTCCTGACAGTGATCTTACCATTCGGGCACACAGGGTAAGGCAGTTTAGAGTTTGAGGTCGGATATACCGACCTATGAATATATGGGGCATTCGGCGATTAGCAAACGCTCACCGTCGGCGATCTTTTTTCCGATTTTCATTTTCATGCCACATTTTCTCCGCAAAGGTTCATTTTTTTTCCTCTCTCTTATTAATAATTTCGGCAGTGATTCATTCTGTAGACAAAATATAGGCGCTTTTTTTAATTCTGAAAATATTCCCCGAGATTCGCTAACAAATTACGATCATTTTAAAACTGATGAGAAAGCTGGATCAATTTTCTTCAAATTGTTTAACAAATTTGAAGAGGAAACTTCCCGAGGAATGAGTATGGTAATGTCACAAGAATAAAAAAACGCGAATTTCAGCCTATTACACGAAATCCGCTAAATTTTCGAGAACACGTTGAAACCGCCGGTTCTGGAAAATATTTGAAAGTACCGCAAACTGACAGACAAATGATAAACTTGATAATCCTTATTGAATTATATGATTTTTCTCTTTCTTTAGTTCAAAACTCAGTAGATGTTTTTGGGAAAGTGCAGCAAGAAGTTTTTTCCATTTGTGAGACGGCCGAATATTCGAAAGGTCTAAATTTGAATGAAATGGACTCTGAATTTGCAGTCATTCGGGACGACTTAGATGTAATTTTTGGTATCTATAGAAGTTACAATAGACGAATACTTGAATATTCCTTTTCAAACTTTGCGATACGGAGCAATGTGGTTTAATGCATGTCAAACAAGGAAGGGAAGCGATCTTACGAGCGGATGGGAAAGAGGTAAGGTGTTCTAGGAAAGGTTTGGTCATTTAACGGTTGTTGATTTCTTAGCCGAAGTTATACAAAGCTTCGTTTTCGGAAAACACCACGAGAAGGTGAATCAACGTAGTTCTCCATATCACTATATTCGCACCCGAAGATTATAATTTTCTTCGACGCACAGCTGTAGAACTGTTTGTCAAAGATTTGCACTTTGCTGTAAAATTCGTGCGAATATAGAAGGCTGTTGCTTGACCCGAAGGCCCATGCAGACAGAAGGCTGTCGCTTGACCCGAAGGCCCATGCAGACAGAAGGCTGTCGCTTGACCCGAAGGCCCATGCAGACAGAAGGCTGTCGCTTGACCCGAAGGCCCATGCAGACAGAAGGCTGTCGCTTGACCCGAAGGCCCATGCAGACAGAAGGCTGTCGCTTGACCCGAAGGCCCATGCAGACAGAAGGCTGTCGCTTGACCCGAAGGCCCATGCAGACAGAAGGCTGTCGCTTGACCCGAAGGCCCATGCAGACAGGATAGAGTAGTAGTGTAAAGTAACGCATGGCGAAAATAATGTTTCTTCTACGCGTTTTGTAGATTTCTAATTTTTTGCAGTTGCTTGAAGCGACCACCTTGTTTGCTTGTACGAAATTTCTCGCCAAGCCAAACAGTATCCTTACGTATCTTGACTTTCATCATGAAGTACGCAAAATCCTTTCGATGATCGCGACACGATTCGTGCTCGAACCACCCCGGAAATCTCTGGTGAACGGCTTGCACAATCAGAGGAAACAATTGATCCTGAATCAAATAGTCACCTCTGATGCGCGGATACCCGCGGTCAAACACTGCATTTATCAATCTGAATGCCATAGAAAACTCATCACTTGGCACGCACAAGTGACCTAATTCTAAGTTGTCCAGTGTCGCGTAGGCACGGAAGAACGTTAGCAATTGCCTGTCGTCCACCATGCTCTGACTGTGGTCGATCATGAGCGACATGCACGTTTCGCAGTTACTTTTCGTGGTACACTTCTTCAAAACGTACCCCGCAAAATATTCGATCGCGCAAGACTCAAGTGACGTGTCATAGTCCGCTGCTTCAACAGCTATCCTTTCCACGTCCACGTCGTCTAATGGTCCGTCACGATCCGCGAGATATTCTCTGAAAGACGCTGCGTTGCGTGGCACTGATTCTGGAACACCATACGCGTTATACCCTTCTTGTTGCATAAGTATCTCGTCTTCGTCGTCTGCACAATTGGCTGTTTGCGCAGGCTTAGCAAGATTCATTACGATATTTTTTTGTAACGAAAGACGAAATATTTTAGAGCTAGGGTTGGGATCGTACGTTCCGTCGTGCATGCGGATCATTGAAAAAAGATTCTCCAATGGATCTTGGTTCAATCGCGACGTCAGGAGGAACTTAGTTCCCTCAAGTTTCAGATCGTCCCATAACTGCAGAAGTGCAGTCAGGGACAGGATCAATCCCCTGAAGCACGGTGGTGTTTTAAGGCCCTTGTCCGTGATGGTACGCCAAGTTTTACACGCTTCGAGTTGTTTTCGCAAATTTTGCTCAACGGCTGGCCTCAGATCGGAGATCGCGCATTTATTTGGATTTTAGAAAATGTCTCTGTGAAATAGTGAAAAAAATACAAAAAATCGCAATATCTGAGAATTAATTGGAGCGAATGAAGTAATTGTAATAACGCCAACTCAATGTTCATTCGCTTTCTACAAAGTTTTCCGCGACAAAGTGGAAAGAATGGAACACTTGATTATAGGTATACGTACCATCAGCCATGGCTTGCTGTTGTAAACTGAAGAAGTTCGCAATCGCGAGGCTTACGACCGTTGTCTGTGTAGCTGCGCGCGTTGACATTCTTCAGTCAACGCTGCGCAACGGCTCCCCGGTTTAAGTTTATGAATATTCATCTTTTATTTGTAAATTTCATGGGCATTGACTTAAGATTGTTTTTATCTCAAAATATGCACTCAGTATGATTTTTTTTTAATTTCCATTTTTTTTTCGTTCATCTATTTAACTTCCTGAAAAATCAAGGGATTAGAAAAAATGAGGGGGTCAAAATGTTTGTTTCGAAATACTCTTCCGTTTAAGATTATTTTGAAAATCATTAATGTTTTAATTCAATCAGTTTTTTTCAATTTTGAGCATAAATCGCATTTTCTATGTTGATTGTCTCCTCCGATTTTTTTCATTTTTTTTTTTATCACAAACTGTTATTTATTTGAAGAATTTCAAACCTAGTTTCATAGTGGGCAATTCATTCTTTCTTTTTTTCTTTATTATTTTATTGTCTTTGTTTTCTCAAATTAAATGAAATTAAATTAATTCTAAAATGTCTATTAATTTGAGAAAACAGAAACAATTAAATAATTTCAAAAAATAGAAAGAATGAATCGCCCGCTTTGAAACTAGGCTTAAAATTTTTTGAATAAATAACAGTTTTTCATTAACAAAAAATGAAAAAAATCGAAGGAGACAATCAACATAGAAAATGCGATTTATGCTTAAAATTGGAAAAAACTGATTAAATTCAAACATGAAGGATTTTTAACATAATCTTAAACGGAAGAGTATTTCAAAACAAACATTTTGACCCCCCCATTTTTTCGAATCACTTGATTTTTCAGGAAGTTGTTATGATCTGAATTCGAATTTGGGGTCTTGTCCCTGTTCTAAGTACTAAAGTACAACTGAGGGAGATGTTGATGGTGGTAAATGAACGTTTATATTTGTGAACTAGTAGCTTTATTTAGACGAATGGTTTATGTTTCATCCAGGTATAACGAATGATATATGTTGTGTCTAGGTATAAAAGTAAGCTAAGTTATTTTAGGTGTTTTCTGTAAAGAGTACGGTTGAGAAGTGAAGTGGAGGAAGAAAAATCAGGTAGTCGCTAGGATAGTAAGATAAAGGATTAGCTGACTCGTTGCAATTTTGCAGTCCGTGTGCAACGAGCGTCTCCTAGACGTAGGAGAGGGGGACGCGGACGATCCGGTAGCAGGTAGATAAAAGGGTAGAGATGTAGAGGGGAAAAAGGGGGGAAGCGTGTGAAAAGTTAGAGGACTGAGGTAAGTGAGGGGCGAACGTATGGGTAGCGATACCCGGACGAAACAAAGTTATAGATAAACAAAAAAAAAATATGGAAATTGAAAAAAAATCCTACTGACTGCATATTTTGAGACAAAAATTTGAAAAAAATTAGGTGAGTTCCTTATTATGAGCTCAAAATGGGGAAAAAAATTGGCAAATTTGAAGAATGCAAAAGTCCAGCAGTTACTGATTTGGCGTGAAATTCCCCATATACTATAAAACCAATAAACGCAAATCAAAAAATAGATAATAATATGGTGATCATCATTTTCGGGTGAAACGAATTTCGATTCCCTCCCCCAAATCTGTTCTAAATCCTTGACTAACAATGTGTCTGGAACATCAGGACCTTAGCTCAATGGAAACACCTGCACCACCGAGTTTCGAACGTTTTGTTTAGATTAAAAATAGCCTCCACCACACGGCTCATTTTCAGGCAAAAAGCGAAATTGTGGTAAAAAACGAATATCTTCTATCACGTGGTTCAAATTTTCATATAAAAGTAGAAACAATTCGCAACTAATAAGTTTGCTCTTCTCGTGGTTTTTGATTCTTGATTTCTGTGCGGGATGAAATATGGAACAAAAAATATTTCTGAGTTGCAAATTGTTTCTAGTTTCGTAGAAAAAGATTAGAACTTTGCAATAATAAATACGTGTATTTATATACCCATTATAATGAATATGAACAAGCGTGTGATTTGGTTGATCACGATGGGCCAACCCTCGAACTTCCCGCGCAGAGAATATTCTTTTATCGTTTACAATATATTTTCTACGAAATATGATTGTCTTAATTATTATGATTATGATGGATCGTTCAATTTTTTCGAGAACTACTGTATGGATTGATTCCAAAATTCAATCAGATCTGAGTTGGCGCGAATCCTACCGATTGAGACCAAGATCATCTAAATCCGTTGATCCATTCTCGAGATATCATCAAAAAAAAATTTATTTTTTGACGAACTCAAAAGCTACTGGACGGATTGAATCCAAAATCTGATCAGTTCGAAGTTGAAAAAAACTGCATCGAGTTGAGAGTCTAAAAAATATAAAATGGGTTGAAAAATCATTCGTAGCAAAAAAACATGAAGAATGCTGGAGTAGATATTCTCAACATACATCGCGTTACTAATGCCATAAGGTCGTAAGCGCCAAAAACTCGATTTAAGTGCCAGAAGGTCGTATAATTTTTTTTTTTTTTCTGGATTCGCTTCGGAATCACCAATAACGTGTAGATCAATTGAAATTGGGAAAATCGAAAATTAGAAGCAGAAGGTCGTATGTACTCGGACATACGACCTTCTGGCTTTATTTTCAGTAAAAAATCAGGAAAATTAAAGCCAGAAGGTCGTATCCATCATTTTTTTTTTCCTCGGATTCGCCATGAAATTGATGGAAACACATAGATCCATCGAGATTCCCGCAAAAAAACCATTTTTGGCGGATACGACCTTCTGACTTTAGTTTTACGAAAAAATCACGCAAACTAAAGCCAGAAGGTCGTATCCGCCATTTTTTTTCCCCCCGGAATTGTCTGGAAATTGACAAAAACGCGTATTTCCATTGTAATTAAAAAAAAAAAAACAATTTTTGGTCGATAGGACCTTCTGGCTTTATCCTTCCCGATTTTCTCTCAAAACTAAAGCCAGAACGTCGTATCGACCAAAATTTTCGATTTTCAAAATTTCGATGGATTTATTCATATTTGTGAGTTTTTAGGCGAATGGCGTAAAAAAAAGAAATTATACGACCTTCTGGCTTTAAGAAGACCAAAAGGTCGTGTAATGTCGCTCACGACCTTATGGCATTAGTAACGCGACATATTGAGTTCAATACATTCTAAAAATGGTTCAAAAACCAGCCAACATAATTGGGCATTAATAGAAATGCCCTATATAATACAGTTGGTATAAATGATTCCATTTTTGTAGGCTGTAGAGGTAATAAAGTCGCACAGTCGATATATAGCAGACCTACTTATTGGCACAGCTGATCATAACCAGGCCACTGCACAGTCCTTCCGTACCGGCAAGACCGGTAATTTGGAAATCTGCCATTACCCTCGTGCCCCGCGGTGCCCCCGGACCGGGCTTCAAAAAATTACCCGTGGCTGGCCGTCTTTACAAATCTTTAATCAATGGTATGTATAAGATATCCTTGTGTGCAGACCCGCATCTTTTGCTGGAGATTGTTCGTAGGTATGCCTTTGCGGGCTAATCGAATCCAAGCGTAGTCAGGTATTAACCAATCATAAAGCGATGTTTCTTCGAGGAGAATACTAGGAGCAAGATAATCCGTCCTACGTGATTGGATAGTAATGAGGAAAAAAAAAAAAAAAAAACAATGACCGCGGGAAATGAAGAATTTTTTGAAAAACATTTAACAAAAAAATCATTATCATCGGGAAAGATATTTATATTGATTGGAGTTCCTTATATAAAACTATAATCTTCATTATGAAACCATAAGTAAATAAGGATTTATATATTTTGTTGAATTAATATTGTAAATTTATTCATGTAATGCATTGTTGCATATTGTCGCGTCGAATATCACTTTGTTTATTTATTATTTGAATAAATTTTAGACGAAACGTTTCAGAGATATAACTCTCAGCTTTTGACTGATCTTTTTCAATTATATTTACGATTTTTCTCGCACAGTAATATGAGAAAGAAAAAGAAAAAAGAAAACGCGTTATTCGTACAGAAACGCGCAATTTTTGTATTAATTCAATAGTACCATAATGGCATCTTCTTTTGGAGTGAATCGAATTATCAAGATATAATCTTGTTTCCGAATTCGTGCGGCATCTGCAGGTTTCACTAGGTGGGATATTTTTCGGAGTCAATAACGTTAGATACCAAAGTTAATTATACCATGTATTAGAAATTTCAAACAGTAACTAAAATCGTTTTACTAGGACTAGACTGATATCAGTAAATCATAAATAAAAGAATGTATATGCCTTAGGGGGGTCCTTAATTTGATCATTTTCCAATTTCAATGCTTTCGATATTGTTTTCGAAGGTACAGCGCACTAAAAAAACATTTCTTATTTTCAAATTGTGATAAATAAAATGTTGTCATTAAAAATCTGTACATTTTTCATGGATGCCTACTACTATAAGTAAGAAATGTGCCCAGTTTCAGATTATTTAAAGCAATAATGTGATAGGAAGTAGAAAATAACACCAAAGTACTAAAAATCGTTTGTTATTTAAATGGGAAAGTTCAGACTTTGGGGCAGTACTTAGAATTGAGATAGGAACCTGGAGTTTTGACCGTTTTTTTTTTGTATATATTTGGTGACGTTCTTAATTAACAATTATCCTGATATAATATTTTAAAGTGTATGTTGTAACAGGAAATATATTTTGTAAGTTTATACAAAAAAAATTGTGGGAACTATCTGCTTATAATGATAACTAGTGTTAACCAAATAACTAGAATACAATAGACTGACAATAAGAACCAGATTGCGCTAAAAAAAAACAAGACTAGTATTTACTTTTCGGTTGTAACATGTCTAAGATGAGTGGTGTAAAGTAAGTAATTATACAATCAGCACCAGCTCTTCTCATCGACAATAAAACCTCATTTAGTACATTTTCCAAATTGATGGCTCCGTTCTGGGCACCGTGATACAACATTGCATATTCACCAGATACTTGGTAAATGAACATCGGATACTCGGGATGCGCGTCTTTTGTGTGCCTCACAACGTCCAAGTATGCTAAGCCCGGCTTGACCATAAGCATATCTGCTCCTTCTTCTATATCCCTTGCCTTTTGAAGGAATAAAATAGATGTTCGATTAATTCGGAAGGGAATTTAAAAAACTAGTCTTCACTTTTAAATTGATAAAAAACGCTCCCTAGAGCCGAAAATTCAGTATGATCAGCCTTGGATAAAGTAATACAGATTTCTTCACAAAAAACCTCATCATCAATGCAGTATTCGGTATTATAACTGAAGATTTATCTTACGGCTGCTCTAGCTGCGAGCCCATTACTGCCCGGAGGAAGTTGGTAGCATTTTCTATCCCCAAATTGTGGATTAGATTTTGAAGCGTCCCTGAAAGGTCCGTAAAAGCCTGACGCAAATTTAACAGCATAAGATAAAACTGCTACTTGGTTCGATAAGTCCGCAGCTGCAAGCCCCTTCTTTATCGCTCCTATTCTTCCATCCATCATGTCTGAAGGCGCTATTATTTGTGCTCCTATAGCGGAATTTTATGAATAATAAAAAAATATGGATAATTTTTAATAACAGAATACCCATAAAACAACATGCTGTTAAATATTCCGTTGATTTTACCAGCTTGGGCGTATTTTACAGAGATTTCGCTAATACGTTTGATACTGGCTTCGTTATTTATACGTCCATCAGCGTGGAGTATCCCACAATGTCCATGTTCTGTGTAAGGGCATAAACACACGTCGCAAGCTATCAAGAGATTCGGAAACCATTTTCGAAGCAAAGGCAGAGCCTGAATTACTGGGTTTTCAGGAGTATCGGCATTCGAAGCAACTTTGTCCTGTAAATTTTTGGAGAAATTGACTTCAGGTGTTTTTTCCCAAGATTAAAACAACCCAAACCAGGCCAGACTTTATTACCTTTGTCAAGTGGTTCGGGACGCCGAATAACAGAATGGATTGCAAACCCTTAGCTATCAACGGCTCTAAAGCTGGTTTGAGACTGTTTACACCGTATTGAAATATCCCAGGCATGCTTGGAATCGGGTCTTTGGCTTCAGAATCGTCTCTGAAATGGATTACGAAAATGAATCGATAATTGGAATAGAGTTTCAAATTTTAAGTGACGTTATTTTGTCGAGCTGTTATAACAACGAGATTATGATGTTATTTCAATGGGACAATAATTTCCATTGATATACGAGGTTAAATAATGCGTGAATTTTACTCACAGTACGAAAATAGGATACATCAAATTCTTTGCTGTTATTTCGACGTTTGGAGATTGCCATTGTCGTAATAAAGGATGAAATATCCCGCTATGAAGAGTGTGCTTAGCTTTGACAGTTGCCATTTATATGTTTTATATACTATAGGTCAGTTATTACATGTAGTACGTAGGTGTAATTTTTGGTGAAAATTTGGTCAAAAGGCAAACTACGAGAGTAAACAATGGAGAATCATTCGAATCTTGACCTTTATTTTACGCAACAGGACTCGTAATGTTCCGGATTAGTTAACCGAGCTTTTGCCTGTACGTATGTACATTGACTAAAGATTTGTAAAGACGGCCAGGTTAATGGGGTCCTGTCGAAGCTCGATTTTTCAGCTGTGCACGACCGCCCTCTTGATGACCTCGAGCATTTTTAGCCGAACTACGCTACCGTCCCGGTTCAATGAATAAAACAGTTTCCTGACAGTGATCTTACCATTCGGGCACACAGGGTAAGGCAGTTTAGAGTTTGAGGTCGGATATACCGACCTATGAATATATGGGGCATTCGGCGATTAGCAAACGCTCACCGTCGGCGATCTTTTTTCCGATTTTCATTTTCATGCCACATTTTCTCCGCAAAGGTTCATTTTTTTTCCTCTCTCTTATTAATAATTTCGGCAGTGATTCATTCTGTAGACAAAATATAGGCGCTTTTTTTAATTCTGAAAATATTCCCCGAGATTCGCTAACAAATTACGATCATTTTAAAACTGATGAGAAAGCTGGATCAATTTTCTTCAAATTGTTTAACAAATTTGAAGAGGAAACTTCCCGAGGAATGAGTATGGTAATGTCACAAGAATAAAAAAACGCGAATTTCAGCCTATTACACGAAATCCGCTAAATTTTCGAGAACACGTTGAAACCGCCGGTTCTGGAAAATATTTGAAAGTACCGCAAACTGACAGACAAATGATAAACTTGATAATCCTTATTGAATTATATGATTTTTCTCTTTCTTTAGTTCAAAACTCAGTAGATGTTTTTGGGAAAGTGCAGCAAGAAGTTTTTTCCATTTGTGAGACGGCCGAATATTTGAAAGGTCTAAATTTGAATGAAATGGACTCTGAATGCATTGTATCTCCTCCTAAGATATCAAATATTAGAATTTGCAGTCATTCGGGACGACTTAGATGTAATTTTTGGTATCTATAGAAGTTACAATAGACGAATACTTGAATATTCCTTTTCAAACTTTGCGATACGGAGCAATGTGGTTTAATGCATGTCAAACAAGGAAGGGAAGCGATCTTACGAGCGGATGGGAAAGAGGAAAGGTGTTCTAGGAAAGGTTTGGTCATTTAACGGTTGTTGATTTCTTAGCCGAAGTTATACAAAGCTTCGTTTTCGGAAAACACCACGAGAAGGTGAATCAACGTAGTTCTCCATATCACTATATTCGCACCCGAAGATTATAATTTTCTTCGACGCACAGCTGTAGAACTGTTTGTCAAAGATTCGCACTTTGCTATAAAATTCGTGCGAATATAGAAGGCTGTTGCTTGACCCGAAGGCCCATGCAGACAGAAGGCTGTCGCTTGACCCGAAGGCCCATGCAGACAGAAGGCTGTCGCTTGACCCGAAGGCCCATGCAGACAGGATAGAGTAGTAGTGTAAAGTAACGCATGGCGAAAATAATGTTTCTTCTACGCGTTTTGTAGA
Organism: Tenthredo scrophulariae; assembly: GCA_963978835.1. Lineage (NCBI taxonomy): Eukaryota > Metazoa > Arthropoda > Insecta > Hymenoptera > Tenthredinidae > Tenthredo > Tenthredo scrophulariae. Next base: position 7,283,687 of record OZ022235.1, on the reverse strand, counting down.
TTTCTAATTTTTTGCAGTTGCTTGAAGCGACCACCTTGTTTGCTTGTACGAAATTTCTCGCCAAGCCAAACAGTATCCTTACGTATCTTGACTTTCATCATGAAGTACGCAAAATCCTTTCGATGATCGCGACACGATTCGTGCTCGAACCACCCCGGAAATCTCTGGTGAACGGCTTGCACAATCAGAGGAAACAATTGATCCTGAATCAAATAGTCACCTCTGATGCGCGGATACCCGCGGTCAAACACTGCATTTATCAATCTGAATGCCATAGAAAACTCATCACTTGGCACGCACAAGTGACCTAATTCTAAGTTGTCCAGTGTCGCGTAGGCACGGAAGAACGTTAGCAATTGCCTGTCGTCCACCATGCTCTGACTGTGGTCGATCATGAGCGACATGCACGTTTCGCAGTTACTTTTCGTGGTACACTTCTTCAAAACGTACCCCGCAAAATATTCGATCGCGCAAGACTCAAGTGACGTGTCATAGTCCGCTGCTTCAACAGCTATCCTTTCCACGTCCACGTCGTCTAATGGTCCGTCACGATCCGCGAGATATTCTCTGAAAGACGCTGCGTTGCGTGGCACTGATTCTGGAACACCATACGCGTTATACCCTCCTCGTTGCATAAGTATCTCGTCTTCGTCGTCTGCACAATTGGCTGTTTGCGCAGGCTTAGCAAGATTCATTACGATATTTTTTTGTAACGAAAGACGAAATATTTTAGAGCTAGGGTTGGGATCGTACGTTCCGCCGTGCATGCGGATCATTGAAAAAAGATTCTCCAATGGATCTTGGTTCAATCGCGACGTCAGGAGGAACTTAGTTCCCTCAAGTTTCAGATCGTCCCATAACTGCAGAAGTGCAGTCAGGGACAGGATCAATCCCCTGAAGCACGGTGGTGTTTTAAGGCCCTTGTCCGTGATGGTACGCCAAGTTTTACACGCTTCGAGTTGTTTTCGCAAATTTTGCTCAACGGCTGGCCTCAGATCGGAGATCGCGCATTTATTTGGATTTTAGAAAATGTCTCTGTGAAATAGTGAAAAAAATACAAAAAATCGCAATATCTGAGAATTAATTGGAGCGAATGAAGTAATTGTAATAACGCCAACTCAATGTTCATTCGCTTTCTACAAAGTTTTCCGCGACAAAGTGGAAAGAATGGAACACTTGATTATAGGTATACGTACCATCAGCCATGGCTTGCTGTTGTAAACTGAAGAAGTTCGCAATCGCGAGGCTTACGACCGTTGTCTGTGTAGCTGCGCGCGTTGACATTCTTCAGTCAACGCTGCGCAACGGCTCCCCGGTTTAAGTTTATGAATATTCATCTTTTATTTGTAAATTTCATGGGCATTGACTTAAGATTGTTTTTATCTCAAAATATGCACTCAGTATGATTTTTTTTTAATTTCCATTTTTTTTTCGTTCATCTATTTAACTTCCTGAAAAATCAAGGGATTAGAAAAAATGAGGGGGTCAAAATGTTTGTTTCGAAATACTCTTCCGTTTAAGATTATTTTGAAAATCATTAATGTTTTAATTCAATCAGTTTTTTTCAATTTTGAGCATAAATCGCATTTTCTATGTTGATTGTCTCCTTCGATTTTTTTCATTTTTTGTTAATGAAAAACTGTTATTTATTCAAAAAATTTTAAGCCTAGTTTCAAAGCGGGCGATTCATTCTTTCTTTTTTTCTTTATTATTTTATTGTCTTTGTTTTCTCAAATTAAATGAAATTAAATTAATTCTAAAATGTCTATTAATTTGAGAAAACAGAAACAATTAAATAATTTCAAAAAATAGAAAGAATGAATCGCCCGCTTTGAAACTAGGCTTAAAATTTTTTGAATAAATAACAGTTTTTCATTAACAAAAAATGAAAAAAATCGAAGGAGACAATCAACATAGAAAATGCGATTTATGCTCAAAATTGAAAAAAACTGATTGAATTAAAACATTAATGATTTTCAAAATAATCTTAAACGGAAGAGTATTTCGAAACAAACATTTTGACCCCCTCATTTTTTCTAATCCCTTGATTTTTCAGGAAGTTAAATAGATGAACGAAAAAAAAATGGAAATTAAAAAAAAATCATACTGAGTGCATATTTTGAGATAAAAACAATCTTAAGTCAATGCCCATGAAATTTACAAATAAAAGATGAATATTCATAAACTTAAACCGGGGAGCCGTTGCGCAGCGTTGACTGAAGAATGTCAACGCGCGCAGCTACACAGACAACGGTCGTAAGCCTCGCGATTGCGAACTTCTTCAGTTTACAACAGCAAGCCATGGCTGATGGTACGTATACCTATAATCAAGTGTTCCATTCTTTCCACTTTGTCGCGGAAAACTTTGTAGAAAGCGAATGAACATTGAGTTGGCGTTATTACAATTACTTCATTCGCTCCAATTAATTCTCAGATATTGCGATTTTTTGTATTTTTTTCACTATTTCACAGAGACATTTTCTAAAATCCAAATAAATGCGCGATCTCCGATCTGAGGCCAGCCGTTGAGCAAAATTTGCGAAAACAACTCGAAGCGTGTAAAACTTGGCGTACCATCACGGACAAGGGCCTTAAAACACCACCGTGCTTCAGGGGATTGATCCTGTCCCTGACTGCACTTCTGCAGTTATGGGACGATCTGAAACTTGAGGGAACTAAGTTCCTCCTGACGTCGCGATTGAACCAAGATCCATTGGAGAATCTTTTTTCAATGATCCGCATGCACGGCGGAACGTACGATCCCAACCCTAGCTCTAAAATATTTCGTCTTTCGTTACAAAAAAATATCGTAATGAATCTTGCTAAGCCTGCGCAAACAGCCAATTGTGCAGACGACGAAGACGAGATACTTATGCAACGAGGAGGGTATAACGCGTATGGTGTTCCAGAATCAGTGCCACGCAACGCAGCGTCTTTCAGAGAATATCTCGCGGATCGTGACGGACCATTAGACGACGTGGACGTGGAAAGGATAGCTGTTGAAGCAGCGGACTATGACACGTCACTTGAGTCTTGCGCGATCGAATATTTTGCGGGGTACGTTTTGAAGAAGTGTACCACGAAAAGTAACTGCGAAACGTGCATGTCGCTCATGATCGACCACAGTCAGAGCATGGTGGACGACAGGCAATTGCTAACGTTCTTCCGTGCCTACGCGACACTGGACAACTTAGAATTAGGTCACTTGTGCGTGCCAAGTGATGAGTTTTCTATGGCATTCAGATTGATAAATGCAGTGTTTGACCGCGGGTATCCGCGCATCAGAGGTGACTATTTGATTCAGGATCAATTGTTTCCTCTGATTGTGCAAGCCGTTCACCAGAGATTTCCGGGGTGGTTCGAGCACGAATCGTGTCGCGATCATCGAAAGGATTTTGCGTACTTCATGATGAAAGTCAAGATACGTAAGGATACTGTTTGGCTTGGCGAGAAATTTCGTACAAGCAAACAAGGTGGTCGCTTCAAGCAACTGCAAAAAATTAGAAATCTACAAAACGCGTAGAAGAAACATTATTTTCGCCATGCGTTACTTTACACTACTACTCTATCCTGTCTGCATGGGCCTTCGGGTCAAGCGACAGCCTTCTGTCTGCATGGGCCTTCGGGTCAAGCGACAGCCTTCTGTCTGCATGGGCCTTCGGGTCAAGCAACAGCCTTCTATATTCGCACGAATTTTATAGCAAAGTGCGAATCTTTGACAAACAGTTCTACAGCTGTGCGTCGAAGAAAATTATAATCTTCGGGTGCGAATATAGTGATATGGAGAACTACGTTGATTCACCTTCTCGTGGTGTTTTCCGAAAACGAAGCTTTGTATAACTTCGGCTAAGAAATCAACAACCGTTAAATGACCAAACCTTTCCTAGAACACCTTTCCTCTTTCCCATCCGCTCGTAAGATCGCTTCCCTTCCTTGTTTGACATGCATTAAACCACATTGCTCCGTATCGCAAAGTTTGAAAAGGAATATTCAAGTATTCGTCTATTGTAACTTCTATAGATACCAAAAATTACATCTAAGTCGTCCCGAATGACTGCAAATTCTAATATTTGATATCTTAGGAGGAGATACAATGCATTCAGAGTCCATTTCATTCAAATTTAGACCTTTCAAATATTCGGCCGTCTCACAAATGGAAAAAACTTCTTGCTGCACTTTCCCAAAAACATCTACTGAGTTTTGAACTAAAGAAAGAGAAAAATCATATAATTCAATAAGGATTATCAAGTTTATCATTTGTCTGTCAGTTTGCGGTACTTTCAAATATTTTCCAGAACCGGCGGTTTCAACGTGTTCTCGAAAATTTAGCGGATTTCGTGTAATAGGCTGAAATTCGCGTTTTTTTATTCTTGTGACATTACCATACTCATTCCTCGGGAAGTTTCCTCTTCAAATTTGTTAAACAATTTGAAGAAAATTGATCCAGCTTTCTCATCAGTTTTAAAATGATCGTAATTTGTTAGCGAATCTCGGGGAATATTTTCAGAATTAAAAAAAGCGCCTATATTTTGTCTACAGAATGAATCACTGCCGAAATTATTAATAAGAGAGAGGAAAAAAAATGAACCTTTGCGGAGAAAATGTGGCATGAAAATGAAAATCGGAAAAAAGATCGCCGACGGTGAGCGTTTGCTAATCGCCGAATGCCCCATATATTCATAGGTCGGTATATCCGACCTCAAACTCTAAACTGCCTTACCCTGTGTGCCCGAATGGTAAGATCACTGTCAGGAAACTGTTTTATTCATTGAACCGGGACGGTAGCGTAGTTCGGCTAAAAATGCTCGAGGTCATCAAGAGGGCGGTCGTGCACAGCTGAAAAATCGAGCTTCGACAGGACCCCATTAACCTGGCCGTCTTTACAAATCTTTAGTCAATGTACATACGTACAGGCAAAAGCTCGGTTAACTAATCCGGAACATTACGAGTCCTGTTGCGTAAAATAAAGGTCAAGATTCGAATGATTCTCCATTGTTTACTCTCGTAGTTTGCCTTTTGACCAAATTTTCACCAAAAATTACACCTACGTACTACATGTAATAACTGACCTATAGTATATAAAACATATAAATGGCAACTGTCAAAGCTAAGCACACTCTTCATAGCGGGATATTTCATCCTTTATTACGACAATGGCAATCTCCAAACGTCGAAATAACAGCAAAGAATTTGATGTATCCTATTTTCGTACTGTGAGTAAAATTCACGCATTATTTAACCTCGTATATCAATGGAAATTATTGTCCCATTGAAATAACATCATAATCTCGTTGTTATAACAGCTCGACAAAATAACGTCACTTAAAATTTGAAACTCTATTCCAATTATCGATTCATTTTCGTAATCCATTTCAGAGACGATTCTGAAGCCAAAGACCCGATTCCAAGCATGCCTGGGATATTTCAATACGGTGTAAACAGTCTCAAACCAGCTTTAGAGCCGTTGATAGCTAAGGGTTTGCAATCCATTCTGTTATTCGGCGTCCCGAACCACTTGACAAAGGTAATAAAGTCTGGCCTGGTTTGGGTTGTTTTAATCTTGGGAAAAAACACCTGAAGTCAATTTCTCCAAAAATTTACAGGACAAAGTTGCTTCGAATGCCGATACTCCTGAAAACCCAGTAATTCAGGCTCTGCCTTTGCTTCGAAAATGGTTTCCGAATCTCTTGATAGCTTGCGACGTGTGTTTATGCCCTTACACAGAACATGGACATTGTGGGATACTCCACGCTGATGGACGTATAAATAACGAAGCCAGTATCAAACGTATTAGCGAAATCTCTGTAAAATACGCCCAAGCTGGTAAAATCAACGGAATATTTAACAGCATGTTGTTTTATGGGTATTCTGTTATTAAAAATTATCCATATTTTTTTATTATTCATAAAATTCCGCTATAGGAGCACAAATAATAGCGCCTTCAGACATGATGGATGGAAGAATAGGAGCGATAAAGAAGGGGCTTGCAGCTGCGGACTTATCGAACCAAGTAGCAGTTTTATCTTATGCTGTTAAATTTGCGTCAGGCTTTTACGGACCTTTCAGGGACGCTTCAAAATCTAATCCACAATTTGGGGATAGAAAATGCTACCAACTTCCTCCGGGCAGTAATGGGCTCGCAGCTAGAGCAGCCGTAAGATAAATCTTCAGTTATAATACCGAATACTGCATTGATGATGAGGTTTTTTGTGAAGAAATCTGTATTACTTTATCCAAGGCTGATCATACTGAATTTTCGGCTCTAGGGAGCGTTTTTTATCAATTTAAAAGTGAAGACTAGTTTTTTAAATTCCCTTCCGAATTAATCGAACATCTATTTTATTCCTTCAAAAGGCAAGGGATATAGAAGAAGGAGCAGATATGCTTATGGTCAAGCCGGGCTTAGCATACTTGGACGTTGTGAGGCACACAAAAGACGCGCATCCCGAGTATCCGATGTTCATTTACCAAGTATCTGGTGAATATGCAATGTTGTATCACGGTGCCCAGAACGGAGCCATCAATTTGGAAAATGTACTAAATGAGGTTTTATTGTCGATGAGAAGAGCTGGTGCTGATTGTATAATTACTTACTTTACACCACTCATCTTAGACATGTTACAACCGAAAAGTAAATACTAGTCTTGTTTTTTTTTAGCGCAATCTGGTTCTTATTGTCAGTCTATTGTATTCTAGTTATTTGGTTAACACTAGTTATCATTATAAGCAGATAGTTCCCACAATTTTTTTTGTATAAACTTACAAAATATATTTCCTGTTACAACATACACTTTAAAATATTATATCAGGATAATTGTTAATTAAGAACGTCACCAAATATATACAAAAAAAAAACGGTCAAAACTCCAGGTTCCTATCTCAATTCTAAGTACTGCCCCAAAGTCTGAACTTTCCCATTTAAATAACAAACGATTTTTAGTACTTTGGTGTTATTTTCTACTTCCTATCACATTATTGCTTTAAATAATCTGAAACTGGGCACATTTCTTACTTATAGTAGTAGGCATCCATGAAAAATGTACAGATTTTTAATGACAACATTTTATTTATCACAATTTGAAAATAAGAAATGTTTTTTTAGTGCGCTGTACCTTCGAAAACAATATCGAAAGCATTGAAATTGGAAAATGATCAAATTAAGGACCCCCCTAAGGCATATACATTCTTTTATTTATGATTTACTGATATCAGTCTAGTCCTAGTAAAACGATTTTAGTTACTGTTTGAAATTTCTAATACATGGTATAATTAACTTTGGTATCTAACGTTATTGACTCCGAAAAATATCCCACCTAGTGAAACCTGCAGATGCCGCACGAATTCGGAAACAAGATTATATCTTGATAATTCGATTCACTCCAAAAGAAGATGCCATTATGGTACTATTGAATTAATACAAAAATTGCGCGTTTCTGTACGAATAACGCGTTTTCTTTTTTCTTTTTCTTTCTCATATTACTGTGCGAGAAAAATCGTAAATATAATTGAAAAAGATCAGTCAAAAGCTGAGAGTTATATCTCTGAAACGTTTCGTCTAAAATTTATTCAAATAATAAATAAACAAAGTGATATTCGACGCGACAATATGCAACAATGCATTACATGAATAAATTTACAATATTAATTCAACAAAATATATAAATCCTTATTTACTTATGGTTTCATAATGAAGATTATAGTTTTATATAAGGAACTCCAATCAATATAAATATCTTTCCCGATGATAATGATTTTTTTGTTAAATGTTTTTCAAAAAATTCTTCATTTCCCGCGGTCATTGTTTTTTTTTTTTTTTTTTCCTCATTACTATCCAATCACGTAGGACGGATTATCTTGCTCCTAGTATTCTCCTCGAAGAAACATCGCTTTATGATTGGTTAATACCTGACTACGCTTGGATTCGATTAGCCCGCAAAGGCATACCTACGAACAATCTCCAGCAAAAGATGCGGGTCTGCACACAAGGATATCTTATACATACCATTGACTAAAGATTTGTAAAGACGGCCAGCCACGGGTAATTTTTTGAAGCCCGGTCCGGGGGCACCGCGGGGCACGAGGGTAATGGCAGATTTCCAAATTACCGGTCTTGCCGGTACGGAAGGACTGTGCAGTGGCCTGGTTATGATCAGCTGTGCCAATAAGTAGGTCTGCTATATATCGACTGTGCGACTTTATTACCTCTACAGCCTACAAAAATGGAATCATTTATACCAACTGTATTATATAGGGCATTTCTATTAATGCCCAATTATGTTGGCTGGTTTTTGAACCATTTTTAGAATGTATTGAACTCAATATGTCGCGTTACTAATGCCATAAGGTCGTGAGCGACATTACACGACCTTTTGGTCTTCTTAAAGCCAGAAGGTCGTATAATTTCTTTTTTTTACGCCATTCGCCTAAAAACTCACAAATATGAATAAATCCATCGAAATTTTGAAAATCGAAAATTTTGGTCGATACGACGTTCTGGCTTTAGTTTTGAGAGAAAATCGGGAAGGATAAAGCCAGAAGGTCCTATCGACCAAAAATTGTTTTTTTTTTTTTAATTACAATGGAAATACGCGTTTTTGTCAATTTCCAGACAATTCCGGGGGGAAAAAAAATGGCGGATACGACCTTCTGGCTTTAGTTTGCGTGATTTTTTCGTAAAACTAAAGTCAGAAGGTCGTATCCGCCAAAAATGGTTTTTTTGCGGGAATCTCGATGGATCTATGTGTTTCCATCAATTTCATGGCGAATCCGAGGAAAAAAAAAATGATGGATACGACCTTCTGGCTTTAATTTTCCTGATTTTTTACTGAAAATAAAGCCAGAAGGTCGTATGTCCGAGTACATACGACCTTCTGCTTCTAATTTTCGATTTTCCCAATTTCAATTGATCTACACGTTATTGGTGATTCCGAAGCGAATCCAGAAAAAAAAAAAAAATTATACGACCTTCTGGCACTTAAATCGAGTTTTTGGCGCTTACGACCTTATGGCATTAGTAACGCGATGTATGTTGAGAATATCTACTCCAGCATTCTTCATGTTTTTTTGCTACGAATGATTTTTCAACCCATTTTATATTTTTTAGACTCTCAACTCGATGCAGTTTTTTTCAACTTCGAACTGATCAGATTTTGGATTCAATCCGTCCAGTAGCTTTTGAGTTCGTCAAAAAATAAATTTTTTTTTGATGATATCTCGAGAATGGATCAACGGATTTAGATGATCTTGGTCTCAATCGGTAGGATTCGCGCCAACTCAGATCTGATTGAATTTTGGAATCAATCCATACAGTAGTTCTCGAAAAAATTGAACGATCCATCATAATCATAATAATTAAGACAATCATATTTCGTAGAAAATATATTGTAAACGATAAAAGAATATTCTCTGCGCGGGAAGTTCGAGGGTTGGCCCATCGTGATCAACCAAATCACACGCTTGTTCATATTCATTATAATGGGTATATAAATACACGTATTTATTATTGCAAAGTTCTAATCTTTTTCTACGAAACTAGAAACAATTTGCAACTCAGAAATATTTTTTGTTCCATATTTCATCCCGCACAGAAATCAAGAATCAAAAACCACGAGAAGAGCAAAATTATTAGTTGCGAATTGTTTCTACTTTTATATGAAAATTTGAACCACGTGATAGAAGGTATTCGTTTTTTACCACAATTTCGCTTTTTGCCTGAAAATGAGCCGTGTGGTGGAGGCTATTTTTAATCTAAACAAAACGTTCGAAACTCGGTGGTGCACGTGTTTCCATTGAGCTAAGGTCCTGATGTTCCAGACACATTGTTAGTCAAGGATTTAGAACAGATTTGGGGGAGGGAATCGAAATTCGTTTCACCCGAAAATGATGATCACCATATTATTATCTATTTTTTGATTTGCGTTTATTGGTTTTATAGTATATGGGGAATTTCACGCCAAATCAGTAACTGCTGGACTTTTGCATTCTTCAAATTTGCCAATTTTTTTCCCCATTTTGAGCTCATAATAAGGAACTCACCTAATTTTTTTCAAATTTTTGTCTCAAAATATGCAGTCAGTAGGATTTTTTTTCAATTTCCATATTTTTTTTTTGTTTATCTATAACTTTGTTTCGTCCGGGTATCGCTACCCATACGTTCGCCCCTCACTTACCTCAGTCCTCTAACTTTTCACACGCTTCCCCCCTTTTTCCCCTCTACATCTCTACCCTTTTATCTACCTGCTACCGGATCGTCCGCGTCCCCCTCTCCTACGTCTAGGAGACGCTCGTTGCACACGGACTGCAAAATTGCAACGAGTCAGCTAATCCTTTATCTTACTATCCTAGCGACTACCTGATTTTTCTTCCTCCACTTCACTTCTCAACCGTACTCTTTACAGAAAACACCTAAAATAACTTAGCTTACTTTTATACCTAGACACAACATATATCATTCGTTATACCTGGATGAAACATAAACCATTCGTCTAAATAAAGCTACTAGTTCACAAATATAAACGTTCATTTACCACCATCAACATCTCCCTCAGTTGTACTTTAGTACTTAGAACAGGGACAAGACCCCAAATTCGAATTCAGATCATAACAACTTCCTGAAAAATCAAGTGATTCGAAAAAATGGGGGGGTCAAAATGTTTGTTTTGAAATACTCTTCCGTTTAAGATTATGTTAAAAATCCTTCATGTTTGAATTTAATCAGTTTTTTCCAATTTTAAGCATAAATCGCATTTTCTATGTTGATTGTCTCCTTCGATTTTTTTCATTTTTTGTTAATGAAAAACTGTTATTTATTCAAAAAATTTTAAGCCTAGTTTCAAAGCGGGCGATTCATTCTTTCTATTTTTTGAAATTATTTAATTGTTTCTGTTTTCTCAAATTAATAGACATTTTAGAATTAATTTAATTTCATTTAATTTGAGAAAACAAAGACAATAAAATAATAAAGAAAACAAGAAAGAATGAATTGCCCACTATGAAACTAGGTTTGAAATTCTTCAAATAAATAACAGTTTGTGATAAAAAAAAAAATGAAAAAAATCGGAGGAGACAATCAACATAGAAAATGCGATTTATGCTCAAAATTGAAAAAAACTGATTGAATTAAAACATTAATGATTTTCAAAATAATCTTAAACGGAAGAGTATTTCGAAACAAACATTTTGACCCCCTCATTTTTTCTAATCCCTTGATTTTTCAGGAAGTTAAATAGATAAACGAAAAAAAATGGAAATTAAAAAAAAATCATACTGAGTGCATATTTTGAGATAAAAACAATCTTAAGTCAATGCCCATGAAATTTACAAATAAAAGATGAATATTCATAGACTTAAACCGGGGAGCCGTTGCGCAGCGTTGACTGAAGAATGTCAACGCGCGCAGCTACACAGACAACGGTCGTAAGCCTCGCGATTGCGAACTTCTTCAGTTTACAACAGCAAGCCATGGCTGATGGTACGTATACCTATAATCAAGTGTTCCATTCTTTCCACTTTGTCGCGGAAAACTTTGTAGAAAGCGAATGAACATTGAGTTGGCGTTATTACAATTACTTCATTCGCTCCAATTAATTCTCAGATATTACGATTTTTTGTATTTTTTTCACTATTTCACAGAGACATTTTCTAAAATCCAAATAAATGCGCGATCTCCGATCTGAGGCCAGCCGTTGAGCAAAATTTGCGAAAACAACTCGAAGCGTGTAAAACTTGGCGTACTATCACGGACAAGGGCCTTAAAACACCACCGTGCTTCAGGGGATTGATCCTGTCCCTGACTGCACTTCTGCAGTTATGGGACGATCTGAAACTTGAGGGAACTAAGTTCCTCCTGACGTCGCGATTGAACCAAGATCCATTGGAGAATCTTTTTTCAATGATCCGCATGCACGGCGGAACGTACGATCCCAACCCTAGCTCTAAAATATTTCGTCTTTCGTTACAAAAAAATATCGTAATGAATCTTGCTAAGCCTGCGCAAACAGCCAATTGTGCAGACGACGAAGACGAGATACTTATGCAACGAGGAGGGTATAACGCGTATGGTGTTCCAGAATCAGTGCCACGCAACGCAGCGTCTTTCAGAGAATATCTCGCGGATCGTGACGGACCATTAGACGACGTGGACGTGGAAAGGATAGCTGTTGAAGCAGCGGACTATGACACGTCACTTGAGTCTTGCGCGAAAAAAGCGCCTATATTTTGTCTACAGAATGAATCACTGCCGAAATTATTAATAAGAGAGAGGAAAAAAAATGAACCTTTGCGGAGAAAATGTGGCATGAAAATGAAAATCGGAAAAAAGATCGCCGACGGTGAGCGTTTGCTAATCGCCGAATGCCCCATATATTCATAGGTCGGTATATCCGACCTCAAACTCTAAACTGCCTTACCCTGTGTGCCCGAATGGTAAGATCACTGTCAGGAAACTGTTTTATTCATTGAACCGGGACGGTAGCGTAGTTCGGCTAAAAATGCTCGAGGTCATCAAGAGGGCGGTCGTGCACAGCTGAAAAATCGAGCTTCGACAGACCCCATTAACCTGGCCGTCTTTACAAATCTTTAGTCAATGGCTAAGACTAACAAACCCGCATGTGTGACGATTTGACGTCTATCTAAGTCGCGCGCCAATATTTGAATAGTCACTAGCAAAGGGTAAAAATCCATGCGTGGATCTGCAGTGCGAAACAGTGAATATTAGGTTTGTTCGTCTTAACTTACACTTTCTACACTTTTCTTACACTTTTTACACTCGCTCAATAGGAGGTGTAAATTTCTAGTGAAAAGTGTAAAATCTGGTAAAAGTGTAAAAGGTGTAGCTAAGACGAACAAACCTATTAACGATATCGCCATACATGTAACTGATATCGATGAGTGAAAAGCCTCATGTATTATTATCTAAGAACGATCAAAATAAATTAATAAGAAAATAAAGAGCAAGAATTTCTTAACGATCTCGTCTAGTAGAGCAAAAAAAAAAAAATGAGAGAGATATATCTATAGGTAATGACAATACGTCTGAATAGGGTAAAACCGAGAACAATTAATCTACGAAATGTAATAATTATTATTTCATTAATAAAACTCACATGTCTGGGATTTTTTTGCTGATCGTTACCTCGTTGGACTTCAACCTGCAATCATAGAAGGCTAGGTTAGGTTAGGTTAGCTCAGTTGACACACCGAATTCCAATCAACTCAGTCAATAATAAAAAAAATTTTCGCTCACTTCCGAAGCGACCAGCGGTTATAGAATGTCTGAAAACGTTAGCCCGATTAAGTATTTCCTATGCGGAGGATTCGGAGGAGTCTGTACAGTCATAGCTGGTCATCCCCTGGACACAATAAAAGTAAGGTTATGATTACGTGTTAACAAGCTCTTACGTAAACTGGGAAAACAAAAGAAGAAGAAAAAAATGGTCGTGGGATCTTTTTGGATCGAAATATATTTTTTTTTTTCATCTTTTGCCTTGTTTTGAATGAAAAAAAAAAACCAGTCGATTCTAATCAATCCATAACAATGATGAAATTAACTATTAGATAATTTATATAGGTTCGACTTCAGACTATGTCAAAGAGTTTGCCAAATGAATTGCCGCTTTACTCAGGGACTTGGGACTGCGCTAAGAAAACAGTTTCTAAAGAAGGATTCCGGGGCCTCTATAAGGGTATAATTTGCCTCTCATTCACTATTGATATTGTTATAATTAGGTTTTAATAGAGCGAAGAACAAGCAGCTCCCAGAACACAATGCAACAGTGTCTTCGGTTGAAGCACTGGGCTGCATCATACCTGAGCGTTAAGCCCGTCGGGAATATTTCTGTAAGAGAAGCTCCACATTACTCAGAGTGGCTACTGTTTAGAAAAACCAATGGAATATCATCAAATCATTGTTGATTCAGGAAAATGAATCCAAAAATCATGAAGTTTGTAAAAAAACGAAGTTCCACTCTTACCCATAACCGTTTTGTTATTACTCAAATAAGCTATGAACTAAGGACGGAGCAGGCTCCACAAAGCAAAATGCTTATCCTCTGCACATTGCTGATGATCATTGTTATACAGGGTGATTGGTTATAATCAATACCGGGCGATATCTCGAAACTGTGAAGAGAAACAGAAAAATCTTTCCTACGAAAGTTGTAGGGTTCAGAGGGGAAAAAAACTTAGCCAAATCAGATTTTTTCCAGATGACCTTGCCGAGCTAAAATCAAGGTCAACTTGGTTTTTTTAAATGGAACCCCATATTTTTCGTTGCGGAATCGAATAGGGCATTCAATCTTGCATAAAAAATCATGAGGATACATATCATCTGAAGTCAATTGTTGCGGAGATGAAAGCTGTGCAAGATGGGATTATCGGGGCGCTGGGCTAGTGCCGCATTGCGGGAACGCCCAACGTACGTGACCATTTCGGCCCATCCAACGTTGTGGATAGTTTTCATTCAAAGAATCCGTAACAATGCGGGTGAAGTGAGCACGAGCCCCGTCTTGCTGGATCCACAATCGAAATAGAAAAAAAAAAAAAAAATTGTTTCAATAAATTTACTGTTTTTCATTGTCTGTATGTCATGAAGAGTCATTTAGTACTTCGGATCAAGTTCCAGGACTGGGTTAAATTGTGTCGTACCCAAGTGTTCCCGCAACGCGGTACAGTGAAACCTCCCTTAACGGACACCTCTTAACAGCGGACACCTCTTTATACCGGACAAGTTAGAAATCCCCCGCAGAAAAGCATTGCCTCTTATGGGAAGCATACCTCCCAATAACGGACGCGGACACTGTCAGGGATGCATTTTTACATGAAAAACCCTCTCAATAACGGACACGTTCACAGAATTTTCAGTTTGTTTACATCTTTTTCCGAACTCTTGGCTGTTGACGTGCCGTCGCGCGCGCTGGAGCCTGCTAATAAAACATGTTCGTACTGGTCGCAGCTTTTCTGCAATCCTCCGCGTTACGTACATGGTCGCAGTGGTTTGGACAGTGCATAGAACAGATCAGTCTCATATTTTATGCGTACCTGTCAATATGTCGCAAAAAAGGAAACGGTTGACTATAAAAGACAAAGTCGAGGTTATTAAAGTTAATCAAGAAGAAAAGTTAAGCGTTCGCGATTTGGCTTCTAAGTTTGATGTGGGAAAAACACAGATCAGTGACATTCTCAAGAATAAAACGGAAATTTTAAAAACGTGGGCGGCAAATAAAAATCTAGATAGTAAGAGATCATTTCCCAAGACTCAGGGACTTGCTGTCGATAATTTGACGTATGAATGGTTTTACCGAGCGAGAGCTAACAAGATTCCTGTCTCTGGGCCACTCATCCAAGAAAAAGCGTTGGAAATAGCGACTGGCTTGAGAATGACTGATTTCAAAGCTTCGAATGGGTGGTTGGAAAAGTTTAGAGCCCGACGCAACATATCCTACAGAAATGTGTGCGGGGTAGCCGGCTCCGTGGATGCGAGCATAGTGTCTGAGTGGATTGATAAGTTGCCGAATATGTGTGTGGGGTACGACGAGAGAGATATCTACAACTGTGACGAGACGGGACTATTTTTCAAGGCCTTGCCGGACAAAACAATGTGCTTAAAAGGGGAAACTTGTAGTGGAGGAAAATTAGCAAAGGACAGAATCACTGTTATGTTGTGTGTAAATATGGCAGGTGACTTCGAACAACCATTGATTATTGGCAAAGCAGCAAAACCACGGTGCTTTAAGGATGTTAACATCAACTTGTTGAATGTTGACTGGCGCGCTAACAAAAAAGCCTGGATGACAAGAGATCTCATGACGGAATGGCTGTTAGCGTTCGACAATAAAATAAGAAGACAGAAAAGGAAGGCTCTTTTATTTCTGGACAACGCTTCGTCTCATCCTGATGTCAAACTTGAAAGCGTTAAACTGATTTTTCTGCCTCCAAATACGACATCAGCTTGTCAGCCGTTAGATCAAGGAATCATAAAAAACTTCAAGGTTCACTATAGGCAGAAAATTTTGAGACACCTTCTGGCGAAATCGGATGACATCCAGTCATCGAGTGAGCTTTCTAAAAGTATTAACGTTTTGGACGCAGTTTTATGGACCAAGTCAGCCGTGAAACAAATCACACCGCAAACCGTGCGCAACTGTTTCATAAAAGCAGGCTTTCTCGGGGGTGGTACTGATGCGGTCAACACGTCAATCGTGGAAGTTGACGAAGCTCAATCTGAGCTAGCTGAACTCTCGCGGCAATTCGGAGACGCTAGAGCCGATTTCGCAGGGATTGATGATCTTCTACAAACGGAGGATACCTCCATGAACATCAGTGAACTACTCCGATCTGCGAGTGATGAAGTCACATCTGATGTTGCAGAAGACGACGATGAGGAAAGAGATGAACCTGAACCGGTTATTACAAGTAAGACTGCTTTGGACCACGTGGGAAAATTAAAGCGTTATTTTCTACATAGAGAAGATGCCGACGGACTGAATCTCGTATCTCAAGTTGAAATGCATTTTGAAAAAAAAATACAAACCGAGAAGAAACAAACAAAAATTGTTGATTTTTTTAAGTTCTAACGAGTAAAAAATAGTCATACGTAGATGTGTACGTTACGTTAACAAAATCGTTGCTATTTTATTTTATGTATATATATATATATATGTATTTTATTATATATTTTACTGCAAAAAAGGTTGTTCTTTTCTTCGTTAAAGTATTTTGAATGCTTGCATTAATCTAACATTTCACGTTTATGTAGGTATATGCATATGTATATGTTTATCCGCAATAAAGTTTGTGCAATATCAAATGAGCTATTTTCTGAATAACGGACACCTCTGAATAGCGGACAAGAAATCCGGTCCCGAAGGTGTCCGCTATTGGGAGGTTTCACTGTACTAGCCCAGCGCCTCGACAGTCCCATCTTGCACAGCTCTTATCTTCGCAACAATTGACTTCAGATGATATGTATCCTTATGATTTTTTATGCAAGATCGAATGCCCTATTCGATTCCGCAACGAAAAATATAGGGTTCCATTCAAAAAAACCAAGTTGACCTCGATTTTAGCTCGGCAAGGTCATCTGGAAAGTATTTGGTTTAGCTAAGTTTTTTTCCTCTATGAACCCTACAACTTTCGTAGAAAAGATTTTTCTGTTACTCTCTTGAGTTTCGAGATATCGTCCTGTATTGATTAAAACCAATCACCCTGTATATATGTATCAAACTATTGAGGGGTAACGCCACTCTAGAGATTTAAAAAAAATACTACTTGAGAACTTTCATACCCCTTGATAAAGCAAAAGGAAGCAGAATTTTAATCAGGGAGTCAGAGTTTTGAGAGTTGAAGTAATTCCCGCCTGTAAGACAGATAGTAATTATGGTTTTGCGTTGATAGGGATGGGAGCACCTCTGACGGGTGTAGCCCCAATATTTGCGATAAGTTTCCTGGGATTTGGAGTGGGTAAAAAAATTCAACAGAAAAGTCCTGACGAGAAATTAGGCCTGCCCCAACTATTCTATGCTGGAGCTTTCAGCGGTGTTTTCACCACAGCTATCATGGCCCCAGGGGAACGTATAAAATGTCTTCTACAAATTCAGCATGCAGACGCGACCCCTAAATATAAAGGGCCTGTCGATTGCTTCAAACAATTGTATAGAGAGGGCGGAATAAGAAGCATCTATAAAGGGACTTGCGCTACTTTGTTGAGAGGTACGTATCGTATATTAGGTTTATATAATACAATATTTATAATCTTCAATTTAGTTTAATAATTATTAATTATTTAATGCACAGAATACAAACCGGAAAATACTGTACTAACGGGGTGCATACATTTTGAGTATGGGTATTTTCAAAGGCATGTCTCCATGTTGTACTTTGATCAACCAGTTTTATTACAACAGTTCGCTAATCTTCTGAAACATAATCAAGTAAACGATCAAAAGTTGTGTGTCATCAGGTCTTAGAGTAAGATGCAGTCAAAGTGAAACCACTTTATGCCAGGACTCGGCTCAACCGCTCGTTTGATTTCGGGAATTTGGGTCTCTAATTGTTCAAAACACCAATCTCTAGCCAATGAACAGACAACTTTTTGATGTGAAGGTTTTTATTACAGAAAATTGAAGGACAGTAATATGAAAGTTTGCAGTATCAAGAAGTTATCTGTTCGTCAGTTAGAGTTTTTTCTCAACAATCAGAGTTGGACCCAAATATCTAAGATCGAAGCAGCGTTTGATCCAAATCCTTCCATTAAGTGCTTTTACTTAAACTGCATCTAACTCTGAGGTCCGAAGACTTGCAACTCCTAATTTGCACTTGCAATTGTGCTTGAAAAGATTGATAAATTACTGCAATAAATTTGGTTTAAAAACGAACAATTCAAAAATAAGCTAGTCCTTTGAAAATACCCCTGTTTAAAGTGGATGTATCCTCTCAAAGAAACGACTGATAATTACGGAATGGGCAAGTGGAGTTACAGAACACGTTCCTGATACTTCTTCCTGGCAATTGATTCATCCTTTTATCCAAAGCCAAGAAGGAGACGCTTCTGTCCACTTTCTAATCTTATATTGTTCTGTAGCTATTTTCTGAAGAGATAGCATTGCTGATCAATTTCTCTCGGTGTCACTCTGTGTGTGTTAACTTTACCATAAATGTACGATATAAATTTACAGTGACACTGTAACATGTATCCTTAAATAATCTCTAGCTAATATCATCTTTGTCTTCAAACTTTGAGAGCTTTTTGTTATCGCGAAGATGTCGTCGCTTTATGCGTCTGCATTGAAGCCCTCCTTTGTTCAGAGCATAAAAAACTCCCCAATTCTTTAGCTTCTTCGGTGTCATACAACGGGGTGCAGTCTCCTTCACTCTATTTACCTGTTAGTGAGAAGAAAAAGTTGACATCATTTTTGTTCAACACAAAACAACTCTTCTTAACTCTTACTGGTCAATATTTTAGATTCGTAAAATGGAATTTCATTCTTCTTATTCATGATAATCTGCTAAGGTTCTTCCGAAATATGAAAATGAAAACAACAAACCAAATTTGGGTTCCAGTATATCATAGCGCAGCTGCAGTCCCAAGGATTCTCATCTAATCTCAAGTTTAATATTTGCTGTTGTTTGTTGGGGGTTCTCAAGTTCCTAAAGAAATCTAAAGGCAGTGTAGTGAGCCTGTTTTTGTTGAGGATAATTTCTCTAAGTTGGGTTTGTTGCCGAACAGTAAATAGGCCAGGCGGAATAGCTTCTAAATTGTTTACAGACAGATCGATACGCCTGACTTTTTCCAATCCATAAAAAGCGTCCATGGATATTTCCTGTACCTGGCAATTGCTCAAATCTAGATCGATGAGGCTCTTGAGTTCAATGAATGCATCAAAGTCTATACTGGTTACATTCCCACGCAATTTCAACTCTTTCAGTGTCGGCATTCCTCGGAATATAAAACGTTCCAGTATCCTCACGTCTATATTGAATAGGTGCAGGACTTCTAACAAACGGAGTCCTAGGAAAGAACTTTGCTGCAACTTCAGGAGAGCTCCGTCACCTCCGAGATATAGTTTTGTCGTGGCATTCATTATCTCGAAAGTGCTGGAAAAAATAAATATCAAATAACAATCAATTGTACAAAAGTATCATCACTTACACCAATTGGGACAAATAATTTGGATGGAAGTAAGGAGTTAATCGCATCGAAAAATTGTGTACACTAGACTTCCCAAATTTGATCCAGACTTTAGAGACTTCCCATGACTCTGACGACTTTAGATTACACCGGACCTCGTAAGATTACATAAGACTTCAAGGAACATCATGGGATTTCATGAAATTTCATAGATTGCACAAAATTTGGAAGACTTGAAAGATATGAGATTTTATAAGATTTGAGAAGACTTCATAGGACTTAATGAGATTACTTGTGATTTCAGGGATTTCAAAGGATCTTATGAAACTTCACAGATTTTTTATGACTCCACACCCTGGAATCCGTCGAACTTCAAGAATAATTAACTTTTCGGGTGGAATGCATAGTTTGTGGGATAACTTTGTGTTTGGAATCATGCTCACCTTGGAAATATAGCGCCAAGTGGATTTTCGGTAAAGTCAGCATCGACAAGAGCTGGAAAAGGCGGGAAGGAGAGTTCTGATAAATAAGTCAAGTTATTTCCTCTGAGGTCTAATCGTTCTAGCGCCAATAGCCCAGCTAAATCCTCGCTTTCTAGAGTTAGCAGCCGATTGTAAGCCAATGATAGGAACTTCAAGATAGGAGTTCCGTAGAAACAGAACTTAGGGATGAATTTGAGGTTGTTTTTTTCCACGGATAGGGAGACCAGACTATCTAAGCCGTCGAACATCTGCCACGAAATATCCTCGAGTCCGCAATCATAGACCCTCAAATGCGTCAGCCTTCGAAGGCCAATAAAGAGTCCTGTAGCTTCTCTGTGGCCGTCGACTTCTTGCTTGTATAAATTGTATGGCAAAATTTCCCTCTCCTCTTCGCTGTCCTTCTCTCTCTCAGCACCGTTGCTTAAAAATATGAGCCTTAGGCCATTCTGATTTACTTGTTCAGTTCCGTGCACCGAATACTGGTCTGCAGTTTCATTGTTGGACTGGTTAACAAGCTTCACGACTAAATTCACTTGGCTCTTATTCATTGTACCGAGACTGGTAAGCGTCACACGTTCCAAGTTCAAGTATCGAAGTGTAGTACCCAACGGCACCAGGGCATCTACGTCTATGACAAATCCATATCCATTATCAGCTGTGTTAAGTTTAACGCCAGAATTTCTGAGCCTATCTTTGTATTCCATTCCTTGTATGTTCAATGATATTAAGTTGGTAAAACGATTGGTGTCCGCTGATCGTAAGAAGAACTCTTTGTTTCCGTGTCCAGATTCTAAGATACTGAAAACCTAGAATTTTGATCAAATCGAATGTTGGGGTATAGAATAAAACCGCGAGACTTAGTTGTTTATTTCTTGAAATAACTCTTCAAACCTCCAAATCCGATGGAAGCGATGCTAATAGTTCTTTTACGTTATCCGTCAGCACGCAGGTTGCTACTTTCATCAACGTATCCGCCATCGGCTGATCGTCGTCTATACTTTGATAGTAATTCTCTTCGGGATATAAATTCTGTTGAATGAAAATACGCACCTACATATATTTAATTGGGGTCTCTCCACGTTTGTGAAGACTCGCAACCCACTTAAATCTACAAACGAATGACGACGTAATTTTACCCGGATCCGATAATGAGATATCATTTCTTGAGCAAAAATTTCATTTTAAAAAGGGACTTGGAAAAGAACTTCTAAATTTGACTTTCGAAAGTTGACCTCGAAAATTGATTGCCAAACTCAGGGTAAAAAATATTCGGATTTTCTATGTATAACATGTCTGTTACTGTCTGTCAATTTACCTCGTTGTTATTCATGTTCACGTTAGCCCATTGATGGAGAGGTAGATCAGAGAACTTGGCTATTTGACAATTGCAGGTATGCGGACATTGGATCTCCCATATTCCCCCGATGTCTATAACTTGTGCGAAACACCATGCCTGAATAGATAAACAGTGAATTTGCGAAAAACTTCATTTTCCATTATTAAACGAGCCTTGGGATTGTTAGCAAACAATTTCTAATCCATAGATGAGGAGTTCCAAGGCTCGCAGAGTATATTTTGAATACATTTTGTTCCCAAAAAAAAAAGTCACACATCAAATAAACTAACTGTTTTTCAGTTTATGTTTGAACCCAGAAAGCAAATAGAATTTGGATAAATTTGTTCATAAAAAAATGATTATTACAAACCGGGAATAAAACTGGCCACAACAGCGGGAAGATCTTCATGATAATAATCGTATAAAATCACAAATCATACCATATAACTGCGAGGCTGGTAGAAAGAGGAATATTACATTCCTGAAAGAGAAGCTAGCCAGAGAGAAACTGAATTTCGTTTGTATTTATCTGTCAGATTGTTTGTCCCATATCCGGCAGGATGTCAGTTATCTATCAGCCCACGCCCGTTGCTACACTATTATTAATTACATTCTGATTTCCAATTTCTCACTTTGTTATAATCTTCGAAATAAATTAGTGCCTTATGGAAATGGCACAGATGGTTCATTCCTATTATTCGCTTTCTATTGAAACAGACGTACCAGCGAGCGGAATGTATTTCATGACATACGAATGCATTCAGAGATGGTTGACGCCAGAAGGAGGAAAGCTCGGGCTCGTGTCGACTATTTTTGCCGGTGGTATGGCTGGTATTGCAAATTGGATAGTCGGAATGCCACCGGATGTTTTGAAAAGCAGATTACAAACTGGTACGTGCTTGGCAGGCTTGAAATATGTTTATTAACTGCGAGAGTAACGATTCAAAATGTGAACTTTGAAACCAAGATCAAGGATTCCTTCTTCATCAATTGAATCTAACATTTTTTTTTGTTCAAAGCACCGGAAGGCACTTACAAAAATGGAATACGCTCGGTGTTTAGTCAACTGATGAAGGAAGAAGGGCCTCGAGCTCTTTACAAAGGATGCGTTCCTGTAATGCTTAGAGCATTCCCTGCAAATGCAGCCTGTTTCCTTGGGTTTGAGGTGGCGATGAATTTCCTCAATGTAGTAGCCCCTGATTTATAACAACAAACTAGCTAAGTAATAGTGAGCTTAGTTGGTGTTATTCATACTCCTAAAAACTGCCTTTATTCATAAAAAGAAAAAAAAAACAAACAAAACTGTATAGTGTTATGCATAATATAATAGCCAATATGTTAATAATAAGAAGACGTAAGTTGTATGCTCAGTTGTAAGAATGAAAAAAAAAAGTAATATAAAATATTTTTCAAACATTTGTACAGAATTTTTCAAAACGATTTAATATTTTATTATTGCGATTATTATTATTATTTTTTTAAATCTAATTGAATATCACTATTTCGTGGTTCATTTGTGTGGACAATTATCAAAGTAAACCAATTCTTCCTTGAGCAAGTTGTAATTATCGATGGATAAAGGAACGTAAAATTGATCGAGGGAGTACATCCAAATTGATTTTCAATAAATCAGCTTCATTACACTAGCTCGCTAATCTTCCGTGGCATAATCGAGTAAAAGTTAGGAGTTGTGAGTCATCCGGTTTCAGAGTTAGATGTTAAGTTAGTTAAAGTGAAAAAAACTTAATCCAAGAATTTACATCAACTAATGCCTTGATTTGAGATATTTTGGGTCTCTAATTGTTCAGAAAGTAAAGCTCTGTCCGATGAATAGATAACTTTCTAATACTGCAATCTGTAAACACACTGATTTCTGAATAAATGGGTATTTTTATATCGTCATTTATGCGGGTTTCCGGTACTTATCAGGAAATTAATTTTTCTTACCACATGCACCCAAAGTCCTCCTCCGCCCACCGTCTACATGGCACCCAAAGTAGACTTTCCCGCACTGGTACGCGAAAACCTGCTTTCGTGCCCGTAGACGGTACTCAGACGAGGACCTACTGTTGCATGTGCTGAGAAAAATAGAGTTCGTTACACGAGCCCAAGGTAGGAAATCGCGTACAAGTGTGAAGGCGGAAAGTACTCTTTTACTGCCATATCTTCTGTCTGTTTTTTGAACAATTAGAGAACCAAATATTAAGGGGGGGGGGGGTATACTCGATTTGTTACCGGCCTGTCTTTTTTCGCGAATATCTCCGAAACGGAGCCATTGATCGAATTGTCCTTTCGGTAGCCTATGTTTGACGAGTAATGTGTTCGAACTGGTACGTTATATCGGATGAAATCGGGTTTTTTTTTTGCTCGAAAAGAGTGGGCGTGCCATTTATTTCGACTTATATCACAGCCTACGCATCAAAAATGCGAAATCGGCCGCTGTAGCCCAATTCTATAGGGAATTCCGAAGACAACCATCCAAAAATATCTTTGTTTTCGACAATGATGAAGGGGCAAAACGTATTCCACGATTTTGTGGTAATTTCCGCGATTGTCCACGGCTGGGATCGGGAATGGCCGCTAATGTGATGACGTTAGTTGCCGGAACGCCTATGAGATGTCGCAGGCGCACCAATTTAGCATCTTTTCACACCACCGCTGTTTACGTCAATACACCTGGTACCACGTGACTTGAACTACAGTCCAATCATCTATGACTGAGAATCTAAATATGCGCGCGTAGCGACATCTCACGGGCGTTCCGGGAACTAACGTCATCACATTAGCGGCCATTTCCGATCCCAGCCGTGGACAGTCGCGAAAATTACCACAAAATCGTGGAATACGTTTTGCCCCTTCATCGTTGACGAAAACAAAAATGTTTTCGAATGGTTGTCTTCGGAATTCCCTATAGAATCGGGCTACACAGGCCGATTTCGCACTTTTGATGCGTAGGCTGTGATATAAGTCGAAATAAATGGCACGCTGACACTTTTCGATCAAAAAAAAAACCCGATTTCATCCGATATAACGTACCAGTTCGAACACATTACTCGTCAAACATAGGCTACCGAAAGGACAATTCGATCAATGGCTCCGTTTCGGAGATATTCGCGAGAAAAGACAGGCCGGTAACAAATCGAGTATACCTTCCCCTTAAGAATCAATGCAGCAATTGAGCCAAGTAATTACATTTTGTGATTTTAGTTTGATTGCATCTGACTTTGAAAGCCAACTATTCACAGCTCCTAACTTTTACGAGACTGTTTTAAAAAACGACTTCCGTAATACAACTGGTTGTTAAAAAAAAAAAAAAATGTTGACATAGCCAGTCCGTTAGAAAACACTCTCACTTGTTTGTGCCCCGTCAAGCTAGTGCAATCCCATGGTATCTAATCGTCGACAAATACGATGGGTATAACAATTTCAGTATTACATTTTGCAAGATTAAAAGGAAGACTAAAATTTTTGAAAGTAAAATTGAACCCTTATATGAATTGCTCACCCGAGTGTATAAATAATTGAATGCTTGTGTCGAAATTATCTGCTCTGTTTTCTTTCAATGATTATCTTTCATTGTCTTATTAAATTTCTATGAATGAACGAAAGGTCTACCCGATAATTTGGGCTTTTGTGGATGATTGATTTCTGATCGATACGTAATAGCATAAAAAGATTCATTTTTTTATCACAGATTCCAGTAATTCTTGTAACATTTTTAAATATTTTATACACGTATACGAATGTATGTTGGAGATTGAGCAGAATCATATCTTGCAATGAATTTTTTATTAATATTTTCAATATTCTTGTTATCTTGTTTATCCGATGAATGAAATTACCGAATTTTGTATCCAACAATACATAGACTATGAATACTACCTCTGAAAGAAAATATGTGGCAAATAATTTCTGAATGTATTTTGTATAGAAACACTGTTTAAAAATTCAAATTATACAATTTATTGTTCAAATTTCATTGCAGCATCAATAATTCTCAACTATACCAATCATAACATTCTTCTAACTATCAATATTGATATTTGCATAGTTTTCTACATCTTTTTCACCCAAAATTCCAGAAAATCATTTCCTTCTATAAATCCTCTCCGCAGTTTCATAAATAAGAAGTCCAAAATCTTCTTGGGGATGCATGTGACCAGAATCATTCCTCCCAATCAGTATCCGGTTGGGAGTCCTGCTCACTAGCAGCAGAGTTTGATTTACGGGGTGGAGGTGGTGGAATCATTGCAGATATTCGATCCAAAGCACCGGTAACAGTTCCAGAAATCCCTTTCCGTCTAAGCGACAATTTGCTGTGTAAATCAGCCATCAGATCCCCAACGACAGAAGCTGAGGACCATTTATCCACCTTTTCCTCCTTGGGTTCAGCTCGCTTCAATTTTGCTCTACCGACTCCGCCTGCGTCGCGTATAGCAGCCATTAAACTCGACCGATCATCGACTGGTTCTGGCTTTGGTGAAGCTTTCACGACTAATTTTTTCGTTTCCGTTTCAACCGAGGCTGGTTCTTCGGATGCCGGGGGTGGCGGTGGAGGGGGAGGTGGAAGTGGTTGAGATACAGGGGTTGATATTTGGGGAGGAGGAGGTGGCGGTGGAGCCAGTTGAGAATCAGTGCCAGTTGCCACTGAGGGTGGAGGTGGAGGAGGATGTTGCTCCGGCGATAAGCTTGGAAGGATTAAATTGGGGAGGTTTGGATCGTTTTTAACGATATTTTCAGCCACTGAACTAGAGTCGGTTGTAGAATTAGACTGAGCTGACGGTAAGCTCAAGTTCACAGTCGGCGTAGTCACGACGGAAGATGGAGCGATCGGGCTCTGCCCGTTTAGATCAAGAACGAAACGTTCGTCATCTACAATTCCTGGTAAATCTGGTAGAGTGAGAGGGACGTTTATCAGCGGAACCTGAAAAATTGATAACGATTTTCATCATTCTAAAGTAACTACCTTTGTGCTTTTTACTAATTCATAAGACTCAGAAATCAAGAATTCTATGTCGTCTCATGAAAAATCTTCAATTCAAAATCCAAGTTTCTCTATATATTGGATCTATAATTATTTCATTTGCAAACCGACTGTGTTAATTCTCCAAAAGTATTGAACAAAAATTTCAAACTCTTTCCTAAATATTCAATCAGATTTACAAGTTTTTCAATTCTGATTGTGCTAGTTTTGGAATTACCTAGAGAATTTGCCTACAATTCTTTATTACTGAATGGAAAAAGTGAAGTCTTATTCGAAAATTTGTAACTTAGTCTTCAAGAATCTAATAGAATTTCTTGAAATATTAAATATTTTTGAGAAACCCATAAACAGTAAGATCTCTAGTATGATTCCCCTGAATACAATCCATCGACATACTTCTCCAAGCGTAGGAGCGTAGAAATAATTAGAGGGAGATTCGAGGTCCGTGAGATGCCAGGATTGCAGAATGGAGGTCGGAGCGTCTTCAATTTTCCTTTTATCGTTGGATGGCGCCAAACTTTTGGAGGGCTGTTTGCCATACTGATTATCTTTGCTGTCATCTAGCAGAAGCGAGCTAACAGAGGAGGGTCTAACAGCAGCCGCTCTATAATCTGTGCTGTCATTCCTCTCCTTTCCTTTACTTCTGACGTGATAGAACTGCAGCTTATCTTGTATATTCATGTCTCCATTCCTCCTTCCGCTCTTAGTCTTTTCGCCAATAATGCCTCGCGATTTCGACTCCTGCTCTATAGGCACAGGGCTTCTGTACACTATTGGTGGTTTGTCCTCATTATGAACAGACACCTTAACGGCGATAGGATATTCTCTATAGACATGATTTGAGGGATATTTAGCTGCTGAGTATAGCTTGACAGCTTTCAAGCTCAGATTGTTTTGGAGGTGATTTAATTTCCCCTGAAGTCTAACTGCACGATTCTTGATACCAGCTAATCTAGAATAGTATATAAGAAGCTTTGTTACACACTTATGATAATTGGGACTTTGTGTTCAATCGTTTTTGAGTTTATCGTATAGTTTTTGTGTTATTTACACTACGTGGCATATGAACCTTTTGGTATTTTCTGACAATCGCTGATCAATACAAAAAAAGATATTCGATACGCCGGTGTTCAAATTGTCCAAAGCTTCCGCTATCTGGACTATAGTCTCTTCCTGCCTCAAATCTTGCGGGATTACACCTGTAAAACAATGTGTAACAATATTTTTGGACTACTCAAACAGAGTTTCGGAGATCCTCTAGTTGACGAGAGACAAGGATTCTCTTTGCCTGGCCTTGCCTGGATGAATGGCAACCAAGAAAAAAACGAACAAAAAAAAAGGAACACTTGAACAAACTCCAATTGAAATGCAAAGAAATCGATATGGGGCATTGAGGCGGTTGAAAAAAATTCGAATTTCAAATGTTTGTTAGTTCTTGGATTCCCTGATACACTTTGCTCACTAAATAATAAGTTGTGATCAAACTGTGACCTGAGATCCGTTTTTATGAAATCAGATTTTGAATGGTATGTCATTGTTTGATAGAACAGATTGACCCATTCTTAACAAATTTTCATTTTCAAAGCAGCCAAGAGATCTTGGATCCTTTGGGTATACAAAATGCAAATAGTTCAAATGAGTTATTTATGTTCTAGAAAGGTTGATCAATGCTTTTGCTTGTTAAATAATTTTCAAATTCATAATTCGAACAGTGGTGTGACGATTGGGAAAACAATTAATCTACTCTTTTTTTGTTTTATTCACTAACGCTGAAAATGATTATTTTACCAATTTCTATTTTTCCCTGCATATTATAAGGACTTTTGAAAAAACGACGATAACTCTCCGCTTATTTCGGAAACTCCTTACTCAACAATTAATATACATAGATTGATAACGATGAACAATCTTATAATGTATAAACCCGGATGAAAACAAAAGAGTTGATAACTATTTCAGTTCGACTTTCAGTGTATCAGTTTATGCGAGTCATAATACTCGAAACCAAAGCTCGACACGAGGTAGTGTTAGATCGGCGAGTCAGCTGACTATGGGTTTGTTCGTCTTAGCTTACACTTTCTACACTTTTCTCACACTTTTTACACTCGCCCAATAGAAAGTGTAAATTTCTAGTGAAATGTGTAAAATCTGGTAGAAGTGTAAAAAGTGTAGCTATGACGATCAAACCTTATGAGGAAGTTTGCCTTACAAGCTCAGTATAGATGGCACCAGTACGCGTCGGCGCTGTCATGGCTGTCGGACCAACACGGACATACTGTTGCATTTGTAACAGTACGTACATTGAGTACGTACGTGTTAAGTCGGTGTGATATACTTGAAAGCGCTATATTTGAAATGGGGACGGAAGATTATTATGGAAGCTCAAAAGTAGAAGAATTGAAGAAATTATTGAACGAGAAAGGTGCGAAATTCAGTGGGAGAAAAGCAGAGCTCGTGAACAGGTGGATTAAAATTATAGTTTACGTGATAAATTTTTTATGATTTACATTTATAAAAATATTTTCCTATCAATCTTTTTTTGTTTTTAAACTAATATTTTACGATAAGAATGATAATTTTAGTTATGAAAAAGTTCAACTGGACAACATAATCAAAACTCCACTTCATTATTTTTATTTTGATCGAACTTTAATAATATTTTACGTGGTTAGGATTGCTGTCATGGACCTAGTATTATAGGGACGAAGCATATGCCGTGCGGGTCGCGCCGCAAGACGGAAGGGGAGTACAGGGTTCCGCCATCTTGACCATGAAGGAATCCATTTCTTGGATCACGAGGAATCGAACCTCGCGTCGAAGGAATCGAACCTTCTTTATGAGTTTGCGTTTCGTCCGGGTGTGCTCGGCAGGACTCGTCAGTAGGGCTGAGCCAAGCACACTGCCCTGGACGCGCATGTTGTCCAGTGGACATTGGAAGTTGCTAGTAGCTCGTATATACAATATGGAAGCAGTGTACAGTTAAGTACTAGCGAGAGCGAACTTCTGCTAATGCGCCGCGTAGTGAGCACAGATCGAAGATGTTATGACGCCACAATGACAGCAGTACTGGTGCCATCTACACCGAGCTTGCAAAGCAAACTTCCTCTTAGGCCATGCCACGGTGGAACGCGAACGCGTGCGCAAACGCAAACGCAGGAACCGAAAATTTTTCACCGAACTCCGCATCTGTGTCGCATTCACGTCTTATGGTCGTGGTTGTCACATGCCAATTTTCGAAAGTTTATTCGGTTTATTCAACTTTTCAGAAGATTAAGGGGAGGGTATACTCGATTCTTACCAGCCTGTCTTTTTTAGCGAATATCTCCGAAACGGAGGCATGAATCGAATTGTCCTTTCGGCAGCCGATGTTTGACGAGTAATGAGTTCGAACTGGTACGTTTTATCGGATGAAATCGGGATTTTTTTTTTTGATCGCTAAGTTTTGGCGTGCCATTTATGTCGATTATTATATCAAAGCCGACGCATCAAAAATGCAAAATAGGGGACGGGAGCCCGATTCTATAGGGAATTCCGAACACAACCATCCCAAAACATCTTTGTTTTCGACAACGATGAAGGGGCCAGTTGTATTCTACGTTTTTGTTGTAATTTTAGCGATTGTCAGAGGCTGGGAGCGGTAATAGCCGCTAAATGTCAAGATGTTAGTACTCCGAACGCCCGTGAGATATCGCCCGCTGTTACATTGATACACCTGGTACTACGTCACTCGACCTGTAGTCCAATCATCTCTGACTAATAATCTAAAGATGTGCGCACGACGACATCTCACGGGCGTTCGGAGTACTAACATCTTGACATTTAGCGGCCATTACCGCTCCCAACCTCTGACAATCGCTAAAATTACAACAAAAATGTAGAATACAACTGGCCCCTTCATCGTTGTCGAAAACAAAGATGTTTTGGGATGGTTGTGTTCGGAATTCCCTATAGAATCGGGCTCCCGTCCCCTATTTTGCATTTTCGATGCGTCGGCTTTGATATAAGTCGACATAAATGGCACGCCAAAACTTTTCGATCGAAAAAAAAAAAATTCCCGATTTCATCCGATAAAACGTACCAGTTCGAACTCATTACTCGTTAAACATCGGCTGCCGAAAGGACAATTCGATTCATGCCTCCGTTTCGGAGATATTCGCGAAAAAAGCCAGGCCGGTAAAAATCGAGTATACCCCCCCCTGACACCGCAGCTGGAAGTAAAAGAAGAAAAAAAAAAAGAAGAAATCGCTCAGAGTCGATTGCGTAAATTTAGTACTTTTTGAACCAAACTAAATACTTGATGTGCTAGTCACCCATAGTAGTAATGATTCGTTCACCTCTATGTTTCAATATTTGTCTCCCTAACGTGATTGTGGTAAATTATTTTAAACATCAATGATAGATCTGTTTAAGAGCACAACGATGCATGTGGAATTACAGATACATCGTAACAAAGATCAATAAGAAAGTTATCTAACTTCACTATTAAGGAGGAATAACGTACGCTGCACTGAGTCACGTGTCTTTTTATCTGATTATGTTTCATTCACTGACTTGTGCCATTTTAAAACCAACTGTAGCGATATCTGCTTCTAACAAATAATTGTATATGAAATTACATATAAGTATAGAAAGTCTATTCTTGTAAGAGTCTCAATAGTTGTTAACAATCCGTTTTCACCATGTAAGCGGTACGGGTGTCATAATGTTAGGAAACAATGGAACTATGTATTATTCATTGCAAAATAATATTTCAAGAACACCGATCGTTCAATAAACATTATATAACATGCGTGGTTGTATTCATTTAAATCGATGGAGGAGGGTTCCTAGACAAGAACACTGTCAACACAGGACCATCTCGTTAATCCGTTCCATTGTAGTGGCTTGATCGTTGGGTTCTGTGAATTACATTGTAACATCATTTATGCTCAGGCGCTTTGTCGTACTACAAATGAAGGGCGGCTAAAGACGGGAAAATATGAAACAATAATTATGGAAAAATAAACTACATTTACGCATGAAAATAATTGGGATTTTGACAAACAGTTGAACGATTTCATCTGGTTCAGAATAATCGCGCAAAGAGATTTGATCTGTAACGTTCGAATTTCATATCGAATAATATAGCAAATCATTACTATTCAATTGCTCCATGTTTTGTTGGTACTTTTCGTCTATGATTACTAAGAAAGAAGAAAACTACATTTATCGAGTGAAATATCGTTAAAGTAAATTACATTGTGTTCAGGGTGCGTTTTGTTTATACCCGAAAGCTTTAAAGAAACAATCATATCAGCGATCTAATTGACTGGTTGTTAGTCTGCGATCGATTAAACGACTTATTTCATTTTCCGGACAAACTATTCAATAAACCGTTCGGGAAGCTAAGAATTACGATCAGCTGGGTATACATGATAGAAATAATCAAAAGTGATGAACAGAATAATCCAATAAAGCAGTCTTCAGCAGTATGTTCAGATAGTCCAACGAATATTACCATTGGATACAGAAGAGTGTTAGGAGAGTTATTGGGAACAGTTAAAGAGTAATTGTTCGGTAAATAAATCATGAAAATAATAAGTTTCGGGCTTATTTCACACAGATGAATTCTTGCCCCGCCGGAAATGAAGCTGCAATGATTCGGTGCGATTACATAACTGCAGCCATGTCGCAGCGACTGTATATGATGAACATAAGCGCGACGGCCAATTATTTTATTCAACGAACGGTGATATTAATAGACCAAATATTAGACCTACAAACGATCTGCAAACGATTGCACACTTGCCAAATCAAATTCCATCAAGAATAATAGTAATGAGGTGCTATGGTTCTAGGGGAAACCGGTCTAGGGCATTTCCTCTGTGACTAAACCTGATCTGATTTAATTTCATTATTTATGAACGAACGATTGATTATCAAACATCGAAAATGCGTTATCAATCACCTACAAACAACCTACAAACGATTCCAGGCCTGAGAAATCAAATTCGATAATAATTAAGGTTAATGAGGGGCCAACATCACTTAATTCCCTATGCGAATTTGTTTAATTGATTATTAATTAATTAATGACTACAATCTTAAATACTTAATAATACTACAATCGATTAAAAAAAGAATTAAATTAATCCGGGCTGATGAGGGGCTAACTTTATGGAGCTGACATATTCCTAATAACCTGAAGGTTCCACTGGTCATGGGCAAATGAGATATTCGTACAAGTGAAACTCGATTCGAAGAAAGGCTGGGAAAAATAGTGAGCCACGGGGACACCATCGATGAACATTACTGTACCGCCGGTTATTTTATGAATATCCAATATGTCCTCGTATTTATTTTCTAGTCTTTCAGTCAAATATTCCATGCAATATGCTAAGTACCGATCAATACTGTTTGAAATTTTCGCTAAAAATTGTCAGGGCGACATAAACAAAATGGCAACCGTACGGACATAACTGCCTTCAAATTATTGCAAACATTTCCTATAGCAGAGCCGCCTATCCCCCATTCAGTACTTAGTAGAGATCATTGCTGTCGACAGATATCACAAGTTAGTCTAATTCACGTACACGTATCACAGCTCTTATGATATCTATCGACAGTGTGATAGCAGTGATGAAAGTTTTGGAATCGCACCCCTGGGGCTCGATTCTTGAGATGATGCGATACATTTTCGTATGCGGAATTCATCTTCCGGCCAATTGTGACGTTGGTTTTCTATGAAATTATCACACAGATTGGTCGAAAAGCGATTTTCGCATACGAAAATTTATTGCATGATCTCAAGAATCGAACCTCTGGCCGTCCATTATATTCCTCCGTGCTATAAGTGTGGCTACGATCTCACAGAGCGCTCGACTACATGCCTATCAAGGCGATAAGTCATTAACGAAATAACTAACTAACTAGTGGGGAGAGCGCTCCCACGGGCAGATCTGCTAGTAAAAACACCAGGGCCACGCTCGTCGGATAAACAGCGTCACCAAACGAAAACGCGCTCCGTGTACTCATACGACTTCGAGTGTGACGTCACCAGCAGTAATCTAGTAGTTTGATAGGTGACGCCACTTGATTTGCGCGCTAAAATTCGAATAAAAGTCTAATTAGATATTCAAATGAATAATATAAAATAATTAAAGATGAGAAACTGAACGTTCCCTTGAACTTTGAATAATATTTCCAGAACATATATTATATTTACGTTTCAAGCAATAGAGAGTTTGAAATAAATAACACTTAAAGAAAGCCCGTCTGTCCGTTTGCATTTGTTTACGTTCTCACGAACCAGCGTTCGTGAGAATCGAACTCGGCGGATGCATAAATGGATAGGTGATAGATGATATAGACCAGACCCATCGATAAGTGCTCTAGAAAGAAGGTCCGAGAAAACGGGACGATTTCAAGAAAGGGCAGGGCCCAACCCCCGTAGTCGGAGGAGGGCTATGGCGCATTTGCCCCTCCACTGAATATTCTTACTCCCTTAACGCTAGGTTGATATGTATGCTAAATATATTTAAGAATACAAGCTTGTGTGCGTGTACCAAAGGGGATCTCCCTCCCTGGAGATCCGCCTGAGCTTTTGACTTCACTTCTTTCTTGGGAGTCGGTTAAGCTACTTGTAGAACTTGTCTCTCAGTTTTATTTAAATACATTAATTAGGTGCTGGTACACATTGTATCATAATTTCTCCTTTACACCAATTGTCCAGAAATCCCTCTATCTTCTCAATATTTTGTCCGTTTCTTGCTGAAGTGTTCGTTAGAACTTTGGTGACAAACGAATTTACAGCCTAGTACAAATAAACTCTCATGCGGACGCCTTCCGGTAGTTACCAGAATTACCCAGGCCGTCACACGAGAATCGAACTTCGGATGATATTTTTCGCATGAGGTCTGAAATCTACTTATTTCTTTAGTCAATGGATTGCACACGCGACAACGGCGCGAATAGGTTGAAGTTTGAACTTCAATCAACGAAAACAGAATTATCCGCAAGACTTAATCAGAAATAAACTTATAAAGAACAAGAATGATTTCCAACACCAATGAAGGTGAGTTCGTTCTGTCTTTGAAGTTTCAGGATATGAAAGATCGTAAAATTTTCTCCCGAGTCGTTGAATAAGGAATAGTGAAAGGGGATCGCCCCCATACCACTCGAGGTACAAATATAAATTCTAAATTTAGACTTGTCCTGTCCAGTGTGATCCGTAATCTAAATAGTACTCTCGTGACAATCGCAATAATAAATTCAATAATTGTATTGAATCGCGATGGGTGCCATGTATTTATCGAATCAGTAAGTCATAATCGACGTTATTGAACTTGAAGTTGAAAGAAAAATGTATGTCGCTCACTTCATTTACCCGAATCGCATTAATTACAGAAACTTTGTTTCAGACCAACATTGACGACCGTTTGCGACTCCGCTTATAGACACGCATCTGAAAATATGGTTTTTAAAAATTTTACCGAACAATCGAAGGCTGGGAATGCCCGTAGAATTATTGAGATAATCCGGGGGATCCCCGATCTGGAAAATCTAACCATTAGAGAATCTTACGTTCCCAAGAGTAACGAACAGGCGGAAAAATTCCTCAAAGAAGCTGAACGAACGGATAACAATAAAATAAAAAAATCGTATCTCACCAAGGCGTTATTTGCAGCAAACATTACATCTGATGACCAAAAAATATTTTTTGACACTCTGCTACACTACATTCGCTGGTCATTTGCCGCTGAAGATTTCAAAATATGTTTCAAACATTGCCAATACATGATTTCACTCTTGGATAAAAAAGTTTGCCCAAACTTACAGGACAGAAGCTACCACATATACAAAATAGAATGTTTGTCTTACAAAACACGGTGTCTGAAAATTCTCGGAGACACAGAAGCAGCAAAAACTTTGGCCCGAAATGGTATAAGAGAAGCAAAGAACTTCTTCCAAACAATGGAAGAAGAAGGAGTAGCAATTACTGATAAGAATAAATTGGAGCAGCTGCACCCTTTTTTGAGCGTTTTAAATGAGACACCGAACAATGTTAAAAAAAGCAATGGTGCAAAAGATACTTTAATAATTAGAGCCTCAAAAATGACTGTAGCTGAAGTTTCAGGCAAACAGAACAACAAACTACAGAGTTGCTCCGATGCCGTAGCACTGAAGTACGACGAAGCAAAAGGCAGGCACTTAGTGGCGACCAGGAACATTAAAACTGGCAGCGTTTTGATATTCGACAAACCGTTCACTTGGAGTACAGATGAAGAAATGCTTGATAATAATTGCCTGCATTGTCACGGGTCGTTGAACTTCATAGAAGCTGTGCAGATTCCTTGCCACAACTGTCAAACAGTTAGTTGTCTTCAAAATATTGCAAATTTAGACGTTTCAAAGATAATCAGATAAAATCAGAGAACCAAAATACTGCAGTATGTCGATTTTTTTCTGAAGACCACTAAAAATGTAATATAGCATACTAAGTCGGCGATTTTTAGAGAGAATACGACACATCATTTTTTTACACCCTGTACATGTCATTAGAACAAATTCACATAGATTTTTCAATTTCAGAAACTGTATTCCCAAAATGTAAATTATTCCGCGACTCTCGCCCTCCTACTCCCAAATAACCAAAAACTGTATTTTCTTGAAATTTCGCCAAAGTCCTCCTCGGGGGAAATAAAATGAGCAATGCCATTTTGTAAATTACGATTTAGAGTCTGATTATTCACACGAATGAAAGATTATGTGAGTTATAGACGTCATTGTGGTATAATAATGATAATAATAATGAAGACGATAATTTTCAGGTGAAATATTGCTCCGAAGATTGCAGGATAGAATCGTGGGAAAAGTATCATCGTTTGGAATGTGTGATCTTTGACTACTTTTATCGGATGCAAAAGAATCAGAGTTCCCGTCTATTATTGGCTTATAGGACAACAGTTCTAGTGGCAATGCAGAACATTGGCACAGAGGATAATCAGCTGAGTCCAGAACTGATGAACTTTCATTCAAAGAATAGCAGTGATACCCGAAAGCTTGAACTTGGATTGAATGAGGTATATGATCCGTTGGATTATCGGACGGTGTATTCCCTGCAAACTAATTGGAAGAATATTGATCCGAAGGTGAATCTTATGCACGCAATACACAGCGTGCTGTTGGCTAAATGCTTCAGATTTGTATCCAACAAACTAAGCCCAAAGATAAACATCGGAGATGAGGAAGAGGTTCTTTTGGCTACTGCAACGCTGCAGCATTTGCAGGCGATAAATTCGAACGCTTACGAAATAGTGGAAAACGTTTTAGACATAAAAACTAAAGTCTGGGAACCGAGAACTGTTGGCGGAGCGATTTATGCAACAGTCAGTTTGACAAATCACAGCTGTTTCCCTAACGTAGTTCGCCACACTTATCCCAGAGGTAAAATAATTGTTGCCAGAAGATAGATGTTTAAAAGCGGATGATAAATGTCTCAAAATCTCTGTTATTTGAAGGTAATGTTGCCGTTCGAGCGATACGTTTTATTCGGAGGGGTGCGGAGATATTGGATTGTTATGGACCGCATTTTCTGCGTGATGCCAAACCAGACAGAAAAGAGTATCTGTTAAAAAAGTACAATTTTCATTGTAACTGCGAAGCGTGCGACAAAAATTTGGGACCGCCTCTTTCCTCTGCGTTATACAAGTGCAAAAATTGCTCAGTAATATCTGGAAAATTGATGAATTCCTGCGCCGAATGCGGTGCCAGAATCGACAGAGTAAAAATTGATAACGCCATCAGAGAATCTGTAAAACAGAGGTCGATAGCGATTCAAAAGATGTTAGATGGCGAACACGCCGCAGCTTTGCCAATATTATTGCGTCATGCGGAACTAGTTGATAAGATATTTTCGGAGTCGAGTATTGAAGCTGTTAAAACGCAGCAGGCTTTAATACAATGTTTGAATAGTATGGGATGCATTTCCGCATAAAAACGGTTATATTTTATTATAATACGAATGAGAAAAATGATTGTAGAAAGGAGAATGAGCCGAAGATTGTTGACTAAGAAGTATTTTGAAATATAGAGAAACGGATAGAATTGAATTGATGCGTTTTTAGATTTACCGCTTACAGTTTTATTTTCACACTTATACTTGGAATTATTTGAGAAAAAATAACATAAGAGCAAAATAAAAATAATAAACAGAAGAAGAAATAAGAATCGCCTAACAGTTATATATCTAAGAAAAAATTCATTACATATTCACGAATAGTGGGTGGGTAAGTATGACTGTATGTCTGTATGGCTGTCTGTATGTATATATATATGTGTGTGTGTGTATCTAAAAATCAAAATTTATTTCAACTTTTTTCTTTGAATGATAAACGAACGACAAGATTGGCGATCTTTGGATTTATCAGTCAGTAGTTTTTTTTCGAAACTTGCACATTTCAAAGAAAAAATAATATATTTACAAAGTTTGAAGAAATAAAGAAAAATAATTCTTGAATACGACAAGAGGTTACCTCCTCTTTTATGTACAGAAAAGAATTTAAAACAAAAACGACATATATATTTATGTCTCGGAAATTTATCATCGAGGCAGCAATGTTGGATTTTTGTATTGCAAGAGCAGAGGTGGCTGTCCTTGTTCCTTTCTCCTTTCTTTTTTTTTTCTAGTTTGGACTAAAAATTTACCATTAAAACGCATAAATACAGATTAACACTTCACACGAGCTATTACTTTACAACAGCTCACTTCGACGTGCTTTTACACACATATCAAGCTCGCAAGAGTTCACAAATTATCAATAATAAACATCATTAACTATTAGCATCGGTTTAAAATATCATAATTAATACAGTTTTTACTGCAATACATATCGCCTAATACATCTTAAACAGTTAAACATATTTCATTTTTTCATCAAGAATTCATATCAACTACAGTCATAATTGTGCAAATGCAACTTGCCGATAATGAAATGCGATGAGGATTCGTGGACGCGGATCACTCCCGGTTCACTCAATTCAGCTCGACACAGATATTTGCATTTACGGCAATGCAAATATCTGTGTCGAGCTGAATCGAGTGAACCGGGAGTGATCCGCATCAATAAATCCTCATGGTGTACAGTCTATGCTATTTTCCATGCGCCAATTATTTTGTTAATTCCGATATCTTCGTTATTTAGCGAAAAACCGATCGCGATACCTGGTCAAAAATCAAGTACTTCGGAAAGACTATATTTTACAAACACTCGTTGAGGTGTCGCGTACTCGCATTAGAAAATAGAGCTGATTGATTCATTGATTCATTTAATCATAGGCAAATGGCATTAATTACCCATATATTATTTTTACACAGGTAATACCTATTTTCAGCTAGCCCTTAACGTGTGCATATCTTACTAATCGACCGACGATCACCACATGTGTGTCTCACGAATTTCACTGATGATGTGACCAGCTTTTGTTAGCGCCTGTAACAATGATCAATAAACAAAGTGAGCTATCAAGTTATAGCCATGAGGGGCTTACATACACCTGGAAATTCATTTCCTACTCATTTTCTTTCTTGTCTTTTTTTTTTTTCAATTTATTTAATGCCTCGCTGTTAGCGCGTTGACGTGTTGTCTGAATATTGTGCAGTAAATCAAGTTTTCTGACACATTGTACAGGATTACAGATAAAATCGACGCCTCAATGGAGAACTATGATATCGCAAATTTTGGTTGAAGAACATGATATCTCCTATACATTAAACATAGGAGATAGTATGTTCCTCAACCAGAATTTGAGATATCATGTTTTCCTACCACAATGTGAGATATCATAGTTAGTTCTACATTGAGATGTCGAACTGTTCGACCTGTATGGTCAGGTTCGATATACTTATTAAGTGCACATTTTCGAACAGCGTGAATTTCGGATATTGAAATTGCTCGTGTAATTTGTACGATAAAGGCGAGAGTGAAAATGGTGAACGCGTACACATAATTTTACACAATGGACAAAACCGTCCAGAAAATGCGTGTGAAATTTGGTATATTGCGGTTTGTGGAAAAGTAATCCTTGCGTAAATCCGTTCATCATCCTGGTGAACGAATTTTTTTTAATTTACCTATTTCAAGTTTAAATTATAAAAAAAAAAAAAAACGCGACTCATCGATCCATTTTCATTTACTGGGTATGGGTTTGCTTATGAAAACTAGGAAAGGTCACTAGTCAGAATACTTCACTGTCTCAAAATAGCATTCGATAGACAAGTGATCAATGAAAAAATAATCCAGAGCCGAATTGATCCCAGCTTTCATCATTTCATAATCCGTTTTCAAACGTGGGTCTGAAAATATTGATGTCATGGTGTATGTAAGCCCCTAATAATAACCCGAAATTATTATGAACCACGGTCCTAAGAGGAGGATTCTATAGCTTGTTTTTACCGACCGCAATATAATTACGCGACTAAATCCTGACTGGCGACATCAAATAATGTAAAATGGATTTATTCGATGATAACACGAGCAAAGATTCGATTTAGCGGGGGAAATTCACCGAAATCGCGGAAAATTGATTTTTTTTTGCATCAAGTCTGGGCGCGGAACCCATTCAGTATATTATCATAGACTTCGTATCACTGAATCGCAAGAGCTGCAATTAGTGCTATTCTACATCTAATGCCAAACACAAGTACCGTATTGTTCCGAATATAAGTCGACCCTGCATATAAGTCGACCCCTAGTTTTCAGACTGCATTTTCGGACTTTTTTTTAGATACCGAATATAAGTCGAGTTTCATGACGAAATTGATATCACAAAAGTATATTGATGTATAAATTTTATAAATTTCATTTTTTAAAGAATAGGTACAATATTTTCCAAAGTGACTCAGATTGAAAAATTTCATTTGAAACTTAGAGGTAGTTATTGCACTTTTTGAAACATTTATAAATTTGACTTAGAATTTTTAATCTTCAACTTGAAAAGTAGGTATAATTTTTAACCGTCAAAGTCTACGTCCGAGTCGTTGTCAGTGCCTACGTCAGAGTCTTAGATTTTGATGTCTTCTAATTTGCAATTGTTTGCAACTAACCGACGCCAAGCCGGAAAAATTGAAGTTCGAATTTTCGATATCTCGCGAATAAAACGCGCGACCGCAGCGTGAAATTTCATTGGTCGAATTTTACGATCAAACGGTCGATAACGTAATTTAGTCAATCGGTAATATAAATTCCTGTGAAAAAATATTACAACCCGATTATAAGTCGACCCCGCATATAGGTCGAGTACGATTTTGGCGGGTGATCTCACCATCATAAAACCTCGACTTATATTCGGAACAATACGTATATCAAAAATGTTGCTGTTTCACGCAACAATAATGCCATATGTATACCGGTCATGGATGGTGATTGGCAATGGTTAACAACTGGTGATGATCTTGAGCCCAGATTTCTATACAATGCGCATGGCATCGGTGC
This sequence comes from Tenthredo scrophulariae, assembly GCA_963978835.1. Lineage (NCBI taxonomy): Eukaryota > Metazoa > Arthropoda > Insecta > Hymenoptera > Tenthredinidae > Tenthredo > Tenthredo scrophulariae. The sequence continues at coordinate 7,242,790 of OZ022235.1, read as the reverse complement.
TCTGTCGATCAGAAGCCGACCGTTGACAATCGCCAATTACCATTAACTATAAGAATACATTTCCAGGCGTTATTGTTGCGTGAAACACGAAAATTTTTATATGGCTGGATTTGGCATCGCCTATGGAATGCCACTATGGCACTTTGCAATGAAAAAGAAACGCACGTTTTTCTCAAGTTCGGTGAATTCCGCGTACCGGATCTAGCCCATTTTTCATGAATCATCGATCGAATCCATCTCATATCACCTCCAAAGGTATTCGCGAAATTACATCGGGGTCGGTAAAGACCAACTGTAGCATCCTCTTAAGATCGTAGATCAAATGAATCAATAATATGTTATAATAGGTAACGTACTTTGAGCATATCCGCGGCTTCCCTACGCCTAACAGCGATGTGTTCGCTCTCATTAAGCAGCGACTCAATGTGATCTGATTTGTAGAGATGAGTAACTAACTCACTCTGCAAATTATCCTTCACATAATTGACGAGGAAATGCATAACAGCCTTGGGAACGCTGTCTTGGATAGATTTTCGAACGATGTAAAAATACGATTTTATCAATCTCTCTGAAAACAGACAAATGAATTGATAAATTGAGGACAGAGATTCTTTATTTTTGTATCAAAATGGTGTTCAAGGCTACCCACCAATCACGTCGCAGTCTCGTAGCTCGCGATCGCTGAGTTTGCGAGAAGTTTGCATGGGAACTTCTGGCAGTAGATTGACTGGTTTTTGCTGAGGGGATCCCCGCTGTAAATCCAAAACAGAATTTGGGCTAGGAATAGGGTTGGGAGTAGGACTCCCGTCTCTATATCTTACGGGCGATCCATCAATAGAATTTCCGCTAATCGAGTCTGCCTTTCCTTGGGGTAGTAAGCTACTCAGTAGCCAATGGTTTTGCTGCGCCTGCGCATCTTTCGTTTGATCGTTATAAGGCGGTAACTCATCTCGGCTGTTTACTTGCTTCTGATTCTGGTAAAACATAATTTCAAAGGCATTTGTTAATCATAAAGTAAATTAAACATATAACGAAACCGACCGTATATTAAAAATAATTAAAGTATTTAACAACAATTGAACAAATGTATGCAATAATCGATGTGAATAGGATATAAAATGAAATGAAATTTTATAGACAAACATGTTCAAATTCATAGAGCATTGGTTGAAAATGATTATGCTCATGGAATGTTTGTTGAAAATTGTTCTATAATCAACAAGTTTTAGTACAATAGTTCAATAGTCTTTCAAACCATAATCAACTGGAAGTTAGGAGTTTTGAGTATCGGGTCTCGGTGTTAAATGCAGTTAAAGTGAAAGCACTCAATGTAAAGATTTGGATCAACCGGTGCTTTGATTCTGAATATTTGGGTCTCTAATTGTTTCCAGAACAAACCCCTGTCCTAATGGTTTGAGACTGCAAACGTCACTCGAGTAATGAATTCTTATGATTGCCAAATTTTTAAGATCACAAACTTTTTTTTTCATTTTCTTCAACTTTCTAGAACAGAAATTCAACACATCACGAAGTTGTTTGCTCATCTTATAGAGATTCCTTCTATGAACAATTGTGGACTGAAATATGTAAAATCGGAGTGGCGGTTGATCCAAGTCGGTGCATTAAGTGCTTTTACTAGAAGCTCGATGACTAACAACTTGGAACATACACTTGATTAGGTTTCAAAAGACTAATAAACTTCTGTAATAAATCTAATTGTTTGAGAAAAAAAAAAAAGGAATTCGGACACAAGCAGTTCTCCAAAAATACTGATATACACTAATCAACGACACATTTGCTGAAATTAACATAATAAAAATTATAATTGATATAATAGTCGATATAAATATCACAAATGGTGAAGTACTTGTTGAAGGTTGATAAATGTCGATAAAAAAATCGTCAAATGTTGATAATGATAAAATATATAGCTATAGAGATGCCAAAAGTTGTTAAGAATATATTTGATGGAGCAATTGAATCTGTATCCTCGCTCACTTGTTCTGATGGTAGGATTGTACTGTTGGTTGATGTATTCGAAGATGCAGATAAATGTCTTTTGCTTGGTCTCAGCTGGTCAGCTTCAGCATTCTTCAACAACGAAGAAACTAGGGCTGCATCTTTATGAAAATCCGGGTGTTTGGTGTTGATGTAAGCCAGTTCAATCGCGACTAGATTTTCGACCTTCAAAGACACAAAAATGAAGCCTATGATATGTCTCATTATCATAAAGCTGCTGGTTCCTTAATCCTATAATATCTTGTACCATAGAATTAGTAGTAGGCAATCGTCTTCGCAAAAGATGCGTAACGACGTCCACAATGCGTTCGTGTAGCTTCGGAAAACGCAGCATCTCTTGCTGGACCTCAGTTCCACAGTGTTGTATGATCCTCTGCATTTCTTCATGAACAAGTTCGACACACCGCTGAGAAGGTTCCTCCAGTCTCCTAATCTGCCGCTTCACTAAAAGCTCAAACGATACTTCAGGAACAAACAGTGCTGGTCTAGGACCTGTAGCGTTCCTAATTGCAGTCAAAATGTCCATCCTAGTTAAGCCGGCCAAAGGATGAATAGAGTCCAATGTCCGGCCGAAAGTTTCGTGAAAAATGTAACAAATACGAGCGCCTCCACAGAGCTCTGTGGTTTCAATGTTCCTCGCAGTTCCTTCGATTGTTGCACAGTAACTACTCGCAAATTTAGTTATTATTTGAAGCAGAGTCTGGCTCTTGTCTCCTACATCTTCTCCATATGAGTTTAACAGAGTTTGGAACTGAGACACCATCACGTTCACGCGTGTCTGTTGATCAATAAATATTGTCAGAGAAGTGTGATGAAGCAAAGGTTTTCGAATATTACTTTCTAGAGTGCAAAGATTCGTTCGATTTCCGATTATTGAAGATGATAATAAATATGCTCGAAATATTTGATATTTGTTTGTGGCTTATTTTTCTCCATAATACACTGCTCACAAAAATTAGCGGGTCACCCAATTTTTTGCCCGAGAAATGTCAGATTTCAAAGTCTCATAACTCAGCGAAAAATGGACCTAGATAGTTATCTTCGAAAACTTTTCGAGCTCGAAGCTTTACCTTTAAGGTGCTTACAGCAATTGAGCTTTCGTTTTTTTGTTCACAAGTTATGCTTCATCGAAGCACCTCGTGTCGAATCTGTGAAGTGAAGTTCCAACTTTGGAACGGCGCCTCCTGATTGTCAGCTGAGAAATTGAACTTTTGGGATAACAATTTTGAAGCTTGAAATCTCCTTTTTCAAATGCATTCTTTCAATTTGGTCTACGTTATTCTTTCAATGATTTATTCGACACTGAACCAAAAATTGTGCCGAAATTTTTGATCAAATGCCCCCAGCGAACGAATCGTTGTATCGAAACTTTCGAAACATGGATTGGAAACTCGAATGCTAATCTTGCTGGACCTATATTCCAATTGGTACACCTTGGGTAAGACCAATACCGGTGGTATCGTTTCAATTTTCCGTTGGTCTTCAAAGTTGGATAACTTCACAAAAAAAAGACGTTGAAAGAATGAACGTGAACATTTTGAAGGGGGTACGTCGAACTTGAAAATGGTGTCATGGGCCACCTGTGCCGCCATTTTTATGCGAGCTGTATGAGATCAAAGTTGAAGTTTCCGGTCTTGAATTCGGATGGTTCCATTCGACAGGTAACTACGCCTAAAAAATTCGACGAATCAAAAATTGGAATAGAGGTCCAGCAAGATTAGGATTCGAGTTTTAAAACCATGTTTCGACAGTCTCGATACAACGATTCGTTCGCTGGGGGCATTTGATCAAAAATTTCGGCACAATTTTTGGTTCAGTGTCGAATAAATCATTGAAAAAATAACGTCGACCAAATTGAAAGAATGCATTTGAAAGAGGAGATTTCAAGCTTTAAAATCGTTATCTCAAAAATTCAATTTCTCAGCTGACAATCGGGAGGCGCCGTTCCAAAGTTGGAACTTCACTTCACAGATTCGACACGAGGTGCTTCGAGGAAGCGTAATTTGTGAACAAAGAAACGAAAGCTCAATTGCTGTAAGCACCTTAAAGGTAAAGCTTCGAGCTCGAAAGTTTTTCGAAGATAACTCTCTAGGTGCATTTTTCGCTGAGTTATGAGACTTCGAAATCTGACATTTTTCGGGGGAAAAATTGGGTGACCCGCTAATTTTTGTGAGCAGTGTATTTCGACTTTTTTATTAATAAATAATAAGTCGTGTTTACCTTTAGATCAGGTAGGCAATCTCTAATATGATGCATTAAAAGTCTGTTGAGAGTTTTTGCTAGGTAAGGAGTGCCGTTCCTGTTAGCTAAAGTTGGATATTTTCGTTGCAAAAATGCAGCCTCATCCTTTAGAGCATCTTGGATATTCTTGTTGTTTATTATATCTTGCTGGGAACGATTTACAACTCCAATGATACCTAGCTTCACAGGAATTACCCTTCCGCATAGAATGTCAATTGCATCGGTTCCTTAAACCCAAAATAACAAGCAAATCTCAAGTGAAATTATACAAATGAATTGCTAGATAGTTTTATTCAAATTATAATTTCTCTTTGGCTGAATTTCCAACCTCAAAGATTGCCTCGAGTTGAATTTTACTCAAATTAATCATGTCCTACTTTGTTACAAATGTAAAAAATAATAACAGTTCAATTTCGATATACCGACTTTATTCAAAGTTCACGCTGAATCAAGTTTGATTCGATAACATCAAATCAAAGTTTAATTCCAGTTTGAAACTGGAAAATAAAAAATAGAACTTTGCTCAATTTCTCTGCCGAAAGTTTATTTTGAGTCAAGTTTAACTCGAGGAAACCAACTACCAGCTCGGTTTTAGTTAAACGAAGAATGTGAATCAAAGTTTGACTCGATGTCTTTGTTTTGAAGTGAATTTTGTTTTTTGAGTAAATTTCAACTGAATCAACATAAAGTTGTGGCTCAATTTTAGCTGGAAAACTGATAACACCCTAAGTTTGACTCAATGTCTTTGTTCTAAGTCCGTTTTGAGTCAAGTTTGAAAGAAAACAATTGAGATCTAGCTCCGTTTTGGCCGGTAACCAGATAACGGTTCAAATTGGACACAACACCTTCATTTACAGTTTCTTGGAAATCAAGATCAACGTCAAAAAATGACTTGAGAGCAAGTTAGAAATCAAACAACACGTCAGATCTCAGACTAATGTCTTCATTCAAAGTTTGATTCTAATCAAGTTCAACTTGAGGAGAGATAAAGTTAGAGTGTAATTTTACTGAAAACAAAGTCATTCCCCTGTTCCTACTCCAGGATGACTGAAAAAAAGCAATTTCGAATCCCTCTTCCGATTAAATGACTAAAAATTACCAGCATCCATAAGATCCAGTTTCGTAACAACAGCCAGAGTCCTCCTTCCATCGGGGTCAACATCTTTGCTAAGTTTAAGGCTCTCGCTAGTGGCCATGTCCGTGTTAGCCGTAACAACAGCCAATATTATAGAATTCGGATTACAAATATGTTTGAGTACCAAGTTTCTGATCTGTGCTTCAATATCCTCAGGCTGATCTCCGACAGGCACCTTAGTGATCCCCGGCAGGTCGACAAGGGTCAGATTAACAACAGAATTTGAATAAACCTTCAAGTTTATTGGCTCTGGACAAATTCCTTTGTTAGAACCAGCCATGCGGCTAGTCTCCGCCTCAATTTCAGTCCTGATGTCATCAAAGTTTGTAAATATTTTATTTTTTGTATGCAAAAATACTCCCCACTCGTCAAGATTCAACGTTCCATCTTCAGCTGTCCTATGCTCCCTATCATCTTTGGGCGCATATACCAGCTGAAGAATCAAAGGCCTTCGGGTAACTATCCCGGTACCACGTGGGAGGAACGATCGACCTACCAGGCTCTCTATTACCGATGACTTTCCAGAACTCTGATAGAAAGAAAAACGCTCTAATCATTCATAAAACTAAAAATAACGACATTCGCTCTCTTGTTTGTCACAAAATTGGTCACATTTTTCAAAATTGTCGAAAGAAAAGACATATTTCATCACTTGACAAAAACGCTTATCGAAGAAAAGAAAAGAGAAAAATTTCTGAGTTATTGAATTTCGGAGTAAAAAAAAAAAATTTCAAAATCGATTTTTGGACTAATTGAGGTGGTATAAATGAAATGAAATAAGATGATGAGATGAAAGTTTTTGTGTTGGAATATTTTCAACCGCTGAATGATAACATTAAACATAACAGAATAAATATTATAATTAACCTGTGTTCCGAGAACGACGATTTGGGGAAGTTGGATAGCGTCAGCGCCAACGGTGTTGAAAACATCTTGTAGCTTATTTATTACTGGAATTAAGGCCTCCATAATAAACGGGAAAAAAAATTAAAATTTATCAATTATTCAAAGTATTTGGATTCGATTATTAAGCTGGCCAAAGACTGATGTGATAGAGCGAAGGTGTAGAATAGATGATCCGACTTGTTTGCTGGAAGGGGTTACGAATAACTTCAAGAATTCGATCAGATATTATTATATTTTAATTGACGCGTACTGTTCCTATTATAAAATAACCGTTAATCTTGTCAACAACCAGTGGTGCAGTACATCTAGTTTTTTTTTTTTTTTTTCAACCAATTTTCAACGTATATTCACTAATATAATCACGTTTATCCACCGGCTTATATTTCCTGGTCAAGAGGATCCCCCGACCGCCATCTTTGCGGTCGATGCAAGGTTCGGAATGCAACCGTTGAAATTGACCGCCTAGGTTCAAAAAATTATACAACGTTCGTCGATCCGGTCAATCTTTGAGTTTGGACTAGTTTGATTCGTGATTTTCGTCCGGTTATCGAAATGACGACTCAATATCATTCCGTTTAATAGAAAACTTTCATTTTTCTTAACCTTATGGTTTTCTTCTTTTTCCATTGGCTTAGCTCCGAGAAGGAATGTAGCCTTTTTTTTAAATATATTTGGTTTTTTTTTTCTTAATGGTATATTTTAATATTCAATCCGGAGATTGGTTATCAATGGGACTTTAGTTTATTAAAGCTCTTTGGGTAGGAATAACCAAAGAGTATAGGATAGAGAGGAAGGTCCCATAAAGGCCAATGTATAGAAACGTACCTCGATTTTCAGCATCCTCTGGCGGCTCAGAGGAAAATCAATTTACCCCCACCCCGATTTCGGCGGGTGTTTCAAACCGACAAATACGCATATACGCTCTGAAATGCGTATACCCAGGAGCTCGATTCCATAACTTTTATCACTGTTTTCACTGTCGATAGATATCATGAGAGTGCTCCGTGCGATGAGTCCTTAACGTCGTACGAGTGCTATTTTATTAAATAATTACCGGTACATTAATAATTATTTATTTTATAATTAAATTAAGTAAGCATCGCACAGAGCACTGATATCTATCGACAGTGATAGCAGTGATAAAAGTTATGGAATCGAGCCCCTGTTATATTACGAGCTTACATTTTCACAATCTCTTATACCCTATAAATGTAGGTATATGCAGAGATATGAAAGTAAGCATCGTAATATGAAGGTAGAATTAGGTAACAAAAATTCTAATCTTATCTACAAATGTAATTCTGTCAGCGTCGGAAAAGTTATACACAAAATTGGAGTGGAATAAAAAAACAACTGAAACAAATGGTACTGAAATGATAAGTATATTTAAATACTATATTTATATGTACATAGGTATAAGTATAAAATAACGTCAATCACATAAATGCTTCATTAAAAAAACATATTTCTATATAATACTGTATCGTCAAAATTTATGTTACATAAACTGGTATTTTAACTTAAAAACTTCTTATACTTCTTATTACTTTGTACAGCAACAGCCATCATTCGCCTCAGGTACCGTGCATGCCAATGGCACCTTATGCGAATAAAAGTTTTCAAGAACTGTTCAGTGCTTTCTACTCCGCAGAGCTGTAGGGTAGGGCATGTATTTTTAAATATTTCTGACATGACATAGGAAATACGTTTTGAGTTCAGTATTCCATCAATACAAATGCTGAATTTCTCTTCCCATTTCGTAACGATTTCATACACGTTCTCAGTCACGAAATTTAGACACGACGTATCGTCGTATGTTTTCAGGTATGTAAATGTTCTATGAGCTTTAAAATCTACGTCGTCATTGCATGACAAGATTTTTTTGCAATCATCACACTTGTGGTGATCCAAAAACTTTTTGATTAAATATCCTGATATGTAATAAATCGAATTTGTCACTCCGAACTCTTCAATTTCAGGCATTTCTGATTGTGAGGGTGTTTCTGGAATTGTGACTTCAATTTCTGGATAATTATTTATCAGTGGTTTGGGTAACTGTTTTATTTTACTCAATTGGCAATAAATGAAGTCATCCACCTCACAGTTTGAATTTTTCGACAATTTCGACAACTGAGTTATCAAAATATGTCTCAGTCCTGCTTGGAATTGGAGAGGAGATGGATTCAATGAACAGCCATGTTGTTGTCGTATAGTAGCAAATAAATTTTCAAGAGCATCTTGATTTAATCGCCTAGTTAATAGTTGAGGTATATTGTAATTCAATTTCAGATCTTCAAAGAGCATGATCACACTATTTATAGTGAGAACCCATCCATTAACGCAAGGTGGTCGTGTACCCCGAGAGAACTTTATAGTGTTAAAATTTTTGGCCATTCGTTTCAAGAATTCGATATGCCCTGTGTTATCAGATATCGCATAGTTCAATTTGTTTGGAATAGTTTTATTTTTCAGCGAACTGTTTAACGTATCAAACAGCGTGTCCATATCAAGAATTAACCTTTCTGTCTGAGTGTTTGGATCAAAGTTTTCAGGAAACATTCTTTTGAAACAAATTAGTGCAATGTGCATTGTATATGAAAAGATCTGAGCTGCTAATGAAACCCTCATTTTATTGTAATGAGTTAGTTCGAAATGCTTTTTACTGATTTTCGGGATTAAATTTATCTCATGATTTTTGCTCAAATTATAGATTGATACAATATCATTCCAATCAATGGGCACTCCACAATAAATGAGTGGCCGATTCTTTAAATTGTTACGGAGTGATTTCAATAAGTGAGGCGGATCGAAAACGACGAATATTTTATGATCGCCCATTTCCAAATATGGTTTTCGAATAGAAATGTCAAATTTTTTTAAAAAACCCACATTTCGCGGACCTTGATCGAAAATAATTGTTTTTACAATGAGTCCAATATCGAATACTGTTTTTACGCTTGATATTATAATACTATGCGTTTGCTCAGAGCACGCTGTACTTGGTAAAAACCAATGGCCAATTATTTGTTTCGCATTCACGTTTATCCATGTCATTACACAAACTAAGGCCGATTTCGCTACTCGATTTTCTTTCTGTGTTCCATCATCAGCGAGACCGATGAATTCATCATGTGATGGACTAAAATGAATTTCTGGTTCTAACTTTATTTCGTCGAATAGGAGCGATACTACTTTATTTTCGATTCTTTCATTTGCAAATTTTTCTTGCAAATTTATTAGCACTTGTTGATTAATACCAGCTTTGATAGGAAAAGTGCTTTGATAGGTTCGAAGGGTTCTAGATGTAGGTAATGTTAAAAATGATCTCAAAAATTTATAAGCTTTGGGTGAATGGTAATATATGGACAGAGCTAAGTCTTTCAAACTATTGTCGTACCGTCTTCCATATTTATTAATATTGCCCAAGCGAAGCTGTGCTCCTAGCAATACTTTGGTTGCTTTTGGTAAACCAGAAGAGTAATTTTCAACTAGATTAGTTAAGGCCTGCTTACATTCAATATTTCTTTTACGTGTCTGTAGACGTTGGTATCTACTTCTTAATTTGCAAATTGTTCTCTTCTGTATCTGTAATCGCCGTAATGTCTTTGGAGACCGCTTGGACATACTGCAACGCTGTAATATTTTACTTCTTCGGTGACCAGATTCCATCTCTTTGACTGGCGTACCTGTAGTGAAGAGATAAAAAATGGCTACAAAAATAACAAAATGAAGAACTGAGAAGCCCAATTCATTGCTTTCGTTATACAACATGAAAAATGTCAGTAATCTCGTGAATTTTATTTCGATTCATTTTGAAGTTGTGTACAAAATTTTCGTGATTACAATTTATAATCAATTAAATCTATGTATATATATATAAAAGATTGTAAATTCTGGATTAGATGTAAATGATCTATGTATAAATGATTGTAAATGGTGAGTTCAAATGTAAATTTTGGATTAGGCCTGAATGATACATATACATGAGAAGTAAATATCTACTTTGAATAATCGTAAGATTTGTAAAAAAATGCTTACTGTTGAGTTCTCAATGAACTTTAAATTAATTTTTCTAATCTATATACAAATTGATTGACTTTTCTCTTTTTAAATAATTGTTTCCACCGTCTTACCACAAATGTCGTTTTCCTTTTGCAATCTAATCGAAGCTTCATCGTTATCTTTCTGCAATATAATTGAAGCATCGTCTTGTTGGCATCGGCTGGTTGGTCGGTCTGAAATTATTATTGTGAAAATGGGTAGTACCTATAGATGTATGAACAATAGTTTGCAATTTGTCATGAGAGCAACTACAATTGATTTGTTTTACCTGGTACCAGGGCAGAACTATTTGATGCAGAAAGTTTATCTTGGCGGTCATTACTGACAGATGGTCCATTCAATGTTGGAACGGCGTCGCGTGTTAATAAACATCGTGGGTGCTTTTTCCATACATATTTCGGCTCAAAATGCACACTACATATACGAAAATCCCGTCGACGCGGATTTTTCGCTTGAAGGAAATCAAGCCATTTTTGACGCCTGTATCATGACAAAATATATATTGTATAGTCAATAACATGTTTTCATAATTTTTCAAATCTCCGAACTTGCAACCATGCGTTAGAAAAAGTAAGGTTAAATTTTTACTTACAGTTCCTCTTTCTTTGGTAAGGCAAAAAATGTTATTTGCTCTTGACTCTGGATCTCTTTATTTTTCATATATTTGTTGTTGTAACATAATTTTACATCACAGTATATCGGCATTTTTATATAGAACAATCACAATCTAAAATAGGTAACACTTTTGGGAAACCGCGTTCATATGATATCCGCATCCTCACACCTACAACACTAACACAATGGCATCACCACGGATGACACACACATGCACTGTATTTTTCCTCTGAGCCACCAGAGGCGCTTTGGTGAGGTGATACGGGTACTTTCCTCTCTATCCTATACTCTTTGGGAATAACTACAACTCTGTCAACAGGACCAATCGGAACGGAATCTAGTGACCTTTTCCATGTATTGCGTGTATGTATACACCGACGCACACAACGTTCCGTTCTGGGATTCCGGATTCCAGCGATCCGGGCCTACATGGGACGGCAGCCTTACAATTTTAGGCGTTTTTTGGCGCGCGAGTGGTATACCTACCAAAGTATACCAACCTATACCACAACGTTTTGGTGAGTCTGGGGCCTTATTCTAGAAACGTATCCGACTGTATCACAGGCGTATCGGCCTACTTTCCGTTTAACGCTACTCTCCGATTGGTCCAAACGGCGTATACCACGCGCAAAACGATTCGATAAGTTTCTAGAATTAGAGTTCTGGTTCAGTGTGATAGGGGCGTGCCAACCGATGTTGGTATGTACCAGGTTGCTACTGTGATGTCCCGGGTAATTCTGGTAACTACCGGAAGGCGTCCGCATGAGAGTTTATTTGTACTAGGCTGTAAATTCGTTTGTCACCAAAGTTCTAACGAACACTTCAGCAAGAAACGGACAAAATATTGAGAAGATAGAGGGATTTCTGGACAATTGGTGTAAAGGAGAAATTATGATACAATGTGTACCAGCACCTAATTAATGTATTTAAATAAAACTGAGAGACAAGTTCTACAAGTAGCTTAACCGACTCCCAAGAAAGAAGTGAAGTCAAAAGCTCAGGCGGATCTCCAGGGAGGGAGATCCCCTTTGGTACACGCACACAAGCTTGTATTCTTAAATATATTTAGCATACATATCAACCTAGCGTTAAGGGAGTAAGAATATTCAGTGGAGGGGCAAATGCGCCATAGCCCTCCTCCGACTACGGGGGTTGGGCCCTGCCCTTTCTTGAAATCGTCCCGTTTTCTCGGACCTTCTTTCTAGAGCACTTATCGATGGGTCTGGGACCCGATTCTTGAAACGTGGACCCTAGATGTCGCATGCCATATCGCATGCGATATTGAAATTCGTATTCTTGAGTCGTCTCGAATGGTGTGAGACGTCTCGTATGCGACAAATATCTAACGGTTTATATCGACTGGGTATCACCCATGCGATACGCATGTCGCATGCGTCAAATATAGTAATAAGCGCGGTGGTTTTGAAAAGTCTCCGGGGAGACAAATGAGTTCGTAATTTTACGAGAGTCAACGTTTGACGGATTCTCGTAAATTTAAATATTGAGCTGTAAATTTCATTATTAATTACAAAGAGCAATAAAAATATAAAAATAAGTGAAAAAAAAATTAGCGATTGAAAGTATATATACTTATTGATTAAAAAATTGATTTAAAAAAAAAAATTGATTAAAATCGGTTAATTACGGACCGCTGATTCAGTGACGAAAAAAACTGGCTTGTGTTTAAAATATATAAAACAAGAATAAAATATGGATTTGGCATTTCAAAATGCTGTTCAACTTCATGTCGCCAACCAACTAGAACATCTTGTTGATTACAATGACGGACCACGTTTCCACATAAGAGATGATCCCTTCGAATTATCAGAACGACAATTTATCAAGCTTTTCAGATTAAAAAAAGAAACAACAAACCGACTTATAGATATTGTAGAACAAAATTCAGTAGAACTACCACGATCTTCAGCTTTGAACGCAAGGGTACAAGTGAGTTTGAACAATACATGCGGAATGTAAAATATTCATAACAAAACATGTATCTTTTAAAGGTTTTAGCAGCATTACGCTTCTTTGCATCAGGAAGCTACCAGAATTGCGTTGGTAGTAATATTAATATGGCTATTAGACAAGCATCGGTCAGCAGATGCATTCATAACGTCACCAATATTTTGAATTTACCAGCGGTATTTAATACTTGGGTACGCTTTCCTAATAATATGCAGGAGCTACGACAGCTGCGTAACAAGTAAGGGAGGGTGTAGCCTGTATGCAGAAAAATGACATACTATTATTTATACACAATCCAGGTCTATAACATTTATCATGTATAGATTTTGGACAGAGAAGCAATTTCCCGGAGCGATCGGCTGTATAGACTGTACTCATGTTGCAATATTCCCACCTCCAAAAGCTGACGAAAATTATCCCGAACATGTATATGTGAACCGAAAAGGATATCATTCCATCAATGTTCAATTAGTGAGAACATCATGTAAATTCATGAAAATATTATGCATTCATATAGATAATGCAATTTCCATTTCATATAAAGATTTGTGATACCGATCTTCGGATTTTGAACGTCAATGCTCGATTCCCTGGGAGCACTCACGACTCGTATATCTGGAATAACAGTAACATGCTTCCCATAATGCAAGATATTTACAATCGTGGACATCAATATTTCTTGCTAGGTAATACGCTCATCAAATAAATTGATGGACCATTTTGTGTCCCTCAAAAATAACCATTTTAGAAAAAGCTGCATCCTAAAGTCTAAAATCAATATCAAAGTCGAGATTTAAAGTTTTAAAATTCCTTCGATGTGGAATGTCTATACATTGCCGAAATTAAAGGTGACTCCGGATATGCGCTTAGACCGTGGATGATGACTCCAATTTTGGACGGAGTACAAAATATTGAAATAGGACGATACAACGCCCGGCAAATGAGCACTAGATCGCTGATTGAATGTTGCAACGGCTTATTAAAGATGAGATTCCGCTGCTTGTTCAAACAAAGGGTCCTACATTACAAGCCAGATATGTGCTCGAAAATTATCAATGCTTGTACGGTGTTGCATAATATGTGCATTGACGACAACGTGCCTCAACCTGAAGGAGAAGGTGAATTATTGGACTTCGCTTTGGATGGTGTTGTTGGACTAAATGAGCCTGAGATAGGTGTAGCAAATAGGAATCCCGAATTGTCTGCTGGGCGAAGAATACGCGATAATTTGATAAGACGGTACTTCTAACGTTAGTACCTCTTTCGAACGGTATCTAACATGTGAAACAAATCGACCAACATTTAATAAAAAAAATTAACGTCTTTTCATACAATCTCTTTTATTGAGTGAACAATTTGGCATACTATTCTGATAACGTATAATTTTAAAATATCATAAATGAACAGAATTCATGGGTAGGAATCCCGAATTACAAACTGGTAAGTTTTCTTAAAATTTCACTTTTAAACATGCCCAAAAACTTTGGGAACAACTTACGTTAAAATTGAACGAGATACCTGTTGCAATAAAAGAGTGGAAGCAATGGAATTCCTATCATGAACTTTTTCATTATTGATGACCAATTAAAAAAAAAAAAAAAAAGAAATACTTTTCCTCATGTCTTGTTAAATATACCAGCAAAGGACTTGTGGTAAAGAACAATAAATCCTCAGTTAATTAACTAATTAATTACGCTGATCATTGGTTTTTTTTTTCTTCAATCAATTTTTTAATTACTGTTGTTAGATTTTTTACATTATCGTTAAATTGATGTAGCAGTATATTAGTATTTTCTTTGGACACTACATCTCTTTCTCGAAGTGCTATTTCTTTCGCATAAAGATCAAGTTTTCGTTCATAATACGACTTTCGCATGTCACTATCGTTTTGTGAAATTTTTGCTAATTTAGTAGTCTGCTCTATTGATTTGTCGTATCTGAGGGCAGCGGAAGTTCGCTTGACACCTGTTTTATTTGTACTTGAATTTGGAATAGGCGATATTGGGATTGATGTTCTTTGTACACCCGAAATATTATTTGTCAAGGATTTATTGTTATTTACCACGAGTTCTTTACTGGTATATTTAACGAGAGAACTCTCAACAGCTTCTTCATCATCGGAGAGGTATTCGATATTGCACGGCTCGGGACCTTCATCCCACTTCTGCAATATGAGTGTAATTGATAACAATTAATTCATAAAATATTTACTGGGGGCAACCCTATTATATTGCAATACAATGATGATCGCTTACAAATTGCACCACGGATTCATGTATCGTGTCATGTCCTTCCACAGCTGTAGAACCAATGAGTGCAAGCACATTTTGGTCGATTTCTGTCAAAACCTGACTTGAAGCAGGTCCTCCACCAGTTCCTTTCGCATGATTTTTTATAGATGTATGTTTAGATTTAGTCGCACTGCGCATATCTTGCCAAGTCTATCTCAGTAAACATCAATTGTGTTAGTGTGGCGTTTAAAAAATTCATACATCCATATATTGTATTTACGGAACGATCCGTGCACCTGAGGCAGGCAACTGAAGAAACACCTCATTTTTAAAATAATATTGAAATTGGGGATAGCCATTGCGGGATACGGTGCCAACCAAGGATACTAAACTATGCGCACGGGTAGTTCCGCCGTGAATGAAATTAACAGTAAACGCATTCGTGTCTGTGTATTATGTGTAGAGTGTATATCTATACCTTTCTCCATTGCTTCCACTCTTTTATTGCACCTGGTATCTCGTTTAATTCTGACGTAAGTTGTTCCCATAGTTTTTGGGCATGTTTAAATGTGAAATTCGAAGAAAACTTCCCACTTTGTAATTCGGGATTTCTACCCATGAATTCTGTGATTCGAATACATATTATATATACGGGATTGATCAATTAATAAATGATAGTCACTGCTGGTTTGTCAGGCTGCTATTGCTTATTTATTATTCATTTTTAGTTCTTATTAATCTTCTCTATACAAATTACAAATTTGAATAGTTGAGAAGCTAAATTGAAAGTTGGAATCATTCTATGATATACTGATAGAGAAGGTTAATTACTTACCAACTAAAAAATTTTTTTGCTCTTCATTGATGTAGCCAGAACGTTTTTTAATTACTGATGACATTTTTCGATTAATTTTTAATCAGTGTTGATACAGTTATAGATTATAATGTGTAAGTGATGAGTGATGACAGAGAGGAATTTTTAAAACATAGACAACGACGCGCCTAAATAATTCTGTTATAACATCATTGCTATTGGCTACTATATTTTGTTAAAGCATAGCAACTAACGGCAACACTGTAGGACTATCGCATACGTAAATTATCGAACAAAACATATCGCATAGCCGTGGAGAATACGCTTCGGAAGTCGCATGCGATACCAACCATGCGATATTTTCCGGATACGAGAAATATCGCATCATTTCAAGAATCGGGTCCCTGGTCTATATCATCTATCACCTATCCATTTATGCATCCGCCGAGTTCGATTCTCACGAACGCTGGTTCGTGAGAACGTAAACAAATGCAAACGGACAGACGGGCTTTCTTTAAGTGTTATTTATTTCAAACTCTCTATTGCTTGAAACGTAAATATAATATATGTTCTGGAAATATTATTCAAAGTTCAAGGGAACGTTCAGTTTCTCATCTTTAATTATTTTATATTATTCATTTGAATATCTAATTAGACTTTTATTCGAATTTTAGCGCGCAAATCAAGTGGCGTCACCTATCAAACTACTAGATTACTGCTGGTGACGTCACACTCGAAGTCGTATGAGTACACGGAGCGCGTTTTCGTTTGGTGACGCTGTTTATCCGACGAGCGTGGCCCTGGTGTTTTTACTAGCAGATCTGCCCGTGGGAGCGCTCTCCCCACTAGTTAGTTAGTTATTTCGTTAATGACTTATCGCCTTGATAGGCATGTAGTCGAGCGCTCTGTGAGATCGTAGCCACACTTATAGCACGGAGGAATATAATGGACGGCCAGAGGTTCGATTCTTGAGATCATGCAATAAATTTTCGTATGCGAAAATCGCTTTTCGACCAATCTGTGTGATAATTTCATAGAAAACCAACGTCACAATTGGCCGGAAGATGAATTCCGCATACGAAAATGTATCGCATCATCTCAAGAATCGAGCCCCAGGGGTGCGATTCCAAAACTTTCATCACTGCTATCACACTGTCGATAGATATCATAAGAGCTGTGATACGTGTACGTGAATTAGACTAACTTGTGATATCTGTCGACAGCAATGATCTCTACTAAGTACTGAATGGGGGATAGGCGGCTCTGCTATAGGAAATGTTTGCAATAATTTGAAGGCAGTTATGTCCGTACGGTTGCCATTTTGTTTATGTCGCCCTGACAATTTTTAGCGAAAATTTCAAACAGTATTGATCGGTACTTAGCATATTGCATGGAATATTTGACTGAAAGACTAGAAAATAAATACGAGGACATATTGGATATTCATAAAATAACCGGCGGTACAGTAATGTTCATCGATGGTGTCCCCGTGGCTCACTATTTTTCCCAGCCTTTCTTCGAATCGAGTTTCACTTGTACGAATATCTCATTTGCCCATGACCAGTGGAACCTTCAGGTTATTAGGAATATGTCAGCTCCATAAAGTTAGCCCCTCATCAGCCCGGATTAATTTAATTCTTTTTTTAATCGATTGTAGTATTATTAAGTATTTAAGATTGTAGTCATTAATTAATTAATAATCAATTAAACAAATTCGCATAGGGAATTAAGTGATGTTGGCCCCTCATTAACCTTAATTATTATCGAATTTGATTTCTCAGGCCTGGAATCGTTTGTAGGTTGTTTGTAGGTGATTGATAACGCATTTTCGATGTTTGATAATCAATCGTTCGTTCATAAATAATGAAATTAAATCAGATCAGGTTTAGTCACAGAGGAAATGCCCTAGACCGGTTTCCCCTAGAACCATAGCACCTCATTACTATTATTCTTGATGGAATTTGATTTGGCAAGTGTGCAATCGTTTGCAGATCGTTTGTAGGTCTAATATTTGGTCTATTAATATCACCGTTCGTTGAATAAAATAATTGGCCGTCGCGCTTATGTTCATCATATACAGTCGCTGCGACATGGCTGCAGTTATGTAATCGCACCGAATCATTGCAGCTTCATTTCCGGCGGGGCAAGAATTCATCTGTGTGAAATAAGCCCGAAACTTATTATTTTCATGATTTATTTACCGAACAATTACTCTTTAACTGTTCCCAATAACTCTCCTAACACTCTTCTGTATCCAATGGTAATATTCGTTGGACTATCTGAACATACTGCTGAAGACTGCTTTATTGGATTATTCTGTTCATCACTTTTGATTATTTCTATCATGTATACCCAGCTGATCGTAATTCTTAGCTTCCCGAACGGTTTATTGAATAGTTTGTCCGGAAAATGAAATAAGTCGTTTAATCGATCGCAGACTAACAACCAGTCAATTAGATCGCTGATATGATTGTTTCTTTAAAGCTTTCGGGTATAAACAAAACGCACCCTGAACACAATGTAATTTACTTTAACGATATTTCACTCGATAAATGTAGTTTTCTTCTTTCTTAGTAATCATAGACGAAAAGTACCAACAAAACATGGAGCAATTGAATAGTAATGTTTTGCTATATTATTCGATATGAAATTCGAACGTTACAGATCAAATCTCTTTGCGCGATTATTCTGAACCAGATGAAATCGTTCAACTGTTTGTCAAAATCCCAATTATTTTCATGCGTAAATGTAGTTTATTTTTCCATAATTATTGTTTCATATTTTCCCGTCTTTAGCCTCCCTTCATTTGTAGTACGACAAAGCGCCTGAGCATAAATGATGTTACAATGTAATTCACAGAACCCAACGATCAAGCCACTACAATGGAACGGATTAACGAGATGGTCCTGTGTTGACAGTGTTCTTGTCTAGGAACCCTCCTCCATCGATTTAAATGAATACAACCACGCATGTTATATAATGTTTATTGAACGATCGGTGTTCTTGAAATATTATTTTGCAATGAATAATACATAGTTCCATTGTTTTCTAACATTATGACACCCGTACCGCTTACATGGTGAAAACGGATTGTTAACAACTATTGAGACTCTTACAAGAATAGACTTTCTATACTTATATGTAATTTCATATACAATTATTTGTTAGAAGCAGATATCGCTACAGTTGGTTTTAAAATGGCACAAGTCAGTGAATGAAACATAATCAGATAAAAAGACACGTGACTCAGTGCAGCGTACGTTATTCCTCCTCAATAGTGAAGTTAGATAACTTTCTTATTGATCTTTGTTACGATGTATCTGTAATTCCACATGCATCGTTGTGCTCTTAAACAGATCTATCATTGATGTTTAAAATAATTTACCACAATCACGTTAGGGAGACAAATATTGAAACATAGAGGTGAACGAATCATTACTACTATGGGTGACTAGCACATCAAGTATTGAGTTTGGTTCAAAAAGTACTAAATTTACGCAATCGACTCTGAGCGATTTCTTCTTTTTTTTTTTCTTCTTTTACTTTCAGCTGCGGTGTCAGGGGGGGGTATACTCGATTTTTACCGGCCTGGCTTTTTTCGCGAATATCTCCGAAACGGAGGCATGAATCGAATTGTCCTTTCGGCAGCCGATGTTTAACGAGTAATGAGTTCGAACTGGTACGTTTTATCGGATGAAATCGGGAATTTTTTTTTTTTCGATCGAAAAGTTTTGGCGTGCCATTTATGTCGACTTATATCAAAGCCGACGCATCGAAAATGCAAAATAGGGGACGGGAGCCCGATTCTATAGGGAATTCCGAACACAACCATTCCAAAACATCTTTGTTTTCGACAACGATGAAGGGGCCAGTTGTATTCTACATTTTTGTTGTAATTTTAGCGATTGTCAGAGGTTGGGAGCGGTAATGGCCGCTAAATGTCAAGATGTTAGTACTCCGAACGCCCGTGAGATGTCGTCGTGCGCACATCTTTAGATTATTAGTCAGAGATGATTGGACTACAGGTCGAGTGACGTAGTACCAGGTGTATCAATGTAACAGCGGGCGATATCTCACGGGCGTTCGGAGTACTAACATCTTGACATTTAGCGGCTATTACCGCTCCCAGCCTCTGACAATCGCTAAAATTACAACAAAAACGTAGAATACAACTGGCCCCTTCATCGTTGTCGAAAACAAAGATGTTTTGGGATGGTTGTGTTCGGAGTTCCCTATAGAATCGGGCTCCCGTCCCCTATTTTGCATTTTTGATGCGTCGGCTTTGATATAAATCGACATAAATGGCACGCCAAAACTTAGCGATCAAAAAAAAAAAAATCCCGATTTCATCCGATAAAACATACCAGTTCGAACTCATTACTCGTTAAAGATCGGCTGCCGAAAGGACAATTTGATTCATGCCTCGGTTTCGGAGATATTCGCGAAAAAAGCCAGGCCGGTAAAAATCGAGTATACCCTCCCCTTAAGGTGCTTGCCTATCCAATTCCACCAGACCTGAAAACATTGGGAAATTAGATGCTATTATTTGGAATATCTCTGCCTGGGTACCGAAATCAATGAAACAAAATACGTCGCGCAATTCTATGTGCGACTCCGAACACGTACGGCCCAAAAAATGTTTTTTTCACGCAAAAATAGAGAAGATATCCATGTAAATCGGTTTTGAAACGTTTTTGAAACGTTTTACATGGATATCTTCTCTATTTTTGCGTAAAAAAAACATTTTTTGGGCCGTACGTTTTCGGAGTCGCACATAGAATTGCGCGACGTATTTTGGTTCATTGATTTCGGTGCCCGGGCAGAGATATTCCATTTAATAGCACCTTTTTTCCCAATGTTTTCAGGTCTGGTGGAATTGGGTACGCAAGCACCTTAAATGTATAAAAAGTTCAGGTAAACATAACTCCTCTAAAAGTAAGCGTGCATGTTTTGTTGATGAAATCTTCGAGATGGGGCATTCGAAAGAAAAAAAATCAAAAAGTTTTAGATTCAGCATGACTTTCCCTTCATGGCAAACCTCGGTTTTTAGTATACATATATGCGAAAAAATGACAAAATGGCAGACATTTGAAAAAAAGCCTTCTTCACACTGTTTTTTGCAAAAAAAAAAAAAATTAGTAAAAATTAGAACTTTGGGCATAATTGAGGTTTGACATATAGCTATATGTGTACAGAATATACCATTGAAATTTTATAAGGATCGGTTCAGTAGTTTCGGGAATTTTATCAACAAACCTTGTAAAAACATTTTTTCGAGAAAAACGCGTTCAAAGTTTTGTTTTATAAAAAATCGTAGAAAAATCTTACGTCTAATCAGCGATGCCTGTACCATACCATATCCCTTTTGTAATTTAAAAATTGGCATTTTCCTTCAGCCTTTCGTGAAAAAAAAAATGGTTTTTTCAAATTGAGAAAGTGGGTAAACCTCCTAACAAACTACATCCAAGCGCTAGCAGAAATTTAAAATATAATACTTACCCCTGAATTCATGAATGTCGCTCGTTGTACTCTTTTGCTGACGTTACTACTTTTGATTAATTCTTCAGGTGTAACATATAGAATAACGCATATTGCCGTGACGTTCCCTGGGATGAATCAATTTGTATTAACAGGATTGTTCGGCTTAACTTACACGTTTTACACTTTTTACACTCGCCCAATAGGAGGTGTAAATTTCTAGTGAAAAGTGTAAAATCTGGTAAAAGTGTAAAAGGTGTAGCTAAGACGAACAAACCTAATCTCACGAGATATTCTTACACAAGCTTTTATCCTGTCTGGTATGGAAATATCAGTACAAATAAAATAATAATTCTGTAATATAATCGGTATTCATAGAATTTATAACAAAACATTAGGGTGACCCTGTAAGAAAACTAGAAGTAATATTAGGTGGGTTATGATTGAAAACTATAAATAAATTTGAAATATAGGAAAAGTTTCCTAACCTCTGGAAACAATTCCGGAAGCGCCATTGCAGGCAAGCAAGACCATCGTTTCCATGAAACGATACTACATGCTGTCGGAAAAATTCTTGGCGGGTTTTTTTTTGGCATTTACAAGGAAAATATGGACATTACTTTACAAATAATGGCCCATGAATCACCGACAAACGATTTCACAACAATTTGCAATGAAATGGTTGAAATATATTTTCATGGAGGGGCTGGGGAAAAAAAATCCCCTAGGCAATTTTATTAATTAATTTATAAATAAACGAACTACCGACAAACGTGCGGATTAGTCCATCAATCACCAACAAACGACCGAAAATCGAATAAAAAAAGAGTCAATCCAATCGGGGTAGATGAGGGGCTAACTATATGGGGGTAAAAAACCCGCCTGTGTGTTCATCAAGTGGCGTCATCTAGCGTAAGTACTAGTTAACTGATCGCGGCGCAACAGTCGTACCAGGTATATAAATAAATAACCAAATATCTAGAGATTTCATGGCTGCATAATTGGTAGATTTGTATGTAGATCCGCACCTGCGGGGTGCGGGGGAATCACCTTGACATGTCATTCGTATTTAAGCCGGCCGCAAGCCGAGTAGTATGAATACTAATCGTCTTATTTGAGCATCGTAATAATTACTGATATCCATAAATTCGTGAGACGTTAAATTCCAAAAATCAATCGCGATGGGTGGAAAATGGTCAGCCATGGATCCGATGCACGTGGAAGTACCTGAATTAAAAGCTCTATTAGACAGAGATCCGTACTTGGCGCCGTACGAGAAGGAGATTAGGAAGAGGTTCTATAAACATTTTTAACTTCAAATATCCATTCGATTTACTAAATGATTTTCTGTTTCTGGAACATCATTCTGTTCCATGAATCATCTACTTTTATCCTTGCATCATTACGTTTACTGTTCTTTACGTGATGTACATTAATTCACCTCACCGTTTAAGTCGCAAAAACTCAGACTTGTAACGCGATTGATACCACAACAAACACCGTTCTTGAACATTCTCGATCGGATCATGCACAAATATATTTTTTTTTTTCGCCGTAATTCGCTTCGATACATGAACACGTGAATTCGTCTCTGGGATTAACTCACTTCGGATGGGATTAAATGAGGATTTCTTTAATACAGTATACTGATAAGATCACTATGAATTTGGGTGAAATGATAAGTCCAAGATAACAGATTGAACTATTATCATCGATACAGACTCAATCGAACTGAAGTAAAAGGCTTCCACCCAATTAATGTTCACAAAAAATACATAAGAATATGATACCAAATGGATATGGTCAGTTCGTCTTTATTTTTTAAATTAAAAAAACAAAAGAGGATCCGAATTCGAAAAAAAACGGTTTCCCTTCTTTTTTTTTCGTTTGCAAAGAAAAATCGCCGGTTGACAGTCCAATATTACGTACTATACTTATATTACGTCAGATGAATCCTATGAGACTTAGTTGTTATGTCCGGAAAATAATCTGAATATATTATAGTCTTATTATAAGATTTTTTAAACGAAGTAATGAAACTGTTAACAAAGTTTCAATTATTCTTCTGTTTCATACATGAGGAGTTAATCGTACACCATATCTGTTTAAAATTATAAAAAATGGTCTAGTCTGACATCACGGTCAAAGGTTGTTTGATATGAGTTTGTCATTGAATGATTATCGTTTTGTTAATTAGGATGAGTATTAAAAGCAGATATTTCAGAGTTGAAGAACGAGAATTGATACCGTAATTTGAATAAAACGAGATTATAAAGAAATTATAAATTGACTATTGAATAAATCTCCTCCTCTGCCTTCTTCTCTTAAATCAGTATAAATTAAAAGCCCATTCTTTCAGGTATGCGATATTTAAAGATTATGTGGAAAAAATTGAGGGAGCTGAAAACAATTTGGAACAGTTTTCACTCGGTTATAAACATTTTGGAATTCATGTCAACCCGGATAATAGTGTGACTGCGAGGGAATGGGCTCCAGGGGCTAAAGAACTATTTTTAACAGGCGATTTTAGTAAGGATTATTTTTATGCTTTGGAAAGATGCATCTTGTTTCATTACCAATACCCTCAGAGGTTTAACTTGCTTTTATGATACTGTCGGAGATGAAACACATTGTGAATGAGAAATAATTTCAAACAGTACCCAGTCAATGAACTTGAATTGGTCAATCCCATTTTATAACGTTTGAAATTCTTTTCATTATTGAAAAGTTGTGAGTCCTCTGTTATTTATAGATCCACTGCAACTGGGACCCCCTAAAGTGAACATTAAAATGTCCACGTAATCATTTTTCTATTAGGTGTTCACATTTTTTTTCTTTCGCATTCTCAAACTTCATTAACTTGCATAGATCGAGGTGAGGACGAAAAATAATTCACAAAAAGAATTTCTAATGTGTCTTTGACATTTAGATGGTTGGGATCGTACTAGAACTCCGTATAAAAAGCTCGACTATGGTAAATGGGAGTTGAAACTGGATGCAAATGCTGATGGTTCTAGTCCCATACAGCATTTATCTGAGGTCAAAGTTATAGTAAGAAACAACAACGGTGAATTGTTGGAAAGACTGAGCCCTTGGGCATCGTACGTTGTTCAACCACCTAATCGTTCAGAAGGTACAACCTTCAAGCAAAGGATATGGCATCCAACTCCTGACAAGGTACTACGAGTGGACACAAACGAAAAACGAATAATTTACAACTACAGATTAGTTACTTAGCTAATCTTAGGAATAGCATCGAATCACGAAGCAAAGAATAAAACTCAAAATGTTAAACATCTTGTTGAAAGAAACCTCTATCGAATGAACAGACTATTTCAGGGTTCCTACTTGCTCACTTTTCCCACTTTACTCACTTTTCGCTCACTTCAAAATAAAAAACTCACTTTTCTCGGTTTTTCAATGATTAGGTGAGATTTTTTTGAATTTTAGTGTAATATTCAATACTACTGTAAAAATGAAAAAGTTTCGTCCAAATCTGAATATCTGAACTAGCGGAAAGCAAGTGAGAGAAATAAGTATTGTTTGTTAAATTACAGAACATTTAATAACATTGAATAATTTTATATAATTTAGAGTGTCATCGTCACTTTCTTTCTTGCACCCAATAGTTCATGATTGTTCATACTCTACTTATTATTTTTATCTGCCTCTGTCAGTTTAGACTATGAAAGCTCATTCCTTATTTCTCATTTTTTTCATGTTTACTCGCAGTCTAATACCTGTGATTTATGGTTTTTCAATGTTTGATGCAATTTCTACTCATTTCCTCCCTTAGTTATTAACCCTGTTCCTTCTATTTCACTCACTTTTCACTAACTTTTTCTCTGATTCTACTCCCCTCTCTCACTTTTTTTTACCTAGAACCCAAGTGGGAGCCCTGCAATTTTCTTATTCATTGATTTGTGTTTTAGAAAATGGAAAAACAATGACAAAAAAAAGTTTGTGAACTTTAAAATTTGGCCGTAAAAAATCCATCACCCGAGTTATGTTTGCAGTATCAAAAAGTTATCTGTTCATTGGACAAAGCCTTTTTGTCAGAGTAATTGAGATTCTCATATCTAAAATGGAAGCACTGGTTGATCCAACCCCTTGCATTAAATGCTTTTACTTTGACTGCATTCAACTGTGAGACCCGAAGACTCACCACTCCTAACTTTACTCGATTATGCTTTAAAATATTAGCGCACTAGTGTAATAAAGCTGGTTAATTGGAGACCAATTCAGAATCATGCCAGTTCTTGCAAAATACCCCTAATCCAAGTGTTATATCAAATAGGTTGGTGTAAAAAAAAAAAAATGAAAAAATTCCGGACTTTTGCAGATCTACAAGTTGAAATATCCCAAACCTAAGAGACCGGAGAGTCTAAGGATCTATGAATGCCATGTGGGAATTGCTACCCAGGACTTACGTGTTGGAACGTATCTTGAATTTGCCAAGAGTATCATACCACGAATTGTTAAACAGGGGTACAACACTATCCAGTTAATGGCAATCATGGAACATGCTTATTATGCTAGTTTTGGATATCAGGTAACTAGCAGAAACCCGATTTAATCCATGTGTACCCGGGAGTAAACAATTTTCCTTAAAGTTGCTGAAATGCCCTAAAATTACGAGTTCTCAGAATAATTCAGGAAAGATGAAGGATTCAAAATCCTCACACACATTGATGCAAGAACTTTAAAGAACTGTGAAATTTGAACTTTGGAAAAATAGAACCTTCTACCGAAAATCTGTAGGTATATGAAAAACTCTGAGCGAGTCTGCAGATTGTTATTTTTTGAATTGAATCGAAATGATTCAGAGAAATTCCTCTGAAATACCCTAAAGTCCGAGTTCAGAATTGTTCAGACCTATTTCTATCGAATATATTGAATTCGATAACTTCATCGACATTGTAATGTTCTTTTGTCAGGTAACTTCATTCTTTGCTACTTCCTCGCGCTATGGAACGCCCGAAGAGCTCAAAGAATTAATAGACGAAGCTCACAAGCATGGATTAGTAGTTCTTTTGGATATCGTCCATTCTCATGCTTCGAAGAACACTTTGGATGGCTTAAACGAGTTCGATGGAACAGACTCGTGCTTTTTTCACTCAGGCTCTAGAGGCGAACATCCTTTGTGGGGTAGCCGTCTTTTCAATTACGCAGAATTTGAAGTGGTTAGATTTTTACTATCCAATTTACGCTGGTATGCCGAAGAGTTTGGGTTCGATGGGTTCAGGTAAAGATTTTCTGTGATTCAACAAACGTATTATGAAAGAATTAATCAATTCTTCGCTAAAATGATTATAAAAACAGATTTGACGGCGTCACCTCTATGCTGTATCACTCAAGAGGAATGGGAGAAGGGTTTAGCGGTCATTACGACGAGTACTATGGGTTAAACGTTGATGTAGAAGGAGTTGTTTATCTAATGATGGCTAATCACATGCTGCATGAACTTTATCCCAATATGATAACTATTGCGGAGGATGTTAGTGGAATGCCTGCTATTTGCAGGTACTTTGTTCGATCTCAACGTTCAAGATAAAATTTAAAAAATTTTCCAAGAACTAAGCAGCTTTCCTTTCCATTCTTATCGATATTTCTCTGAAAATAGACATAGTATGCGTCATTCTCTGTCATACCGGACAGTTTTTGACCTCGATGTTTCATATTTCGCTATAATTTTTTTTATGGGTTCTACGGAACAAATAAATCATCAAACAATTTTTTTTTTAATTTTTTCCACCCCTATTTTCCAAGTTACACGGGCCTGAAATTCATGAAAAAGAAGCGAAAGTCGAAAATATACCCCCCTTCAAACGGTCATACCTTTGGTTGTATTCATCTTAAAGACTTCATCCAAAAACCATTTTAATGTTATTGAATGACACTATTATTACATATTTATTGAATTTTGCGACATCGAACGATTCCATTTGTTATAAACGAATATATTATTCAATCATTTTTTTCCAGGCAAGAGCCACGTGTGAGAATTCCCAAAAAAAATATGAGCATATTCGTTGATCAATTCTCTACAAACGTGTCAAGTCACAAAATGGAGAATTGATGGAAACTATGTTGAAACGATTTATTCATAAGTGGCGGTGCGCGCCGCCGGTGGAAGATCTGGCTCGGATACGTGTAGCTAGCGTAAGAAAGAAATGGTGGGCGTGTTCCACATACCCGAGCCAGGTCTTCGACCGGCATATTTTAACACAGTTTCCATCGGACTTCCGGTTTGTAGCTTGACAATTTTGTAGAGAATTGATCAAGATATACGCCTATATTTTTTTGGGAATTTTCACGCGTGGTTCTTGCCTTGAAAACCACGTTTAAATAACATGTTTGTTTGTAACAAATGGAATCAATAGATACATAAAAATAGTGTCATTCAATAGCTCTGAAATGGTTCTTGGATGAAGTCTCTAGGATGAATGCAACCAAAAATATGACCGTTTCAAGGGGAGTATGTTTTCGATTTTTGGCTCTCTTCCTGAATTTCACCCGGTGTAACTTGGAAAATAGGGGGGAGAAAAATTAGTAAAAAATCGTTTGATGAATTCATTTGTTCCATAGAACCGGTAAAAGAAATTATAGCGAAATCGGAAACATCGATGTCAAAAACTGTCCCATCTGACGTGGAATGATTCATATACGCCTGTACTTTGATTACAATCCAGGCCAGTCGCGGAGGGTGGAGTAGGGTTCGATTATCGTTTGGGAATGGCGATTCCGGACAAATGGATTAAACTGTTGAAAGAGTCTAAGGACGAGGATTGGAAGATGGGAGAGATATGTTGGACGCTGAGTAATCGTCGTTGGATGGAACAAACTGTGGCCTATTCAGAGTCCCACGATCAGGCACTGGTCGGTGACAAAACAATCGCCTTTTGGTTGATGGACAAGGAGATGTATACGCATATGAGCGAGCATAGCCCTCAAAATAATCTTGTATCGCGTGGAATTGCTCTCCATAATCTTATCACTCTCATAACTCACGGTCTTGGCGGGGAAGCGTATCTCAATTTCATGGGTTGGTATATGCATTGTATTAATGAAAAGCAAGCAACAGTAATTCAGCTCAGTTTCTTCAAGTATTGAGTTCCATCATAAAAAACTGCATCATGAAATGGATTGACTAAATCCTAACTCTCGGAAATACAACAATTTTTGATCGTGTTATTTTATTTTTTATCAGGTAACGAATTTGGGCATCCAGAGTGGCTGGATTTCCCTCGTGCTGGAAATGGCGACAGTTATCACTACGCGAGGCGTCAGTGGAATCTGGTCGACGACCAAATGCTTAAATATAAATTCATGAACAATTGGGACCGTGAAGTTAATCTTTTGGAAGAGAAATACGGCTGGCTGCACGCAAACCCTGTACGCATTGTTGAAAATTTGTTATTTCAATATGCCTGGCTTGAAAAAAGCTCAGAATTATTGCTTCAACGATCCAAAGTATCAATTAACCATTCTGAACGATTATCCACAGGCCTACGTGAGCTGGAAGCACGAGGACGACAAAGTGGTCGTATTCGACAGAGCAGATGTTGTATTTGTATTCAATTTCCATCCAACAAAGTCTTTCCCCGATTACGCAATAGGCGTCAACGCTCCAGGAAGTTATAAAATAATATTGAGCAGTGACGACCCTCAATTTGGTGGAGAAAATCGAATTGATAAAAACGTAAAGCATTTTAGTAAGCCAGAACCTTTTGCTGATAGACAACACAGATTGTACGCATATCTTCCATCTCGCACTGCGATACTTTTAACTAGAGGTAAGTAACTAGTTCTTTATTTTGATTTATCGTTAATTTCCAAATAAGAATAGATGTTGACCATATGTTGACTGTCAAAAATGTGTGATTTATGTTAGTAAAGATGATTAAGGCATTTTCAGTCTTCATTTTCGACGTTCCTTCAAAATCAGAAAATCACTCGAGGAACTAAAATTATCTACCATGTAATATAATTCTTAATTTTACCACAAAGTCAAAATATCTTTATGGTAATTTATAATTTACAGAATCGTGAACGGAGTGAAATGAACCGATGCTCGATGCTCAACGTTTACTATTTCTCTTGCCGATATTAAGATTATAGATCTGTTGCGCACGTAGATCCAAGCGACAGAAACTTTTTGGGCATATACAAATCCCTTGCTTATATCAGATTTTTGAATAGATGGGATTTGTGTAGCCAAAAATCTGACCATAGATAGATTTTTCCCATTTATTTGTGTATAAGACCGGTTTTTCTTTTTAACTTTTTTTTTTTACTTCGTACACCCTTGGAAAAATGAGTTTCGGGTGTAAAACAAAGTTTCGTGGAACCGGAGCCCGGTAGCTCAATTTTAAAAAGTGCATACGGTTCAAATTTTTCCCATTTGATTAACACAAGATTCTTGCTAGGACAAACACTAATCGAAATATCTCGGAAACCATGCAAGTTAGAAGGCTGTTCTTGGTCTCATTGTGTAGATAACTGAATTCTCTCCAAGAAAGGTCTGATCTATGTTAGAGCTAGAAATTGATCTTGTACTCGTTACGGACGCTTAAACTTGAGCTATATGTGATGAATAAAATTTTCATAATTTTTTTTCAACTTTTAGATCTAACATAGATCAGACCTTTTTTGTAGTGAATTCAATTATCTACAAAATGAGACCAAGAACAGCTGCCTAACTTGCATAGTTTTTGAGATATTTCGATTATAATGTTTGTGTAGGAAGAATCTTGTGTTAATCAAATGGGAAAAATTTAGACCGTACGTATGCAACACCTTTTAAAATTGAGCTACCCGGCTGCGGTTCCACGAGGCTTCGTTTCACACCCAAAACTCACTTTGCCAAGGGTGTATGGAGTAAAAAAAAAAAAAGTTAAAACAAACTGGTCTAGTATATATATATAAATATATATATATATAAAAATATATATATATATATATATATAAAAATATATATATATATATATATATATAAAAATATATATATATATATTAGTGTGGCCCTTTTTTGGGGGTCAGTGAAATTTTATCCGTACCGGCCCCTACATCGGTTCGAAATAACTTTTAAAAAAACTGGGTGAAACGTGGGCTTTCAAGCTCAACGGGAAAGCGTGCCTGTAAGCCAGTACTTTTTCCCGTTTGAATAACATGGAATTTTCCACCAACTGAATATATTTTTTTTTTACGAGACCATCGTTCATCAGAGAAATCTGGCACTCCGTCGCCTTATAGTATCATAGTGTGTAAGTTGGTGCAAATTTTCCACACACTATAGGAAATCATAATCAAGCAATGATACGAGCCCTTTCGGATGGATACAGTTGTAATTTCTCGAAATCGTCGTCTGTGAAACATGATTTAAGGTGACCTAAAAAATGTGCACTAATTTTCACACTATGATATTATGAAGTGACGGTATGAGAGATTTTTGCGATGAACGATGAGCTCGTGAAAAGAAGAAAAAATTATTTAATTGGTGAAAAATTACATGTTATTCAAACGGGAAAAAGTACGGGCTTACGGGCACGCTTTCCCGTTGAGCTTGAAAGTCCAAGTTTCACCCAGATTTTTTTGAATTTATTTGGAACCGATCTAGAGGGCGGCACGGACAAAATTTCACCGATCTCCAAATATGGGCCACCCTAATTATATATGCATGCATATGTGCCCATAATCAATTAAATTTACACCTTGAAGCCGCGCAAAGAGAGAAGATATTTGACCATCGGTTGTAGAATTTTTTGTTTTTTTCTAACTTGTTTAAAAAAGGTTGTTGATGAAGTATTTTTCTGCAGAATCAAAAAGAGCTTGATTTCTATGGCTCACATTTATCGAAATTCATGTATACTAATACTAAAATACATGCTACAGAAAAATAAATTTGTTGGAAAATAAATCGCTCGTTATAGATAAAAGTTTATTGACACCTCCCTGTTGCTGATTCTATTTTCGTTTATCTGATTGAAATTCTGTGCGATATTCAATAAAGGTAGTACCGAATTATTTAAATCGCTAAAAAAATAACGTTAATAGGTACTTGCAGATACGTTGCATCAAATGCTTCCTACTTTATTTACATCATTGTAAACTACATATGCTTCCCTTCCTTCCTTCCTTCACACATACACACATTGTTATGTGATCTTCTTTTTCATTTGGCTTGACGATTGAAAGATAATAATGTGTATTATTAAGCATATAAAACTGTCTAATTACATTATTATTATATTAAGAAACACTTTAGCAAATTATCATTATCATCAATATAATATGTACACCCCGACTCTAAATTAGAGACGAATTTTCAAATAATCCATATAACTGCAATTTATTTACAGTAGTATTCTTAATGTTAATTGGTTTATTGCACGATGCCTACGGTCTAGGCAGAAAGAAAATCTGTAACATCCTAATAGTGCTGTTGATGCTGCGGTGGATTCTATATATGGGGCATTCCATGCCGATTCGACCTTTCCGACCTGGTCCGCGAGGTTTTTGTATCATTCTTCCGACTCTAAATAGCAATTGGAATTTCTTCAGATTTTTTTTAAATAAACTTGACCGTGTTATGAGTTTTTGAAGTTTTTTTTTTTTCTTCCAACACCTCAAGGGCCGTGATCGGAAAATCTGTAAAACTTCACAAAAATTCTTTGTCAGAAATGGAAATTTCCAAACCGAAATCCATAATGGCTGAGCTTTTGCTTCAACCTGTTTTTTGAGCTTTTTTCGAAGAAAAAATTTGGAAAATAGAAGTGAAGATCAATACACCGTAGACTACTGCTTGAATATTTCTAACGATAGCCAAGGATTTTGGAAAATTTGTTTAGATTTTTTTGAGCATTCTTTTCTTTTGTTTCTGTTTGTTTTTCACTTCTTTTCGTTCAAAAAGCTGAAAAAAAAAAAACAGATTGAAGCAAAAGACCAGACATTATGAATTTTGGTTGAAAATTTTTTATTTCTGACACAGAATTTTTGAG
This sequence comes from Tenthredo scrophulariae, assembly GCA_963978835.1. Classification (NCBI taxonomy): domain Eukaryota; kingdom Metazoa; phylum Arthropoda; class Insecta; order Hymenoptera; family Tenthredinidae; genus Tenthredo; species Tenthredo scrophulariae. The sequence continues at coordinate 7,210,321 of OZ022235.1, read as the reverse complement.
AAAATTTTTTCAGATTTTTCGATCACGGCCGTCGAGGTGTTGGAAAAAAAGAAACTTGGAAAATTTATGACGCGTTCAAAATTTGTTTTAAAAAATCTGAAAAAATTTCCAGTTGTTATCCAGAGTCAGAAGAATAATACAAAAAATCACAGATCAGATCTGAGAGGTCCAGGGTCAGGCCCAGGTCGAATTGGTATGGAATGCCTCATATGTATGTAAGATTAATGACTAATAATTACATTTAAAAATATCTACATACTATATATCTACAAAGGGTTGTGGATGAAAGTAAATAGTTCTCATAGAAAGTTTGGAAAACAATAAAACCCATTATATGGGGAGGGGGAGAGGGAGGGCTTCTTTTCTCTTTTGTAAGGAAGAAAAAAATTAATAAAATACTGTTCCTTTCACTACGGAATTTGAGAATTCATCGAAGTAACACGATTGATTAATTATAAACGTCGCTACGTGTTTTAATCAATAGTTTAATACCATTCTAAGTATTTAAAACTCGGCATTGATTAAAGAAAGAAAGAAGGAGCGTAAAAAGAAAAGAAACAGTTGGGAGATGAATTTTTAACTAAAATATCTAATTAGAAAAAATACATTTATATGTATTACACTGTTTTTATTTCTGCTGATATATTTTCTTTTAATTTGATGTTATTCGAAGTTTTAACCATTCGTCAATAATTAATACTCATTCTGTGCTGGTATGCTATAAAAAATGGTATTAAATCTATTGCTGCGTTATCAACACGTATGAAAAGTTCAACTCCCTTTTTTCTTCAATCTTAAAATATTATTAATCAATGCCAAACGGTCCTATCGTTACGCTGTCGTTGAATTACAGTATTTATCTCAACGCCTGATTACCTAATTCATCGGTATGACATTTATTCAGAGCTTTTATCTTGTATACTTAGAAAAAACACAATGATGAATTCATCTTATTGTTGGTTAAACAAATTTTACGATTCATTCGTTCCATTGCAACAAAAAACGGGAATGGAAATGCAAAGTACATTCAATTCAGTGGGCATATTTTGTTATTCCAAGTATATAAGATTCTAAGTATAAGAAAATGTCTATATCGAAAAATTAGAATTCGAATAACCCACCAGTAACTAAAGCCAATTTTCTTAAACTAGTTTTCACGTTTCTTCATACTTGGGAAATGCCCGATGATCGGTGATACCAAACACAGATGTGAGTCACTCCACGTCAAGCCAGCCAGCTTTTTGGTCTCGAGGTTTCCGATTCCGCTATGATTTTTTTTATGGGTTCTATGGAACGAATGAATTTGTTAAACGATTTTTCATAAATCTTTCTCGCCCCCATGTTCCAAATTACACCAAGGTGAAATTCAGGATAAAGAGACAAAAATCGAGGACATACTCCCTTTCAAACGGTAGTATCTTTGATTGTACTCATCCCAGATACTTCATGCAAAAACCATTTTGCGGATATTGAATGACACTATTATCATATACCTATTGATTCCATTCGTTATGAACAAATATATTATTCAGCGTGGTTTTCAAGGCAAGAACCACGCGTGAAAATTCCCAAAAAAATATGAGGTTATACCTTGATCAATTCTCTAAAAAACTGTCCAGTTACAAACTGGAACTCGAAAGGAAACTGTTAAAATATGCCGGTGGAAGACCAGGCTCGGGAACGTGTAACATGCCCACCATTTCTTTCTTACGCTAACTACACGTATCCGAGCCAGGTTTTCCACCGGCGGCGCGCACTGCCACTTATGAATAAATCGTTTCAACATAGTTTCCATCAATTCTCCATTTTGTGACTTGACACGTTTGTAGAGAATTGATCAACGAATACACTAATATTTTTTTTGAAAATAACGTTTGAATAATATATTTGTTTATAAGAACTGGAATCATTTGATGTCGCAGAATTCAATAAATATGTAATGATAGTGTCATTCAACAGCTTTAGAACGGTTCTTGGATGAAGTCTCTGGGATGAATACAACCAAAGATATGACCGTTTGAAGGGGAGTATGTTTTCGATTTTTGTTCTTCTTCATGAATTTCACTCCCGCGTAACTTGGAAAATAGGGTAGAACAAAATTTAAGATAAATTGTTCAACCAATTTATTCGTTCTATAGAACCCCTAAAAAGAAAATTATAGCGAAATCGGAAACATCGAGGTCAATTTTTGATTTGTTTTGTCCGGTTTGACGTGGATAGTTTTACCGAGTAAATAACCTGCTGCTTTTTATTTACCTAGTTTCTCTACTTGTCATTCAGAGGTATCGTATGTCGATGATTAGTATTGGAAAACGGGTGTATAGGTCAGACGCCGTTAGATGTTGGTATATTGCTGGTCGGTGATCGCAGCAAGTCATGGTACTGAAGAAGTGCTTCTCGCAGAGAGCGTGAAACTTGGCCAGATGCTGTAGCTACTGTGCATTCAACCAAATATGGATACAAGCCTATCAACTGCTCCCAAACCGATCTTTCAACTGAAAATGAATGGATAATGGATAAGATTAAAGTTTAATAGAAATTTTCGACTATGTTTTTTTTTTTTCATCCATTCATTGATAATCACTAATCACCTTTGTTGGGAGGAGCTTTTTTCAGCGAGACAACAAGGGTTGCTACAGCTTTCAATACAAACGAAATCTCTGACAATCTGTACCTAGAAAATGGATTCATAATCAACACTTATAAAAACTGTTATATACCATTCGTAACTCGTTAAGTAATCTTAGCACTGATGTTCTCTAACAAAACCCACGACTAATTGACGATTCGAAAAATGGCAAATTAATCCAATGATACAATGAGGTTTCAAATATTTCAATATTTTGCAATTTCTTAATCAAAATCTCTGGAATTTATTGGAAAGATTAAAAATTTTTGCGAGATCTGTGAAGTCTTTGAAATCTCACGAAATCTCCTCAGAGCTCTTCAATACTTGTGATCTTTTTGAGACCTAGGGTACGTTGAAATCGACGAGTCATCAACCCCTTCTTCAAGAACAATTTTTTATGCCATGAAATTAAAACGGTATGAAAATCAAACTCAACGCAGAAAAACAGGCCTACATTACCTTGGCAAAGGGCATTTTCCGCTCCGCCTTTCATCTTCTATGTAACGACGTAGTACTTCCTGAAACCTGTGAAGTAAAGCAGTAACAGCGAGCCGTCCAGCGACTCCGCCTTCGTCCAATTCTGACCCGTCGCACTTTGCCATATCAAGTTCGTTACTCAATCCATCGAGCAAAGAGAACTGAAGAAGAGTCTCAAAACAAGTCTTAGCAAATTCCTCTCTCAGCTTAGTCTCGTTGCTGTTTTCTGTAGATAGGATAAAATGAAGTCGACGAGTTTTAGCACATAGAAAAAGAGAAATAATAATTCTATTCAATAAATAATGAATTTTTGAAATGCGATGCGCAAGATTCGAGTCTTCGTGCCTATTTTGTGTGTGTAGAGTGCCTGCTTTTAGCGCTGGTGTGCAAAGTAATTACTAAGAGGCACGAAAAGTCGAATTTTTTGCACTGTTTCAAAAAATAGTATGAGCAACTCGTGCTAGAATAACCAGCTTTGCTAAATTAGTTACACAATGTACTATTCTTTACCGATATTGGTAGTAGTCGCCGAGTGAATGGATCCTTTGTTAAGCAGCATGACTACTCTGAGAATGAATTGATGAGGCACGTGTTGTGAGTGCGGGAGTACTTCGTCCCTCAGTAATTCCATGACTTGGCAATCTACTGCTTCGTCGGCCTGCACTTCTTCGGCCCCTCGTTCGGTCGTTATTACGCTGTTTAATTTAATTATTGAATTTTCATTCTCTTTCATAATAAAGAGAGTGCTTGGATTTGCAAACATCTTCAAAGGATGTATGTTACCTCTTAGGAAATAGGAAATCGTCTAAAGTATCAGCCAGTTCTGTCCACATGGTGGAGAACTGTTCTGGATAAGATCTAGCGAGAGGTAAGCCCGTGTGCAAAACAGCCAAAAGGCTTGTAACAGCAAGTTTCCATGTCGTAGGCGATGGGCAAGTATATTTCATGGATAATGGAACGTGTAGAGCTTCTATTATGTGCTTTAGCACTTGTCCTTCTATGACTGCAGATTCGTGCGCAGTTTTTTGGTAAAGACTAACAACCATTGACAGAGCCTTTTCCCCAAAGGGAACGTAATTCATTGTGACCCAGTCAGCCTTTGAAATAGAATTGATCAATTTTCAACAGATTTAGTCGATAAATAAGATTTTATGAAACCTGAGGAGAGACTGTAGAGACTGTAGAGACTTACCGACACTCCTCTGACCTGGGATATATTTTTGGTCGCCATTTTTCCATAAGTTGGTGCCTGGCAAGCTAGTTTTGAAAAACTTAACAACTGCAAGAATATCGAACCGATCATTGTCCTAAGATTATCTGTCCCGTTAAGAACTTCCTGTAAACAGAATGGTATACTTAGAACAGAAATTTTCATATTAACAGTCTATGGTTGATTATTTGTCAACCACTTCACGCCACGTTTTTCCATCAACTTGTCGGATGTTTCTTATATCTGCGAGCTCATGGTTCAGAAGTCGAATAAATGAAATAGTGCGACTGTTTGTGCCTTTTGGGTGTGCAAAGTGTCCGTTTCTCGCACCAGTGCACAAAGTATCACCTATCTTTAAAAATACTACATTACGATACGAGTGCAGTAAAATTGTTTCTGACGAGTGTTGCGATCACACGAGATCAGAAGAAGTTTTCCCGTCGAGTATTGTACAAAATTTTACTTCATGAGGTGTGAAAATGTCAGTTTTACCCAAGCGAAGCGTGCGTAAAACGTCGATTATCACACTGAGTAAAGTAAATATCTATTATAGTAATATCGCATATATTCCCGAAGATTCTGTGAATTTTACACAGTAATCGAAGACGTTTTGTTGTATGAAAAAAAATCACTTTCTTGATTTTTTTTCGGTCCACAATCACCTATAAATCATGAAAGAAATTAATTGATGGAAAACATTAGCTCCGTTGACAAAGACCGCCCCATATATTGAATCAAGCGGAAACCTTTTGCAGAAGTTCCATTGAGTGAAGAACACCATCTTGTAATTGTGTCAGTACAACGTCTGGCAGTGCAGGTAATATATAAGGAGTTGATTCCCCATGTACGGGGACTGCGACTGTATTTTTTAATACAATACATAATTTTTGGAGATCAGTACTGGTGAACCTGAGGGTGGAACAAATTATCACTTAGTCTAGTTAGTTGGAGGGAAAAAATTCTTCTAAACATTAGACAATTTCATCAAAAGACATTATATCAATAAAGAATAGAAAGTCTCCGTACTTATTTCTAATGTGTTGAAATACTGCGGGAAAAATATGAACGAGAGCTGTTAAAAACGCTTGCGAAGGGACGTAAGGCTCTATGTCTCCTTCTCGCGGGGGACTAGTACTTTCCATACCAATTCCAAGCCATACTCGCCACGCAACTAGCCACAAAGCTTCAGAGTCACCAGATCGACTGGCCTCCTCGCTATCTCCACCTTTTTGTAGGTAGAGTATTTCTTGGAAAGATTTTAGAGCTGCTAGAGAAACCTGGTAATTAGAAAATATAAAAATGGAAAAAAACAAATCGTGAAAAATTACGTAGATGATATTTAATCGCCGGCTTGACCTCTTACTTCATTATTTTTACTCAGTGCTGAATTTTCTATGAATTCTAAAAGCAGAGACCACGCGCGAGGAAAATCTCCCAACAATTGTAATAGCTGCCTCTTTGTATTGAATACTCGGGCGACTCCGCTCAGCGTTAATACCTGAAGTGTTTTGAAGATTAGTTAGCATGTTAGCGTTATGATCAAAGACAGAATCGATCTTTTATCCACAAACTTACCTGAGTTTCGGCCCATTGTTTTTGAGCGGTATTTCGGCTGTGATGAATGAGAATGTTACCGCTGGTATCAACTTTCTCACTACTAGCAGAGCTAGACAAACTTCGAACTTTGTCTAAAAGAGGGAACAAGACTTGCCAAAGAACCGCTTGCCACGTTGGTTGATGAAGCAACCCACCGTGGGCAGATATTGTAGAGAATAATGTCTGGCTTGCTGATTTTCTCACCGCAGGACGTGAGTCAACGCACAAATCACCTAAAAATTTAATAATTTGTAACAGTGCTTCTTTATCCCTGCCTCGAACAATATTTGGGGCATTCCACACCGATCCGACATGGGTCTGACCCTCTACCCCTCGGATTCAGTCCATAATTTTTGATACGGTTGTTCCATCTTTCGAAGGCACACTGAATATTTTTCAGATCTTATATTGTGGCCTTTGATGTGATTTTCTTCTTGAGTGATTTTATTTTTCTATTTGAACAAATTTAGTCAGCAAAAGTCTGAAAAAAATTCAGTGTGCCTTCGAAGGATAGAACCATATGAAAAATTACAGACCGAATCCAAGGGGTCAAGGATCAGACCCAGGTCGAATCCGTGTGGAACGCCCCATTTGCAAATGAGTACTGATTTACCTAATCTTGCGTAGAGGCACATCCAGAGTTTATCGAACGGTGGCATATTGGTGGTGCCCGGAAAGTCTGGAAATACCGATGTGGCATCGCCTTGCAAAGAACTGCAGAGCTTTTCCTGATTCTGGTAGAAATAGTCGCTAATATTCCACTGAAGTGAATATTTAGTTGTTAAAAACGGTAACGTTTATTAGAACTTGATAAATGAACAAGTTTAAATTGTTTATTTTTACCATAAGCCCAACTGCGGTAAGCGAAATGTTCAGTTCTTGAGTTTGGGAACCAAATTTAGCTGCTGTGTCGACGCACAGAGGTAGACATCGCCATGGCATTACAGGCAAAAAATCCGTCACCACCAATTGGAGACATTGAAAAGCTATACGAACTAAAGCTTCCCTGTTGATCATGGGCAAAGAGAAAAAAAACTTAATTTCAAGTTATTCTAGCAGATTTTGAAAGGACTTAAATTATCAATCTTATTTTAAGGTTTGAATTTCGAAGCTTCAGCTGAGTTCCTTCAATAATAAATGCGAATAAGGGGTATTTGAAGTTAGAGGAGAATTAAAGATGGAGAGGCCCCAAACCTGGCTAATAATCGATGGTATCACGCAAAGATATGAACCATCATCGTTTTTTATACATTTTTACTAATCCCCTTTTCATTTTGTAATAGCTAGTCCTAATACTATTATCGGCGCAACTGAATGCTCGAAATAGTCTCTCGTTGATGTGTAGTATTCAATTTATGCTTATTTACGTCTTGTTGGTAATTAAAAAGCCTTTGATATATGGTGCATTCTACGTGAAATCGACCTGACCGAAACCCTGACCCCTTCAGAATTGGTTCAAACTGTGTGAAATATTTTTCTACGTTCATAAGAGTATGTCTTATTTTTCGTAGATTTTTATTTGAAGGTGTCCAGATGTCACCAGCTGATATGATATACGGGGAAATCAGCATAACCCTAAAACTCTTGATCATACAAAAAAAAAGTTTCAGTTTCAAGTGAACTTTGAAGACACGGTATGCAGACAAATATTAAGCCTCTGAAAAGTTGAAGAAGAAAATAAAAACATGGTTTTCCAGATTTCTCGAAAACCATACTTTTTTTCTGTTTGAAATTGGTGTAAAAAGATGTGTGTAAATTTCGTTATGGTCTCAGATTTGGTTCAGAAGCAATGAATTTTTTACTGAACTTATTAAAAAAAAAAATTCATAACTTCTCAACCAAATCCAAGCCCATAATGAAACGCACACAATTTTTTTTTACACTAATAGAGGAGTATCCTCTGAAGTTTTGAACAAAACAAAACGTATGGTTTTCGAGACATCCCGAAAACCAGGTTTTCATTTCCTTTATTAACTTTTCAATGTGTTACGTCCTGTTCCATGTTGCGCTCGCCAACCCTGCTATCATATCTCCTTACATCCTGTCTTCTTACATTGCTACCTTCCTCACGCTGACCTGCTGCATACGGGACTCACAAGTGCATCGGTCAGCGATCCTCTAATCCCCACCTTTACCTCAAGCCCTCACAACTAACTGATTACGATTACAATAACTCACTTCCAAGTCAACTCTCCAATTATATACTTCTTTCCTAACACCTTCCTTAACTTCGAATAAACTATCAAATCGATTTACATATAATGTCTTCGAAGTTCACTTGAAACTGAAACTTTTTTCGCAAGATGAATAGTTTACGCGTTATGCCGATTTCCCCATAGATCATTGCAGCTGCTAACATCTGAATGCCTTGCACTCTTATCAACGAACAGAAATATTTCACGTGGAATGCCCCATATCTACTTTAAAATTTCATCAGTTAGTTTTAAAAGGAAGGAAACTTACCCATGATGATTTGAAACGGCTCCTATGATACCAAGAACCAAAGGCCACCCATGGGAAAGTGTTTCTCCTGCACCGTGAAGAACTTGTAGAACACATTCCAACTGACGCTGGCGTACATCTCCATGGCGCACTGATGATAATTCGGATAACGGGCCGAGTAACAAGGTTTGTAATTTCTGTGGTAAAAAAAGTATAACCAAAGTTATTACAGAACAGTATTTAACTTTGTATACCTTGGAGACTGCACAACAGAAGAAACGTTCCGTTTTTTGAAATTGAATGTTCTTCCATATTTCTTCAATCAGTTTTATACAGAATTTAGTTGATTGGTGTCAAGAAAGAGGGAGATGTTGTTTATGACTAAACGTAATTGTCACTGATAATACTGATTGATACCTGATTGTCACGAAGCGGCTGAGGATATTTATGCTGAAGAGCAGCTTTGACAAGGTAAGTTATAGCCTCGACTCCCCATTCCCGCATCCTGATGTGAGGATGTTGACATACTTCCAAGAGATGATTAGTTAACGGCCTCCAGAGTACCTCGACACGTGGCAAATTGACGAGTCCAGTTTCTAAGAGTTTGGCTACAGCAAATAACGACGGCTCCTAAAATAGAAGATTGTTGATTTTTTCTTTACCAACATCAAGAAGTAGCTAAGAACTATGGGAAAATTCTTGAACATAACAGAAACATAAGCCCAAGGAAACCTTTTTTTCCATTGAGATTTCTGAAGAACTCTCTGAGAAAATTTTATGCAACAAGATTAAACAGAATTCGATAGGTTTTAACACGATTTCAAAGATTCGTTGGGATTTTCAAAGATTTGAATAAGATTACACAGAATCTCATTGATTATACAGACCGAACTCTCAATTTTCTAGTGTTTATTCCACTAGAGGATTCCCGTTAAATGGAATGAAAACCTGAAATCAAGTGAACAGCCCCTGGCTACTACCGAATACTGCATCATGAATTCCATAACTAAATGCTTAATGGATTTTACCCTGTTTGAATAAGCCAGCTCCATAGCTTCGTGGCTCAGTTTACACAGAGCATCAATGAGATGATGTAAAGCTACGTCATCCAAATACTGGCTGCTCTCAAAAAGTCTGCTGAGCATGGCGCTCAGAACAGGTAAATCCGCCATTACTGCAGTAGTTATCACCGCATTTGAATCGGCAGTTGTTCTACCAGCCTTTAAAGACCCTCCTGTCGAAGGTTTGAGACCCAAGATCCACACCAGGTGTTGTAAAGTTGTTAAAACTAGATGCCAGGCGCTTCCCAATATACTGCCGTGACAGTGAGCTAATGAAAGCAGTGCCCGCATGCATTGCAGATTCTTAGCAGTCAACATTACGGGTCCCTGCTGTGCTCCTGCAAATAGAACATGGCTTTGGTGGTACTTCTTTCTCGTTTAGAGACAAAAGGTTGTGCAAATACTGAAGACTTGGAATATTGCAAATGCGTTGTAAGCAGGTTATTCGTTCTTTGGGGATTATGAGTAATTCCTAATGCTTGTGGTTGAATTGATTTGATATCAGGCAGGCGGTTTCAATCTAAAGTCACAGAGTCTAGGAAACAGCATGCAATATGTTGGATTTTTTTTCAAAAGAAGTTATTATACAGAGTGCCCCCTTTAATCGCCCCAGGCGAATATCTTGGAAACTGACAGTTATACAAGAAAAAGATTCATACAAAACTTGAAGGGTTTAGAGCAGTGTTGTAAAGTATCTAGATGCAAGTACCTTTTTTAGTACCTAGGTACATTTTTCAGTACGGATACCTGTACCTAGGTACTTCCCCTAGCAAGTACCTTGTACCTGTACCTAGGTACATTCGAGGAATACCTGTGCCTATTTAGAGGTACAATGTGAGGTACTTCATTTACGTAAGAACCTCGACGTGTGAAATGTGGTAAATAAATGTATAAGTATAACTGTAGAAGTATGTAATTCTTCGTTTTGGTATACTTCTTCCACCTCTCTTCATATCACTCTTACATTCAACGTAAATAATGTACCTAAGTACCTATATGTAGGTACATTCTGAGTACCTGTACCTGTACCTAGGTACTTCTTCCTGAAAGTACTTGTACCTATACCTAGGTACTATTTATAAAATACCTTTCACAACACTGGTTTTGAGGGCTGGTATGTGTTGACTTGAGTTTTGCCAATTCCGAGGTTTTGCAAGTAACTTCGGATTTTAGATAGGGAACACATGTTTTGGTTGGTAGCAGCTGATAGCGAGATCAGAGACCAATTCAAATACGGAAGGAAAAAAAATTAGAAAAAAAAAATATTAAGGTAGTTCTGGAGTTTTGAACAAATCTTAGGAATCGCCTAAAATTTTAGTATGGTGTAGACACAACCTTCATTAACCCATATCTGAAATTTTAATTCGATCCACTACTTATGCCCGATTGCATAAACGTGGGTTGTTTGTGAGATAATTGCAATCAAATATCGGTCTTTTTCTACGCGATGCCCATACCCAACACGTAAAAGGATAGGACTTTGCTCACATTTTTCGTTTTAGACGCCAAACGGATCTTAGGATTTCAATATAAAACCACTCATGTATGCAGTACTATTGCGGGATCAATTTGAAAGATATTGCAAATCGTCGTCCTTCTACAGCAAATTTTTGTTGCAGATCGTTGGAGTTAGGAACGTCATTTTCACGTTTTAGCCGCATTTGCTCGGCACATAGCCGCCTCAGCTTCTAGTTTTTTATCACAGTTTTTCTTCGTAAGCCGACCCTCAAATCTTACTTGAATTGACATCGTTCCGCAAGACACTGATTAACTTATGCTCAAAGCTGCGAATACAGGAGATCCGCTGTTGCCACGAATATATCGCCACGCTCTATACGTGTAGGGGATCTATCCATGCATGAAGTGTGTTTGTGTAGGACGGACAGAGTGTATAAGCTCTGTCAAAAGTTTCTAACCGACAGCGTCATATAAGAATTGGGTTTTACTGTACGCTGCGGTCGAAACTTTTAGCTGATACGTGTACCTCCAGAACTTAGTTGAAAAAAAAAAAAAAAGTCGCAAAATTATTTTTTTTCTTCACAAAAGATTTTTTGTCGTCCCTAGCTTTCAAAACATAGTCATTGTTTATCACTCTCGCTCAGGATTTTTCTCGCAAATTTTGAAATGGAAAAACTTAAAAGTACGAGATTGGTCGAGGGGCCATTCACTGCCAGATCTCGTGTCACAGTGATTGCTGATTTCACGTGATTTCAGCATGATTTCAGAATGATTTCAAGATAATTTCTTGAAGTCGTCGATTTTATGTGATTGCACGGGAATTTTTCGGTGATTTCATGATTTAAAATGTTTTCCGTTATTTCCAGTGATTTTGAGTGAGTTAAACTTTTCGATTCACCTATCCGTGCAATAGTGTAGGGGAGAGTTGGGCTCAATTGAATCCCGGGATTCAAGCGGGGTAAAAGAGGTCATGTATAAGAGCAGGGCCGCCTTAGGCCATGCAGGGGCCCTCTTAGAAAGCCAAAAAATCGTGAGTGAAAACATCAGGATGTACTTTTGTTTAGTGACTTAACTGATTTCGAGGCCCCAATCAGGCCGGGGGCCCTGGGCTCGTGCCCCATGTGCCCTTATGGAAAAGATGGAACTGTATAAGAGTCATTTAATCGTTCATAAGGGATCGTATCGCATAAGAGGTATTCGATTCCACCCATACTAGCTGCATTGACATCGAGATTGACATTCATGTCATATACTATGTCCGTGCGTTTCATTCTGCCCCATCCTCCCCTACAGAACAAATATTGAGGAGGCTATACAACAAGATATATTGAATGATTTTTCACTGATTGCATGTGATTTCCTTCGAAATCATCTGAAATCAATAAAATCTCATGATTTCACTGATTTCACTCGACTTCGAAGGATTTTATGGGATTTCATGTGATTTCCAATCGATTTTCATCGATAGTGACACAGTGACTTCACGAGTGAATGGCCCCTCGAGATTGGTAAAGGAATTCGTGGATTAATAGCGCAAATAATTAACCGCGTTAGTCCGCCCGACATAATGAAACTGACAACATGTTCAATCTTATATCGGAGAAACATTTGAATCGAAGTATTGTTACAAAAAAACGTTGTTCAAAAGAAAAAGAAAATTCATTAAAAATCAAAATTAGAAGGATAACAAAACCTGTACATAGCCGCAGCTTTGACGTTGGTGTAGAGGCTTGAGTCTGACATAAGATTGAACATGTCAGTGTCATTATGTCCGGCGTTTTTAATCCGCGAATTTCTTTAGCAATCTCGTACTTTCAAACTTTTCAATTTCAAAATTCGCGAGAAAAATCTTGAACGAGAGTGATAAACAATGAATATGTTCGAAAGCTAGGGACAGCAGAAAAATCTTTCGGGAAAAAATAAATTTTTGCGAATTTTTTTTTTTTTGCAGAATATTTTTTTTATAATTTTTTTTTTTTCTCGTATTTGAATTAGTCTTTGATCTCGCTATCACCTGCTCCCAACCAAAATATGTGTTCCGTATCTAAAATCCGAAGTCACTTGCGAAATCTCGGAATTGGCGAAATCCACAAGTCAACACATACTAGCATTATCTTTCCCCCTCGGAACCCTTCAAGTTTTGTATGAAGCTTTTTCTTGTGTAACGGTCAGTTTTCAAGTCATTCGCGTGGGGCGATTAAAATGGGCCACCCTGTATTACTGATTTGACATGAATCTTTCTACGATTGAAGTTGTAAATGCTAGTCATATGAAGAAAAAACGACACAGATTTAAAAAAAACAAGCGCTTTTAGGCTGACCGTGAGCCAGCTTTTTAACTTACCGTTTTGAAACTGGTTTCGAGTTGCAATAATAATAATAATAATAATAATAATAATAATAATAATAATAATAATAATAATAATAATAATAATAATGATAATGATAATGATAATGATAATGATAATGATAATGATAATGATAATGATAATGATAATGATAATGATAATGATAATGATAATGATAATGATAATGATAATGATAATAATAATAATAATAATAATAATAATAATAATAATGATAATTTCATTATCGTATTCGAATTTTGGAAGCACAATGTCAAATTTGTGATCAGCGACCTAAAAAACCTTGGGTAGGTACCAATTTTCATTCGAATCCGGTCATCCATTCTCAAGATATCATATTTATTTTATTTTCTAGAATTTTCTTTTGTGAATAATTCGAGATATACCGAATCGATCAAAGCCTAAATCTAATCAGTTCTAAGTTTGGAAAAGCCGCGTCGATTGAGACCAAAATCATTAAAATCCGGTAACTCGTTCGCTTTGTTTTCGGAATTCCATACAGAATCGGGCCCAGAAAGCCGACTTAGCATTTTTGATGCGTAAGCTTTGATACAAGTCGAAATAAATGGCACGCCCACACTTTTCGACAAAATTCCGATTTCATCCGATCAAGGGTGCCAGTTCGAACTCGTTACTCGTCAAACATCGACTGCCAAAAGGACAATTCGAATGATTACCCCGTTTCGGAGAAATTCGAGAAAATAGGCAGGCCGGTAAAAATCTAGTAGACCCCCCCCCCCCCCTAATGATGATTCGGTTAGTCAAGTATTCCAAAAGTGCATCAATTTCTCAGAGAGAAATTATTTACGACTATAATTTGCGGATACCAGACGGGTCCATCATTGCTTAAGAGCATGTCCTAGTCCTACCTTCACCGACCAAAAAAAATCGCAAAAACTCGGAAACGATGGTCACAAATGATATATAATGAATTTATTCGATGATTGGGGACGAATAGGTTCGATACAGCACGCGAGTTTCGTCGAAATCGAAAAAAATTAATTTTTTATGTTCGGCAAGTGTGGCCGTGTCACTAATTTGGGTTAATATCAGAGTCTACGCGTCAGGAACGCAGAACGCAGGAACTTTTATAATCGATTATTTTTAACGAATGTTTTGAAAGTCCGATTAATCGATGTTCGATCATGGAGATATAAGAATAGAGTACAGGGGGTCAGCCGATATGGCGATATGGGAATAGAGAGAGAGAGACAAGAACTAGGGAGTCGGATGGTCCTTGTTTAATTACGCATGCGTAGTAAACGAATAAACGTATTCGTATGAACGCAACACTGAACGCAGGTTATATTCTTGTCAACATAAACGCAGTGCATGCGTCATTAAACAAGGAGCATCCGACACCTTAGTTCTTGTTTCTCTTTCTATTCCGATATCGCTGCCACTTACGAGCGCTCCGCTGACTTCCGTACTCTATTCTTATACCGTGCGATTATGTGGAAATTACAGGCTCCAAGCGCGCAGGCGCTGATTTATTCGAATATTACGAGGGACGCCAATTTCAGACGTGCCACGAATATCCCTAGAGTCCGTCTGCTATTTGTTTCCGATTGTTGTCAAATATAAATGGCGTCAGACCGTGGCAGGAATAGGTTATGTTTGTGTGAATCTAGCAGACGACAGAACTAGGGATGTTACTGAAAAGTTGGTAGAGTTGCTAGCGCGATTCTGCCGGCCAATGATATTCGAATAAATCAGCATCTGCGCGCTCGGAACCTGTAATTTCCACATAATCGCCCGGTATATCTCTTATGTGTTCGATGCATTTCACCGAACATTGATGGGAAGCCGCGAAAACGGATTTTTGGCGGCTATTGACCATTGGCGAATGAACACGGCGTGTAGTTGGCTATATTTGACAGTACAATTTACAATTTAATTTGAAAATCACAGTGTTGGATATCGTAATTATAATTTTTTATTTTTCACAGTAAATTTCGGACCAATCTAATGAACAATTCGAGAACAAAGTCATACCAGAACGTCCGTTTCACCAATTTTCTTCAATTTTGAAACTAAATTTGTATAATGCTGACTATTACGAATTGTGTCTAATTTTTTATGGTCGAATTTTTCATGGAACGTAATATCTTTGGCAAAGAAAAATTCGAAAATAAAGTAATCGATGTTCCGATTTATTTTTCAAACATCGATTTTAAGCATCGATGCTTTTTAAACATCGATTATTCAGGAATCGATTTTTATTTTGAACATCGCCCATCCCCATCGTAGATATATCGAAGGCTAAGGACCAAAAGGGCGTAACCCACACTTTTCGACTTTGTTGAATTTGCTGCCATAGGGGCGTATATGTGGTTATTTCCTCAATTACGATCTTAGCCAATCAGAGTACAGTATTCTCGGTCATGTGGCCTGTTTCAATCTGATAATTTCCCTGTGTCCTGCCAATTGTTTTACCCGATTTTGACAAAATTCATTCAAATATCTGTCAAACTGTCAAACTCGTGTCCCAGTTTAGATCAATTTCAAGACCCTGATCCCAAAATGAAATACTGCACTCTGTTTGGCCGAGATCGTAATGGAAGAAATAATCCTCCGAATACCCCCCAACCTTCAAAATGAATCGGTTATTGCCCTGATGTTTTGATCCCGCGTAGTAACGAATGGGCCAAGCTTTGCACAAAAATGACTCGCGCTGCGGGCTCGTGATTTTCGATCTGCAAAACTTAGCCCTCTATGTGTATGTGCCGCACGGAGTAATGTGCCGTTACCCCCATAGAACCCCTCGGACAGAGTTAAGGTGAAGTGAAACGTTTCAAGGCCACGGCCGGGTGCCTTTCACCGCGGTAAAACAGAAATACCGAACGTTTGGTACCTCTGCCTGCCGCTAGATGGCGCAGCGCGCATCTGAAAGAAAGAACCAACATCTTGCGGAAAGTGACAGAGGAAACCTTCACGAGTGCTGCTGATCGGTTTGCAAGTAAACTGGCTGCAATTTCGGTATAGGCTGTGATCTCAACTGAGTGTCGATACATGTTGTGATCTCAACTGAATGTCGGTTTTTTAGTTATGAGCAATGGAGAATCGTCAATTCTCAGCCATTTCTCCATCAAATGATATGGGATTAGGCTCAAAGTGTGTAGGTTTTCAGTGCGGAGTGGCTGATTATCGGGAAAATGCGATTATCTATGGAAACAGTGAATAATCTCGCGATCTATGTGGTCGGCACGTCAATCTATGAAAATTTTTGTCAAATTTCAGAAAAGTAAAATAACCAGCCACTTTCTTGCGATTGATTCAGTAGTTTCGGAGAATTCACGATTCCCGTTTTCGAGGTTCTGACAAACGTTTCACTTCACCTTAAGGTTTCACCTTCACCTTTGTCAGAACCTCGAAAACGGGAATCGTGAATTCTCCGAAACTACTGAATCAATCGCAATGAAACTCTGAGGGATTACACATAATTGTGGCAAAAAGTGGCTGATTATTTCACTTTTTCAAAATTTGACAAAAATTTTCACAGATTGACGTACCGACCACATAAATCGCGAGATTATTCACTGTTCCCGCAGATAATCGCATTTCCCCGACAATCAGCCACTCCGCAATGAAAAACCACACACTTTGAGCCTATTCCCGTGTCATTTGATAGAGAAATGGCTGAGAATTGACGATTCTCCGTCACTCATAACTAAAAAACCGACATTCAGTTGAGGTGAGAGCCTGTACCGACATCGCGACCAGTATACTTGTGAACCGAGCGGCGGCGCTAGTGAAGGTTTCTTCTGTCGCTTCACGTAAGATGTTTCTACTGCTCCTCCTGACCTAACCTCACTCGACTGACAGCTAGTCACTCTATTTCAGATTTGAGGTTATGAAAAGTTCGATTTGTTGGACAAAAATCCACATAAAATAAGCAGACGACATAACCTCACACTTTTGACAGCTAGCCTAACATAGGAGTTCATTTCATATTAGAGGTTATGGAAAGTTCGATTTCGAAGTTGGAAATAATCGCGAGCATTGGTATACGTATACCTATACTGGCGTATCAAGCATCGGAAGACGTGCACTGCGCCATCTAGCGGTAGGCAGAGGTACCGAACGTTCGGTATTTCTGTCTTACCACGGTGAAAAGCACCCGGCCGTGGCCTTGAAACGTTTCACTTCACCTTAAGGGGGTATTAAAGTCGGGCTGATCAACTCGAAAACGCGGGAAGCGAAAACTCCTATACTACTTGACCGGTTAGAGTAGAACTTGCAGCAGAGAGTGGATCGATCTTTTAGTTTTCCGAAATGCCAAAAAAAATTTCACAGATTGGTTATCGGCTCTAGAAATTGTGGAATTATTCACAGTTGCAGTTCATGTATCATACTCTCCAGTATGATTGCACTCGGCGATAGAGAAACACACATTTCAAGCCCGGTCCCATTAGATTTAATGTAAAATCGACCGAACAGTAGCTTTGCTTCTCGTCTACGTAAAACACCGACATCTTACTCATGCGACATTAATACCCCCTTAAGGGGCTGCAATGAAACATCTGGGTTGCGATTCTGTAACTTTCGCTAACTCGCTAACTTTTCACTAACTCAGCGAAGACCGTTGGTCGGCTAAGGAGGGTCCAATCGGAGATCGTTACGGGCTTTGACTTACGCGTCTGTCATACGGTGGCGCCGTGGGCTTTGCCGGCCGCTAGTCGTAACAAACGCGAGGCCCACTTGCACGTGATATACAGGCATTGATGCATGTGTACCACATGTACCACAAGGATAAATCGAGTAGATGAAAAGAAAGAAATAGAACGAATAAATGAACTAAAATATTGGCCTGCGATAAAACTGCTTCTATAACATTATGAACTCAACTTTTGACTCGCAGGCTATCGATCATAATTTTCTCCCACTAATTGAATATATTTAACGTCTCCCTAAATACGAAGCGGGTAAATACGATTTTATCTATGATAAATTTTTGTCCCGTATGTGCTTTTCCCTGCGTTACAGTTAGCTGAATATTTCCACAATGAATCACATATGTGTGTATATCATCATCGATAGCTTACGAGGCAGAAGTTGAGTTAATAATGTTATACGAGCAGTTTTACCACAGTCCAATATTTTGGTTCATTTATTCGTTCTATTTCTTTCTTTTCATCTACTCGATTTATTCTTGTGGTACATGTGGTACACATGCATCAATGCATGTGTATCAAGTGTAAGTGGGCCTCGCGTTTGTTACGACTGGCGGCCGGCAAAGCCCACGGCGCCACCGTCCGACCGACCCGTGAAGGTCTCCGATTGAAAGCTCCTCAGCCAATCAACGGTCTTCGCTGAGTTAGCGAAAAGTTAGCGAGTGAGCGAGTGAGCGAGAAGTTACAGAATCGCGACGCGGTTATTTGAGAGTTGGGCAATGCAGGTGTACCCGGAGGTACCTCTACACACTGCTAGATGGCGCAGCGCGCATCTTCTAACCAGTATAATAAAAATAATAGTACATTGTGTACCAAGGAGGCTAAGTGGGTCTTTTTCGAATGCTCAGCGTAGAAATAAGGGTACCAGACGTCGCGGATTGTGCAGGATGATCCCGGATTTGTTTTCACCCCGAATTCGAACCGCATTTATAAAAATTGTCACAAATATCCCGGATTGTGTGCGAGTTCGTTTCACCTTGTTTTCAAACATATAATGCCTGGTTCACGCAGCACCGTAACTCAACTCTATTCAGGGATTGACCAATCAGGATGCTTCAGCCACGTGCCAGGTGAACCGAGCCTCCTGATTGGGCAATCCTTAAATTAAGTTGAGCTACAGCGCCGCGTACGCTAGGCAATAAATCACTCATCCGAAAGTTTAATTTTTATTTTTTGCAATACTATCTGGTGGTAAAACAGAACCTCTATCGATATAGTCTAAAAATTTGTTCGTATGCTTGAATCATCTCAATATTCTGTTGGTAAGATGGTGAATTTCTTACCAACAAAAAAACACCACGTAGCCTAATTTGGAATTCCGATTTTCAGACTTATGACGCGCTGACATTTTACTGCAGTTATATACAATGTATACCCTACAAATGCAATACACTCCGTTATTCTTTACTTTCACTGTCTGCCAAAATTATGCAATAATTCTTAAAGTTTAATTCCAACCGGTCAAGTAGTGCAGGAGTTTTCGCTCCCCGCGTTTTCGAGTTGATCAGCACGTTTTTATTACCCCCTTTAGGTGTAAATTTTTCTCCGATCAAATAGGAGCCCTGGGTTGCGATTCTGTACTTCTTCGCTAACTCCGCTAACTCAGCAGAGACCGTTGGTTGGCTGAGGAACGTCCAATCGGAGATCGTTTCGGATCGGTGGTCGTACGGTGGCGCCGTGGGCTTTGCCCGGCCGCTAGTCGTAACAAACGTGAGGCCCTAGTTACACTTGATTTACATGCATGTCACAAGTGTACCATAAGGATAAACCGAGGAGATGAAAAGAAAGAAAGGGAACGAATAAATAAATCAAAATATCGGACTGCATTTATTCATTGATTTATTCGTTCTCTATCTTTCTTTTCATCTCCTAGGTTAATCTTTGTGGTACATATGCATGTATATCAAGCGTAAGTGGGTCTCGCGTTTATTGCGACTAACGGCCGGGCAAAGCCCACGGCGCCACCGTACGACTGTACTGACCGATCCGAAACGATCTGCGATTGGACGCTGCGCAGCCAACCAAAGGTCTCCGCTCAGTTAGCGGAGAAGTACAGAATCGCAACCCTGATACCCTTCGGAAAACACATGCCATCGCGGACAGATATTCTGACTTTGAACAGAACTGGCTGCCTGATATGAAGTGTCATCAGTCTTGGAAACATTTTCTAATTACACATGGATGCAAACTAAATTTGAATCGGCTTCCTCAATTAGAAATCTAAGAATCTTTACAAACCGATTGGTAACGATGCCGTAGGCAGCGGAGTACCAACAGCAACAACTTGCTGCCGGTAATCAGGCTCTCCGATATTAGCCGGATTGTATTGTACAGGATCTTGAGGTCTGGCGCTCGGCATTCCGTGCGGAGCGCTATATAATACAGTTAATGCATAATGGGGTGGCAAAGAAGCCTTACAGATTGCCGTGATGAAAGCATCTCTCGGTGTGTGTAGATCTAGCAGTCCACAGAGCGAAGCGAATGTTTGTATGGCTTTAAGGACATTTTCTGAAGCTGATTCATCAGTGCTGGAAAAAAGAAATAGTTGGTTTTAAAATGGACAAATATGAGGAAAATCTTTGCTTTCATTATCCGGTTGAAGATTTAGTTTCCGTCTAGCTGTGTAACAGTTACCTAGCATCGACTAATGGACTCAGAGCAGCGAGAAGACCGCACCAACTTGATATTATCAATTGAGTATGTAATTTTCGCTCAATTTCTGTTGGTTTATAACGATTTTGTTCTCTGCCCTCCTCGCGAGGACCTTCGATTGCTAAAGCCACAGAACGAATGATATCCAATAAACAGGCGTAAGCGATGCTGATACCATAGCCGTCGGGTATTTGTGGTGGTTCGATCTTGTCCAACATTTCTAAACTGGAATAGATTAGTTTTGGTAAATTTTTGTCCAGCTGTGAAAGAATAGTTCTACAAATAGAGTAAATCAAAGAGTAATTCATACAGCTATTCTCTTCAAGGCACGATATTTTTTCAAAGTCCTTGTTTTTTCTTCTTTTAACAAATATACTTACTAAGTTGATCTAGCTTGGCCGCTACTAAACGTGGCAACAACGGGCAGCCATATCCCTCTGGAATAAAAACCGGGCTGCGGAGATACCCCAGGACCAACTGGCATACCAGCCAATAGCGCCGGAGGCTGCCCCTGTGCAATTGGTACTCCGGCGCCTGAAAAACATTAATAAGTGATATCGAAACTACAGTTGAGACATTGAAAACAGTGAAATCCCAATTTCGACATAGTATGAGTAAAATTCGATTTTACACACTGTTTTGCGCTCGTAAAATGCGATTTCACGAATACGTGTGCGTAAAATCAATTCTTTTCAAAAATGCCCTTTCTTGCTGAAGAAAACATTTTTCATAGTTTGATATTAAGAAATTGTTTTATAGTCGTTTCGACTCGTTTACGAAAATTAATTATTCTACTATTTTCTCGAGTTGAAAAAAATGCGATTTCAATTCTGAACATTTCTGTTATTCTATTTAAAAATTCAGATGTTCCCATATGTGAAAAGAATACTTTATTTGATAAATAAAAAAAATAACTTCATATGTTTTACTCGATATTATACTTCATATTTTTTGGAATTATAAAATATTCTCTTTGTGTATTTTATTGGAGTTTTCACAATTATTTGGGGGGGGGGGGGGGCTCTGAATCTGAAGTTTGCTGATCGCTATTTCACCTGTGTGAATCGATAGGGTGAAAACGTTGATAAATCATTTTGAGGCAAGTTTCAGACAATTTTTTAATATCCAACTTGGAAATTCGAATTTTGAAATGAAGAGAAGATATATTGAATGATCGTGAGGACAAAAGATTGAAGAAAAATGAAGAAGCTAAAATTTACCTCCTCCAGTTTGTCCCATCATTTGTGGATTGACGAACAGGCTTTGTACGTAAGCTCCGAGACTGTTGACTATATCTTGAAATATGTTAGTTGCGTGGGGCTTCAGATCGTAGCACTCACAGAAGCTGGTTAGTAGATCAGCTTGGACAGTCATTTTATGTAAAACTTCCAAGGCCAAGGCACGTTGCCACGCCGGTTTATCAGGATCCAGAAATTTCACAATTAGAGACAAAAATATCTCGCACTCAGTCACCTGATTTCAATAATGAAAAGAAATTAAAGAATCGCATCTTGAAAATCGAAACTAGAATTTATTTGCATTGATATTTTATTCGATTTCATTAAATTTCATTGAAATAAAAGAACGATACTCACCAGAAGGGAGTGATATTTTTGTACTAGTATCGAAACGACCCTTAGAAGTCTCATGCTTATTGGAAAATAAGGTTTGTCAAGCGGAGTGGCTTGCTGTACCGACGCTGGTACAGAATTTCTATACTTTATGTTTGGAGAGAAAAGTTTTATCACCAAGGCACATACTCGTTCTTTCAAAAGGAAGCTGAACTCTGGATGCTGGAAAAGTAATCGTCCCAAAATAGTGAAGAGGAAATAAGTAAACTTATAAGAATACAGATTAATTTTTGCTGTAAACGAGAAAGGTAACGTTTTATCGTCATTTCTCTATCTACCTTGAAAAATACTGAGGAAAAATTCGTTAAAACTGATTCCAGAAGTTCCAGACCAAAGGTTCTGGTCATTTCCGTTATCCCTATTAGCCAGTAGGGTTGGTCAGCATTTACCAACTGTACCAAATCCTGAAATGATTTAATGTGAAAATAATTAGACCTGGGACATGAAGGGAACAGGACTGACTTACAAATTGAATACTTACCTGGAACATGAGATAAGCATCCGCAGCACATGGTCTCAAACCTTTCGGTGCTTGATTAGTAGGTATTTTAAGTTCTTCTAAATTGACTTCCTCTGATTCTGGACGGCCGGCAAATTCTTCGTCTTCAACAACTACCCGCTCAAATACGAGAGATACTAATTGCCTGACTGTTGCCCCGGCAGTATTAATTGTCGTTGAATCTTTTGTGAAGTGAAGCCGAAAACAGAGAACCAGATTCTGAAAAGGAAGCAATGTTCGCGAGTGAATTTTGCTTCTAGATGCTTTCGATAGATTGATTGGAGGCTTGATCGCTTTATTCACCCTGGCCAATGTCTCTCCATGAACAACTGTGTTGCTGGTGAGGAGTAGCGTAACGCTTTGGAGAATTTTGACCTCTTCTGTACCGGATTCCATCAACATCCATAAAGCGTCTGTGATGTAACGGGCTCCTTTCGTGTCTACCGCTTGCTGCGTTATAAGCCTTTGCATCATGCCTAAACAGAACTGAAATGATTTTATGATAAATTGAAATCGAAACTTGTGAATTTCTTGGACAAATCAATGATTAGTTTGTTCAAATAACGGAAATCCTTGAATTGCTATTCTGTGGTTCAAGAGATATTGATAATGAAGAAATGTAACTAACAGAACCGTACTTTCTTGTGCTTATTGCAGTTTTATTTGACGGATATGTTGATTTTTTTAAGGAGTACCATTGTCCAGATTAGAGCCTATAGTTCCATAATAAATTTTTTCACTAACTACAACCTGATACTGTTTTTACAGTGGAAATTTTATCTTTGAAAAGTGAAAAACATCCTGATTCAAAAAGTAGAAATATGAGGGTTTTTATTGTGACTTGTAGCCATTTGATATTTTTCTCATAACTTTTCCAACTCGTCTTGCGATGCTTCTACTACTTCTCTAAATTCCATCTTTGTTATAAATGAAAAGTGTGTGTATTTCATTGTGAAACTCAAAAGAGAAACCGAAAGTAATATAATATACAATACAATAATTAATTGATAAATATCAGAAATTAGCAATTTCCAAGTTTTTAGCTTGATATTCTTTTAACTAGGTAGCAACAATATTTCAACTACTTTTGTTTCATATTCTGTGGTCTTGTTTGAATAGAGTCATCCAGAAAACAGTCTAATATTTTGTATGTCAAATTCTATACACCATGTTATTCTTCATTGAATATCAATCAATGTAGATATTTTCAATATGAGTTAGAGTACAAATAAACAGGTAACAGTGGATCATACGCCCCAGAAATAACAGTCTCTTCACATTTCCTATTGCAAGTCCAAATTGAAGAGTATACGGCACAAACTCTGAGAATCTGTACTTGAGGATCAGCAATAGTAATTGAGAGTGACGAAATAATCTTGACGAGTGAAAAATGATTGAAAAAGATGACTTTTTATTATACAAAAATGTCAAAGGCAATAAGCGGGTTGACTGAATGTAATGATAAAATTAGAAGCTATACCTGCACCGTTATATCAACATATTTTTAGCTTATTTTTAGAAACAACCTGTTGAAAACAGACGTAAGTCTATTCAGTAATTAGAATTGACAATGTGTGTATAAAATTTACCTAGTACTTTATCATATCGGAGCAAAGTTGCAGAAGATAGACTAGTTGCAAGAGTTAGAGGGTGCGATTTCTTGTATTATAACCGATGGAAAATTCCAAAATAGTACGGTTTATCTGCATCTGGTAGTACCTGGAGGATGCTAAGATGAAGATTAAGAATTCCGTGAATCTAGCAAGTTTTTCAAATTTCAACGAAATTTGGAAGTTGAAGACTTCTCTCTTGCTCTGTGAAAATTATAGGAAATAAAGTAATGGGCTTATGGTGAAACACAAATTTGCAGTAAATTTAGCTGGGATCATTTCAACAGTTGTCGAGCTATACTGTAATGGAATTGCGAACCACTGCTTCTGCTACACACATTTCATTCCCAAACGGTTTTATGATTCGAAAAAAGTTCAGTGCCTTACTTAGTATCAAGCATATAAATTGCATTCAAATAACAAACACAGTCGTAATCATAATATCGACCCTTCTCTCAAGCCACATCTTTTCTTGAACTTTTCAATTTCGTGGACCAATCTTATTAAAATTCAATTACGGATCTACAAACAGAGTACGTGGCTGCTATAACAAGTCAGTCGACCTAGTTGTTGGCGTCAAAATCTTGACTCATAGTTTTGAAACCAATGGAAATCACGATGGAATTTGTGAATGCTTATTTTGTAAAGTGATTCTTCGGAAATTAGAAGCCCACATTATGTTTCCAAATTATATGAACTGGAATTCTTGTAGTGAATAAAAGTATATGCTCCTAAGAAAATGAGGACATTCAGTTTTTGCAATCAGACAAGAAGTAAAATAAAGTAATCTAAATGTTCAACAAGGGAAAGAATCATTATTTTCAAAAGTTCACCACTTCTTTGAAACACATATTAGCTACAGTAGAACCTCGATTATCCTAACCAATTGGGACAGAGCCTAATTCGGATTATCGAAAGTTCGGATGACGGAACAGTAATATTGGGTGAAACGATGTTACATAGTGCAAAAATATTACGAACATAACTGGTGGATGGATTGAGCGTTGAAGCTACAACACATACGTGTATGTAAACACAAATTACGAGACGATAGCGAAATATAATATTATAACATAAATTTTCGCATTACCAAGATCTAATAGAGACTACGTGTGAATGTGCGAGCGAACTGATGCCGCGATAGGTGATCCAAGCTTGTTTGTGCATGCTTGAAAACAGACATTGCACGCAACATTGTAGCGCGCGATTTTAAAATTCAAAAATTTCTCGCCATTACCGAATAATAAGGAGAATATTAGAAATTCGGATCAACCGAATCATAGGCCGGATAATCGAGGTTCTAATGTATATGTGATTTCTAGAAAAAGTGGGATTCATGGTATGGAAGTACATATTCCATAGACAGGAACAAAGAAATATGTGGGGCATTCCATACCGAATCGACCTGGGCCTGACCTTTGACCTTTCGGATTTGGTTTACGATTTTTTCATATTGCCGCCTCAATTCTAAAACGGACGCATATCTTTTTTCGAATTTTTCAGCAATCGTCTGATTCACTAATGATTTTAAAAAAATGAACACATCGTTGGCCACAATTCTGAAATCTGAGAAAATCGTGAAAGATCTTGTGTCGAATATCAAAGTTTTGAGCAATTTTGTTTACAATTTTTTTCATCTAAACAGCCAACAAAAAAATGAAGCGCATGCTGGCTCACTTGGGCCTATAAAATTTTGATATTTGACACAGTATTCTTTAGAATTCTTTGAGATCTTAGAATTATGGCCAACCATGTGTTCATTTCCAAAAATCAGAAGTAAATTAGACAATTCTAGAAATGATTGGAAAAAAATCTGAGTGATTTTTAGAGTTGGGAAAACAATATGAAAAATCGTGAACCAAATCCGAAAGGAGGGTCAGATCACAAAAAATGAACGAACCAGAACAAAGATTAAATTTTCCGAAAGTTTTCAAAAATTAGGCCTACATTGATCAAAAATATTGTACAATATTTCAGAACTTATAGATTTGAGAAGGACAAGAAAATAAAAGAGAAAAATAATCGAAATTCATCTGCAGAATGCAAATAACTTCCTTGAGCCAAATCCTGAAACATGAATTCCTGTAAATTGTGTTAAGAATGATCAATTTCCGTTCCAAAACGATTCCATGATCATCAACAGGAAAACCTCGAAATAAACGAAATAAACGAAACAAAACGACACATTCTACAGAAATGAAACTCAAACAAATAATTTCTAATCAGCCATATTATTACGAATATCAATAAGATAATCAGTACGAATATCAATAAGACTGGATCGAGAAATGTAGATTAAATGCTAATAGGTCCTAATGTGCATCACTCAGATACCGTCCAGTATTAATTTCGACAAGAATATTTTTATTCAACACCAATAAGTTTTGACTGGCGTTATCTGAAACTCAACCGTAATCATGATTGATATCAACATAACTGTTCGGTTGTTAGTTTCATTGAGTTTTTCAATCAGTTTTGATTCAATATTTGATGCTATTCAGTTTCAATAAGAAGTTCGATATGAATACGATGAGCTTCTTTTCCTCGCTGTATGCATATTTTGAGTGCATTCGAACAAAGAACTTGAAATAAAAAACAATTGAACGTACTATTGTATTATATTTGACATTTCGACACAGTATAGACGATTCATTTTGATTAATATTGGATTAATATGTCTCGAATCGATTTTCATTAGCAGGAAAAAACTTATGGTGTCCAGATAGCCATTCGTTCCCTAATTTCCCTCAAATTCCAGACAATTTAACGTATTATTTTTTTCTGACTTTCGGTAACAAGTGGCTTCCGCTCATGCCTCTAAAACGAATATAACATCTTCCAAAACCAAAACATTCAACTTCCAGCTTGGGACTTGACAGTTTTGTAAAGAATTTTTGGGGAATCTTCACGCATGTCCCTTGCCTTGAAAAGTGCGTCTGAATAATATTTTTGTTTATAACAAATAGAATTAATAGACATATACCGTGCGATTATGTGGAAATTACAGGCTCCAAGCGCGCAGGCGCTGATTTATTCGAATATTACGAGGGACGCCAATTTCAGACGTGCCACGAATATCCCTAGAGTCCGTCTGCTATTTGTTTCCGATTGTTGTCAAATATAAATGGCGTCAGACCGTGGCAGGAATAGGTTATGTTATTGTGTGAATCTAGCAGACGACAGAACTAGGGATGTTACTGAAAAGTTGGTAGAGTTGCTAGCGCGATTCTGCCGGCCAATGATATTCGAATAAATCAGCACCTGCGCGCTTGGAACCTGTAATTTCCACATAATCGCCCGGTATAATAATAGTGTCATTCAATAGCTTCGAAATGGTTCTTGGATGAAGTCTCTGGGATGATTACAATCAAACATACGACCGTTTGAACAGGGGATTATGTGCTCGATTTGTGGCCCTTTTTCCTGAATTTCACCCCTGTGTAACTTGGAGGAGTATGAGGGAAGAAAAAAATTTCAAAATTAAAGTCTGATGAATTTATTCGTTCCATAGAACCCGTAAACAGATTTATAACGGAATCTGAAATGTCGAGGTCAAAAACTGTCCGGTTTGATACAAAATGACTCATATTCTCAGTAGGTAATGCAAGGAAGGGGAGGCTATATGGCTAAAGGTGGTTGAATAACACTTACTTTTATAATCTTGACATCTCTGCTTTCGCATCCTTGTACCAAAGGGTATAATATCTGATTAACAATGTAGTATATCGGTGTCCCAGGACTGTTTGCAGCGGTCCTTAACTTGGCTATGCCTTCTTCGCAGGACTGTAAGCAGCGGTGAATCAAATAAAATGATGAAAAAAATCACATGATGATATACCTACGGGAGATTCACGCAAAAGACAAGCAATTATTAAGGGGCGCGAGGCAATCGCATATTCTTCCTTGTTAGGGAATGCTGGGTATTTTTGACAGCTGTCAAAACGCGCTAAGTCTGACTTTCCCGCCTATTAGGGAAATCGAATAGGGCTTGAAGAGTGAATAACTAGAATCTGAGGAGATACGCCCACCGCTTAATATCTAAAAAAGACGATGACCAGAGAATGGAAGAAAGATATTTGCGGGCAGATTTAACGAGACAAAATCCTAACCTAAAATTGAATTGTAAAGCGAATTATCTGATGATCGATTAATCGTTTCTGGAGAACTTTGATACCTCTTTTATCTGTGGATATTTCTTCTTAGTTTCTGATGAGAGAACTTTCAAATCTGCCTGAAGAGACTCGAGGAATTTTCCGACGTTCTCCTGGCCACCTCCGACGGCCGTATTTACCATCATTTTGTTTTAATATGTATAGATGTGGGTGTGTATGGAAGTAATTTAGTTATAGAGGTGTTAGCCTGCGATGAGGCGGGTTTAACTATTTCATGACAATAATATAAAGTTTTAGGTATTGTCTGCCTGTACGAACAGTTTTTTAATATCGAACGTCAACGTAAGGGTACGTAATCACAAGTGCCGCATTAACTGCAGATGAGCTGGCACACTCATCATACAGTTTATCAGGGACTGACAATCAGCCAACCACCGCTTGGTATTGGCTCGCCCTTTTCTGATTAAGCATAAAAGAAACTCAAGCCGAGTCCACGCGCCGACGATTCACTGACTTGTCACCTCGAGCTGACGTTCGTGGACAAATCTAAAGTCTAACTATTGGCGGCATTGTTAGGTCACGGTCAATCGGCCTACTATAGATGTTACTAACTGAATAGTATAGTGTGATACAACTGCGGAGAGCAGCTCCATAAAGTTGGACCCTCATCTACCCCGATTAAATTAATTCGTTTTTTAATCGTTTGTTGGTCGTTTGTAGGTATCTGATATCCAGGTCCCGACGTTTGATAGTAATTAATTAATTATTAATTAATAAAACGAATTCGCCTAGGGGAATTAAATGAAGCTAGCCCCTCATTGACCTTAATTATTATCGAATTTGATTTTTCAGGCCTGGAATCGTTTGTTGATCGTTTGTAGGTGTCTGATATCGCTTTTCCAACGTTCGACAGTCAACCGATGATCCGGAAAGATTGAAACAAATCTTATGGTCGGGATTTCCCCTAGGGAATTTTTGAATCCTGGGGAACTTCCTCTGGACCCGTCAATTCTCTATACAGCTGGTCAGATTGGACCTGGGAAATTCCTCTTGGACCCGTTTCCTCTGCGACTGACTTTTCCTTCCATTCCGTTCCATCACTCCGGAATCCGGTGTGACGTCACCAGCGGTAATCTAGTAGCTTGATAGGTGACGCCACTTGATTTGCACGCTCATATTCGAATAAAAGTCCAATTAAATATTTAAATGAATAATATAAAAAAAATAGAGATGAGAAACTGAACGTTCCCCTGAACTTTTGTTGATATTTCCAGAACACTTCAACCAAAAGATTGTATAATATTGGGAGCATTCCATCTACAGCCAAAAATCGACGCAGTCAGACACACAGCAATATGATTGGCTGGAGCGAATAGAAAAGGCCAATCAATTAGCTGTGTGTCTGAGTGTGTTGATTTTTGGCTGTAGATGGAAAGCTTCCATTATATTTAGGTTGCAAGCAATAGAGAGTTTGAATTAAATAACACTTAAAGAAAGCCCGTCTGTCCGCTTGCATTTGTTTACGTTCTCACGAACCAGCGTTCGTCAGAATCGAACTCGGCGGATGCATTGTCCTGCTCGGCAGGACTCGTCAGTAGGGCCGAGCCAAGCACACCGTGCCCTAGACGCGCATGTTGTCCAGTGGACATTGAAACTTACTAGTAGCTCGTATATAAATGGAAGCAGTGTACAGTTAAGCACTAGCGAGAGCGAACTTCTGCTAATGCGCCGCGTAGTGCGCACAGATAGAAGATGTTATGACGCCACAGACTTAGTTTTGTCCGCGCACTCCACCGGTGGAAACGGGCGGGATCAGATAAACGTGCTCCCTTGTTTCCATCGAGGGTCAGAGTCGGGTTTGAGTTGGCTTTGTCTGCGCGCTCTAGCGGTGGAAACCACTGATCTCTACTATACACTGGATAGTGTATTCGGTACGTTCTAGCCGCCGCTTGCTGTGAGCATTAGAAGCCATTTGTTTGTGGGAATTTGACACATTATGGCGGTAAATTTGAACGAGTTTTATGAATTATGAGTAGTATATGAGCGTTGACTGAATATTCTAAAGACGGTTCACCCTGGGCCCTGGGTTAATTTGTGAGCCGACCAAGTGGGCTTGAAGTGGGCTTGCCGTTGAAAACGGTATCTGTAATACCGACTGAAATTTACTGTTTCAAGCAGCTGCGAGCTGACTCGTGGGGTAAATTCAGATTGATAACAGTAGGGATCTTAGATACTATCAGACACACTGTTTTACTGCACGTGTTTTTTCTCCACTCTATCGACTATGCCGAAAACCTGCACGTAGCAGCTGTGATGTTTTCGGGAAATGTTCTGATACATACAAATTCCATACTCTCGCGACCTTCCACATTAATTCGCAGATTAATAATTAAGGTGACTTAGCTCTGAAAGTTTTCATAAAATTATATGCAGGGGCGAGGGGGGCAAAATGGGCACCATAAAAAACTAACGCTTCAAATAGAGGTTTGAATCAATGGATCTTTGAATTTTTACCGAAAAACGATGGCCTGAACGATGTCGAGTGTTGAACACCCTTACCTGAAACATTTTCGAAAATTGCGGGTAAAATGGGCACCCTAAACATTTTTCGAAATTTTTCAAAATTAAAAAATGTTCTGAATTTGTTTTCGTATTTTTACTTTCGAATACTTTTTACTTTTTAATTTTTATTTATTTTTTTGCCCATTTTGTCTACCTCTCCCTAAGTTGTCAAGATATAGTAATGTAATTAATGAAATTCAAAATGTTTTTCAATTTTGAAAAAGTACGAAAACTCTTTGGGGGTGCCCATTTTGCCCGGTAGGTCCCATTTTGCTCCCCTCGCCCTATTGCGCGGCCGCGTGTCACCCAGCCGCGATATTCGTCGCTGCATCTCCCCCTGGCCGCGCCCGCCGCCGACTCAATTGTTGCTCGCTTATGCGGCCACTGATATACAATGTGTATGCGACCGTAAATAATGATTTAAAAAAAACAAAAACTCTACGATCGAAATGAATCAAATTAAATCGATGTAAATTATAATTTTTTAATAGTGAAACGCAATTTCGGTGAGCCCCTGGCGTCAGTATCGAAGTATACAGGAATTGTAAATAGTTCACATAATTATAAAGAGACAAGAAGTTCCGAACGCTTTCTCCACAGCATGAAAGCTTTGAGCAACAATGTATGGTCTGCGCCGGGCGCGGCCGGGGGTAAATGCAGGGACGAATATCGCGGCTGGGGACACGCTCGCAAATTTAAAAAATTGTTAACGTCGTTTACTGGAAGCTCACTATTGCGAACCAAAAATTGATCACGGAATTAAATAGTGTATGTTTTAACGAAAATTTTAAGCTAGCTCAGGTTCACGAGTACCAATCCGTTCCCCAAATCGCATCATTGGACCTTTTTGCAACTGGTGTCCAGGTTTTTGAACATTCTTAAAATTGCACAGCGCTACCATGTTCGGTAATGTTCAGGGAATATTTACGAATGTTTCCAGATTTTTCACACTCATTTTAGACAAAAGATGACGAGTTGAAGTTGACGTACGGCAATGAACTCCGAAAAAACTACGCTTTTTAACCATTCGGAGATCATAACGGTTTTCACGATTATTGGTTAGAAATGTATGAATAATCATCAGACGCAGAAAACTTGGCGCTTTACGATCTTTTTTGACTCGATCAATTCTTTTTGTAGAAGTTATGATCACTCGGACAGAGGGGCCAAGCCCTTTTGCGCCGACAGTAGTGATTATTATTATTATTATTTATTATTATGAGGTAGTCCATTAATCTGCGACTTTAAAATTATCTGGTTATACCGACCGGCTGGCATAGTGAATATAGGACAGTGAAAAATCGTTTATATTACAGATTGAACACATCAAGAGGTAGTTATTGATAAAAAATGAAAGATTATTTAAGCAAACTATATGAATAAAAACTTACTATTTAATTGCCTTTTTTCTATTGTACAGGGAATTTCACTACTCCTTTTTTTCTGCACAGAAAATGTTATTATTTCAATGTCATGATTATTAAATGTATTTTTGCGTTCGAAAATAAATGTTTATGATAATATAAGCACATGGATCACCATAGGTATACCTAGAGCGAAAAAAAAGCTGTCCATATTACGGGAAATGGGGTGTGAAAATGGAATCGGTAGTATCGTTCGTAGAAGAACGTATAAAATTATTTCTGCGCTTCGAGGTGGCCCCTGGCTACTTTGAAATAAACAAATTTTAATTTCAATTCTTCAAACGAACATCCTTATCTGCAATTTGATCGCATCTTTTTCGCCTCTCAAACAAATGTTCATCTTTTTTCACTTAAACGCGCTCTTAATTGAAGTCTTTACTCTAGATTTGAAGCAATTATGTGTCTAACTCTTCTCAAGCTGGTGAAGTGATTAAAATTCATCTACTATGGAATAAAAAAAAGTATCCATTTTTTTTCAATAATTACACAAACAACGTTTGAATACCTTCAATCGCTCTATCCACGCAAATTCAGGTAATCATAAACTTTGGTAAAACTTTAGGTAAAACAAACTATAAAGTCTTTATACGGCAGTCTGGTTGCGCAGTTCGAAGTGCGCATTCCAAAACTGCGGTATAAAATCTCCATACCGCAGTTTTGATGTACGGTTCGAAGTGCGCAACAGATCGCACCGTAATCTCACTCTCCATCTACGAATTTCAACTAGCGTCAAAGTGACTTTCCATGCCTATTCCGAAAAAAAGAAAGTATGGGGCGCACCCGTGAACCATTTTTGACTCGAATAATGATTTCAGTACGAGCTAAAGGCTAAAAACACTTGGTTTACGGGCATGCCACATGATATACTATTACTTCGATTCAACTAACATAAGCCGCGATGATCAACTGAGAGCGTTGGATTGTCTTCGGCGGCGCTGCGAGTAGAGATTTCAGTGGCGCCTGGCGGCTCTGTGCTGGGCAGATACGTGGCCACCTTTTCTGAAGGTCTAAATTCGGAAAATTCGATGAATTATCTAACATTAATTGATGTCAATTCGTTTTTAACGAGTCTTAATTGTGCAGTTTTCATCTTTTGCGAAGTGCGAGTCGCTTCTCATTACACTCTCGCTCCGATTCACGCGCGAGAGAACCAGGCAGTGGTGCTTCAAAACATTAACAATTTTTTAACCATTCATTCGATTGAAGTGAAACTTTCCAGAAGACCTATTTGGACCTTATCGAGCAGCTTTCTCACTGGAAGTTTTCAGTTGCTCGAAATTCGTTCGACTTCCGAAACGCTTGAAGATATCCATAACTGATTTTTGCAATATCTCGGAAAAAAATTAATAACTTTCTTTTTAACAACAATATTATTCTTTTTGTTTTTTAATCAGTCATGAAACACTATTAGAGTCAGTCCACGTCAAGCGGGACGGATTTGGCCAAAAATATTCCTCGATGTTTCTAATTCTTTTGGAATTTTTTTTACGTATTCTCTGGGTAAAATGAATGGATGAAACATTTTTTTTTTTACTCGAAGGGCTTAGAAGCTACAAGGGGTTGAATTTTCGAAAAAAACACCAAAAATCGGAATCAGGCTCTTCTTCAAACGTTCATATCTCCGGTTCTCTTTGTCGTACAGAAATCGGCAAAAACTCATTTTGAAGCTCTTGAATCGCATTTTTACGCTATTAATTCTAAATTCATCGAATAAATAATTTTCTATTTGTTATAAACAATTATAATTTTGAAACGTGATTTTCGAGATGATTACACCCTTCGAAAATTCTAAAAAAAATATGAGCGTGTTCCTTGATTCATTCTCTACGAAATCTGTAAGTTTCAAAATGGAACTCCGATGGAAACTATATTTCAAAAGCGATTGATTCGTGCGTGACGTCGCGCGCTGGCGCGGCCACGAGCGTTGGCGCGGCAAGACCCTGTTCGCGCGCCGTTACATACTTGGAATTGAACTCAGGTAAGAAACTACGAATTTCGCGTAATGCAATAAAAATACTCATTGTCTGAACACCTGTGTGCCGACCCTTAGGTATTGAAAATCCCCTCTTTTCACCCTTCCGTGGCCTCCCCAGAATGTATAAATGTATTCTAGTATTTGACTATTTCAGTATAGTCTTGACGTTTACTAAAGTCACATCAATTCTCTGTTCACGTAGTTTCAAACGACTGGCGTCAAAATCGAATTATCGATAATTATTATGGCACCAAAACAGAACAGGTTTGACTATTGCTTCAATCCGTTCAATTTAGAAAAGCACGGAAAGAAAAACTCTAAAAATTTGAGACGTGTACTTCCGACGATGCTACGAAAGCTGAATATAAAAAATGTACAGATGTCCACGAATATGAAAATTTGTGACTACTGTCGGTTGAAACTTGCAAGAATGCCTGAAAACGCTGAAACCAGTGACAGTTCGTGAAAAATCGGAAAAATTGCGCAGAACACTAGCTTCGAAGGTGTTTCATAATGAAGAGGAAATTGATGCGGAATCGAAAGATGAAACAACAAAATGTGAAATAATTGAAAAATTGAAGGAAGAGTTTCATTATACAAATGACCGCAATAAGAAAATTCAAATCTTGACAATCTTTCAAAATTGGTCGTTCCTCAAAATTCATGAAAACTTCGATGTTTGCCGTAGCCAAAGAAACAGCAGAAGAACACGGAATTTTATCCACCCCTAACGCAAAGCCGGGTAAAAATTCGAGCGAAGATACAGTGAACTGTGTTGTTAATTTTTATACATCTGACCTCATGAGTCGTGTAATGGCGGGTAAAAAAAATTATGTTGCGGTTAAAGAAAATGATCAGAAAACACATAAACAAAAGCGACTGATACTCACTAATTTGAAAGAGACATACCGCACCTTCAAGGAAAAGTACCCTGATTCGAAGATTGGCTTTTCAAAGTTTTGTGAGCTAAGACCAAAACACTGTGTACTTCCTGGAGCCAGTGGGACTCATTCAGTTTGTGTATGCGCGATTCACGAAAATGTAAAATTATTATCAGATGGTGCAAAAATACCACGATTGACAGCAGAAACACCGCAGCCATTAAATAATTACAAAGATTGCTTGAAACGAATGATGTGTGACCCACCCGAAGACAAATGCCATTTGAGGCAGTGCATAAGTTGTCCAGGCACCGAAAATATAGTGAAGCAGTTGGAAGAATTATTTGAGGAGGAATTAATTGATCTCGTGATGTACAGACAATGGGTATCGGTGGATAGAACAAATTTTTGACGACTAGGAGCTTTAGTTTCGAATTTGTGATGTGTTTAGATTTTAGTTAAGCGTTTTGTTTCTATATTTATATTTTTGTTGTTTTAAGTCGAATATTCAGTATAAAACGAAATAAATAATTCCGTGAATTAATGGATTTGATGAATTCAGACGTATAACAACCCCCCTGTACTCCTTGCATGTAAAGCGAACAAGCCTCGGTCTCGGCGCGCCCGCGTAGACAGCCGCGCGCGACGTCCCGCACGGATCAATCGTTCTTTAAATATAGTTTCCATTAGAGTTCCATCCTGAAATTTACAGATTTCGTAGAGAATGAATCAAGGAACACGCTCGTATTTTTTTTAGAATTTTCCAAGGGTGTAATCATCTCGAAAATCACGTTTAAAAAATATAATTGTTTATAACAAATAGAAAATCATTTATTAGATGAATTTAAAATTAATAGCGTAAAAGTGCAATTCAAGAGCTTCAAAATGAGTTTTTGCCGGTTTCTGTACGACAAAGGGAACCGGGGATATTAACGTTTGAAGAAGAGCCTGATTCCGATTTTTGGTGTTTTTTTCGAAAATTCAACCCCTTGTAGCTTCTAAGCCCTTCGAGTAAAAAAAAAAAAATGTTTCATCCATTCATTTTACCCAGAGAATAAGTAAAAAAAATTACGACGATTTCCAAGAACATGCGGGAGAAAAAGGTGTCCCGCTTGACGTGGACTGACTCTATAATATATGATTCCTGCAAATTACGTTCAAAAATTCTAAAAATCGGGTAAGCGAGAGCGAGTTGAAGTCAAAGAGGCGGGAAAAATTCACCTTGGAAAAAATACCTTTTTTGTAATATCCCGAAAACAACAAAAGCTACAACTTTTTTCGAAGGAAAAAAAAATTCGGGATAAAATTTCCTACAAGAATGCATGTTTGAAAATTCGTAATTCGTGATTTCTTTTCTAACTGCTCGGGGGCCAACTCTGGGGAGCGAGAAAAAGTTATATCTCCTTATTGCATCCGTCCCCTCAATTACCAGAAATCCGTATATAAAAACCAAAGCTCCAATTTAAAAATCTTCCGGTATGTAAGTTTATGTCTTGAAATAGAACAAGAAAAAAGAATTGTTAATGTCTTAATTTACCACCGCTTGGCCTTCTCGCGCTTGGATTACAGCTTCGAAGATACAGGACAGAGAGGTTTCCGTAAATGAATAAAATTAATTAAAATCATTTGATTTATTTACTAACAACGTTAATTAGATGAATTATCCTCACTTACCTACTTTGCTTCTTATTATCATTATCATCATTATATTCGTGTTGTTGTTCATTTTATTATTATCATCATTATTATTGATATTTTAAAAATTGTTAAACATAATAAAATTAATTAAAACCATTCGATATACTTGCTAACAACGTTAATTATATGAAATATTTTCACTTACCTACTTTGCTTTCTGCAAGCATCAATTCGTCCAGAAATGAATAAAAAAGCGGGTGGCCAGCCATTGTGTATAACGTTGATGCAGAATTTCAAACGAACTCATTTGGAAACTGTATAATTATGTTAAGCCGCAAAAATCATTAATAAACATTGAGTGGCCTAATTTTTCATTCAAACTTGATCTTCTTACTTTGCATTTTTTATAGATACCTAGGTATAACAGGGGAAAGAGCTTGCCATACATACTTATATATAAATGCATTGAGAAATTTTCATAATTCGAAGAAATGCATAATTTCAAGCAACCGCAGAATCGGAAGGGGTCGTAAAACGTAGAAAGATAAAAAGGACGTGTTTCTTCATTTTCAATCTATAAAAACATAAAAACAAAGAGAGAAACTCGGTAATGGTGAGGATCGGAAAATGAAGAGTTTACGTGGTTTGCCCTATATATTCGTATTGCGAAAACTTCGAAGAATAATAATAACTCGTATTATTCAGTGTAAGTCCGAATATGCAGAAGCACAAACTGCATACGCTAGTGTGCGGCGGGCAATTACAATGGAAAAATATTCAAGAGCTGTGAGATGTGACTTTGTGAAGCATACAAGTATAATCTCCCGTTGTCCTCAACAAGCACCTGTAAACTTCACAGCACTTTCCATATTGATCTCCAATCCGCGATGTTCTGGTAATTAATTGAAAACAGGTGTTATATCGGAAACGAAAGGAACGTTTCGAGCGCGTATTTCCGCGATGCCAAAAATATCGAAATTCCTCAATTCCAGAGACAGCCATATATATCTCTTTTGGTAGTGCTTTTGGTCATTTGCATGATTGTCATTTGCTTCAAATATGTTTTATACAGTGCAAAACATATTTGTTCAAACTAAAGCATTTCTTCTTATCACCTTATTCAATTGCCGCGAAGTTTAACGAATTCGATTAAATGTATACTTACGCCTCAGTGACTCTTTTTGGAGCCAATTCGTGGTATTACCATAATGTCTACGTAGGAAGGCACGGGATTGCGTGAAAACGTGTTTCCAGTTCGCATTATTTATCAATTAAAATTAAGTCACTAGCAATCATCTTTATTTTATTTACTTAATTTCTGTGAGCTACAATGCGACGGAACCGGTAAAAACACGCGCGTGGGGTCGGGGATATTTGCGATTCCTATAACTATCTACTCTAACCGCTCTGACATATCATCACGGAAACGGTTTATTCCAGTCGGTAAATGCAACACGGATCCAGCGCGTTTCAGTATTTTTTACTCGCTTCCTGAATATGCCGCTAGAATTACTGAGGGGGCGCTAGCTCGCTGCGAATTTTAGTCGGCTCACAAAGGTCCATGAGGGGAGCTGTCTTTATAATATTCAGTCAACGATATGAGGAACAAGTGCAGTTTGGGTGTTTAATTTGGGTGTATAATTCAACTGTATAATATGAATCCATGATTTACAAAATATTGGAAAGAAAAAAATTGGTTGATTGATTGTTCAAATTGGTTCCAAAAACCATATAAATTATGTGTACGCGATCATTCAGATTTTATCCCTTGAAGTTGTCCAGGTCATCCAAGGCTGTGGGAGGTTGTTTATTATTAGTAAATATTACGATTCAATATAGTACTAATATGGCTACTACCAGAATAGCAATTGCTTTTTAATCAGTCATTTAATACCATTTACAATCACAGGCACGTTAGGTTGCTTATAATGTATATTACCACTACTAGGACTGCTATATTAGACTACCAATATTACTTATCAATCAGTCATTCTCAAATATTGTCAATCACATGGGTGTGAAGTTGTTTATAGTGTACACAGGTTTTCTGTATTACCGCGTCATAATGCACCTCCGCAGCGCACAGCTATCTTCGAATGTGTCAAATCCGCACAAACAAATGTCTTCTAATGTTCACAGAAATTTTGGCCTATACACTATCCAGTGTATATAATCCAGTCATTTAAGGTTAAATTAGGTAAGAATCTCGGAATTCGAGATACCCAGCTTTGAGTCTGTAAATACTTGTATATTGACACCCTGAAAGTTGTCTCAAAACCTACATATGGTAGGGTGTACGCAACTATTAAATTTCAAGGTCAAAGGTCACAAAAATCGGTTTTTTGCGCTTTTTTTGTAAATATCTCATCTCCTATTGGTTTTTTGCTATTTGTATTAGTATCAATATTGTAGAATACAAAATTCTCTACAAATTTTGTTTACAAAAAATTTTCATACGGTGAACCGTTTTCGAGATAGAGGGCGGAGAGCGCGCGGTCACAGCATCACTTCAGGTCAACCGGTGCCTCCGGTCGAAAACGCGCCATATATAGTTGATGAACTATCGATAAATCAATGATTATAAATATTTGTCAATTTTTATTAACTATTATATTATATTTTATCATTTTTTTCCTAACCTATCCACTTTTTATTCAGTATTAATTTATTTAACAACACTTACCTGCCCATGTAATTGCAGAATTGTTAATGAAAATATAGGAATTATATTTGAATTTTAACCTAATTGATATTAATAACTTCTTACATGATGAAAAAAAAAACAAACAAATTATGAATTAATCTTTTTATTAAAAAATATCATTCAATACATTTATTTTTATTAAAAGTAAAAAAATGGAATAGAGGGTACAAA
This sequence comes from Tenthredo scrophulariae, assembly GCA_963978835.1. NCBI lineage: Eukaryota > Metazoa > Arthropoda > Insecta > Hymenoptera > Tenthredinidae > Tenthredo > Tenthredo scrophulariae. The sequence goes on along the minus strand of OZ022235.1, from coordinate 7,170,551 downwards.
AACTACAATTTATAATTTTAATCATCTTCTTCGTCTTCATCGTCGTCTTCCGGCTGCTGGTAGATTTCAAACTGGTCTCCATTATCGTCTTCAACGACATTTATCGCAAGTTCTTCCATGATTTCGGGGTCAAAGGTTCCATTTTCGTTAATGTCGCTCTGATATGGTAGAGCATTGAGACAAGCTTGCCCATTACATTGGCCACAAGCTAAAGAGCATTGCAAGCCCGCTTTCCTGCATCCGCATCGCGAACCACAACCACTCTTGCAGTTGCAGAAAATTGTATTTAGCAAATCTTCTGGAGCAGGTGGTAAAATTGTCATGATAGGCTCCAGAAAATCGTTTCGCATTGCCCAACCCCATACCTGGGGTTCCAAATCATGCCCTAACCAAGTTTGAACTTGATAATATACACGTTTGAAATGTTGATGAGCAGCTGCACTTGTTGGTGGAATATTTGAAAGCTGCACAGGTTTATTAAGTTTTGTAGACTTGACGGAATGCATATAACGAAGATGATCGAGACTTTTCACAGATTTCGGAGCATTATAGACTGCCAATAAGGTTTGAGTTCCACTCTCTAATAATCTCTGGGCCGAACAATTTTCTTCCTCAAATGCTGCAGCTAGTTCACCCAAATTTGTCAGCTGCTCATCAACATTTCAAACGTGTATATTATCAAGTTCAAACTTGGTTAGGGCATGATTTTCTGGAGCCTATCATGACAATTTTACCACCTGCTCCAGAAGATTTGCTAAATACAATTTTCTGCAACTGCAAGAGTGGTTGTGGTTCGCGATGCGGATGCAGGAAAGCGGGCTTGCAATGCTCTTTAGCTTGTGGCCAATGTGATGGGCAAACTTGTCTCAATGCTCTACCATATCAGAGCGACATTAACGAAAATGGAACCTTTGACCCCGAAATCATGGAAGAACTTGAGATAAATGTCGTTGAAGACGATAATGAAGACCAGTTTGAAATTTACCAGCAGCCGGAAGATGACGATGAAGAGGAAGAAGATGATTAAAATTATAAATTGTAGTTTTTGTACCCTTTATTCCATTTCTTTACTTTTAATAAAAAGATTAATTCATAATTTGTTTGTTTTTTTTTTCATCATGTAAGAAGTTATGATTATTAATTAGGTTAAAATTCAAATATAATTCCTATATTTTCATTAACAATTCTGCAATTACATGGGCAGGTAAGTGTTGTTAAATAAATTAATACTGAATAAAAAGTGGATAGGTTAGGAAAAAAATGATAAAATATAATATAATAGTTAATAAAAATTGACAAATATTTATAATCATTGATTTATCGATAGTTCATCAACTATATATGGCGCGTTTTCGACCGGAGGCACCGGTTGACCTGAAGTAATGCTGTGACCGCGCGCTCTCCGCCCTCTATCTCGAAAACGGTTCACCGTATGAAAATTTTTTTTAAACAAAATTTGTAGAGAATTTTGTATTCTACAATATTGATAATAAATACAAATAGCAAAAAACCCATAGGAAATGAGATATTTCCAAAAAAAGCGCAAAAAACCGATTTTTGTGACCTTTGACCTTGAAATTTAATAGTTGCGTACACCCTACCATATGTAGGTTTTGAGACAACTTTTAGGGTGTCAATATACAAGTATTTACAGACTTACAGCTGGGTATCTCGAATTCCGAGGTGAACTTACTATAATGACTGGACTAATAGTAAAGATCAGTGGTGGAAACACCTCGTGTCGACCCAAACTCTACCCAATTAAAATTCTGGGTCGGCTCAAAATAGACTCAGGTTTAATTCAGTACTGCTAACTCGACAAGTTGCTCACCGGAAGTTTCCATAGATGGAAGTGATTTTTCTCTCGAGATTTTAGTACCAACCGGCATCACCCGGCCTGCGAGCGCTGGCGGCGACCACTTCGCCATGTGCGAGGGTCTGCGGCCAATAGACTCCGCAGGGAGGTCGCGCGGCACGATTTAAATCGGCGGCCGGACTTACGCACGTCCGTAGGTCGGTTAGGCGGAGGTCTAACGTGCCACGTTACACTACATACGTTAACCTTTGCCTATACTCATAAAGCTTATGGTATGAACTTACATTAACAATTAGACTTATTCCTAAGCCAATACTTAGAGTATTGCTTGGTAATTTACATACTTTTCATTGCTTTGAATTTGTCCGAAAGTTGTGTCGCTGTCCTGTCGTATCCTCTTGCCTTGAAAAGCTCCTCCACTTTTCGGTAAATATTCAAAGTTCGGAATTTCTTCCCATCCATCAAACGGATGACGTTCAGCTCTTTAATGATTGATAAAAAGCAATCGGTTTCTGTGGCGCACCATGATTTTCTTTTACCATCTTCATACAAACTCTCGCCGACACTTTTTTCCATTGTTCCTCAATAATGAATTGATGTTTCAAAACTTCTTCTTCTCATCCTTTGTCTGGCTATCGCCGCTTTCAGGACCCTGTGCTGAAATGTGGCACTGTTTCAAAACTTGCAGATGTCTTATTTGCCGCGGAAACTCGTGCGTGAGCCAAGAACCCAAAAAGTAAAAAAAGTTCGAAGTTCAGAGAGAGAGAGAGAGGAAGTTGAGAGGAGAGAGAGAGTGTGTGGAGTGAGTAAAGTACAAAGAGTGATTATAACGACCGGGCTGTGAATTGGAATACGATTTGGATTTTGGATATTGGACTACCGACTGGACATTATACCGACCCCTGCACGACACCGGCTCTCCGACCGTATTACTGACTTATACCGTCGCACCCGAGACTGCAAGAGCGTCTAGATCAGGTAGGATCAATCCAAATCATAGCAGAGTCCACCCCGATACCAACCCGCACCCCTGAAGTATTCCCTGAGCCTCGAGAACCGCGTGTCTGAATCTCAACCGTTCCCCCGCGAACCGTTGGATTCAAACCTAAAGAACACCGGTCACGTGCTGTTTTCGCTGCGCGTAACCGTGCCAAGATTGGTCATCGTTGCGCCGCTCGCAGCTGAAATCAGACCGACGCCATATTGTCACAGGCCTCTGACGTCACGCGTCGCATTCAGCTGCTGCCGGTCAGAGTTCTTTCGCCTTCCCCTCAGCCGAAGCCCCACCACTTCTCCGCCGCCGCCTTACCGCGCGCCGCGTCAGTTGCCTACGAGACGTGGAGCGAGGCACGCAATCTCGCTACGGAGACAGCTGACTGTCCCGTAGCCAGAACGAGCGAGATAGACCGTGGGTTGAGTCGACTGGGTCCTCCCTACCGTCTATCGGATCTAGAGCCGCTGGAGTGCTCGATCGATAGAAGTAATAATGTTATAGTTTTCTTTTTCTTGTAGTTTTATAGTCAATTTAGAGTCATTATTTTATAGTTTTTTTAATATCTAATATTTAAAGTAGAGTCAGTATTATCATTGTTAAGAAACGCCAGGTAGCGGGCGTAACCCTAAATTCGCCACCTTTTTTTTTTTCTTCTTGAATAAAATATATTACAATACTTTACTAGTGTCTTTATTCCGCGCACCCACGAAATACCTCTATCGTTAGTAGTTAGTCGGACGGTCCCAGAGAGAGAGAGGGGACTTCTACGAAGTCTGGCGCCCAACAACATCCCCTACCTACCGTTGGGCCTGGGTTGTATTCGGCTTGATTACCTCGGTTCCCGAACCCAGGGAAAACCCGTTACAGTAGCAAAACTGAACCTCAAGTTTCCTTTGTGATTCAAGCCTTTACATTTCATATTTTTATACTGGCTATTTTACAGAACGGTTCATAGCAGCGAAAAGAGAAATATGTAAAAGCGGGGAAGGAACAGCAGCAAAAAAACAATGTGCGTTCTACGACGAATTTCACGACATATTCAGTTATCGACCAACTGTGAATCAAACTGGCGTGGATTCAACTGAATTACCTCGGGTTTCGGGTATGGTTTGTTGAAATCTAAGATTCTTGTTTCTTATATATGTATATTCAACGTTCTGGTATCATGTTAAAAATAAATAGATCCCTCAATTAATTGTCATAAATTGATTTACGTATATTGATACGCTCGTAGCACAGATACAAAATTTATTATTTATCGATAATTTGTTTGTATTTAGATGAGGAGAGTTCTGGTTACCATGATAATGAAGTTTCGAGTTTGATGTCAAAACAATGCAGATCACCGAAAATCAGAAACTCCATCGAATCAATTGCAGGTTGTTCTAACGGGCCAGCAACACCTTTCACGTGTGAAAAGAGTCCGATTCCACCCATGTCGCCAAACGTCAGCTATTTTTCAGACTACAACAACGACGATCTGAGCTCCAGATCCACCACTAGATCTCCATCCTGCATTTCTCACGCCCGTGATGGGCAGTATACTCATTCTTCCTAAAACCAGAAAACCTGTGATATAACGAAACGAGAAACTTCATGATCTGGTCTTAAGAATGTAATGAATGACTTCGCAGAGAAAATGATGAAATCACAGAATGATTTGCTGGAAAAGATGCTTATGGAGCAATGGCAATCGGATAGCAACATGATGACGCAATACAACAATATTTTTACACAGCAGACGCAGATGTTACTCGCAGGTCTCCGTAGCTTGGGTCAAAGTGTGCCAACCAACTTCGTACCAATTCCTGATCATGTCTCTCACTCAATACCTTCAGCATCTGTAATATTTCCTAACACTCCCCTACATGACATCTACCGAGTACAATCAAGCAATACATGTAATGATCTGCCGCAAATGACAAAGGCCGTGTTCCAACTGGTAAGGGTGCACCCTCATACCCTCGTGCCCTCGTACATTTACGCATCCGATTGTGTACCTTGTTGCTCGGATTGCTACTGGTAGAGGGCACTGGCGTAGCGAGTAAGTATACGAAAATATAAAGGCGTCTTTTAACGTTGTCGCTCATAGCCCATATTTAGCGACAAATAGGTATCGCTTTCGCCGTGATAAGTTTTGTCCATGCCGAATGGATTTTGCTGACACAACCGTAAACCCGTCGGCTATGTAGGTTATTCACATTCATTTGAATTTGATTTTCGCCGCGCATTCCTATGCTCCATTAATTTCACCGAAAGTTCTTTTCATTTAGCATGATAATCATATAAAATAATATATTAACTGCAAAAATACGAGAACTACAATAATTACTGACGAAGTGCGTCTAATTGTATGGATGGTCACAAACCGCCTGTTGCAACCCGAGTATCAAGGTGTTGCAATCCAGATGTTTGAGCCACAATTTGGTAATACTATGGAATGTGCAAGTACGAAGCCTTAACGCAACTAACAACAACTGCAGACGCAGCGCGACCTCCTTAACGTAATAAATAAGCAATCACTGTAATACTCATGGTCAGAACATCAAGACCGAGATATTAGGGCAGGTTATGCCAGATCTCTGCTGGACGTAGTAAAGCCTTTGTAAAACTCTTCATATAATAATAAAACTTTATCACTTTTGTACGACTGAGTTCTAACTCTTAATTCGACAACGAACCTTCAATAAATTGTAGTTGTATGAAAGATCTAAGGATCCCGATTACAACAACTGGTGGCAGCGGCAGGGATCGTCGAATCTTACAAGTGAATCAAGTATCGAGCGAGTAAATCAGAAGAATAGTGAGCGTAGCACCGGAAGCTGGCATCGTTGAAGAAATTACCGTGACGTCACATGTCGAAGAAAGGAATAGAACGATCAGCATCCGTAGACTCTCTGACTAAACCCAAGTTACAAGGAGAAGTAAGCTTTGGGGATAATTTACCGTTATTTGGCGTACTACCTCCCAGCCAGAGGCACGCCTTGCATTTATCACTGGTTACAGCGGCACAGAAAACTTCGGGAGAACAGCAAATGCCATTGAACTGGGATTTGGTGAAACAACGTATCGCAGAAGGTAAACCCGCGTGGATCCAAGAATTACGAAGAGATCATCTTCTCCAAACCTGTGAGCACCTCCGCATAAACGTAAGCGAAGAAAATACGGTTGACGAACTTCGTGCGGCATTGCGCCAATCTGTTAAAAGTAAGGCTCGAGAGCAAGTAACACCACCACAGATTCAGAACACAGTAGCGAATCAACTTCCAACTGACATGGCCGAAGACACCCTCACTGTGAGACAAGTGCTGAAGAACATCGAAATCTTCGATAGCAGTGACCGAGGAAAGCTTTGTGATTTTATACGCTCTTGTAAATATGCACGTGAAACAATACGGCCTGCGGATACGCAAAACCTGCTGAAGGCTGTCTTGAGCACGCGGATCAAAGGTGCTCCGGCACGAGCTTTAGAATACAAATCAATTGACACCTGGAATGCACTGGAGGAAGAGCTGAAGTCGACAACCATCGATACACGGACATTAGCTTCGTTACAAGTAGAATTCAGTAGCTGTAGACAACGTCAGAACGAGGACACGAAGTCATATGGAGCATGAGTCGAGAAACTAACTGCACAAGTAATCGAAGTGACGACGAAGGAAGCCGCAGAAGAGGATTCGAAATCGATGCTGGAACGTCAGGTCAGAAAACAAGCTGTCAATATCTTCGTCAGAGGCTTGAATGACAAGCTGAGGATATTGGTCAAGAGCCGACGGTGTGAAAATCTTAGGGAAGCTATATCACTCGCGATTGAAGAAGAACGAGATTCAGGCCCCATTCATCGATCGGATCGGGAACACAATCAACCGCGCAACAGCAGAGAAGGTTACAGAGGAAATAATTGCTACAACTGTAGGAAGCCAGGACACCTAGCACGAGACTGTCCAGTAATCCTCAACGATTGCCGACACCAAGTAACTACGTAAGAAAAATTCAGGTAATATGTCATTATTGTAAAAAACCAGGACATTTAATTCGAGATTGCAGAAAACGCTTAGCCAGCGAGAACAAACAACGTTCAGAGGGTAATCAGAGACATCCTAGGAAAACAGGATGGGCTCAAGGAGGTCCATCCAGAGACGCTAATGGACGAGACGACGAGACTTCGGGAAACTAGGATCAGGAGGGGTATTTTCGTTCGGGTGAGTTGCGATCGTAGGCGAAGGATCGTATACGACTACAAGTCGGATGGACGTTTTCGTATACGAGTGAAGTCGCACACTAGCGAACGTATGCGAGTGTGATTCGTCTACGAAGGATCGTATGCGACTGTACGTATACGAATGTGTCGCGCGCGTTCGTTCAAAACGTATAGAAATCAGAATCGTATACGGAAGCGCGTGAACAAATAGCCGTATACCAGTCTTGGCTTCTATCGATTGTTTCGGTAACGTTTTGTGATTAAGGAGGTAGTAAGGTATTTTTTTTTTTGCATTTTTTTTTTAAATTTTATATTAATGTACAACATCTCAAGATTATCCTGTGAAAATTTGAAAGCAATTGAAGTAAAACTGACGGAGATATACACTTGTAAGTCTCCGCCCTCCGATTTGACGGTGAGGACTGCAGCCGCAACGACCAGCTACCTGATAGTACCAAGAGAATTTTTCACAGCTGCTCGGTTCTTTTGTGTAATATTCAAATTCGTTTCCCTTTTTTCGTTGAAAAGTCTCCCCATATACTCAAATGTTTGTACCTGGGCCTGTAAAATTTTATGTATAAAATAAAATTCAGTTAAGAACGTTACATTCTACCAAACATTTGTACACGTGTGCCGTAACTTTGTGTTATTTTTTGTTGTGATTTTGAGTTTTTTAATTTCAAAATGCCAAAAAAATTACCCGAGAAGATCGGAAAAATACCGGTTCAAAGTTAAATAAATCTAGAAAAATTGTACCGCCACATAAACGCAAGAAAGACGATGTCGAAGCTAACAGTGCGTCAGCAAAAAAAATAGAAATGAACACTTCTACAGATGTGCCGGAGAATTTAGAAAAACATTATCGGATCGTGGATTTTGTATTTGTTTTTTCAATTACTTCTACTTTAGTCAAGTGTGTCAAGTGCGATGGAAAAATTAGTTTTCATTCGTGCAAAAAAGAAGGCCTCGGATTCAGTATCAAAGTTACTTGTGAAAAGAAGCTCGTTTTGTTCCGTCTGCTGAAAGAATTCAATCTGGTGTGTACGAGATTGATTATAGATTTACATTTGTGATGCGGATCTTAGGATGAGGATTAGCTGGCTGTGAAAAGTTTTGTGCCCTGATGGATTTGTCAAGTACTTTTTTGTCAAAACCAACGTATAGCTTATAGTTATATATAAAGAAAATGTGCTCCAGTATAGCAGATGTTGCAAGTAGATTTTTTTTTCTGCTGTAAATGAAGAGAGAGAAGCAACATCTGAAGCACATAACATCGAAGATACATCGGAGTTGACTGTATCAGGAGACGGAACCTGGGAAAAACGAGGATTCTCTTCGTTGTATGGCGTGGCTTCCTTGATCGGACATTATACTGGAAAAGTATTAAACATTTGTGTCAAAAGCCTTTATTGTCATGAATGTCAAATATGGGAAAACAAACTTGATTCTGTGCAATATGAAGAGTGGCATTAAGCTCATGTAAATGAAGGCAAATGCCATGCTAATCATATTGGACCATCTGGGAACATGGAAGTCGATGCGATCAAAATCATGTTTCAACGTTCAATGAACAACGGAGTGAAGTATCGCAATTGCATGAAAATTTTATGATAAACAAGAAAAAATGTGTCGGACACGTTCAGAAGCGAATGGGTACACGTCTGAGAGATTTAGTGAAAAAAAGTGTAGTTAATCATAAAACTGCGGCCGGAAAAATAGTGAAAAGAAGAAGTCTTTCTGGCAAAGGTAACCTTACAGCTAAAATGATTGACAAACTGTATATTACGGTCTGGCCATTCAACGCATTCACGATTCAGTAGAAAAAATGAGAGATGCCATTTGGTCAACTTATTATCACTACAGCTCCACAGACGATAATCCGCAGCACCAAAAATGTCCGAGCGGTGCTGATTCATGGTGTGAATGGCAGAAGGCTGCAGCTACAGAAGATCTGAAGTCATTCAAGCACAGTTACACCGCACTTCCGAGTAATGTGTTAGAAGCCATTAAACCTATTCATGAGGATTTAAGCAAAGACGCACTTCTGGAACGATGTGTTGGAGGTTTCACTCAGAACAATTACGAAAGCCTGAATCAACTTATTTGGAAAATTACTCTAAAAATAGTGAATGGTACCTCCAACGTCGTTGAAATTGCAGCTAACGTTGCAGCATGCACTTTCAATGAAGGCTGTTTTGCTCTGCTGTCCTTTTTGCAAGAAATGGGCATAAAAACTGGAACAAGTTCTCATGAATGGGCGCGAACAACAGATAGTCTTCGAGTATGTAAAGCGGAGTGAGAAGCTGCAAATGAAAGCAAAGAAGGCAGGATTCGTCGTAGACAAGGGCAACAAGATGCTCTGGACATCATCGCCGACAGCTCTTCGCTTTATGGGCCTGGCATCGATGATTCTGTGTAAGTATATGAAAAAAGCAGTAATTTACAAATATCTATTTCGACAAAAACGTCTGTGAAACTTCAAACGTGTTTTTCTCACACTTCGCTTTTTCGAAGCCGGTGAACTCTGTAGCTCAAAATATACTGAACCGATCCTTTTGAAATTTTGCACACTCTTTCTTTACATAAATTACGAGGTAAGGCTGTCGAGTTTTTTTTTTTAATTTCAACTTATCTTTAAACAACAAAATTTCGGACTTTTTTTGATGAAAAATCAGTATTTTTACTTCCGAGCCTTGTGAAGAATTGAAAAATCAATAAAAAAAAAAACTCGACAGCGTTACCTGAGAAAACTTATCAACTTATTAAATCAATTCGGTTTTTTTAATTTCAGTTGATCCAGTCATGAGTGATGCGGTTCACCGCGAATCAACTTTTTTTTGGGACGTCTGCAATGATTCGCTGTCATCGGCTCATTTTTAAATATTTTTCGATGAAACTTTCACGAAATATTCTATAAATATCATATAAATATACAATAACTATACGAATGAATAAATATTAATTGTATCCTTAAAAAAAATTATAGAAAATATGCTTTTTTTCGCTCAAATTAACCTTACTTTTTTTAATTAACCTTATTAATTAGTAAGATGGATTTTTTACCGATAGTATTTGATCATAATGACGCTGTGATAGATGAAGCAGTTAATAGATTGAATCATCCCCGTATTTTTTATCAAGCAGAAGATGCTTTTGAACTGGGTGATGAAACTTTCCGCAGTATTTTTCGATTGAATAAAAATATGGTTGATGAATTAATAACTTTAGTGACAGATCGTACTCCACCTCCAGCTAGACCAGCATTAGCACTAGATACAACTACAAAGGTAAGTGTAATCTATCTTCACAGAATAATTGGAATCATGTTTACTCTAAGAGTACTGACTATGCAGTAATAGAAAACTAATAACTCGTATTCACAATTCAAGGTTCTGACAGCATTGCAATTCTTGGCTCCTGGAAGTTACCAGATGGACATAGGGCTTAATATTTTCATGACTATCAGCCAACCTTCTGTTAGCAAATGTCTTCACTAAGTAGTTGATATTTTAAATGAACCAGAGATTTTGAACGAATGGGTCTACTTCCCAAGAAATTTACAAGAGCTACAGACAGTTCGTGATGGGTTTGTCGTATATTTTATTTGTCATGATATATTTTTAATGGACTCCCGTAAGTTGGTTGATAATTCTACATCTTTACTCACAGATTTTATGATTCATACCGCTTCCCCGGTGTAATTGGATGTATAGACTGTACCCATGTAGCCATTATCCCACCGAAACATGACGTAGAGTATTTATACATAAATCGTAAAGGGTATCATTCAATAAATACTCAATTGGTATGCATTTCTCTCTTCAAACGGATTTTCAATGAAAAATTAATACAAGTCTGTAAAGCCATTGCTTCTTATTTTCACAGATTTGCGATGTGAACTATAGGATAATAAATGTCAATGCACGGTACTCAGGAGGTACACATGACATTTTATTTGGAATAATTGTCAAGTTTTACCTTTGATGCAAAGATTACACGCTGCGGGACATGATCGCTTTTTTTTACTTGGTAATGATATCGATTTCATATCGCCTCGACACGTAGAAAGAATTGTTGAAAATGTTCTATAGGATTTTTCAATAAGGATTTTGTACAAATATTTTTATAGGGATTTGAATTTTCCTAAATAGTTATTTCGTAAAGCGATTTTTTAGAGGATTTTTTTCCGAAAAATTCTAGGAGATTCTGGTTATGGACTCAGACCGTGACTTATGACACCCATTACCAACGCAGCACCTGGTACGCCAGAAGAACGATGCACTCGACGTGTCACTCTGACCAGATCATTAATTGAACGTGTCAATGCAGTGCTGAAAATGCGCTTCCGGTGCCTCTCAAAACAACGTGTGCTGCATTATACTCCCGAATTTGCAGCAAAAATAATTAATGCGGGTGTTGTTTTTGATTTTATCATATTGTGATTAACACCGATGACCCTTGTGAACACGCGTGGAATTTAAAATTGAAAAACAAAAAAATGAACTGTCCGGTATGAAGTTGGCCCCACAGTCTTTTGTCTCTTCTTGAGCAAAGGGAGTTTGAGCAGATAAAAAATACGATAAAAGTGGATACAGTGAACAGGACGAATTTTCCGTGCATGTTACATTCTGCAAAATGTCTAAACATAATATTATTAAGGGAGAAGTCCAGGAGAAGGAGAAGAACAGTCGAGGCATAACCCAAACACAAAAATCGGTCATCAATGATTTCATGACAAGACACCCTGAATTACAAACAGGAACATTCTCAAGCACATTCACAAATGCTAATGCTCGCGCTTTGTGGTGAGATGTTACCATAGCCTTGAATGGGGCAGAAGGCCCAAAAAAGAATGGCAAGCTTGAAGAAAGGTGAGAAGTTATGGATATATTGGTAATCAATTGTTTCTGAAATTGTATATGGAATAATATTATATGATTTCGCAGACTTATCATGACCTGGGGTGCGATTCTGTAACTTTTGCGCTAACTTATCGCATGTGCTGACTTTTTTCCCGATTGTACGCCAATGTGCTTCCCCGCTAGCACCCGTTCACCCCCGGTAGCGCCTATATGCTCGGTTTTCGGGTGTCAACAAGCTGAGGTCGCCATGCAACTGCGCGAGAATCAACAATTGAACCCAAGGAAAACCCGGCTCTATGACGAAGCTCTCGTGATCGAGTGCTATTTTAACGAATTTTTATCACCTGCCGTAACGACACTGTCACAGGCCTCGCTAACTACACCGATCGCGTGTTATCTAAACGAATTTTCAGCGCCTGCCGTTAACGAGACTCTATAATATATTCCTTATTTTTTATCGAATATGTATACTATGAAAATGATATAATTTCTTATTAAATCAATGTTTCAACTACTTTTCCGATAACGTTCGACCCGGCAATGTAGATGAGAATCGAAATTACAAATAACGAATATCGAGCTTACGTGTATCCTGTAACTCCCCACATAGATAACGTACTTTTTAAATTAATGTTCGTGTAAGTTATGAGCATACGTATGGGGCATTCTACGCTCAATCTTCTATGGTGGTAGATATACTACCGCCAAAACAACCTCATGATTTTGATAAAGTGGTTTTTTGAACAATTTTTGCGTTATACATATTTTTTATTCGAATACCCTTTCGGTACGCGCGTCGCGCAACTGGACACGTATTGTCATTCTTTATGCTGAGTGTTTTGCTCTTTGAATAATTTGGTGCACCGCTTTTGAAGATATATATTGCTGACAAGTAATGACCAAACCTTTTGGGGTAAGTGTCGATTTTTGATTACCTACAAATGATTTAGTGGGCATTTAGTAAATGAACGTAGATTTTACGTAGAGGGAAAACCGGCCTAAAACGAGACCCCGGTGTGAAATAAGAAATTGACTAAATAAATGCCTTTAGATGTTGAAAAACTGCTTCTATATTCAAAAAAATAGTGTCTTATTCGACCCCGTAGCTGCAGTTCTTACGTGGCTCTTTTTGCCTCGATCTCCCCGACATTTAACATGTATAATCCTACTCAAATAATAACGGACTAAAACATAATCGGTATAAGGCTCAGTCCATGTCAACTCAACCAGCGATTGACCCTGCTCGCATTTTTCTTTTAGTTCAACGTTAACTCACGTATAATAGTTGCAATTGAAAAACTCCGAGTTTTCCATTTTTTTTGATAATTTTACAGCAAATACCTACTCCAAAAGTTATGATGGTCCATAACTTAAAAAATTTCTGCCCCTTTGTAAAATCTTAAAAAATTCTAAGAGATTCTGTGTGAAATTTTGAATTTTTTTATGCGAGTCCCATGATGGGAGGATTTCGCCTTCTAGGCTTCTCGTACACTAGAAATTTCTGTGATTCAATCAAACTGTGTGGACATCTTTGATTTGCTTTTCGATCATCGTTTATCGTTAAAAGATCATGTTCTATTCGGTGAACAAAAAATATTCCAAAATGAAATTTTCACTGATTCAAGAAAAGTGACACATCTGCAAAGATTATAACTCGATGTATCGTGGATTTCATTTTGTACTTTAAATAAAAACGGGTAGGAGTAAGAAATGAATTCCAAATATTAATAAATAGGGCATTTTTTATTACTATTTGGAGCCGATTTGACGGGCTTAAACAGGAAAACTGTCGAATACCCGATATAGGGACAAATTTAATATACGTACTAATAACGATTAAAAAAGTTTAATATTCAAATAAAAATATAACAGTAAGTGAGGGTGAAATGCAAGAATTATAAAAAATTCTGTGTGAAATTTATAATTTTTTAATTTTTTAATTTTTAATTATGTGTAATTCTGTATAAATCTAATTTTGTGTTTTACCAATCTATAAGGAATGTGAAAATGATAGTTTAATAAATATATTATATATTAGATATTCCATACCAACTCGACCAATGATTTTCCATCACCATTTTTTATTTGATTCGTAATTTTTTATACAGTTACCCCAACTCTAATACCCACTCATGAATTTTTAAAAAAAATTTCGCGAACCGTTATCTCTTCAAGAATTTCAAAAACTTCGAACAGCGGTGCACCAAATTATTCAAAGAGCAAAACACTCAGCATAAAGAATGACAATACGTGTCTAGTTGCGCGACGCGTGTACCGAAAGGGTATTCGAATAAAAAATATGTTGTAACGTGGCACGTTAGACCTCCGCCTAACCGACCTACGGACGTGCCTAAGTCCGGCCGCCCGATTTAAATCCTGCCGCCCGACTACCCTGCGGAGCCCATTGGCCGCCCACCCTCGCACATGGCGAAGTGGTCGCCGCCAGCGCTCGCAGGTCGGGTGATGCCGGTAGGTACTAAAATCTCGAGAAGAAGTCACTTCCATTTTTACGAGCGACTAGTAAGCCACGTACGAACGAAAGCGAAGCAAAATTGAAGTATAGAGAGAGAGAGAGTGAGAGTGTTAGAGAGTTGGAGAAGAGAGAGTGAGCGAAGCGAGCAGTGAGATACAGAGTAAGGAATATAACGACCCGGGCTGCGAATATTGGACACGACTTGGACGACTGACTACCGCTTGGCTGAATATACGACCCCTGCACGACCCCGGCTCTCCGATCGTAAACTGACTAGTACCATCGCGGCCGAGGCCGCCAGAGCGTCCACACCAGGTAGGATCCTTCCAGGTCATAGTCAATTCCACCCCAATACCAACCCGCCCCCCCTTGAAATATTCCCCGAGCCTCGAGAACCGCGTGTCTGAGCCTCAACCGTTCCCCGCGAACCGTTGGATTCAAACGCAGAGGACACCGGTCAAGTTTGTTTTCGTTGCGCGTAGCCGTGCCAGGATTGGTCACCGCTGCGCCGATCGCAGCCGAAATCAGACCGACGCCATATTGCCATAGACCTCTGACGTCACGAGTCGCACTCAGCTGCTGCCGGTCAGAGTCTGTCGCTTTCCCCTTAGCCGTAGCCTGCCCCACTACTTCTCCGCCGCCGCTTTACAGCGCGCCGCGTCAGTTGCTCACAAGACGTGAAGCGAGGCACGCAATCTCGCTACGGTGACAACTGACAGTCCCGTAGCCAGAGCGAGCGAGATAGACCGTAGGTGGAGTCGACTTGGTCCTCCCTACCGTCTATCGGGTCTAGAGCCGTGGGAGTGCTCGACCATTTAATTAATAATTTTTTTTTCTTTCAGTAGAGTAATTCGAGTCATTAAGTTTTAGTTTGTTTGATAGTTCCTTTATTTGATAATTTAAAATAACTTAGAGTAGAGTCAGTCATAATCCTATTGTTTCCCATTGTTATACGCCAGGTAGCGGGCGTGCCAAAAGTTCGCCACCTTTTCTTTTTTTCTTTTTTTTAATAAAATAATAGTAAATAATATTCGGATTGTGTCTTTATTCTTCGCCCCTACGAAATCCCTCTATCGTTACTAGCTAGCCGGAGGGTCCCAGAGCGAGAGAGAGAGGGCTTCTAACGAAGTCTGGCGCCCAGCAAAATCCCCTACCTATCCGTTGGGCCTGGTTTGTAGTCGGCTTAGCTTCTGGGGTACCCGAACCCAGGGACAACCCGTTACAATGTATAACGCAAAAATTGTTCAAAAAACTACTTCATCAAAATCATGAGGTTGTTTTGGCGGTAGTATATCTACCACCATAGAAGATTGAGCGTAGAATGCCCCATACGTATGCTCACAACTTACACGAACATTAATTTAAAAAGTACGTTATCTATGTGGGGAGTTACAGGATACACGTAAGCTCGATATTCGTTATTTGTAATTTCGATTCTCATCTACATTGCCGGGTCGAAAGTTATCGGAAAAGTAGTTGAAACATTGATTTAATAAGAAATTATATCATTTTCATAGTGTACATATTCGATAAAAAATAAGGAATATATTATAGAGTCTCGTTAACGGCAGGCGCTGAAAATTCGTTTAGATAACACGCGATCGGTGTAGTTAGCGAGGCCTGTGACAGTGTCGTTACGGCAGGTGATAAAAATTCGTTAAAATAGCACTCGATCACGAGAGCTTCGTCATAGAGCCGGGTTTTCCTTGGGTTCAATTGTTGATTCTCGCGCAGTTGCATGGCGACCTCAGCTTGTTGACACCCGAAAACCGAGCATATAGGCGCTACCGGGGGTGAACGGGTGCTAGCGGGGAAGCACATTGGCGTACAATCGGGAAAAAAGTCAGCACATGCGATAAGTTAGCGCAAAAGTTACAGAATCGCACCCCAGGTCATGATAAGTCTGCGAAATCATATAATATTATTCCATATACAATTTCAGAAACAATTGATTACCAATATATCCATAACTTCTCACCTTTCTTCAAGCTTGCCATTCTTTTTTGGGCCTTCTGCCCCATTCAAGGCTATGGTAACATCTCACCACAAAGCGCAAGCATTAGCATCTGTGAATGTGCTTGAGAATGTTCCTGATTGTAATTCAGGGTGTCTTGTCATGAAATCATTGATGACCGATTTTTGTGTTTGGGTTATGCCTCGACTGTTCTTCTCCTTCTCCTGGACTTCTCCCTTAATAATATTATGTTTAGACATTTTGCAGAATGTAACATGCACGGAAAATTCGTCCTGTTCACTGTATCCACTTTTATCGTATTTTTTATCTGCTCAAACTCCCTTTGCTCAAGAAGAGACAAAAGACTGTGGGGCCAACTTCATACCGGACAGTTCATTTTTTTGTTTTTCAATTTTAAATTCCACGCGTGTTCACAAGGGTCATCGGTGTTAATCACAATATGATAAAATCAAAAACAACACCCGCATTAATTATTTTTGCTGCAAATTCGGGAGTATGATGCAGCACACGTTGTTTTGAGAGGCACCGGAAGCGCATTTTTAGCACTGCATTGACACGTGCAATTAATGATCTGGTCAGAGTGACACGTCGAGTGCATCGTTCTTCTGGCGTACCAGGTGCTGCGTTGGTAATGGGTGTCATAAGTCACGGTCTGAGTCCATAACCAGAATCTCCTAGAATTTTTCGGAAAAAAATCCTCTAAAAAATCGCTTTACGAAATAACTATTTAGGAAAATTCAAATCCCTATAAAAATATTTGTACAAAATTCTTATTGAAAAATCCTATAGAACATTTTCAACAATTCTTTCTACGTGTCGACGCGATATGAAATCGATATCATTACCAAGTAAAAAAAAGCGATCATGTCCCGCAGCGTGTAATCTTTGCATCAGAGGTAAAACTTGACAATTATTCCAAATAAAATGTCATGTGTACCTCCTGAGTACCGTGCATTGACATTTATTATCCTATAGTTCACATCGCAAATCTGTGAAAATAAGAAGCAATGGCTTTACAGACTTGTATTAATTTTTCATTGAAAATCCGTTTGAAGAGAGAAATGCATACCAATTGAGTATTTATTGAATGATACCCTTTACGATTTATGTATAAATATTCTACGTCATGTTTCGGTGGGATAATGGCTACATGGGTACAGTCTATACATCCAATTACACCGGGGAAGCGGTATGAATCATAAAATCTGTGAGTAAAGATGTAGAATTATCAACCAACTTACGGGAGTCCATTAAAAATATATCATGACAAATAAAATATACGACAAACCCATCACGAACTGTCTGTAGCTCTTGTAAATTTCTTGGGAAGTAGACCCATTCGTTCAAAATCTCTGGTTCATTTAAAATATCAACTACTTAGTGAAGACATTTGCTAACAGAAGGTTGGCTGATAGTCATGAAAATATTAAGCCCTATGTCCATCTGGTAACTTCCAGGAGCCAAGAATTGCAATGCTGTCAGAACCTTGAATTGTGAATACGAGTTATTAGTTTTCTATTACTGCATAGTCAGTACTCTTAGAGTAAACATGATTCCAATTATTCTGTGAAGATAGATTACACTTACCTTTGTAGTTGGATCTAGTGCTAATGCTGGTCTAGCTGGAGATGGAGTACGATCTGTCACCAAAGTTATTAATTCATCAACCATATTTTTATTCAATCGAAAAATACTGCGGAAAGTTTCATCACCCAGTTCAAAAGCATCTTCTGCTTGATAAAAAATACGGGGATGATTCAATCTATCAACTGCTTCATCTATCATAGCGTCATTATGATCAAATACTATCGGTAAAATCCATCTCACTAATTATTCGTTCTTCTTAATCACAAAACGTTACCGAAACAATCGATAGAAGCCAAGACTGGTATACGGCTATTTGTTCACGCGCTTCCGTATACGATTCTGATTCCTATACGTTTTGAACGAACGCGCGCGACACATTCGTATACGTACAGTCGCATACGAGTCACCGCACATACGATCCTTCGTAGAGCCACTGGAGCTCGCATTTCGCTTGAATCAAGAAGCGAAAAGATAATTCACGCTAAGTCAGCCGGCGACGCGGAAGGCATCGTCGAAGGGATCGAGTTGCATCCAGGACTATATATGGGTAGTTGCATTGCAAACGCAGTAAATGGTGGGTGCAAAGTCAGCATTCTTAATACGAACGATTTTGAAGTAGAACTAGAACGACCGAGTGTGAAAATCGAGGCACTAGGCCAAGAGCACACAGATATGACGCAAGTTTATGCATGCCGGACAATGACACCGAGTAACGCGAACCGAATGCCACAGCTGAGAGACAACCTACGTACTGGTCATCTGAATCGAGAAGAAAAAGAGAGTTTGTTAGATATTTGTGAAAGATTTCACGACATATTTTACTTAAAAAGAGACTATCTGGATTACACGAACGCAGCTAGTCACAGGATTACTACAAGTCCGGATATCGCACCTATAAATGTAAGACCATATAGACTTGCAGAAAAACACAAGCAGGAAATAAAAGAGCAGGTAGATAAAATGCTTGCCGACGGGATAGTCAGACGAAGCAAAAGTTAATGGAACGCACCGCTGCTAGTGGTACCAAAGAAGGCAGACGCATCAGGAAAAACAAAGATGAGAGTCGTAGTTGACTTCCGTAAGGTAAACGAGGTTACTATAGGAGATTCCTTTCCACTGCCTGATATCACGGAAATATTGGACCAGTTGGGTAAGGCAAAATATTTCTCTACACTGGACTTAGCATCCGGATTTCACCAAATTCCAATAGAAGAAGAGGATAAGTGCAAGACGGCATTTTTCACTTTATACGGTCATTACGAATATAATCGCATGCCTTTCGGATTGAAGAATGCACCCGCTACGTTTCAACGGTTAATGAATACAGTTCTTTCAGAGATACAAGGCCTTAGATGTTATGGCTATCTTGACGATATTGTCATACATGCTCCTAGTTTGCAGGAACATAACAAACGACTGGAAGGGGTACTGGAACGCTTACGGCAGAATTCATTGAAGCTACAGCCAGACAGATGTGAATTTCTGAGAAAAGAGGTCAACTTCTTGGGACACGTCATCACAACAGACGGGATAAAGGCAGATCCAGAGAAGATCCGAGCAGTAGAAGAATTTCCAATTCCAAAGACTGTTAAAGATATTCAAGGATTTCTGGGTTTGGCCGGATACTACAGACGATTTATACAGAATTTCTCGAGTTTAGCAAAACTGCTAACACACGTGCTGGAAAAAGAGGTAAAATTTGGATTGACTTCAAGGGAACAAGAGGCTTTTGAGAATTCGAAGGAAACGTTGACGACAGCGCCAATTCTACAGTATCCAGATTTGAGCAACCGTTCATCGTGAGGACAGACGCATCCGACAAAGCCATCGGAGCAGTCCTGTCGCAAGGAATAATAGGAAGGGACTTGCCAATAGCGTACGCAAGTAGAACTCTAAATTCGACAGAAGGCAATTACAGCACCACAGAAAAAAAATTGTTGGCAATGGTCTGGGCAGTAAATCATTTCAGACCGTATGTGTATGGTACCAGATTTAAGATTGTTACAGATCACAAACCACTCACATGGTTATTCGGAGTCAAAGATCCAGGATCACGACTCATGAGATGGCGACTGAAGCTGGAAGAGTACGGTTATGAGATCGAGTACAAGGCGGGCAAGGCAAATACCAACGCAAATGCCTTGAGTCGCATGTACGCAGTGACCAGAAGTCAGCAGAAAGAAAAGGATAAATCGAACAACCAAGAACAAGAATATTCGGAGGAAGATCGGAACAGGATCATCTATGAGTACCACGACACACCATTAGGAGCACATCAAGGAGTAAACCGAACAATTGCACGAATTCGATTGAAGCACGATTGGCCAGGATTACGGAAAGACGTAGAAGAACACATCTCGAGATGCGAGAATTGCCAGAAGAACAAACTCAGCAAGAAGACGAAGGCACCAATGGTCATAACCGACACTCCAAATCAACCGTTTGAAAAATGTGCATTGGATATCGTAGGACCATTGACGGAAGCGGAACAAGGAAATAAATATATTCCCACATTCCAAGACTGTTTAACCAAATACAGCAAAGCAATACCCATTCCGAACCAAGAAACTAACACCGTAGCCAAGGAATTTGCGACCAGGATCATATGCGAACACGGAATACCACAGAGAATACTCACCGATCAAGGTACGAACTTTCTGAGTAACGTTTTCAAAGATACTTGTAAACTGTTGAAGATCGACAAAATCCAGACGACGGCTTATCATCCTGAATCCAATGGAGTCTTAGAACGATAACATAGGACGTTGGCTGAATATCTGAGACACTACATAAACGAAGAACAAAGCAATTGGGACGAATAGTTACCATATGCTATGTTTGCATACAACACGACACCCCACACCGCAACGAAATTTACGCCATTCGAGCTGGTGTATGGGCACCCAGCCGAACTACCGACATCGCTGAAGAAGAATCCAGAACCAACGTACACCTATGACGACTACGCACGGGAATTACGAGAGAGATTGCGAGCCATCAATCTCATAGCCAAAGATAATCTGCAACAAGCCAAGCAGAGGTCAAAAATTCAGTACAACCGACGAACCAAAGAAAAAGGGTTCAAGGTTGGAGACTACTGTACGACGAGACTGTACGCAGAGGACGATCGAAGAAGCTCTTATCTCAATGGATTGGTCCTTATACTATTCTAGAGGTAAACTCAAACGTTAACTACACCATAAAGGTTAATAGGAAGAATCTCAGAGTACATGTAAATCGATTAAAACCTTTTATTGAATAATATGACTTATGAGGAGTATGAAATTTGGAACAATTTAACTGATGGAAAAATGATATAGAAAATAGGTTATACTAACTTAGATTAGGAAACGATTATATTAAAACATTGTAAACGGGATACATTATGTAAATTACTAACCTAGGCATAGCATACAGCAGATTTAACTGATTTCAGGAGAAAATCTTAAGGGCTTTTCTTCCAAGGGGGGAGGGATGTTGCAACCCGACTATCAAGGTGTTGCAGTCCAGATGTTTGAGCCACAATTTGGTAATACTATGGAATGTGCCAGTACGAAGCCTTAACGCAACTAACAACAAGTGCAGACAGAGCGACCTCCTTAACGTAATAAATAAGCAATCACTGTAATACTCATGGTCAGAACATCAAGACCGAGATATTGGGGCAAGTTATGCCAGATCTCTGCTAGACGTAGTAAAGCCTTCGTAAAACTCTTCATATAATAATAAAACTTCATCACTTTTGTACGACTGAGTTCTAACTCCTAATTCGACAACGAACCTTCAATAAATTGTAGTTGTATGGAAGATCTAAGGATCCCGATTACAACACGCCTATTTCAGAAAAATCGTGAAATGCAGAGGAGACACGCAGCGAAAATCCACATGTATTGTGCCCTAGTATTACGGCTATTGCAGAAAAATAATGAAGAGGTGAAATTATACGTTATGTTTATGTTATCTGATCTTGAGGCTTGTTTCAACGATGTCTGATGAACATGTATTTTCGAAAAAAATTTAGAGAAGCCTGTATTGCCAAGCAATGTTGGCTGGAACGAACACCTGTTGGGAGCTCTGCTGAGAGGCGAACAAGGCCCGACTCGGGAGCATTTGAGAGTAACACCGGCTAGTGTACACCGACTCGTGGAATTGTGTAGACGGAACCATAAACGGTGAGGCTGGTGTGTCGAACTTGAAGTGAGCCTTGCATTTGCTCAGACATGATTTGTATAATTCATTGCAACACATATGAAATAGCTACTTATCAGCCTGGTTATTTTCTAGGCAATCACTTTTCTGTTTTGGCTGGCTTGTGGTACATCGTACAGGGTTGTTTCTTTCGGTTTCGACATCCCACGGACAACTGTTCAGAACATAATCCACAAATTCCTGGATCTAGTTATCGGGATTTTGCCTGTAGTTGTGCGACTACCATCTGAAGCGAGACTGCCATGTATAGGTGAAGCATTTGCAAGGAAAGCGAACAGTGCTGTATTTAGGCATTGTGTTGGAGCCATCGATGGGTGTCACGTTCGCATACTTTGTCCAAATGATTTGCACGACCAATATTACAACCGCAAACAGTTTCACTCCATAAATTTACAACGCCTCGTTGATCATTCTGGATTGTTTATAGATATTGTGAGTGGATTTCCCGGCTCTGTTCATGATAGTAGGGTCTTCAGTAATAGTGCATTAGTTCGACACGGTCTGTATCCTCCGGAAGGCTATTTTATAATAGGTGATAGTGACTATCCGTGTAGGCGACACCCTGTGAGCATCATTACACCGTACAAAGAACCTCTCAATGCAGAGAAGAGAGCTTTCAATCATGCGCTTAGTAAAGCAGGAATAACTATTGAAAAAGCGTTTGGTATTCTGAAAGTACGATGGCGGATAATATTTACGAAAACTCTGGAAGTTAAAATCGAAACTGCGATAAAAGTCACAGTTGCTTGCGTAGTAATGCATAATATTTGCATCACACAAGGTGATATTATTCGTATCAATGGAGATCACCTACTAGAGCCGCTTCCACCTCGTCGTGTTCCCCATGAAGTACAGCATGGGAACGACTTACGTAATCTATTTCTGAGACTGTTTACGATTGAACAAGCGCAAAGAAATCACTAATTACCATTTGCATTAATGATGCTCACATGGTGTCGCCTACACGGATAGCCACTGCTCACCTATGCTCGGCAGTTTATATTAGGGCCAGGTTCTATCAAGCTCATTACAGCTATCTATATCTATCGTCATTGGAGTACTTTTTTTCACACGCGGATTATATTGTTTTTAGTTTTACAATAAATTACGAGACGCACATTCGTTTTCAATGCATTCGATCAGTATGAAAGAGCTTTTCATTTTATTGGGTATTTATAGAATTGGAAAAAAAAATACTCAATAAAAATAAATATTTTTGAGACCAAATTCTGCAGCCAACGACCTGTAATAAAAATGAATATACTGTATTGTCCTGAGTATAAGAAAACTAAACATACTGTGACGCGTGTTCGTCGAAGGGGAATAGTTCATTACAATACGAGTCCGGTAAAGCTTTTTCTGACGAGTGTGAGGTTGCAGCACGAGCCAATGGCGAGTTTTGCAATCTCACGAGATCGGAAGAAGTTTTTCCGTCGAGTATTGTACAAAATTTCACTTTATAAGGTGTGAAAATCAATATCACACTGAGTGAAGTAAAAAAAACTTTTTAGGAGAACTAACATTTTCAAAATCCAACTGTTTTGTATCATGCCTCTCTTAAAAACAATCAAATTGTAACATAAAAAAAATTTATACAAAATAAACTGAGTTCTTTATTTTTTTTAAAACTTTTCTTGATTCACTTTATTATGTAACTCTGAGATTTTTAATCAAAATATACAACACGCTCTCTCCAAATTGATGAACACAAAATAAAATGTTGAGTTGATTCTAATTCTCCGAAAGATATTCCTTAAGAATCGCGAGAAGGTCTTCCTCGTTTTTTCTTGTGCGTTCCCGATCGTGCACCTGGCTGTGGATTTCTTCTTTCATCATTGCCACTAATTCTGCAGTTGCAGAATTATTTGATGTTGTCCACGCTCTCTTCCTACTGACTGCTGGCTGATTTCTGCTTACTTGAGCAGTGCCATGTGTTACTGGTAACGAGTGTTGTGTAAAGAAAGCAAAAGGTTGTGTAAAGGAAGTAGAAGGTTGTGTAAAGGAAGTAGAAAGTTGTGTAAAGGAGGTAGAAGGTTGTGGAGAATACGAACAAGATGGCTCAGGTAAGCAGAAGGAAGAAAAAGAAGAAGATGGGTCTACAGAAGAAGCAGACGACTCGTAAAATTCTCGATCCTCGTTAGCCGATGCCGCTTGATTTGGCGTAAACGATTCGATTAATAGCAGGGGCTTCATAACATGACGGCCAGACATAAACTTATTCATCCGATCGAAATATGGCCAGTTATGCGCGCCATGGGGCAGTCCTTCTAGCCCTTCGCCAGTTGGAGGGACCATAATTTTTTTGTATTAGACCTGTAGGTTCTCCCATTTCTTCTTACATTAATATCCACTAGCCCCGCATTTTAAATTCGTCGCCACCATCTCCCATGCACTGTTGCTTGATCCACGCTTGCCGGTGAATATGTTATTTGAAGACGACCGAACCTTTATTAACATTATAATGTTGGGTTGCCCTGTGAATCAAAGAGATCAATCAGACTTTTGTGCAAATTTTCATGCATGAATTTTTGTTGCATAGGATATTAAATGGATGAACCACATGAATATCTTGATATGCATTAAATGATTAGACAGTATTCATTTAATAATTACTCAATTTGAAGATTAAAATATGAATAAATGTAATTCAACTGTACTTACAGACATATATCGGTGCGTCAGGATTCATTTTACTCATTTGAATTATTAAAAATTATTTCTTCTTATTTTATTTCTTCTTACTTCATTCGCAATTATTTTATTTACAATTATTTTATTTGCAAATATTTTATTGAGAATTATTTTATTTGCAATTATTTTATTTACAATTATTGTATTTACAATTATTTTTTTTGCAATTATTTTATTATTATTTTATTTGATTATTATTATTATTTCATTCATTTTCTGGACTATTTTATCATTATCATTATGCTCAATAGAAAAAAAAAACTTCAGGTGAAATTTAATTGAGTCTTGTGAAAATTATTTCTTCTTCTTCACGTGTAACACTGAAACACACTAGCATGGTTCTCATATTTTTGCAATTAATATATTATTTTATATTATTATCATGCTAAATGAAACAAACTTGCGGTAAAATTAATGGAGCATAGAAATGCGCGGCGTAAATCAAATTCAAATGAATGTGAATAAAACAACATGGCCGACGGGTTGACGGTTATGTTAGCAAAGTCCATTCGCCATGGACAAAACTTATCACGGTGAAAGCGATACCTATTTGTCGCTAAATATAGGCTATGAACGACAACGTTAAAAGGCGCCTTTGTATTTTCGTATACTTATTCTCTACGCCAGTGCCCTCTACCAGCAGCAATCCGAGCAACAAGGTAGACAATCGAGTGCGTAAATGTACGAGGGCACGAGTGTATGAGGGTATGAGGGTGCACCCTTACCAGCTGGAACACGGCCTCAACGAGAGTCTGTTCCCCCCCAAAGTCCAGTTACGGCGTTCACCACTAGCCCATCTGCCCATTCCATCCGACCTAAAGTTACATCTCAAGAGTCACTCATAAAAACGACCATTAGTAGAGGTAAAAAAAGAGTGGATCAACAATTCCCACCGATCGCTACAACACAATCGTTCACCTATGCCAATTATTCATGTAGCGTATCATCAATTATTGAACCAGTACAGCTGATATGTGGCAGCGATGATGAGGATTCAGATCAGATTCGAACTTTGAGGATATAGAATTTTTAGATCAGGATTAACCAAAATTTAACGCATAAGAAGACTGAATAAGTTACAATACCTCATAATCATAGTTTTTACTTTTCAACTTTCCGTGTCAGCTACTTTTAACGATAATTCATTCTGAGATTGCTATTTATGCTATGTTTCACAAGTAAGTGTTTGAGATTTTTATTTAGTTCAGTATAAAGATATTGTTATTGATACCAAAATAGTCATCGCAGTTATACATAGATTAAGATTAAAATTAGGTAAAGTATTTTCAGAATAATTAATATTATCCTTTAAAATATATTTCATGTTTCCTAAGAATTTGTCACATCTGTTACATACTTTGGATAAAATTTATAATAAAATGTTCATGAAACTATTGTGGATTGATTTGTACTGTTTCACAAACTAAAAACTCTAGAATCCTGTTTTTTGGATTCACAATATTACAAGAATGACGTTTGTAAGGGATATTGTGCACCGTGCTTCATCAGCACGTCTCTAATGCTTGACGCGTTTAAGTTATTATATTCGCGAAATCTTGTATCATCAGGTTGTGGAAAAAGTACGTTCGCTGCATCAATGTCTTACATCCACGCATGTCTGAATTCCTGTTTGTTGATTTCAACTATATTGTGGAGGGTACAGCAGGCAGCCACAATATGCGGTACAGAACTGATGCACGTCAATGCTTTTAAGCTTCTGATTTTGGTCCAAAACCTGGGAGACCTTCTTAGACTTTGCATAGCAAGTACGTTGCCAAAGGCTATTGAATGGGTATTCATTATATTAAAAACCCCAAAAAGCACCTCTGGTGCAAAAACCTTCCGCCAAGTACAATAGTGCGGTCACTAGCCCCAAAAAAATTCCTCCTCAACAAAAGTGGTACTACAATAATGTCTACTTACAAAAGGATTGAAATCAGATACAATTGCCAAGTAAATGTCGTCTGTATAATGGTATATAATGATATATACTGGTAAAAAAAAGGTCCGAAATGAATCCGCAAGAAATAAAAATTTGGAGGTAGTTGTACTTGGCGGACCTTTTATAGACAAGTACGAGAAAATACCAATTAAACTATGTCAATAATCTTATAGTGTGCGACGTGGATTTTTATTGGTCCTCGGAGCTAGACCGGATAGCTAGGCTCCGAGCTCACTCCACTCTACAATTGGCCGAAACTGAGAATCTGAAAAGTTGGGCGCCAGGCGGATAACCGCCGTTTACAAAAATCTAAACCAAAAGAATATAACCTAACGTACCGAAGCGTCGGCTAGCTGCAGTACCGCGGAGAGGGGTCGGGATCAAATGAAGGATTAGCGGGGCGTTAACAAACGACTCGAAATTTTGAATTTAATAACAAAATAGAATTTATTGAATGATAAGAAAAAAATATGAAATTAACAAATCGTGTACCTGGGGGTACTTCCCCTCGGGTATAAATCGGCTGCAGGCCGTGTAAAGGCGACCTGGCCGCGTTTGCCGAGTTTTACAATAACAAACAAACTACGAGCTTCCACGTGGGAGAGCAATAACAAGGAAAAATATGACAAAATTGAAGAACTCGACAAATCGGGTCCTCGGGAGACAATAAATTAGCTAAAACACTAAATACTCTCCACGAGGAGGAAATCACAATAACTTAACAAATAACAAAGATATAGCCTACGGCTCGACCTAAATTAAATTAACAAAAATAAATGCCTCGCGGCCCAAAAATTTAACTAGACCCAAAAGACGTTCCCGATCGTGTATAGGCGATCGGTACGCCCCCGTGAGGCGAAACCTCATGGTGGAAGACGAATATAATTATTTACAATTCTTTTAAATTTACCTAATTCTAACTTAACCTAACTCTGCGGCTTGCGCGATCAATAATTTAAATAATACTAATGACTCGAATCGCGAACTAAACCTCGAACTCGAAATAAATAAAGGCTCTGGACTAAGCCTCGAGCTTCGTCTCTCCCCCCAGGAGGAAGAGAGAGCGACAGTGACCGACTATCACTATCTCTGTCGCACTCGTGTACGACAGGTACTGACTCAACGAAACTACTAAAATATGCAATAAATTGACGTATAACAAAGACTCGAACTCGAACTCTAATACATGGGGACACTGGTGACGGCCTACCTCTCGGAGATCGGCTTAATTCGATCCCAAAAATTCTAATCAGCCTCGTGGCTGCACTTAGGCAATATGGCAGACGGCCGTTGCCGGATTCAAATTAACATGGGTAAGAATAGCTAACGCTTACCGTCTTCCAGCCACCTGACAAAAAGCACCTTCTCTCGGCCGTAATTCATTCCTTTCGGGGTCGTCTCACACACCCACGATTCTGTATTGGCAGATAACTACCCACACAAGACGACGTTATAAAGTAGGCCCACGGGGCTAGAACTCGAACGCAAAAAAAAAAAAGAATCTTTCCACAATAAGTAGAGCTAGAGACACGCTAGTCTTGCAGACGCTAGTCTAACGCAGAGTGACGAGACCGCATGGCGCCGGTAATCAGCGCCCTCGTGTTACGGCCAAATATCGATTTTCGCATCGAGTGCGAGATCCCTTAATTATGGCGAACTGTTGTCGCAACGCGCGCAATTTGAAGTCCACTACAGTGTCATTCGCTCGTTGAATCGGAGGACCACGGGTTGCAGGCTCTTCTTGGTGGCGGGAATCTCTTCCACCACCGATTTCCCTCGCTGCAGAGTGCCCTAGGCACTCCCCCGTGTCCTTATGGTCGATGTTGGAGCTAGCAGTCGTCGAGAGGGATCTCCACAGTCGATATTACATCTCGTGCGTCCGTCGGGGTGCGTTTCTGTCGGAGTGTGTTGGCCGTCAGCTGGACCTCGTCTTCCACATGTCAGAGAAAAGTCGGAAAGAAAAACAAAAGAATAAATAATATGTCCCATAGGTCTAAGTCGGTCACGGTCACCTCTCGGAATTATGACCCGGCCTCGGGGCCATCCTATTCATGCATTCATTTTCTTGCACTCCGCTAAGGTCGTCCAAGGGGTAAGGAGCGCCTAGTAACATGCAATGTTACAAGTGATATGGAATATTGGCCCGCCAAGTACCACTACCTCCAAATTTTTCTTTCTTGCGGATTCATTTCGGATCTTTTTATTTTTACAAGTATATATCATTATATACCATTATACAGACGACATGTACTTAGCAATTGTATCTGATTTCAATCCTTTTGTGAGTAGACATTATTGTAGTACCACTTTTGTTGAGGAGGAATTTTTTTGGGGGTAGTGACCGCATTATTGTAGTTGGCGAAAGGTTTTTGCACCAGGCGTGCTTTTTGGGGTTGATTTCACTACTTTTTGTGAAATTTTGCTTGACCACCTAAAAATCATGCTCGCTCGCTACGCTCGCTCGATTGGGTCTTTCTATATCCTTTTGTAAGTAGACATTTTTGTAATACCACTTTTGTTAGGGAAAAATTTTCGTGAATGGATTTTTCCGGGGGTAGTGACCATATTATTCTACTTGGCGAAAGGTTTTTGCACCGGAGGTACTTTTTAGGAGTGATTTCACTACTTTTTGTAAAATTTTGCTTGATTACCCAACAACTGTGCTCGCTCGCTGGTTTGGGCTTTCCTATATCCTAGCTCGCTAGGCTTGCTTAGTTGTCAGCATTCTGCTAATTGTTCATATGAGTATCTCAATGCATGTACGGCGATACATTTTATATCATCTATATCCCTCAATAAGCATCAATGTTGAATGTGGTACTATAATATAAAAACTATCTCAACGCATGTACGGTGATGTATTTTATACCACCTAAGTCTCTTGATAAGCAATAATGGTAAATGTAGTAGTATAATATAAATGTGTTGAAAGCACAGGAGCCTGAAATAATGACACACGCTATCATGCGTTGCCAATTTTCAAGCAGTGTAAAGGTATGTTTTTGTGCGCATGTACTGAATATAATATATATCTGACCCATTAAATATACGAAAATATTTGGAAATAAATAATAATATATTGAAGACGTGCCATGTTGAATGAAAGCTTTGTCACTTATTTATTCATGTTGTAGACTGAACTTCATACGATTCAATAACCGTACCTATAACCCAACGTCAAAATTGCGCGTTTCATCATTTCTTGGTAGATTGTTATAATTTCGCTCTCCACTTCAAATGCGAATTTTATGATAATAAGTGAGTATACGAAGCATAAAAGAGACGAAAATTTGTAGAATGTTACGATGTACGAATATGAACAGAACTGACAGCTCTGTCTCAGGACCCAGAATCGAATCTCGGTAGTCCGTCTGTCCTGTCCGTGGTTTTGGGCAATCGACTCTCGATCTTACGTCATCAGCATCGACAAGAGCGCCATCTGACAACTGATGCTGAGTACTCATATCTCTGCTGTCTAGTGGTGGCCACTCTTTCCTAATTCTCATCCGCATGACTTTAGTGGACTGAGTCTGGCTGAAGGCGGTGATGATGACGAAAAATTTCGACTGAAACAGGTACTCCGAAACTTGAAATAATCATATCTGAGCTCTCCGTACACTGATTCAATCCAAGTCGGACTTGAATGAAAGCTCTTCCTGCTCACAATCTGAGATAAATATTTCAATCGCATGGATTTCGCGAGGTGCAAGATGTGAGGGAAATACTGTCTCCCCACCACGTCGGCCAGCTCCCGTACGGGTATAAAGACTCGTCGAGTCTCGCGCGGCGTATTACCTATATACCGTGACAATTACGTGAAACCGAATGGATCCATGCTACCGGACAGCGAATATTGGCGAATATGACGTCATTTTAGCGGGCTAACCATTCGTTGCGCTGAACAATCCCTAGGGTGATTTTGGCGCGCGGTCGATGCAACTCGGCAGCCATTGTTGATAGAAGCCGGCTGACTGTCAATACATCGCGGAAGGTAGACATGTGGGGTTATGTTCGTTTATTTTAAGCAAATGATTAATAAGGTGAATAAAAACTACGTGAATAAGCTATGAATATTTATCAAAAATCTATCAATTAGTTTTCAATGATATCTTAATACAATCAAGGAATTGGTTGTTCTCGATGAACTCTTTGATTCTAATTAATTTGCAGTTATAGCTTAAGTTAATTCGTTGATTGTACTATGATATTATTTAAAACTGATTGATCGATTTTTGATAAATATCAATAACTTATTCACGTAGGTTTTATTCACTTCATTTATCATTTGCTTAAAATAAGCGAACATAACCCCACATGTCTACCTTCCGCGATGTATTGACAGTCAGCCGGTTTCCAACAACAATGTCCAACAATGGCTGCCGAGTTTCATCGACCGCACACCAAAATCACCCTAGGGGTTTTCAGTGCAACGAGTAGTTAACCTGCTAAAAATACGAAATATTCGCTTTTCGGTAGCATGGATCCATTCGGTTTCACGTGATTCTCACGGTATATACATATATATACAAAATATATACATTATATATACAATATATATATTTTTTTATTGTACTTGGCGCGAGACTCTACCGAGTCTCTTGATAGCGTATACAACAATCTTCGCTGTGATTTTCGACGATGCTTTTTGAAAATTTCAAATAATTTATGCATATTACTCGAATACTGATTAATTAAGAGCACTGCTTTTGGATCCATGTCTGTTTTGTTTAACGGCGCGTTTACCGTGCTATTTCAAAACAGTTGGTAACGCTCAACTCCCACCTTAACGATGTATCGATGGAAACGGGTGGGATCAGATAAACGTGCTCCCTTGTTTCCATCGAGGGTCAGAATCGGATCAGAGTCGGGTTAGAGTCGGGTCAGAGTTGGTTTTGTCCGCGCGCTCTAGCGGTGGAAACATCTCGTGTCGACCCAAACTCTACTTACGGAGTGTTTCCACCGCTGGAGCGCGCAGACAAAACTAACTCTAAACCCGACTCTGACCCTCGATGGAAACAAGGGAGCACGTTTATCTGATCCCGCCCGTTTCCACCGATAGAATGCGCGGACAAAACTAACTCTAAACCCGACTCTGACCCGACTCCGACCCTCGATGGAATAGCACTCACCGGCGATCACCCTCAGGCTGCCGTCCCATGTAGGGTCGGAATCACGGAACGGAATGGACGTAAAATTCACTAGAATCCGTGTTCCGCTAATTTCATTCCGTCGTATTTCTACGAAAAGGTGGATCCGTCCGAAACCCGCAATTCATTAGCAGGAGTCACCTAGAGTAGGTTATCCTAAGCAAAGAGTCTTTGATTGTGTAACATGGCACATTAGACCTCCGCCTAACCGGCCTACGGACGTACGTAAGTCCGGCCACCCAATTTAAATCGTGCCGCCCGACTACCCTGCGGAGCCTATGGGCCGCCGACCCTCGCACATAGCGAAGTGGTCGCCGCCAGCGCTCGCAGGCCGGGTGATGCCGGTCGGTACTAAAATCTCCAGCGAAAAATCACTTCCATCTTTGGAAACTTTCGGTGAGCCTCGTGCGTGAGCCAAGAACCCAAAAAGTAAAAAAAGTTCGAAGTTCAGAGAGAGAAAGAGAGAGGAAGTTGAAAGGAGAGAGAGAGTGTGTGGAGTGAGTGGAGTACAAAGAGTGATTATAACGACCGGGCTGTGAATTGGAATACGATTTGGATTTTGGATATTGGACTACCGACTGGACATTCTACCGACCCCTGCACGACACCGGCTCTCCGACCGTATTACTGACTTATAACGTCGCACCCGAGACTGCAAGAGCGTCTAGACCAGGTAGGATCAATCCAAATCATAGTAGAGTCCACCCCGATACCAACCCGCATCCCTGAAGTATTCCATGAGCCTCGAGAACCGCGTGTCTGAATCTCAACCGTTCCCCCGCGAACCGTTGGATTCAAACCTAAAGAACACCGGTCACGTGCTGTTTTCGCTGCGCGTAACCGTGCCAAGATTGGTCACCGTTGCGCCGCTCGCAGCTGAAATCAGACCGACGCCATATTGCCACAGACCTCTGACGTCACGCGTCGCATTCAGCTGCTGCCGGACAGAGTTCTGCCGCTTTCCCCTTAGTCGAAGCGTGCCCCACCACTTCTCCGCCGCCGCCTTACAGCGCGCCGCGTCAGTTGCCCAGTGGTGTTCCATGGGCAGGTTTACCTTCATTTGGAAGGTTTTTGAACCCTTGGGAAGTGGGAAGTAAGGTTTTTAAAATATGTTAAAATTGGAAGGTTTTCTAGTTCATTTTTTTTGGCGTAATTTTTCAGTTAAATTCTTCCAAATTTTCCAATGCTTTTGATACAGAGTTTACGAACAAAGCATAAACTTGACCCAGCTATTCTTTTGGATTTTGACTTGACCTGACTTGCCGCGTTTTCCCCTTTCAACTGTGGCCCCGGCCCACAGCGCTCAGTGGCATTAGTGGCAAGCTTTACGAACCCATATCTGATTTTCGATTTTCGATACATGATACATCGACCATCGATGACAACTTCATCATTGTTATCGTTGTGTTTGTGTCTCGTTTTTGTTGTCTTTCGTGACTAATCGTGACTTCGTCAACCTTCAACCATCGTTCATCATCGAAATTCGCAATAATTCACTTTTACGAGATCATCGTTCCTTGTTTTTTATAATTTTGCAGATTTATTGCGTATAAATAATAGAAAATACAATCGATGCTTTTGTATGTTGATAATCATCAACCAACAATGGTTGTTTTTTGGTGGAGAGATCTACACATTAATGGACTTGACGAAAGGTTTTTGCACCAAAGGTTAATAGAAAATACAATAATGAAATAGAAAAATCTTCGAGTGAACATAAATTACGACCTTAACCTCCCAACCTTAATCGATCCCAGATCCAAAGTTTGTATATTGTTTTTGTGTTTGTATAATTTATTTTGTTCAGATGCTATAATTGATTATTGAGGTTTTATAAAGTGTAATGATTTAAAGTTTATTTTGTATACAATTCCATGATCAGATAACAACCTAAAACCGGAACGCAAACTATAATCACTGGTTAATTATAGTGTGCATTTGAATAATAATAATTATTATGCATTCAATATGATATTGAACAATTCAGAGCGCTCACGATTGACGAGCACAATACAATAAGCAATAATTTTTTTTTTTTTTGTGGATGCATATTGTTTTCAGGTTGAAGATGAGAGAGGCTTCTGATATTATAGAAAATTTAGATATCCCAGAGGATTTAGATATTCCACCAAAAAAGCTCAAGACGAGTATATCGACTAGCTCTCACTCTTCCAATTCCAAAGCTGTTATTGAGCGTCGAAAGCGTACAGCAAATTCGTCTCCTGCTGCCCACACGAGAAATTTTCAGCATTCCTGGCTTCAACTATCAATCTTTCGAGGATGGCTTAAAGAAGTTAAAGGAGAAAATGGCAAAGCCCATTGTTCAGCATGCTCTTGCACAATCACTTTAACAAGCGGCAAACACGATTTGGAATGTTATGCCCGGACTAAAAAGCACGAAAAAGCTGTAAAAGAAATGAAACAGACGCCATCTGTGCAAGCTTTATTTGCAGCATCCACGTTGAATAAGCATAATGTGGACGAGACAAAAAAAATCAAAGAAGCTGAAATTCATATAGCTTCTGTTTTCGCAGTTCACCCTCTTGCATTTTAATTAGTTGAACACGATTTGCCAGTCTTCCAGCAACATAAAAATGTTTTAGATAAAATGACTCTAGGACGAAAAAAATGCACAAACGTTGTAAAAAATATCATTGCTACCGTGGAAACTGAAAAACTCGTCTCAGTTTTAAAAACAACGCTCTATTCGATTCTCGTCGACGAAAGTACGTCCGTTCAAAACGGAAAGTATCTCTGCTTGTTGGTGAGATTTTTTTGCTCGGAAAATAAGAGGATTTGCGTCAAGCTATTAGAATTTATTCTTCTTGATTCAAAGGATTGTTCGGCAGAAGCATTGTTTACGAGAATCGAGAAATCTTTAGTTGACAAAGGATTGTCGATGGAGTCCATAATAGGTCTTGGTACTGATAATGCCAGTGTTATGGTGGGCGTACGCAATTCTCTTTTCACTCGGCTGGTGACGAAAAATCCACAAATCGCCTCGATGCGTTGTATTTGCCATTCAGCTCATATTGCTGCAGGTAATGCCGGTGAAGCTCTACCAAAAGAAGTCGAAATACTTCTACGTAGCTTGGTTACGTATGTCACGAGTAGTCCGAAACGCTCTGCTATCCTAGAGGAATTCCAAGAGTTTTGTGGAGAGGAAAAAAGTCGCCTGTTAAAACCCGCCACTACGAGATGGCTATCACTCCAGCAATGTATCGTCAGAATCTTGGAGCACTGGAATTCACTGTTGCTATATTTCATAGACGCTGTAACCGAGGACCAATTGGAATCAGCAAAAGATATCCTCCGGAAACTGCAATGTCCTATAATAAAGGCATACATGTTCTTTCTCAAACACGTGTTGAATACGTTCAACACATTCAACGCATTATTTCAATCGGCGAAAATGCTCATTCCAGTGCTCCAAGATGAAAGCGTCAGAATAATTCGAGGCATGTGCCAGAATTTCATTCGTCCAGAAATAATTTCTCAATCGATCTACGAGATAGACGAATTCAATCGAAACTATCATTTGTCGGACGACAAAATATTCATCAGCAACGAGTGCAAAGAACAACTGAAAAAAATTCCACACACCCATCAAGTTACGGAATTTTATCAGACGTGCGAAACTTGTATATAGCTGCCACGTCCGAATTGAAAAAGCGCCTTCCTCATAGTGACCCTCTGTTTACGGAACTGAAATTTTTGAAACCGTCTGTTGCCTTGAAAGTTGAAGGTCGTCAACATGTACAGACAATGCCAAACTTGATCAGAACATTTAGAAAGTTCATCACGAAAAGTCTTGTTGAGGAGGAGTGGATGGCACTTTCAGTGTTTTTTGAAGCAGACCGTGTCGAAACACTATCGAAACTTCCACTTGATGAAATGTGGCAAATTATCTCGGAAGTCCAAGATTTTGACAACAAGTATCGCTTCTCAAATATCGGAAGCCTCGCTAAAATTGCCCTTTCTCTTCCACATGCAAATGCCGATGCCGAGCGAATTTCTTCATGGGTGGTGGATTTTATAACAAAAAAGAGAAATCTCCTCGGCTCGGATACGATAAATAGTATTTTGGTCAGGAAGTCCGCATTCCATCAAGAAAAGATCTGCTGCACTAATTTTACGGTTACGGGAAAACATTAAGATCTCCACAATCACGAGAATACTCGTGGTAAAAACAAAAAGACAGATGCCAAATAACAATAAAGAAGATTCGCCTGCAGTCAGCGGTCATCAATCATCATATCAATATGCTTTGCACTAGTCTGTGACAGTGATACATATGACATATATATGATGCCATATTTGTTATTAGTATTTAGAAAATGTGATACACACCTCCAGTGTATAGTAACCTATCGTTCGCTACTAGTCATAATTTTAAGTTTTATAATATCAATTATTCGGTTATAATAAGTTATGTCATTGACGCTATTAACAGTCTCAATGACTGGATGCATCCACACGAAACAGGCAATAATGAAAATGAATAAACCTGTTTTACAGCCTTACAATTTTCTGATATGAATCCAAGGATCGCACCATATTCACATTTTTGCACACCTCCCTCTTAATAATCAATTAATCACTTGTTTACAGCAATGTTTCCATATATCCACGGATTACAGATTGCAGTGGTTGCAAATGGGTTGAACATGAATTCCACATGTGAAGAGGAGAAATAGGGATCGATGATCGATTCATAAATCAATGCTGCTCGTCATCGGTTTCTCTATTCTTTCCGCATTTGATTTTACACACTGGGGTTTTGCGGGTTCATTTAGATTTTTTGGGCTTATTTGCTTGCACTTGTAACGGATTGCCGCTGCTCGCGGTGCGGCAAATGTTTATTTATTTAGTTTATAATCTTATCGAAAACCGACAAACACGTTAATTACGATATTAACGAACTTGGGTTGAAACGATTTTTATTGCATAAATTGTACAGGATTTTAGAATTGAGGTATAAAATCAACCGAAAAAAACAATGGAAAATATAATTATTACTATATGACAATGAAGAAAAATGTTATGGGTCGAAAATGCAGTGCATGCAGTCATATCGTATACATTTTGTAATGGAAGATTTTTTAGCGCCAGAGAAGGTTTTATGCGCATGCGCCGAAGGTTTCCCAACGAGACAGTGGAACATCACTGCAGTTGCCTACGAGACGTGAAGCGAGGTACGCAATCTCGCTACGATGACAGCTGACTGTCCCGTAGCCGGAACGAGCGAGATAGACCGTAGGTTGAGTCGACTTAGTCGTCCTCCCTACCGTCTATCGGATCTAGAGCCGTGGGAGTGCTCGATCAATCAAGTTAATTTTATAGTTTCATTTCAGTATTATATTTAGAGTTATGTGTTTTTATAGTTTATGTCATATTTAAGGTAGAGTAGAGTCATTATTATAATTGTTAAAAGACGCCAGGTAGCGGGCGTAAGGAAAAATTCGCCACCTTTTCTTTTTTTCTTTTTAAATAAAATACATTACAGTACTCTACTGGTGTCTTTATACCGCGCCCCCACGAAATCCCTCTATCGTTAGTAGTTAGTCGGACGGTCCCAGAGAGAGAGAGAGAGAGAGAGAGAGAGGGGACTTCTACGAAGTCTGGCGCCCAACAACATCCCCTATCTACCCGTTGGGCCTGGTTTGTATTCGGCTTAATTACCTCGGTACCCGAACCCAGGGAAAACCCGTTACAATTGACAGTGCGATCATTAATCATGAGTACTAATATACTTTAGAATTCATGATCAAATTTGTTCAACAGGTGTGAACAGGTGTCTTTCTAGAATTTGCAGGGTTATGTTCATGTAGCTTCCGTGTTACGTTCCGTCTATTTGCATCTACTTGTGTCCCATGTACCTAAATTCCGGAACAGAGTGCCGAAGGGTCAACTTTTATTTCATGAAATAATTTGTCACGTCCTATTCTAAAGTCACAAGTACAAATTAGCAGGTAGATATCGTCTATCGAAACGCAACGGAAGGTTCTGGAAATTGGTAGAAGGTCGTAGAAGCTTCTCGATCGCAAACGATGCGGTCGACACGCGACTTTCAAAATAAATACACTTAAACTGGTTAAAATAGAATCAAAAGAACTTGCGCCAGAATGAAGGCAATATTGAACTCCACCAATTAGCCAGAATCGGACCGTATCAAATGTAAAAATTAGATCGAACGATATAGAAGCTTCCAGAACAATCAAGACGATTCCAGGAAGATCAAAATCAGTATATAAGTAGCGCAAAGAGGTGTCAAGGGAAAGTCTCGCAAGTACACCCGCGAAGTGAAGATCGGTCAATTAAAGATAACCCCTGAAATCGTCTAGATCGTTTATTAATTTATTTCTTAGTAGTAGAGTCATTTGTATAACTTAGAGTCCATTTCGAATAATTCTGAATTTTTGTATGAATTTCGAGTGATTAATATCATTCCCAGTACATCTGGTTCAAATTAAGTTCCACGGTACAGAAGAACCGGAACAGAAATTATTATAGATAATTTATATAATTTAAGTATTTTTTTTTTTTTGTATTCAAGCAATTTCTGTCATAATTAGTCTCGTTAGTAGCTTCAACCACGGGCAGTAGACGCAGGTATAATCG
This sequence comes from Tenthredo scrophulariae, assembly GCA_963978835.1. Lineage (NCBI taxonomy): Eukaryota > Metazoa > Arthropoda > Insecta > Hymenoptera > Tenthredinidae > Tenthredo > Tenthredo scrophulariae. The sequence goes on along the minus strand of OZ022235.1, from coordinate 7,132,033 downwards.
AAGCCGTTATTAAATAATACATCAATTTTGTGAAACTAAAATAGAACGTATTAGTCTTTGTTTAATATCGAAGTGCTATGAAAGTGTCAGTTCTTATAACACCTGGCAACCTAACAACATATTCTATAACACGGCGGAGGTCGCGTTATATGGTAAGCAAAACAACCTCTACTACAGGGAGCGTTTTCGTCCTGCAATATAACGCAATCATGAGGCCAAACATCGGCTGGGGATCATCCATCTCGACGCCCAATGAGCGGCTGAAAGATAGTAGCGACTCCGCTGATCACCATGATAGATCCTCACTCCAACTGTTACTGAAAGATTCGCAATTGTAGTGATCCAAATCATTGTTGTTAATCATTTCAACACTACCTGGTATTCCTTTTCATTTCCTGCCTCAATGAGAGGAATCTGAATCGTATGAGGAATCCAGGCCCTATTTAGGAGAAGCTTCAACGTAGCGCGCCCGAGATCGACTGGCATTGACGTGCAGGAAGAACCACCACAGCTGACCGGCAGTGTGTGCACCACACGGTCGCAAGTTGTGTGAAAAGTAAATACCACCAATACACACATCCATCGGCAAAAGAGACATAATCGGATATCAACACCGCAGAATTTAAAGGCCAATATCGCCACAGCACGGGTCCGAAATTTAAAATAATATCAGGGAATTGCATCTCAAACCTGGACCGTTACAAATTAATTATAGTTACAGAATTTGATTTTACATACCGTGACTTTTCGTGGACGGTGAACGCCAGGGGTACCTACCTAAAACCTGAAACTCGCTAAGCTCGTGGGATTGCGTTCAACCATACCCGGTTCAAGCTAACCTTATTCGGTACGAACTCGAGAATAGCGCGCGTAAAATTTGAATGTTGGAAGCATTTCGTTAGACGGAATGGAACGGAAGGACAAGTACAACGAATTCTGCTCGTGCAGGAATTATTCTGCGAATATTGACCAATCAATGTGATTTCGATATCAGGCGCGTTATTCAAGAAAATTAGTGAATCGTGTGAATGAATGGAGTTGCGGGAAAATTGGATCAGGTAAGGAAGTTAATTTAGTCAATTGATCAACAAAATTTATTAACTAATGTCAGGATGGAGTAGCAATTAATTTATTATGAATTAAGCAATTTTCCAGATGTTTTTGTTGAATCGTTGAAACGACAAAATGATTACTAATTACATTATAAAAAATTACGGCACATCAGTAATTCGTATTACATGCTGCTGTAATTGAACAACGAATACTAATCATTTTCTCGTTTCAACGATTCAACCAAAACATCTGGAAAATTGCTTGATTCATAATAAATTAAGTGCTACTCAAACCTGACATTAGTTAATAAATTTTGTTGATCAATTGACTAAATTAACTTCCTTACCTGATCCAATTTTCCCGCAACTCCATTTATCCACATGATTCACTAATTTTCTCGAATAAAGCGCCTGATATCGAAATCACATTGATTGGTTAATATTCGCAGAATAATTCCTGCACGAGCAGAATTCGTTGTACTTGTCCTTCCGTTCCATTCCGTCTAACGAAATGCTTCCAACATTCGAATTTTACGTGCGCTATTCTCGAGTTCGTACCGAATAAAGTTAGCTTGAACAGGGTATGGTTGAACGCGTTCTCACGAGCCTAGCAAGTTCTAGGTTTTAGGTTTTAGGTTGGTACCCCTGGCGTTCACCGTCCACGAAAAGTCACGGTAGAAGCTAATTAGATAAATCAAGAGACTCGGTAGAGTCTCGCGCCAGTGCATTAAAAAAAAAGTAAATGTTTTGAAACAAAATGTTTTGTGTATGCACCGCGCGAGACTCGACCAAGTCTATATACCCGAACGAGAGCTAAATTATTTGAAGCCGCAACCCTAGAATACAATTGATAATCTCGTTCAAATTGGTTGTTCTCGATTAACTTTTTGACTCTAGTTAATTCCTAGTTATAGGTTAGGTTAATTCGTTGATTGTATTAAAATATCATTTAAAACTAATTGATAGATTTTTGATAAATATTCATAGCTTATTCACGTAGTTTTTATTCACCTCATTTATCATTTGCTTAAAATGAACGAACATAACCCCACATGTCTACCTTTCGCGATGTATTGACAGTCAGCCGGCTTTTAACAACAATGGCTGCCAAGTTGCATCGACCGCGCGCCAAAATCACCCTAGGGAATTTTCAGCGCAACGAGTGGTTAGCCCACTAAAATGACGTCATATTCGTCAATATTCGCTGTCCGGGCGCATGGACCATTCGGTTTCACCTGATTGTCACGTATTATATTTCGGCGGAAATATAATGATCAAAAGTTTCAAAAAGTGTCTCTCTGTTTGAAGTTTCGAAAATTTATGAATAAATAACAGTAGAATATGCCAGCTTTGGGGCGTCACAACAAACCCCCTTTTCCCCCCCGGCGCCATACTTCCCCCTCAAGGTCGTCTGGACTCCCCCTCGAGGTTGACCGTTGACGAGGTGGTGTCTCTGTCCCCCCGTCCTCTCGCTATTTCCGTCCCCTCTGCCCCGCGCTGTATTTACATGAGGGGTAGTGTCTCGCTAAAATTTTAAATACGCTACCCCCTTCTTATGACTATAAGGATGGGAGGATCGGGTACAAGATTACAAGATGCAATGACACGGCAATATTCACATAAATACTATTTTTATTCAAATCTCAAGTATACACGAACGGGTGTGAGACAAGAGTACATACAATTTCATGCAAATCTTAGGTTATAGATTAGCCTAAGTGGTATCTTAACACTATGAGTACACACACACACACACACACGCACGCAATTTGTGTTTATTCAATACATGGGTGGGATTTTATGCAAAGCGCACGCGCATATATATGCTTATTCCCACGACTGAAAATGGTGTGTTTATTTAATACTAGGGTGTGGGTGATTCCCCAAGTACGATTTGTCATCCCTAGCAGGTCCTTGTATTGTTTCGGCCCGGTTTTAGGCATGGGAATTTTTTCTTCTCACAAGCAGTCGCCATGGTGCGACCCGTGAGATCTTGGCAGCTGTGGTGTAATTCGTCGGAGACAGACGGTTCCAATAACGGAAGCACTTACTTCGACTGCGCGTCGATGAGTTGTTTCACTTGAACGGTCACGTAATAGGGGAATAGTTTGCTTATCTCTAGCAGGACGATGTCAAGGTAGTTCTCACGGAATTCGTGATCTAACAGAGGTTTGATGTGTTCGACGGCAGCGTCGTACTCCCTCAGAGCTATTTGCGAAATGCTTTGCAAGGAAGGCTGAGCAGGCAGCAAAGTCTTGACTTTTTCCGCGGTGAACTCGGCGAATAGTTTCTTACATGTATTGACATCATCTTTCAATTTTTTCAGCATTCGTATTCGTTCTTGTACGCAGGGGACGAGCGATTTCAGCCCATCGAAGGTAGTCTTCTGCATCACGATTGAAGGTTGATAGAGTTTTTGCTGCTTAGCGGATGGTTGATAGTTCTCGTTGTCGCAGGCACGTGTGTCATCGTCAACAGCATTTGATGAGATATCTGCGTCGGCTGCTGGTACGTCGAATCGAATTGCTCTTGCCCCGTGAGCGGTCGTGAATGCTAGTTTGTATTCACCGAGGTCGAGGGTATCGAAATACCATTGGGCATCGGCGTATATATCGAGAGCAAAGTAGTCCGAGATGATGTCCGTTGCTTCGGTCAGCGCGATCCACGATTCCAGATTCAGGCAAATACCTCCTGAAGAATTATTCACCAACCGAATCAACAGTTCGTACTCGCTGTCCCCTCGCAATCCAAGACCGATATTGATTTTCTTGGTGAACGAGTGGTTTAATCCGTATGTAGTCGACAGTAGTAAGTGTTTTTCTGTCTGTTTCAACGACTGAGAGTGAGTTTTGAAAATTTTGCGCGGATTGCTCGCCGGTAAACTAGTTTTAGGTATAGCCATTGTGCGATGTTGTTTCTCTCGCTGTTGACGAAGAACTGACCTGGTTTTGCGGTTACCGTGCTTTATTATACGTCTAGATTGCCATGAAATGATTTTTACGGTTACCCCTACCATTGCGAGATATGGTTCGAATAGACAGCTGATCAGCCGTGGCCAAGTTGGCTGATGACTGGTCTTCACTCCCCTCGCCGAGCGGTAGCAGGGGTGACACATTCTTTAACGCTCACCAGCACGGCGTTAATTACCAGCCGTTGGGCCCATAATTTCCGAGACGCCCCCTAGACCGCCGCCCGCCGCTAAAAGGTCGAGTCAGAAACGGCCATAAATATACGGTATGCGGATTACACCCAGTAAGGCAAGTGGTTCACGAAAAGGCGCTTTACAGCTGACCTGATGGAATGCATTATGATTCTCGCGTGAGAATCGTTAAAAATCTTACGCCACCCCCCGCGTGAGAATAACCTCGTGTTTAGCGTGAGAGGTGCATTCGGTCACGGGGTGAGGGGTACTACATGAGGTATTTAGGCAAGCTTTCCCCAATTTTTGTCATTCTATCTAAGTCATTGATCGACCCTATATCGCTTGCTCATTCTTGCTATATCTTTCTCTCACGAGACTCGTCCTACTTGCTCGATTTTTACTCAATTTTTGAAATCACCTAATGCTATGTCCGGCATTTTGAGTGTGTACCGTGCTGCAGTGCTAAAGGCCGTGTTTTACGCTAGACAGAAAAATTCGATAATCGATCGGGAATGCGATATTCGTTGGAGACGTTCGCTTGCTCGCATGTCAGCCGACGCTTTGTTGCGTCAGCTGCGACGTTTCATCGGCGCATGTAGCGAGAGATCCATCGGTTCAATGCACGCGGCCGGGTTTTTTAAGAAATCGAGGGAGTGTCTTCAAATCGCGGCCGAGACGGTGTTAAGACGGGGGACTGCGCATTTCTCCGTGGTGATGCCGTTGATCGCGGAATACAACGAATACTGTGGTAAGTCAAGATTTTATTTCAAACGGGCTGATTGTAGTAATACGGTGAAAAGTGGATTATTTCTGAGTAAATTTAATTTCCTACACGTGCCAGAACTGCCGAACATGCTAGAGGGCTCCGAGGAGACGGAACGGATGTTGTGTGAGCTCCTGGATCGCTGCAAAGATGCGGTTACGCTAGGGGAACAGCCGTCGCTAATCGAACACCGAGGCTCTGAGGTATCTGCAGAGCCGATGGCTGTTGAAACCGTCATAGAAAGCCACGTGCTCTCTCGGGCTGGACCCTCAAGCGATTCTCGGATTTCTTCAGTAGAGATAAAGGAACCAGTCACGTCAACATCCCACGATTGCCCCGACGGTGAGTTACAACAAAGAACAAGAATTCCAATTATTTGCCCGATATACGCCCGCCGCCAAGTACACGCGTCGTTTTTCCGATGTAGATGATTACAGTCGTTTTTCATATGCGAACAGCTTCGGTTATCGCTAGTCTGTACGACCCCCTGTCCCAGGCGTCGACCGTAAAGCTACAAAGACCGAATCGGGCGGAGATGACCACCGATTCAGGTATTGTTCGGCGTATTATCTCGGTTTACTATGCCTTCTTGTTAGCGCGCCGTGTCACATATATATCATTGCGTACATTTCTTTTCCACATCTACAACCAGAACAACCTGCAGCTCTTCACGTGGTCATGGAAAAAGTAACCGATGATGAGGATGAACATGAGGCGGAGGAAGAGGTAGATGATGACGGCGGAGATGAGGACGAGTTTGGAGACGAGGACGAGGATGCGGATGAGAATGAGGTTGAGGAAAACGCGAGCATTTCCACGGCAGATCCTGAGGTTTTTTCTCAGTTATTCAGCCCAGGCTCGTCCTTCGACAGTGGAATATTTTCGTTGTGCGAAACCTTGGACGCGGAGAGCTGACGCTTTCCATGCGAGAAATGCAACAAAAAATTCAATCAAGGCAACGATCATCGGTGCTCGCATCGATGTCCGCAGTGCCTGGGTATACCGCAGTGCGGCATTGGGGCAACTACACTCAGCAACAAAATTAACGGTGCACCCGGCATTTGGGAAAATAATGCCGATTTTCAAATTGCTGTAACTCAATGAAAAATTGTCGAAAAAAATCATTCGGGCAAGCATTTTGAAGGTTGAAACTTCATCTTCAAGATGGTTTCTTGAAGATTCATCCTACGGTAATTTTTGACCTCATGGCGTAGGTCTGAGTGCCGGGTTGCGAAACGCCAGAAAAAACGAGTTTTTCAAAGTTCTCTACGGGGCGTTCGAAAAATCGCAGAAAACTTTCGAAACAGCCATTTTGTAGCCTGGAATTTCCTCTTCAAAATGGTTTCTGGAAATTTGTCGCGCGATTTTTTTTTTACCGAGTTATCCAACTTCTGGTGAAGCAATGTCAATAAGGGCAGGATCGACCAGTAGGCGTGAGGTGTGTGTGTGCATGTGTGTGCGTGTGCGTGTGCGTGTTCACGTTTGGAACGAAATTCCGCAAGAAGCTATTCAGAGTTGCAGCAATATGAGAGAACGCTTGCAGGCGGTGATAAGAAGTAGGGGTGGCAATACCCGATTTGGAATTCTAGATATCGTAAACAACACACACACACATACACACAAACACACACGGAATGCATGGTAGACTGTACCTCTTCGCAGTGCATCCTGGATAACGCCAAATCAGTTTACGCCTACTGTAGCGGGATTCTGGATCTTTTGGCGTTAACATAGCGCCTGTCGTTAACTTCAAAACTTCAAGCGCCTGTGGTATCGTTTCACTTCCCCGCGAGTTCCCGTTCACCGCCGCTACCGCCTATATGCTTTGACGATCAACAATTGAAGACGAGGAATCCAGACTCTGTGATAACGCTACCTACCGATCAGGCGCTACCGACGAGAGTTTTTAGCGCCCGCGATAACGCCAACCATTCGTTTCGGGCTAAGGCCGTAATTCCATTTGCTAGTTAGCGTCATCACAGAGTCGAGTTTTGCTTGAGTTCAATTGTTGATTGTCGATATTAAAAGTTCAAGTTGCTTAGCGACCTTGTATTCGCCACCCGAAAACAAAGCATGTAGGCGGTAGCGACGGTGAACGGGAACTCGCGGGGAAGTGAAACGATAGCACGGGCGCTAAAAGTTAACGACAGGCGCTATGTTAACTCCAAAAGATCCAGAATCGCGCTACTGGTCGATCCTGCCCTTATTGACATTGTTTCACAAGAAGTTGGATAACTCGGTGAAAAAAAATCGCGCGACAAATTTTCAGGAAACATTTTGAAGAGGAAATTCCAGGCTACAAAATGGCTGTTTTGAAAGTTTTCTGCGATTTTTTGAACGCCCCGTAGAGAACTTTGAAAAACTCGTTTTTTCTGGCGTTTCGCAACCCGGCACTCAAACCTACGCCATGAGGTCAAAAATGACCGTAGGATGAATCTTCAAAAAACCATCTTGAAGATGAAGTTTGAACCATCGAAAGGCTTGCCCGAATGATTTTTTTTAGAAAATTTTTCATTGAGTCACAGCATTTTAAAAATCGGCATTATTTCGCCGAGTGCCGGGTGCGCCGTTAATTTTGTTGCTGAGATTGGAATGCGCCGATTGCAGGCGCGTGTTTCGGGGTAACGTCTGCCTCGATAGGCATCGCCAAGCGGGTTCGTTTAGCGCGCGTCGGACTGTTTGCCTCGCGCTCGGCTCATGCGTGAATTGCTCCCGAGTCGTCAATCCGAGGACCGGTTCACACTCGTGCGAAACCCGTTTCTGTCGGACGTGTAATCGTACCCGACCGCATAACCATTTCTGTTTTATGGCACCCTTGAAAACGCAGGATCGTTCGAGCGATTACATCTTTATATTTTACGACTTCGAGACACAGCAGAGTCAGACGATTCGCGGAGACAGCGCGACGAACGTTCACGTGCCTAACCTTTGCTTGGCGCAGCAGGTGTGTACTCGTTGCATCGGCGAAACCGATATCAAACAAGGCTGCAGCTTCTGCGGACTTGTGCGTGAGTTCGTTTTTAGGACGGATCCCGTGAGAGAACTGGTCGAGTTTGCAACACGCCCGGTGCAGGGATTCAGTCGCGTTGTTTGCATCGCCCACAATTCCAAAGGCTTCGATTGTCAGTTTATTCTGCGGTGGATAGTCGAGCGGGCTGTCGAGCCTCCGACGGTGATATTAAACGGTAGTAAAATTATTATGCTTGAGACGGGTCGTACGTGCTTCTTGGACTCTCCGTCGTACTTGCCGACGCCCCTATCCGCTCTTCCGAAAGCTTTCGGACTGCCCGATAGTGCTGTGAAAGGAGTATTCCCACATTTCTTCAATACGCCTAAAAATATCGGTTATGTGGGACCGCTCCCCGCAGCGCGATTCTACGCGCCGGACAGTATGAGTAGTGCAGCACGAGCGGCATTCTATGACTGGTACGACGACGCCGTGGCAAAAAATTACACGTTTAATTTCGACCTGGAGCTAGTGGCGTACTGTAAGTCGGATGTAGATTTTCTCCGTCGCGCTTGCATCGCGTTCCGGGCGATATTTATAGAGCGCGGTGGTGTATGCCCTTTCACCGAAAGCACCACAATAGCGTCGGCTTGCTCGGCTGTGTTCCGCAAAAAAATTTTACAACCGGATCGCATAGGGATCTTACCCCCCGGGGGTTACAGACTAGCCGACTGACAATCTCAAAAGGCTGTAAAGTGGCTCGTTTGGATGGAGCGGGAGTTAGGAGTCACCCTATTGCACGCCAGACGCTCTCGAGAATATCGTATACCTGAAACAGGACGACGCGTGGACGGTTACTATGTCGACCGTGACGGGACGAGACACGTGCTAGAATTTCACGGATGTTTCCTTCACGGGTGTCGTCGCTGCTTCCGTATCAATCGTGATCGACGACTCGTGAACGGTGTCACACTTGACGCGCGCGCCGAGGAAACACTCGCCAAGACCTCGCGGATGAAGCAGCTGGGCGACAGTGTAACGGAAATTTGGGAATGCGCGTTTGACCGGGAGTTCGCCGAAAATGAGGATATGCGGCAATATTTAGCGCTTCACCCCTTGACCGCGAGTACGGACGGTAGTGATGCTTTGAATCCGCGAGATGCGTTCTACGGTGGACGTACCGGTAATACATTGCGTTACCGACAGATCTCAGCCGACGCGATGGAGCAGATTCGTTACGTGGACGTCTGTTCCCTGTACCCGTGGGTTTGCAAGAACGGGCAGTTCCTGGTTGGTCATCCGACCGTTTACGTAGGCGACGAGTGTAAGTTGCTGACGGGTCCGACCGGCAAGGACATCTCGCGTGTCGAGGGTTTGATCAAGTGTCGCGTCTTACCGCCGCGAAATCTGTGAGGTGATTGTGCGGGTGAATTTGAATAACGACTCGGTTAATCATATATGTACACGTAGTAGATTTATTTTACATGGATATTATTTTAAAAGTATGTATATTTCGAAGAAATATCAACAAGGATTAGAAAATAGTGGGTGAGAGGTCGAGTACTCAAGTCGAGTTGACTGATCGACTGCTCTGCATGGAAGTTAGTAAGAGACTGTGGCATCGGTATGCAAGTAGGTAGTTAGGTACATACGTGCCGTAAAGTAATAATAGAAAAAGATAGAAAAGGTTTTTGAAAAGAATGACGAAGTCGGAAAAATCGGGACCTGGAAAAACCCGCCTCGCCAGCGACGTCTGGTCGCCAGATTTTATATGACCTTGCGGTGCTGGTCGAGTACGACCCTTCCAGGTACCGCGGAATTCGGAAAAACCCGAAAAAGGTTCGCGGCTAGCGAGAGCTGAAAATTATGAACAATAGCAAAAGTAGAGAAATAGAAAGAACAGAAAAATATTTAGAACTTCAAGATGTGTTCGTATATACAGTTATGTTCAGTGTAGAGAATGCCTGTGTAGTGTAGGTGTAAATGTGTGAGCGGCATAGGCGTATGTGGAGACATAGTCGCCACATTTGTATCACCCCGTGCTACCTCTGCGTATGCACGACAAGCTTATGTTTGCGTTGTGCTATTCCTGTTGCCTGAATTTCGAACAAAACGAGTGCTCTCACGAAAATAGCAAGGACAGACAGTTTGAGGGTACCTGGGTATCGCTCGAGTTGCAAAAGGCCGTAGAAATGGGATACGAAATCTTGAGCGTGCGAGAGATCTGGCACTACGACGTTACTTTCTTCGACCCCCTCACGCGACAAGACGGCTACATTCGCGGGCTACATCGACACATTTCTGAAAATGAAGCAAGAGGCGAGCGGATGGCCTGCGGAATGCGTCGACGACGTAACGCGGGCACGCTACCTTGCCGAGTACGAACGAGTCGAAGGTATACGCCTGGATGACGCGAAAATTGAGAAAATCCTGGACTGCGATCTGTTTCAAAACTGTGTCTGAACTCATTTTGGGGCAAGTTTGGTCAACGTGAGAATCTGACGAAAACAAGCATCGTCAAAACCCGCCAGCAACCGCTCGAGTTGATGACCGATCCCGAGATCAAGTTGCAGCATCTGCTGACGGACAACGAGAACGTGTTGTAAGTTAGGTGGGCATACGCGCGTCACAGCGTCGGTCCCTCGCCGCTGGCCAACGCGGTAATAGCCGCCTACACCACGGCTCAGGCACCGTTGAAGCTTTACTCCTACCTAGAAAGGCTCGACCGCCGCGTTCTCTATTACGAAACCGATTCTGTCATTTACATACGCGACATTACCCGCAAAGAGTACGAGCCGCCGACTAGTAACTTTTTGGGAGACTTGATGGACGAACTGACTACTTACGGTGACGGAAGTTACATCCGAGCCTTCGTCTCAGGTGGTCCGAAATTTTACGCGTTTATCGTACGTCGTGCGGACGGTGAAGAGGTCGAAGTGTGCAAGGTAAAAGGAATTACGTTAAATTACACGGTCGGTAGCCGGGTGAATTTCGAATCCATTCGCCGGATGGTAGTTGAGGGGGCGAATTCAATCGAAGTGAAGTACCGTGCGATTCGCACAACCGCAACGCGCGAAGTGGTGACGCGTACCGAAAAGAAAATCTGCAGGCCGGTATTCCTCAAAAGACGTTGTTCAGCAGGTAACTTTGATACGCTACCCTACGGCTACCGCGCGTAGGGTGTATAACTCGAGCCGTAGGCCGTAAACAGGGCGGTGCGACCGTCTGGCCCACTTTCACGCTCTCTCTCTCTCTCTCTTACTACTTCGCTCGACGCAACGGTGTACGGACAGCCAGCCAGCCAGACAGACAGATACCTGGCAGACAGCCCGTCCGACGGACGCCCCACCACGAACGATTAGTATACAAGCCGAAAAGACACCAGGGGACAAACCGAGGGCCAACGACAAGAAAATAGCCGCTTGAACGCGGCGTCAAGGCTGTTGAACAGGTAAAACGAACAGGGAATAATTTCTGATGAATAAATCTCAAATATCTAGTTCAGCATGTATACGAGAAAAATTTTTAAAATCAGCTCACTGGCCCCGCGTGGCACGCTGACTATCAGCTCATTACACAGCGCGCGCGCGGTACTCGGCTCGTCCAATGGACGTCACGCGCGCGCGTGCTGGTATCAGCTGGTAGCCAGCACGCGGCGGGCCCCGCGTCGCCGCCGCCGCCGGGATGAGCTCATCAAGAGGGTAGTTTGGTGTTTCGATTCCCATCGCAGATTTATATTTCATTTCTCCGACTTTTTGCAGAACGTGTACAAGAAATTAATCGCAACGCAGCAACTACGATAATGGACACTCGTTGGAAGCATCCGTTCTCAGCCATCGTAGCCGGGCCATCGGGCTGTGGAAAGTCGAATTTTGTGAAAAATTTCCTGCGTCACAGCGAGAAGATGTGCGAGACTAAATTCAGTCGCGTCATCTGGTACTTTGACGAGTGGCAACCGCTTTACGAGTCGGGCAACGGGATAGAGTACCGCGAGGGTCTGCCGCAGCACAGCGATTACGACGGTGACAAGTCGCCCAAGTTGTTGGTGATTGACGATCTTATGCGTGAGGCGTCCAACAACGTAGTCGTCGACCTATTCACCAAAGTCTGTCATCACAACAATCTCAGCGTCTTCTACATTACCCTGAATCTCTTTCATCAGGGACACGGACAACGAGATATCTCTCTCAACGCGAACTATATAGTTTTCTTCAAAAACCCCCGGGATCGCGGACAGATTCAACATCTCACGCGACAAGTCTATCTGGAGGATCCGCGATTCCTTCAAGAGGCCTATCACGACGCCACCGCTGTCCCGCACGGTTATTTACTGCTCGATCTGAAGCAATCGACGCCAGAAAATTGTCGTTTCCGATCCAGCATATTTCCCTCGGATGAGAAACAGTACGTCTACGTTTCTCGGAAGGATATAAAGAGCGGCAACGCCCATAGACTACCAGTCGTTCAGCTGTAATGCCGCGAGGATCCCGCACCGCTGTCCGTCACGGCGGACACGCCAACTTTTGCAAGACGAATACCATCGCTTTACACGCGCTGCACAAATTGAACCCCACGCAGAGGAAAGCATTGCTGCGTACGGCGGACAACTCATTGATAAAGAATATTTGCGAGTGTGCACTGAACACCTTGGAGGGTAACGTGGCGTTGTCCCGCGCGCAGAAGGCACGTCTCGTCCGTCACAAGCAGACCCTTCGTCGATTGGCCGGTAATCGCGGCAGCTGGAAGACCAAAAAACGAATACTTCTTCAGCGGGGAAACGGATTTTTAACTCTACTGCTTGGACCGATACTCCAAACTCTTGCCTCTAGCCTATTTTCGACACGATAGGTGGAGATGGAGCGAGCTAAGAAGATGGTTTTAATTCCGATGGAAACGATCGAGAGATTTAACGGCGTGTCGGCGACGGCGTGGGTACGGCCGTATCGCCAACGATTAAAACTGATTCTACTGTTCCCACTGATCCCGTATCCGGCCTCGATGGGGAGATGAACAATATCTTGAAACACCCGACAAAGGATGACGCGGAAAAGTGGAAACGTTATCAGCAGGCTCTGCAGCGTTATCTGTTCTTTGCAAACGAGTCGCGAAAACCACTGCGAGTGGATGTTTACGAGAAGGCTGACAATGCGGACAGAAAAATCGCCAACAAAGAACGGTTCAAAACCGACGTCAAGGCCGCCGGAACAAGCAAAGAAGAAGAAGAAGAAGAAAGAGGAGAAGCGACACAGGCGAGGAAAATAATTGCGGCCGTACCTGCCAAGTTCAACAAAAAGGCCAAACTCCTGATGGACATGCTGAGCGGCGCTTCGACACGGTTGACCTGGAACAACGATGGGGCAATCTCGCTCGACGGGGTACCTGTACCAGGTACGAATATCGTCGACCTAGTAAACTACACTATGCGCAACAGAAAAACCTTCGACCCGGTGGGCCGAGCACCGTTTGCACGATTTCTTTACTCGCTTAACGTCCCGCGGGAATACGTGGGAAACGATAATTTTTTAAAGGATATACGCGCCTTCGACAATGAAAGTATCGCGGATATCTCGAACTCGAGGCTCGCATCGTCATCTTCAACGAGGAACGAGCTCGACCACACCCCCAGTGGACTTCCGCGCCTGAGACGGAGAAGACGATTAGCGGACCACGACGGGGGTACCGGTGAGAACGAGGTTTACGACTACGGAGGGGAAACACCTGCATCGATCGATCGTCGGGGGGGGATATAAGACTTTCACGCGATCGTTCCAGCGCTGAGAAACGTGCAAAAATCGCCGCCGGAAAACTCCGGTGGAGGACTCTCCGACTGAAAAAATAATGGAAATACTGGAGAAAACGTATTACGACGCCTCTCATCCCGCGGGGTACGCAGGGGCTCGAAGACTCGAACGGGCCGCACACGGAAATACGAGTCGTGAATCGGTTAGAAAATGGCTGGCTGCCCAAGAGGCCTATACACTGCACAAGCCTGTGCGTAGAAGATTTCCACGCGCAAGATACAACGTTTCCGACATCGACGTATGGGAGGCCGATCTGGCTGACCTGAGCTCTGTGAAAAAACACATCAACTGTTACCGATATCTATTGGTTGTCATCGACGTCTTAAGCAAGTACGCGTGGATGGTCCCACTAAAACGCAAGACTGCTGCAGCCGTGGCCGAGGGATTTCTACACGTGTTGAGCACAACGCCACGTAGACCCGTTTTGCTGCAGACTGACAAGGGTAAGGAGTTTGTCGGGAGCGCCTTTCAGAAGATACTCGCCGACAACGAAATAAGATACCGAGCCACCCGCAACCCTGACATAAAAGCAGCTATCGTCGAACGGTTCAATCGCACGCTCAAGGAACGACTGTGGCGTTACTTTACGCACAAAAAGACGCGCCGCTACGTTGATGTCCTACCTCAGGTTGTACAAGCTTACAACGGAACTGTTCACTCGAGCATTGGAATGGCGCCGTCGGAGGTGACGCTTCGCAACGCAGCGGATGCGCGCGCCCACATGCAGAGACGCTACCCACCCCGCTCCGCGGGTAAGCCGAGATTTCGCAAAAACGACTATGTACGGATCAGCAGAACTAAGGGTACGTTCGAGAAAGGCTACGTGGCAAACTGGAGCGAAGAACTTTTCAAGATTCGTCGCGTACTAGCGTGCTCGCCGCTCGTCTACGTGTTGGAGGATCTCACTGGTGAGGAGATCGACGGTGCGTTCTACAAGCCTGAACTTCAGTGGGTGGAGGGAGAACACGCGGCATGAAATTGACAGGTTTGACAAAATCGTGCGAGTCAAGGAGGGAGGATTCAGTAGGGGTGCGTTTGCCATACGATTCACACTTCCCGAAACGATCGGACGTCATGACGGGCGATCAGTTTTATATTACTCTACCGAGCAATAGTTCGATGCGATTTTTTCCGGAAAATCGTACCTGCTGCTACATAACTCAATTACCGCGGTCAATCGAGTTGACCGGTGTCTGGGAGGTTGGACTTGCCGAGATTCATCATCCGCTCACCATTGCGGCAAACAACGCGGCGCGGGATGAATATCCAACGGTGATGACGGAGATACGACCAAGGGTGCACGTCGTGTCGAGGGGTAAACCTCAAGTGGAGATACAGCATCCAGCCAGGATACCCTCGTGCCTGATGTTCGTCTACTGCGACCTCGTGGAACCGCGGATGGTCGGGGACGTTTACGCCCCCCTGTTGCGAGTTGTCCAAGCATGCGGAAAAGAGCGCTCCGTTTACGGGGAGTCCGAAATGAGAGTTCTCTCGCCGCCGCACTATCTGCCTCTGATGCTTACAAGTTTCCGCACGATTGAAATCAATATCAGAACGCATACCGGTGAACCTATGCCATTCGAGTACGGGACGTTGACGACACACTGCACTTTCGACGTATTCAGCAATAAGACGATCTGCCTCTTCGGGGCAGAAGAGGAAGAAGAAGAAGGAGAATAAGACGACGACGAACGAAAACAGAGAGAAAAATAAAAATTAGGCACAAATTCAGGTGGCTCATTATATCGATCATTACGAGGCGCAGCTCGGCGGCGGTGGTATGGAAAATTTCTACCGCGGCGCGGCGCATCAGCGAGGACCCGGTATCGGTAGTTTTCTCGGAGGTTTGTTTCGTAGAATATTACCGCTGTTAACCAGAGGGGCTCAGGCCGTTGGAAAAGAGGTTTTACGCAACGGTGCCAACCTATTATCGGACATGCGGAATCATAAACCGTTCAAACAGGCGTTCAAGACACGGGTGAAGGAATCGGGTAGTAATTTGCAACAAAAGGCCGAGGAAAAAGTTGATGCACTAATGAAGGGATCTGGATATAAAAAAGGGACCGCAGGTACAGAGCGTCAGTTAACGCTCACCCGTCTGAAACGACTCGTCGCCGGACGCCCGTCTACCCGAACTAACAAGAGAAAGAAGAAGAAGAAGAAGACAACCACCAAAACCAGGCGTGGGGAAACTGACAAAAGTGGAAGGCGACCAAAAAAGCGGGCAATTACCAATATCTTTGGACCCCGTTAATCTCTTCCCATCGGTAACAACGTCAACAAGCAATCAATGGCGTTTTTACACGCTCACTCGATGGAGTGTATGAAATCTGAGCTGGATCTTTTCACCTTACCACCGACGCAAACATCCATCGAGGGTGGTCTGTGGGTTCACTACAAGCCCGTATCATCGTTTACCGATGATTCGCCAATCGAATTTCTCGTACCCGGGCACGGTGACTCGACCTGGCGCACACTATGCTCAGCGTACGAGTACAATTTCGACGAACGATCGAGCCTAATGACGCAGATCAGCAGCGGCCGTGGCCATGTCCCGTGAACAATCTGCTTCACTCTATGTTCAGTCAGGTTGATGTATTTTTCAATCAAAAGTTAGTCTCACCGACTAACAACTCGTACGCTTATCGTTCCTACATAGAGACACTACTGAATTACGCACCACACGCAAAGGAATCGCATCTTACTGCCGGCTTGTGGAGTGGCTACGGTAAATCGGCATCGGACAACCACACAGGGGACGTTGATGAGGAAGGTGTGGATGGCGGGTATGCTGCACGCAAAGCTATAATGAATAACGGTCGTGTTGTGGATCTGATCGGTCATCTTCACTGCGACGTCTTCAACCAAGAAAAGTTTCCACTCAACGGTGTAGAGCTGCGACTACGACTCGTGAGATCGCGAGACAGTTTTTGCATAATGGAGCTGGAGCCCCTGCATAGTCTTCACATCGTCGAAACCTCGTTGTTGGTACGGCCCGTCAAGACCAGTCCTGGAATTTTACTGGCCCATGCGTGGACACTCGCTCAAGGTAGTGCAAAGTACCCTGTGACCAGAGTGGAGGTGAAATCCTTTACCATTCACGCAGGCGTACAGGCAGAGACGCTGGACAACGTTATACTTGGTCAACTACCGAAACGCGTGATACTAGGTTGCGTCAGCAACAAGGCTTTCAACGGAGACAGGAAACTAAATCCGTTCAATTTCCAAAATTTTCTCATGAACTATTTGTCACTGTACGTCGATGGGGTACAGGTCCCTTCAAAACCTTTACAGCCGAATTTCAAGAAAGACGGAGTGACGAGCAACCTGTACATTGAGGCCTATCACTCCCTGTTCACGGGGACCGGTATACATTTTCTCAACGAGGGCAACGGAATCAGCAGGACAAGTTACCCTAGAGGATTCTGCCTAAAGGCTTTTGACCTGACCCCGGATCTCTCAGCTAACTGTCCGTCGCATTGGTCTCTCATCAAGCACGGTACCCTGAGAATCGAAGTGCGCTTTGACGAAGCTTTGAAAGAAACCATTAACTGCATTGTTTACGCAGAGTTCGATAATATTATCGAAGTGAATGCCGCCCGCCAGGTCATTGCGGATTTCGGCGGTTGAACGAATCCCAACGTCGGCTAGGGGGAAAAATAACACGTCACCGGCCAGCCAGGTGTCCGCTACGGGGGAGGAGCAGAATCCTCGAAGTGGTAAGGGCTACGACCAAGAGCTCGTGGGTGAAATTAAAAGGCCGCGCGCCATCACCGTGACGATCAGTCTAGTGCCAACCTTTGATTCGTTCACCATCGTACGTCAAGCGGAAAATATGGATTACGTTATTGATATCCAAGGATTTCACGACATCGAGCGACAATTTATACCGAAAGAAGTGACGGTGCTTACTCTGGAGGGAAGTCACACCGCGCATTGGATTGTCGAGCCACCGCACCCGTTTGAAGATCTGCATTCCATTGACCAGACCCGTAATAATCACGTAACCTGCTATCATCACGGGATCGAGTGGTTCGAGGGCGACATCTCACTACGAAAACTGAATAGTTATCTGAGGAAAATTCCTCGCACTGCTCACCATATATTCTGACTCGAGGCTACGAAAAGGCGAGATACCTGGAAAAAGCGACAGCACGGAAAATCGTAAATTTGGAAAACTTTAACTGCCCTAGTTTTGCCAAGATGGAAGCAACGCCGGAATATTGTTTATTTCACGGCGTGAAAAAGGAAGAACTTCACACGTGTGCGGTAAACAATGCCATTAAGCTGAAAAAATGGTTAGCAACCAGCAAGTTTCTCAAAACCGACGACCACAGCCCTCGCGTCGAGTCAGCCTCCGACAGGTTCAACTATATCTCCCAATCGAGGACACCGATCGAAAGTAAGTGTCGGAACGGCGAACGTAGCGTCTCGACAGTAGAACAACAAGATCAGCTGGCTGCACCACCACCTAAACCGACGAAAAACGAGAAACGACAGCCTCTACCTCGGCCTGAAAGAAAGTCATCTCTGCGACGAAATTCTGTTGAGCATAGACCGCCAACGCCTGGTATAATACCAAAGAAATTGGAATATCCGGAGAAGGCGGAAGACGAAGAAGGATCCATAATCGGCATCTCTGAAGCTCTCGACCAACTTGAGCTATATTCAATTACGACGCCATCACCGCGAGGCATGACCGTATCCGAAGACGAGGGATATGGACAGTCTACAAATTCTGCAGGCTCTACAGATGTTGCATACGGTCCCGTTCGGGGTTTTCGCAGCCGACCGAGTACCCTTGGTTTGGACATACCCGACAGCTATTGTCTCCAACATCGATGACCACACACGCCCAGGTTCCCATTGGGTGGCATTTTACGTCACCCCCACCGGACAGGGGACCTACTTTGACAGTTTTGGACTGCCACCCCTCATCCCTGAGCATATGCGAAGACTCCGAAGAAATTGCCGGCAATACCGCTGCAACGACAGGCAGCTGCAGAGCCTTTTCTCTGACGTATGTGGACACTTCTCTATTATGTTTATTTATTTTATGGCTGCTGGCAGTACTTTGTGCCAGTTTCTCGATATATTTACTGATGACTATGAAAAGAATGACACCATCGCCCGAACATTTTATAACAAGTTAATCGGCAAGGGCAAGATCTCAAGCTCTCGGAATTTCATCCCCAGCAGTTGCCTACAGTATTGTACCTCTGGGAAATATAAATTAAAAAATAAAGCTAAGTCGTAGAATTACTCCAACACAATATTTTTAGAACCACTCGAATAAGCATATGAGTAAAAAATTGTACTCGTAGAATTAAGTTATCACCTGCCTTTGGATAAAATCCCACCAATGTATTGAATAAACATAAATTGCGTGCGTGTGTGTGTACTCATAGTGTTAAGATACCACTTAGGCCAATATATATATAACAGGGTGTCCAGCGACAGGGAAAACCTGGAAAACCTGGAATTCTCAGGGAATTTTGTTGGGCAGGGAATTCTCAGGGAATTCTCAGGGAATTTCGCTAAAGTTCTGGAAATTCTAAATTTTGTATTCAAATTCGAAAATCAAAAATCAATTCTTCGCACGCGCTGATCTAACATTGAAAATGGTTATAATATTATTTGGTGTCAACTTAATCTAATAAGCTATATGGAAGCGAGTGATGAAGTGATCCGTTGACAAGCTACTATAGCTACTAACCTTAGAGTATAGCTTAGTTGACCAAACCATACTCTAATCGCACATTTACGCTCGTATGGCGTATACGAATCACGGGTCGCGCGGGGAATAGGAACAACAAGAAGTTGGATAAATCGAACTTCTAGCGAACAGATCCAGCAGTGAAAATGTGAGTCACGTGGTACGTTAATGCTGGAGAAGTAGCGTCTATTCGCTGTCACGAAATAGCACCTTGACGCGCCATCTACCGGTGGTGGAAATACGCGCCGTATTTGATCGTGTTTATATGAGCAGCGCGTCGAAAGTACGTGAATATCGGTATTTGTAGCAAGACGTGGTTACAACGCTTTAATTAATTACGGTGATTTGGGGGGTAAGTACAAATTTCATTATTATAATTGAATCACAGCAAATATTATATAGAACATAACCGACGTGATTAAAGTGTGTAACGTCAAGATAATACATGTTTTATCCGTTTAAATGATTGAAAACTATTTTCAGCTGTATTTCAGAAAAGTTCGTCCTGAAAAGCATTTTTTTCAATATCTTATTGTTCCGTTAATATTATAGTCAGACTTTGCCCTAATCATTACCATAACATTTAGGTGTTACAATGTATAGATAATTTGAAACATTTTGAATTTGAATTTCATTAGTATAAATTGAGAATGTAAACATCATATCTTTTTTTTGTCGGTCACAATTTATAGTTAAGGCCCATCCCTACTAACCCACCGCCTTTTGATACAATATGACACATTCCGATTATTATCCGAGCCCAGGTGTCAAAAACGCAAAAAAGGCCAACGCTGCGCGGATTCAAATTCAATTCCGGACACATAGGTCCAAAAAATGTTCGTTTCATGCAAAAATAAAGACTACAGATGGTTTTTACATTATTCGCCGAGGAAATCGAATACTTAATATTAAATGCCTTAATACAGTACTAACTCGATATAGGTTCCCTCGTTACAAGCGAATTTCGTATTAATGAAATAGACCCAGAATTCAGTGCGTACTGATAATCAATAACATATCGGGCAACATTCAATTGTCCGCAGATTAAAATGAAAATACATATATAATCCAGATCTTCCTCAATAATTTAGCTTACTGGCTAATTGTTCTACGATTGAAACGAAAGAAAAATCTTCTATAATTTATTTCAGATTGCAGTATGTTCTCGAAACAATATAAAACAATGTTTAACGACGATTGGACAAATATACATCCGTGGGTTCGCCGTGTGGAAACTGATGCCGCCTCTGCATATTGCACGATATGTCGCCAAAAATTCGCTCTCAGTAATATGGGCGTAAGAGCTGTTGTGAGCCATGCTGGGGGCAAGAAACATGTTGGTCGGTTAGAAGCACAATCCTCTGTGAACAATCTTACTCACTTCTACAAATCCAAGATTGATGCTTCCTCGACATTCTCAGTACCTGAGTCTAGTGCACCCAACCCTAGCAAAGTAGTCGCGGTTAACGTTGATAATGAGGCAATAGACCCTGCCTTGTCACGGGGAAGATTGTGTACTTGCACGTGTACCTGTGGTACATCATCTACACAGACCAGTACGTTAAAAAAGTTTTTACACAAAGAGGTCGTGACAAAAGCAGAAGTGCTAGCCTGTCTGAATTGTGTATTATCACACAGTTCATTGCGACAAACCGCCGACAGCATCAAGCTTCATAGATTGATGTACAATGACAGTGATATTGCCAGTGCGGTCCAACTGAGCAAATCAAAAGTTGCATATACCATCGTTCATGGATTATCGCCATATTTTGAACGGGAATTAAAACAAAAGATAGAAACATGCAAGCATATTATTATTGGATTTGACGAAAGCCTAAATAAAGTAGCCAAAAAGCAACAAATGGATGTTAACATCCGGTTTTGGAATACGGAAAATGATGAAGTATCTACGAGGTACGTAACATCAGTATTTCTTGGGCACACTACCGCTGCTGATCTTCTTGATGCATTCAAAACTGCTCTCCCCAAGAAGGACCTAGAACGCATTCTGCAAGTGTCAATGGATGGCCCACACGTGAATTTTCGATTCCTGAAAAACCTGAAGGAACATCTTATGGATGGTCGATCAGAAGAAGGTCAGATTATGGACCTAGGTAGCTGTGGACTTCACACTGTACACTGCGCATTCAAGACTGGCATGAGCAGGACTGGGTGGGACCTTGTTCCTTTCCTGCGCGCTTTGTACAATTTATTTAACTGTGTACCAGCGCGCCGTGCAGACTACATACGTATAACTGGATCAAAACTGTTCCCTGAGAAATTTTGTGCAATACGCTGGCTGGAGAATGTAAAGGTAGTGAATAGAGCTATTGAAATGTTGCCCAACCTACAGAAGTACATCAAAAGCTTCGAGCAAAGCAAAATGACTGCGCCTAAGTGTCACAGTTTTGGGTTGGTTGAAAACGCTGTCCGGGACAATCTGTTGGGACCCAAATTAGCTTTTTTTTGCTACCACTGCCAGTGACGTAGAGCCTTTCTTGAGGGAATTCCAGACTGACAATCCTATGGCACCATTTCTCTATTCTGCTCTCACAAATCTTCTGAAGACCGTCATGGAAAGATTTGTGAAATCAGAAATATTATCAAAATCTGATGTGCAGAAGCTTGATTTGTCCAATTCAGAAAATCTTTTAGCCACAAAGGATGTCGTATTGGGGTACGCAACTAAGGTTGCTATACGTGCTCAGAAGTCGAAGGATAAGGATATCCTGCTTTTCAGAAATCACTGTCGCAAACACTTAATTAGTTTTGTCGAAAAGATCAGAGAAAGATCACCGTTGGCATACAAATTATGCAAGGGAATCAGTTGTTTTGATCCAGCAATTGCTGCTTGTACCGACGTTGCCAATGTACGCCTTAGTGAAGTGTTGGAACATTTTGTAACCAAACACTGGCTATCAGGATTAGCAGCGGATGCAGTTGATCGCGAATACAAGCGCTTGTGCAGCTTCTCTAATGTGCAAGAACAGTTGCGTGCCTATTCAATAATCGATACACGCCTGGACCATTTCTGGCGAAACTTGTTTCGAATTTATCCTACGGAGGGTTTCACGAATCTGATCGAGTTCTTCAAAACGATTATGATACTTTCTCACGGAAACGTGGCTCTGGAAAGAGGGTTTTCGGTTAACAAAGAATGTTTGGCAGATAATCAGCATGAGCTCTCCCTCATAGCTCAACGAAGAATATACGACTCCGTCACAGCTTCAGGTGGTTTGACGAATTTCATCATGAATACAAAGCTTATACATGCTGCACGTAATGCCCATTCTGTGTATGAAGAGTACATGGAGCAAGAGAAGAAGCAGAAGGCTGAGCAAGAGATGAAAAAAGCAGATAGTAAAAGAAGAGCTAATGAGATAAAGGAATTGAATTCAAAAAAACAAAAAATTCTCGCTTCAGCAGATATTGAAAGCAAAGCAATTGATTTCAAGATTCAAGCCTTGCAGAAATAACTGTATATATCTCATTTTACCTTACCAAAGTTTTTTACCAAGAGAATGGTTCGATTTCTAGTCTAATTATCCGATGACTTTCGTAATATTTAATTAATAGCAGTTTATGTGTACTCTAAGTTAATATTACGTTTCAAAATTTTTGCTGGTTATTTATGATTATTCAAAGTATATGATAGTTATGTGATAGTGAGTAATTAACAGAAATAGCTTCAAGTGTTGATTATTGAATATTATAATCCAAACTCAACCTGTACATCCTACCTACTTGAATTGAATATAAAAATAAAAATTAAGTCTCGTAAAGCTGTCCGAAAATAATAATTTTTTTTCTTACCTTTTATTCTTCATTACTTATCACCCATATGACTACATAATTAAACGTCAAGAACAATAAATCAGCGACAAGATGAATACTCGTAGAGAAATATTCGTATTTTATATACGTTGACCAATATATATTAGGCTCTTTACCCTGGAAAAATGACTAATATTGCCCTGGAAAACCTGGAATTCTCAGGGAATTTCGAAATGCTCAGTCGCTGGACACCCTGTATAACCTGAGATTTGCATGAAATTGTATGTACTCATAGGGTTAAGAAAACAAGTTGTCTCACACCCGTTCGTGTATACTTGAGATTTGAGTAAAAATAGCATTCATGTGAATATTGCCGTGTCATTGCATCTTGTAATCTTGTACCCGATCCTCCCATCCTTATAGTCGTAAGAAGGGGGTAGCGTATTTAAAATTTTAGCGAGACACGACCCCTCATGTAAATACAGCGCGGGGCAGAGGGGGCGGAAATAGCGAGGGGACGGGGGGACAGAGACACCCCCTCGTCAACGGTCAACCTCGAGGGGGAGTCCAGACGACCTTGAGGGGGAAGTATGGCGCCAGGGGGGAGGGGAAGGGGGGAAAGGGGGGTTTGTTGTGACGCCCCAAAGCTGGCATATTCTACTAATAACGGTTCGCGGGAAAAATCTTAAAAAATTCATAAGTGGGTGTTAGAGTTAGGGTAACCGTATAAAAAATTATCAATCAAATCAAAAATGGTGAGGGAAAAATCATTGGTCGAGTTGGTATGGAATATCTCATATAATTCTTTATTATACTACATAATATATTTTTTTGCCAAAAAAAATAATTGTATGTGCAAAATGAACGTTTTACTCACATTATGATATAAACAAAAGCAGACGCGCGCGAGTGCGCTAGTTTAAATAAAATTCCGGTTTTGTTTTTACGACCTCAAAATTTTTTATATGTCGGAAAATGATCGTGGTGGATCGTGGAAAATTTATATTTAACAATAATTACTGAGCATTGATTTTAATACAGAGTTTTTATTCTTCCATGATTATTAATCATAAAAAAATATCCAGTATCGGTAATTTGAAACACCTATAACCAAACGCGCGTCGATTTGCACGTCTATAACCTGAAGCGCGTCAATTTCAAATGAAATTCCGTTTTTCTATATTCTTGGAAAATGAATGTGAGTAGCATAACAGAACCTATGTAATTGGATGACTTATCTGTAGATAAATATTAAATCGATTTTCTGGAATTATACGCAAGCAACACAAATGTATTCAATTCATACGTTCCCGGTTTTGTTGTGGGCATGGATTATGGATTTTCGTGTGGATCGAAACTGCATAAAGGTGGGAGCACACAAAAGTCCATGAGCCATAAGCAGAATGCAGAAGCTATAGAGCATGCGCTAATGCAAATTCCAGCGAACAGTGCGCGTGCCTATGCTCTCTGCATTTTGCTTATGGCGTCTGGATTTTTAACCCAGACAACAGACCATAAAGGTGGAAGCACACAAAAGTCCATAAGCCATAAGCAGAAAGCAGAAGACATAGCGCATGCGCATCACTTCGCTTTTACTGCAGATCCTATATCTATATCTATGGCTATGCATTCTGCTTATGGCTTATGGACTTCTGTGTGCTTCCACCTTAAGCATGAGAGCCGACATATATATATAAGAGAGCATGGTTAGGTTAGGGGTCAGTCAGCTAGCTAGCACCAGTAAGAATAAGTCGACCTGATATTTTGTACTAAATTTCAAAGTGCAATAAAGAAGAATTTATAAGATCCAAGACTAAAATCATTTAAAATAAAACCCGCAAATAAATTAACACAGCTCATGCTCTCACGAAACGAATATGTCTGGAAACACTCGAAAAACTATAATTTTTAAAGCCTAAACTTTGAGTAAACTTTGATTCTCTGGACTTTTATGACAGATCCTTTAGAATTTTATGACCAAAAGCGGAGAGTGTAAAGACAAAGACAGTTTTGTTTAAAAGAAGACAGATCATAGACGCTTATAGCATCCCTTACCAACGCCTCAACGCTTGGGCCTCTGACCCAATCGCTTCGCGCTAATGATTTTTAAGCCAACCATACTTTCTCCTGTTTTTTTTTAATGAGCTTTTTACCAACGAGAAGAAACTCGCATTCCCGCGAGTTTTCCAGAAACTCTTTTTGCGAACCCGCAAGGAGAAATCCTGTTTAATCATTATTAAGCCCTCGGCACACGGTGAGTGTTTTCCTGTTGGATTGGTGGCGTGGTGGTTGCGGGGACCCATGGGCGTAGCTGTGCGTGCTATTATCCGTAGCTGCAAGCTGTGATGTCTGCTAACTTGTTTGTTTACGGTGATAGATGCGGTGCTATTTTGCATGCGTGTTTTGTCGCTGACTGGCTAGAATTCATGAATTTCAGACATCGCGTAATCGGTGGTCATGACTGCTGTCGTTGTTTACACTCTCCATATTGACAGCAGTCCGTGGCAATTATGACAAAGAGTGATATTTTTGAAAAAAAAAATTATTTCGCGCTCTGGTCACCGCGCAAGGCAGGCGGCGCCGTGTGACGCAGCAACTAGCAACGGATCGAGCCCTGCATCAAGCAGAGTGGCTAACTCAGCAGCATGCAGGGAATCTAGCAAGAAATCCAGCAGGAAAACACGCATCGTGTGCCAAGGGTTTTAGTTGGTCACGAGACCTCAAATAGTAAAGATCGAACTCATATAGAATCACAGAACCTAAAATAATCAATTCAAAGTGTTTCGTAAAACAGTTAATATAAGAGCGAATTACTAAATAACTAACAGAAAACTACAAACCAAAGTTAATCAACACTTGTGCGATAGATCAACAACTAAATTATTGTGCAGATTGTTATAAACCGACTGTTAAATAATTATTGTTATAATTGAAGGTGAAATCTTCAAACATTTATTTCACCCTCGTGTTATGATTTAAATTCGGGTCTTGTCCCCGTTCAAAATACTAGATCACAACTGAGGGATGTTGATGGTGCACTGAGGAAAGTGGTTCGCGAAACTTGATCGAGCTCAGTTCAGTAAATTGGGGACATGGGGACATTTGGGTGAATTTTCACTTACAGTTCAGTAAAGTAAAATTAAAGAAAACTTAATGCATATGTCATGTGCCAGGTGGGCAATGACAAGGTTAGATATGTCAGAAGAAAAGATGAATTTATAATGTGACTGGTTATAATAAAGTGGAAAATACTCACTATAAAAATGGCTTATAGTTAGTCCAATTCGACAATCTCAACTATTTTGGGCGTAGAGTGCTTCGCTGGGGGGCTAGGTGGCTGAGACTCGACGTATTCGACTAGTTGGAAAGTTGAGGAGGAAAAGGTGGTCTCTATCGTATTTACCACACAGTAACCGCCTTGGTATTCCACCTGTTGTGCAATTGTAGTGATTCCTGGTGAATAATGGACCCACGGGATTGATTGTTTCTCACTCCGAAGCGGTTGATACACTGTATTAGGCCGGTTTATAATAGTGTCTGCACTATCCTGGTCTGAGCACTCGAATACTTCGCGAACAATGTCCGAAAAATCTGATGGACAGGATCTGGTGGACTTCGCGAATTCGACAATGCAAAATTATACAACAATACTAAATTACCATTGTTCTACGAACCATCTTTGAAATCCGTAATTCTACCATATACGTCGGGAAGAATGAATTCTTATTTATTATTGATTCGTGGGGTGAACAAACCGACCAAACTCTCTACAACAGGAGTCGGCACACTCATTAGGCCAAGGAGCCAACACTGTAAGTCCACTTAACCGTTTTACCGGTACTAATCCTTTGAACGCCATTTCTTGGATTTTGGCAGGCATGGGTGGGGATATGCAGGTATGAAAAGACCCGGACGGTGAACGCAGTTTTTGCCGTCCCGAATAGACCGCACACCCCTTATTTCCTTTTATTTCCTCCGAACGCTGCCCCTACCATCGAACTTTCCGGCAAGGACAAGTGACCGTTTTCAAGTAGGCCGAGGGACTTTACGGTCGCAGTAATTGCCACTTAAAGCCAGGCTGGCTCCGAGAGCCCGGCCGTGCCGACCGTGGCTCTACAACTATCTCTTTGTAGATGACAGAAAAGCTTGTATGTACGCCAATTTGCCAACCGTGCGACGTGTATTTTTATCGGCAGGTGAAATTTTTTACGAAAAAACTCCAGGACGCTCCCGAATTGTTGAAGGACAGTAGAGAGATCGCTTCAAGGGAAGATTCTGCTAGACAACCTCAATTTTCTACAATAGTCAATTGAAAACAGAAAATTATCTTGAGGCCCGTACATTTCCATAATTGGGTGTAGGAAAATCTATAATTATTCGTAAATTTTTGTAGAAATTTGTAATTATTCACAAAAACCTGTTATGATCTGTATTTGAATTTGGGGTCTTTTCTCTGTTCTAAGTACTAAAGTACAACTGAGGGAGATGTTGATGGTGGTGAATGAACGTTTATATTCGTGAACTAGTAGCTTTATTTAGATGAATAGTTTATGTTTCATCCAGGTATAACGAATGATCTATGTTGTATTTAAGTATAGAAGTAGGCTAAGTTATTTTAGGTGTTCACTGTAATAAGTACGGTTGAAAAGTGAGTCGAAGGAAGAAAAATCAGGTAGTCGCTAGGATAGTAAGATAAAAGGATTAGCTGACTCGTTGCATTTTGCAATCCGTGTGCAACGAGCGTCTCCTAGATGTAGGAGAGGAGAACGCGGACGACCCGGTAGCAGGTAGATAAAAGGGTAGAAATGTAGCGGGAAAAGGGGGGAAGCGTGTGAAAAGTTAGAGGACTGAGGTAACCGAGGGGCGAACGTACGGGTGGCAATACCCGGACGTAACAAACCAATTGAAATCTAAGAAAAAAAAAAAATTATTTTGAGGCCGTACATTCCCCTAATTGGTTGTATAAAATCCGAATTATTCGTAAATTCTTGTAGAAATTCGTAAATTTCTATAAATGTTGCGTCCGGGCTTGTACCCCCGAACGTACCTCCTTGCCTCCCCCTACAATCTTTCCATTCCCACGTAATATGACTACCTCCAACCTAACCGTCTGCTCTTATCTTCTCCCGCTCCTCACCGGACTCCTGGACTACCAACACCCTGGGAATAACGCCACTTCGCTTGTCACATACACCTTCAGTATGTGATAACTTAACTAGGCTGATCGGGCACCAGGTTATATATATAAACCTTTTTTCCTTTGTCTAAGACTCTTAGTCACTTCTTTCTCAATCCTTCAACCATACAGATCACCATACATCCTTCCATCATATTCATCTCATCCTACTACACAATCTCACTCTTTAATCAATAAATAATTATCAATTGAATTTATTCCAATCACTCATTAACCTTTTCACACTCTCCTCTCCAGTTACTTTAAGTATAAAATAGGGTAGAACCCATAAGAACAGCGTCCCGGACGTTACACTAGTGTCAGAAGTGAAGCCCGTTTCTGGGGTGAAAAGTGAAAAAGTGGAAAAGTAAATTAGTGAGAGAGTGAAAATTTTGAATCCATAGCGTGTGTACAGATCTGACAATAAAAATTTATATACAAAGTGTTCGGTGACTACATAAATAATCTACAAATCTACGGAGCCATACGAGCCAAATCCATAAATAATCTACAAATCTACGGAGCCATATGAGCCAAATCCATAAATAATCTACAAATTTGCGGAGTCACACGAGCCAAATCCATGAATAATCTACAAATCTACGGAGTCACACGAGTCAAATCCATAAATAATTTACAAATCTACGGAACCATATGAGCCAAATCCACAAATAATCCGCAAATCTACGGAGCCATACGAACCAGAGTTACAAATAATCTACAAATCTACAGAACCAGACTAACGAAATCTACGAAGAATCTACAAATCTGAAGGAGTCGACAGAAATCTACAAGGCCGCTTACAACGAGCTACCGAAAGTGAAGTGAAGCCGAACATCGTACATCCGATATGTAGTCAGTGCGGATAATCCTAATAGCATCAATCGTATTGTAAGTCTTCACTATTTTAAGCACATAAATTAAGAATCACTATCATAGAAAATGCCAGGTTCAGAAGGAAACGATTCCGCAAACAGCCCGGATTTACCGCTGCAAGCAGCGATTAATCTAGTGCCCACGTTGAACGGCACGAACATACCAATAACATCGTTCATCAGAAAGACAGAATAAGTTAAAAGCGCGATTCATGCACGAGACATACCGTTGTTCACTACTTTCGTATCCACGAAAATTGAAGGTCCAGCGGAAAACTATATACAAAGAGGAAGTTTAGATTCATTATTTAAGTTATTCGAGGATTTGAAGCGCGCCTACTCTCCAAAGCAACTTTTACCAGATATGCAAACTCAAATTTCACAATCTGTACAAAAACAAAACAAGAGCGCGCTAGAATTCGGTATAAGAATGGAAAAACTCGTCGAAACGGTGTGTGAAGTGTCTTCAACTTCTAATAATTTCGAGCAAGCTGCCATATTAAATAAATTCATTAAAGACACAGCTACGCGATCATTTATAAAAGGCCTAATGAATGATTTAGAATACAGAGTAGGTAACGAAAAACCTTCCACACTACGCGAAGCAATAGATATAGCTACTCGGGTCGAGAAACTTATATCGGCAAGGAAGTTGTTAGAACCATTCCGCGACACCGCATCATCGAGCCAAACCGAAATAAAATGTAGGATTTGTAAACAAACAGACCACATAGATAAATACTGTCAAAAAAAAAGGTCAAGCTTAGTAGACCAACCGTCACTAAATTGTAGGTATTGTAAAAAACGAGGGCGATCGATCGAAAATTGTGAGACGAAGCAGCGTAATAGTAAATATT